>JAZDUH010000182.1:4912500-6112500 GCA_036419115.1 Scarus forsteni
GCTCTGTGCTTTTGTTGCATTGATTCCTTTAGCGTGTCCCGCCTGTGAAGCGCTTGTGTGAACATAATGGAATCAGCACACTTGCTGCGACAGCCGGGGTGTGAAAGTGTTGCCAGGCATCAGTTTAATAAAGATGCTCACGTCATCAGTGCACCACTGCGGCCCTGCCTCTTCTAATCTTGTTTTGTGCGATTTTAAATTCGATCACCCTGGCAAACACCCACAAACACACACTACAAAAACGCACAGCATGCTAATAATAAAAGCTCATATTGCACAGTTTCAGTCTTAAAGCAGTATTTCCCCTCAACATGTTTAAATCCAATTAGCCTCCCTCTGCTTGTTCCTGTCAGTCTTATCAGTCCCAGCCCCTCTGAAAGCTCAAGCGGGATTTATTAAAAATTTAAGCACCCCTCTTTTAGGGGGATAAAATATTGGAAACCCTGCAGCATCAACATGAAGCTCTTAAATAATTCATGTGTGTAGCTTGCTGAAGACACAACATGGACTGTGGCACTTGAGCTTTGTGGCATTGTGACATTTTGAAGAGTGCACTCAAGCAATGAACCTATTGACCACAAGTCAAACGCAGGACATTAAAGGTGGGGCTGTTCAGGTTCAAGGACTTTTTATTTAATTCCCAGAACTGACTCCCAGGTTTGCCCGGTCACCGCTGCAATGAAAAAAAACTAGTTGATGGTTTATTTGTACTGTTTAATATCTAATTTTGGTGGTTTTGTATCACCCTCTCTGTTTTCTAGATGTAATTGTGCCAACACTATTTGCAGACTTTCACTATTCCCACACATGCTTTTACTCTCTGTCCCTAAAGTCCATCTGGAAATGGGTAGGAGGAGTTTCAGATATGCTGCTCCTGCAGACTGGAATCTGCTACAAGAAAAATTGTGTATTGGACAGCTGGTCTCCTTAAATCTTTTTAAGTGCAGGTTAAAGGCATTGGAGGAAGAAGTCGGCTGTAGATGCTTCGACTCTAAAACTTGACTGATGAACTTGCTGCTTTGTGACTTTAACTTGATTGACTCCTTTGTATGTGTTTATGTTTGTAATTTATTTGCATGTTTTTGTCTGTAACGTAAATGTGCTGCTGTCTGTCTTGGCCAGGACACTCTTGCAAATGAGATTCTTAATCTCAACGAGGCTATTCCGGTAAAAATAAAGGTCATAGAAATACTAATAATGCACATTGTGTTTATTTTCTTGGGTGTTAAATAAATGAATACTGTTCAACCTACTGATTTTTTTTTATTTTGATAGCTAATTTCTGATGTTATGCTCAACCATCATACTCTTAAATCAAGAAAATAGCTGTAAAAATAAAACCAAAGAAAAAGCAACTGATAGTTTTTTTTCTTTAAAACACCAATTATCCAGAAGCATTGACCTCTTTTGGGTGGCAAAATGAAGAGGTTAAGAAGAGACAAGAGCACAAAATGATCAACCTGAAATGCTTTATTTCTTCAATTCATACTACACAAAAAATAAAATAATTATACATTTCCATAACCCTTTAACTAGCACTGTTAAATTAAGCAATTGGCTAAGACCTATTATTGATTTATCTTAGTATGAATACAGGAGAATTATTCATAATTCATCAAACTGAATGCTCTCACAATGCAAAAGCTAGTTTGTTAAAGGTGTAGTTCAATATTTTTAAAGTTGGGTTGTGTCAAGTTCTTAGCAATAGTCAATGAAGTGGCTGAAAGGGCTTCCAGGAGTGCTGCACCTTGAAGGAGAGTTTCAGACTACCAGTAACGTACACTGCTGTCAGTGGGTAAAGTTAGAATGTACAAATAAGGTCAATATTTCAGAGCACATTATGTTTCCTCGAGGAAGTCTTTGTGGTTGGCACTATTTTACATTGCAGCAGATGGCTATGCATCCTTGCCCTGTGTGATTGATTGCACTGCACTCAGCTGTAGAGTGGTCAAGTAGCAGCTACTGCAGTTTTTGTTTCACTTTTACCGAAGATTTAGAAGATGACACAAATGTTTTATCCCACACACAAGCAAAGCCAAGTCATGATCATTTAAATTTCACCATGGCCTTCACCAACTGTGGCTCGTTTCCTTAAATACTAGAATAACGACACACATTGCTATGAGTGCTCATTTTATCAATTCAGATGACATGACAATAACATGAACAATAAGTTTACAAATCAGCTTGTGTTTTTTATGTATATGTTCAGTTTTAGTTTCCTCTGCCATTGCTGTGTCTTCCTGAGCCCATAGAGAAAAACACAGAGGCCAAAGAACACAGAGCCATTAGCTGCATCGTAAAATAAAATCATGAAGCACTCTGAGATTTTTCTCTTAATCCAACATAGGCAGTTTTTACATAAAACACTAACAATGATGTGACTGAACATCCCATCCCTTTAAAATATCATCCCCCTCATTTGAATTACATGAGCTTGGTTTAGTTGATAGAGCCGTTAAAAGGTCAAGAGTTTGAGCCCAGCTCTTTTAGTAACACATTGTTGTGACCCTGGGCATGACAATCAACCCTGAATTACTCCCTCTGCTGGGTCACTGGGGCAATGGTGCAGCAGTGGATGAATGAATGGATGAAAAGAGTCTGAAAGTAATTCACTAATACTGATGGACAACTAAGAAACTTGAAAACATGGAGGTGCTGAGAGGAAATGTCCGCATGCATCACATACTGAGGATGTTGTTCTCACTGTTGGCAGTCCGGGTTCAAATCCAGACCAGGGCCTCACTCTCACTCCTAATTCATGTTCTCAGAGTTCATCAACTTTAATCTGTTCAAGTTCAAGCTCACAAAATGATCTTTGAAAATTAAAAACTGCGAATGATGCATGAAAGGGTGAGTGTGACTTACGGTGTAAAAGCACTTGAGGGTAGTCAGAAGACTGGAAAAGTGCTTAACAAGTTCAAATCCTTAAACAAATTCAAGTCCATTCACCCTGTACCATTAACAAACAAATGATCTACCCGACTAATGATATCAAAATGCTTAACAGTATGTAAAGAATTGCCCAAATGCTGCTCTGAGTGAGCTTATAGCTCCAGAGTGTCTACATGTGGCAAGCTAGTTTCAAAATTCATAATCAAAATAATCAAAACAAATGATGTACATTCCTTTTTAATAGTGGTTTTAAGTATTGCCTACGTCTGAATTATTGAGTGGCACAGTAATGAGTCTAAAAATGAAGACTTGATGTAACGATTTTAATACCTCCATTGTTGTTCCAATGTGGATTTGATATATGTTCATAGCAGCTCCCCAAAATAAGATGTACGGTAAACACATAAATTATAAAGAGCCCATATCATGGAAGTTGTATATCGCCATAGTGTGTTTTACTTGTCTCTTGGCATGATTTTGTACTTCTATGCACAAGACAAAAATCTTTGGCATTGGGAGTTCTCTCTCCCCCCACTGGCAGTAGATGTCTTGTTCAAGAGTAACACAGCACAAAACCATAGTTATTTTAATCAATGGAACCAGAGTGATGCTAAGTTCAGGACTGGTTGACAAATAGAAATCGTCCATGCAGCACTTGAGACTGCCAACCCAAAGAATAATCTTTATATAGACTTTGCTAAGACTCAAACGCCTCACAACTTTTTATTTTTTGGAGAGGTTGTTGGTTTGCATTATACTTAATGTATTTGAGTAACAATAATATTCAGTTGAAAGATTGTTATAGTTGAAGTTTTCTTAATGTTAAGAATAATTTGACTCTTGTATATATTGTCAGTAGTCTTTTCATGTTTTTGAACATCTTCTCACTCTATCCCGAATTCCTGTATAATCATTGCTTAGTGACTGCGTTCTTCCGTCACAAACACACACACTACATGAGCTTGCACAGCCCTCTCGTTGCTCCTTCTTATCAGTTATTCCCGTAAACTTGGTGCACCTGCAAGACCAGCTGCCTCCCCCTTCACGTGTTACACATACAATGTTATAAAAGCGAGAAGACACTGTATTAGCTTCAGTTCAACATCACAGACTGTTTGACACTCTGTGTTGTTCTCCTTACTGCAAGTAAAATTTCACTTGGTTGCATCCAGCTGCTTCTCGACATCTTTATTCTGAATTATGTCAGGTGTTGGTACGAACATTGAAAGCACTACTGAGCAATCTTAGGACTGTAAAGGGAAAAATCCTGGTACTTAACTAAGGTCTCATGAGTAATTTTAGCCCAGACCAGCTAAAACTGCACTTAAAGTAAATCATTTTCTCAATTTTATTTAAAATATTGAACAATCCTTAAGATACTGTCAATAGTAAAGTCCCCTCCAGGAAACATGTCCTGTGTTGTTTTTATGTCGTTTCTTCACTCTGTGCTAAAGGCTGCTATCATTTGTGCTGATCTGTGGCAGAACTTGACCTCTGACCTCAGGTGGAAATTGGAAAGCGAGAAGATGAATTTCTTCCTGGATCAATAAACCATTAAGTGCCTCAAGTGAACCAGCTTGTTCAATGAATGGCCTTCGCTGGTAAAAATTCACACCTTCAATGTTAAGCCAAAAATATGTAATTCTCAATCTCAGTCCCTATGTGGCTAAAAAAAACTGTTCACTATGAAGTAGTCACTCTTAATAACATCAAATGTAGTGAATGGTTTTTGCGACAGTCCCTTTGGTTTGATTGAAGGTTAGTTAATAATTCAGAGTTGTTGGAAGCATTTTGACGGGATGGTGCTCTCAGCTGGTCGCCTTCACAGCTGCATGGGGCCTGCCAGTGACAGATGGCTCAGCCCATGTGGAGCGTTTGGTGCCAGTACAGCAGAATGAAGAGTTGGACACTGACTGTATATGCCGCATCCTCCCTCTCTCTGCATGCTCCTCTTGTTCATTATCTTTTGCTTATTCTGGTGTTTTATCAAAACGTATCCATTTTTAGAAACCATATTTTTGAAGTCATGCTAAAGGCAAAAAAATCAAATTCTGTTATGTTAACCTGCTTTTTACAAACACAGTGAGGAACCTTACTGACAAAGTTTTACAATCTGTCAACCATGAATTACATGGATGAAGCATCTAAAATTTTCCCCACTTTACTTGACTGAATCTTGACTGGTCAATGACTGGCATGTGGTGAGACTTGCTCATCATAATGACTCCAATGAAGGTCCCCACAATTGCGTGACAAACATGTCACCAATATGGGCAAAGGTTGTAGCCCTTCTGGATGTTGTCTTGTGAGGAAAGCACCATGTCATGGGGACACCATGCAGTTGCATGAATGGTGTGTTTTTGGTGGAGTGTTCTCTGAAAACACACAGTTTAGGCTGGTAATTGGCTCGAGCTTAACAGGAATTCAACAGGCCATTTGACTGCAAGGGAAAATTGAAGTGGTTGCTTCTGTATAAAGTCTAGGATAAAGTCTTGAGTGATATTACCCGTTAGGTTACTCAACCTGCCTATAAACGGAGTTTGTTGATGAAGATGCAGCATAGACTTTTAGCATGGAAACTTGTCAAAGAAAGAAAGAAAACAAAATGAAATCTACTTCAGTCGAAATATGAAACACTAAACACTGATACAGTGCTGTAGTGTCATTTAGCTGATGCTTCTATCTAAAGCAATGTACATCTGAGACTAAGGGTCCATTCCAATTATGCCCCTTATCCCTTGTCTTACCCCTTACCCCTCAGTTTTGCCCATTGACTTCTAGTAAAGAGGTGTCTCAGTTCTCTGTAGGGCCAAGGGGAAGGACTAAGACACAGGGCTACACCTCATTTGAAATGAAGGGGTATAATAATTTCCCTGTAGCACATCATGCCCACTGACAGGAAGGCAAAGTGGAGGCCAAAGGAAGCACATAATTCTAAGTTGTTTTTAAATCATCATGTAAACATTAAACATGTTTTGAATTGTTTTTCATATTTTTAAAAATTCTTGTTAGAATGAGCTAAATTTTGTGGCCTTGGCATCGGCCATTGTTCTCTGGAGCACGTTTTCACCTCTTCCCCTTGACCCTCAAAACAGAGGGCTAACGGGAAGGGGTAGACAAAGGGGAAGGGCTAAAGGGTAGAATTGGGATTCACCGCAAGTCCAACCCAAGAAGTTGCTGTTTGCATATAGTAACTGGTCAGATGTTAATGTTGGAGGCAGTCAAATGAAAGTAATGGGTGATTGATTGTGTTGCCATTGTCTTACTTTGAGGTGATTTTGAAGATATCTGAGCTGTTCCTGATGTATGAGGGTTTATGAAAAGGTCACCATTTTTCAGTGTATTACACATATAGGTTGGCTCTCCACCATCTGTAACATCAGACAATTATGTTTCTTTATTTATCAGCATGTCTGCAGCATCTTTGATTGACTTATCACCATGAATTTGTTGCTCACCTCTTTCTGGTTATCTAGCAGATTATTCACATTTTAATGAAGTACCCTTTAAGTTCAGTACACGTTGGGGCCTTCTCTTTAGTTTTGTATGTGCTTGACTTGTGATGCTCAGCCTAAGGTTATTAGGTATTGAGAAATATTATGAGTTCTCTTTAATATGTCCTTACTCCTTCCTCTCGACCATCAGCATTCGGCTAGAGGACAGCTCAGTGCAGCTTGTTGGAAATCAAATAAACAGCAGGATATTGGTGCTATTCCGTGCAGTCTATCAGAGCCCGGCTGCTACTGGGTTTGTGGTCTGTGCAGAGATTTTATTTTCTGAGATCAATAGTGTTTTCTTACCAGCACTGGCAGCAAGCCTTTAGAAATTCAAGGATATTGGGGAATTTGAAAAGCTGTCTCAGATGTTTTTATATACAAAACAAGATTTTAGAATGTTTATTTTCTCTGTAGAGTTGGTTTTACTTTCTCCTCCCTTCCTTTCTTTTAATAAGTATCAGGGTTCTGTCAAAGTGCATGAAAACAGTTCTGCATAAAGAATTCTCTATTATCTTTATTTGACTTTAAGTTTCTTTCCAGTATGGCTTTATATTCCAAACTGTTGCCTCTTTTTCATCTCTTGTGTAGTCTTTGCTTAGAGCTGTATATACAAACCAATATGATGAAGACAGACACTGTTTGGGCTCCTCTGTTTTGCAGAACATTTTCATTCATACAAGTCAAGTTCTGTTGTGTGGTCACACTGGTGTATATTTTATCACTTAAGAGTATCTTTTACTTTCTTTACAGAACTGCCAGAGAACTGGACTGACACAAAAGAGACCCTGCTGGAAGGGATGGTGTTCAACGTGAAGTACCTGGGTATGACTCTGGTTGGTCAGCCCAAAGGAGAGGACATGGCTTCAGCTGCCATTCGCAGGATTGTTGCCACAGTGAGTTGCAACCTTTTTTTTTTTTTTTAAATGTATATTTTTGGGCATTTTGTGCCTTTATTGATAGAAGAGAGACAGTGGATAGGCTTGTGAAAAGGGGTGAGAGAGTAGGGGAAGACACTCTGCAAACTGGTCACAGGCGGGATTCGAACCTGGACCAGCAGAAGCAAGTACATGGGGCGCTAACCACTACGCCAAACCAGCACCCCGGAGTTGCAACCTTAACATACAAGTTAAAAAAAGTCTTGATATCGTGCAGTCACTGCTTTTGATAATCTTGCAGAATTTATGTTAATTTTTAAATAGCAACACGGTACAGATTTTAATTGTCAAAGTCAGAAGTTTGTTACAGTAGAGTAGGTTTGTGAAATTAATGCCTGTTATGGCTGTGTGCTATTTTAGAAATATACAATATGTAATGGATTTTGAATTAAGAGCTGAACATTTCTCTTCAAATCTATGACTTCAGGTGTCAGACTGCATCATTGTGGACTTTAAACGTACAGCATGCAGGACAAAAAGTCAAATCATTCCTTCCTGGTAATTTCTAAATGATACATGTCACCCTTACTTCTGTAACTCTATACAGATACCTCAATCATGGGCATGTTTTTAACAGGGTTAGTATGGCAGCATGAGAATCCAGCTGTTAAATCCAGGATTATTAGTGTGAGCTTGAATTCAGCCATCAAAACAGAGATGTGAGGTCTACTTAGAGGAAAAGTATAGTTTTTTGAAGTGGGGTTGTGTGAGGTACCTGTCAATAAAAGCTGCAGGAGGTGACAGTCAGCACAGCTCTTTTAAGTGTCATATACTTTAACTCTTTTCAACAATTCTACACTGGTCCCAGGAGCCCCCAGAACACACGGAACAAAAAAAGCTACAAGTGCCTTTAAGTCTACTAATGATGAAATTGTTACTTTTTAAAGAACCCATAACTTGCATCAGCTCAGGTTCATAAAGTCGCTATGATGCTACAACTAAATGATGTTCAAACAACCCTCTAGTTTTCATGCACTTGCACTATTGAAATAAATATTTTGTATCTTAAAATATATATTAATACCAATTTATATTAGTAACAAAAGTTTTCCACATCTGTTTCTATACTTTAACCATCAGGTCATTGCTCACCTCCCAAGGCTGATACATGCCAGGTGGTAGTTGTGAATTAGTTTGAATAAAACACTCTTTTAAAGCTTTGAGACACAAACAGCTAGGGGTGAAACGAAATTTCATGCCACGAAATTTTGCGAAATAAAAATGACGAAATAAAATTCAGAGACGCTCGAAATAATGTGTGAATGGGATGAAATAAACCCCCCTCGCTTCCCATAGCAAAGCACTCGCTGCAATACGGAGGAGGACTTAGCGACGCTCCTTCATCAAATAAATCAGTTGTGTGGACCTATTTTGGCTTCTCATGTAAAAGACGAGGGAACAGTGAGAAGATTGTGGACAAAACAACAACCGTGTGCAAAATATGCCGCTACAGTTCGCCGTACACGGCGGCGAGTACAACTAGAACTGAACTGCTGACAGGCAGCGGCTGTATTGTGACGTCCGTCGGACGTTAAATAAGGTGACTTCGACTCGTGAATACCTGCTTTTAATTAACAGTCACTGTGGGCAGTGCCCACGCCAACTACAATTTTAATTCACGAACAAAACAATGAGTAGTAATCTCTTAACCTCCTGCTAAGGGCTCTCTCCCTCCTTGCTAACACACACTAACTCTCTCCTCTGAACTCTGACCCGCTCGCCCCGCCTACCTGGCCCCTTCACTGACCGTCAATTTATAGGAAACATTAAAATCCACATTGATCACATAACAAACAGTAGAACTGCTACTGTATGTTTGTGTAAGTCTGCATAAAAAAAACAATGTTTGATTTTTGCATCTACTGTTGAGTTGACAGAATTTGATCATACTTGAAGATCAGAAGTATATGCACTGTTATAGGCTAAATATTATAGTTCACAGTTCAGACACTTATAGGTCTAAACTGCAGCTCTGAGGACTGATGTCTGTTTTCCTTTTCATTCAAGAATGTACTTATCCTGATTGTTACAACAACAAAGCACTTTTTATTGGGATTTGATGTTTGTATTTGCACTGTAGTCTAAACAAGGGGAAAAACTTAAATTTTGTTTTTTTTCAAAGAGCATTTATTTTGCACTGATGCAGCAATATTTTTTGTTTGTCTGCATTAGGAAGAAATTAAAGAAAATGCGATTTTTACACAACTTCCTACCGTTTGAGATTTTCCTTAATCTTTATTTCGTATCATGAGCATTTTGTATCGTGAGCCCTGTTTCGTATTTCGTATCGTTTCATGAGTTGACCATTTCGTTCCACCCCTACAAATAGCTGATCACTGTTCTCCAGACACAGGCTCATGCATGTGTTGTGCTGAGACAGTGTTAATTAGCCCATATTTTGCCTTCACTTTGGTCCATATATTCAGTTTCAATGAGTGTGTTCAGAATTGCTAACGTTCAGACCCTCTAGTTTATGTACAGAGTGTCTCTGATCCAGCTGTATTCTCGTTCTGTCCTAGGCATCCTGCCACATTAAGGCTCCATTAACCATGTGGGGCGAGTGTGCTTTAATTGGTTGACAAGTCTGCTTTGTTGTGATTGGTCAGATCAACACTGTTTGGCAACATGTTGTCAACAACTCTGCCTCCAAGCCTATCCTGTGTCAGTTAGATTGAGGGGTGAGTCTTGAGTCTTTTCCTCAGTCTGTTTCTCCCACCAGAAACGCAGGAAAGACAAAGAAAACGCAGAAGAGGAAAAATCTATTTAAGAGATTTGTGATGTTTTTTGAAGCATGTTTGTAATGCCAGCTACAGTTGTGTCAATGATAACATTTCTTGGTTTTACTGTTCTTAATAATTGAAAACAAAAAAGTTATAAAACAAAATACTCCTTACATGATCAGCCTTAAGTCAAAGTTGATTTTATGTTCAAAGATGTAAAACATATTTTTGACCTCAGTATTATTGTTTTGATAATAGAATCAAACTGGAGAAATAACTGACAGTAAAGAAAATATAAACTGATCCAAGGGTGCTTGGGATTTCTGCCATTTTAAAAGTTAAATAAAAAAATTTCAGTTTGATAATAAGTCAGAAAAAAACAAATCCAGTATCACAGTCTATAATGATACACTCCTTTAAACTGTTTTTCAGTTAAATTAATTATATTTAATATTTCATTTTCAGGGTATCAGTTAGCTCTTTATATTATTCCCAGCTCATCACAGACCATCTCTAGAGATTAACTGAAGTCCGTTCTGTGTTTTTTCTCCATTATTAAACTCCTCTCTTGTTGTAAAGTTTCATTGAAGTCCCACTGTGTTGTATCGTCCAATCAGGCAAACTTACATGAAGTCTAGTCTTTGTGTTTCCAGCTCAGTTGTACTTATATGATGGTCCTCTGCCCTTGATCGTATACCCCCAAAGCAGTTTTAGAGACATAGGACGCTCACATAGGACATGGTGGGTGAGAAACAACGCCTGGTAAGAGCGAGGAGAGAGGACTGATAACATAATTGACTTGGCACGGACCCACCGTCTCTGCTCTGCGCTGAGCTTGCTGTCATGAGCCAATGGGTAGAAAACTGCTGACGAAACAATAACAGGAAGTAACACTGGTAGATCTGTTCATATAAACATTGGCTCTGATGAAGAAGTCTAGATAGCGCAGACTTTTTGTCTTTTCCACAGAATTACTCTGACTCGTGGAGGAGGAATTTAAAACACATTTTGGGATTTTAAAATTCCAAAAGCATTACCATGTCCTTAAAATAAAGCTCTGAGAGTTTTATTAGTTTTGCATATGTGTTTCTCAAATTTTGGTGAATTATGTTGGTACAGACAGCCTGTGTGCAGGGATGTATTGCACACCTTCTGTGCCAGCCAATCTGGAGCCAGCTGACGGCATCTCCTGTGGTGTGTTCACTCTCTTTTGCCAAGTTCCTCACAATCACACTTCAAAAATACTTATACTAAAATTAGCACCACTGTAAGCGTAATAGTGGATTCAAATGAGCAGAGCTTGTAGTTGATGAAAAAACCCTGACAGTTTTTAAATATAGTTTAAAAATTAAAAGTTATTTTGACCTGACAGGTATTAGATGATAAAACACTACAATAATTTACAGATTGTTTTCTACCCACATTCCCACACACTGACATAGTTTTTCAGAGAATCCTGCCGACAATAACCCGGCCTAATCTGTTGGCTCTTTCTGCAGAGAGAAAAGCGTGGCACGGGCAGATAATCACAGCCCTCCTGCTTCTTCATTACAGACTGAACCAGACCTAATGGCAGGATTAAGATTCAATTGATTTACAACAGGAGGAAAAGAAGATACTCTGTTGTCTCTGTCTGTTCCCTTGGAAACCAATCAACCTGAATGGGATTACTGAATACATTTGTGACTTTTCCCCATTTCCCACATGCTTCAGTCGGGGACGATAAGACAAGACAGGAGGGACCTGAGGAACAGAGAGAGGCTGAACTCGGCGTATCTCAAGCTGACAGATTGCTTTTTGCCTTGTGGCACGACACTGTAACATGACAGAAGAAAATGTGATTGTTAGCACTTCATAAGTGAATGAGCTGCCACCATCAGCCTCAGCACGCTCTCCTTTTTCATTATAATGTCAGCTTCATGTGTAGTAAGAGCTGCTCTCCTGGGCATTTACGCTGCCACAGAAAGCTCCAGTGTCGTCCTTGTTGTCCTTCAGAAGTCCTACTTTTTGCTCAAGTATGGATTCCCTTTTATCCGCAGACTTTCTTCACTCCTAGCCTTTTTACACCCTCTGTCAAAATAACGGCACTCTAATGCATGATGAACGTAGAAGTACATGATGAAATATTTGCTTTTGTATCCTCCTCTGCTTTCCCTCCACTGATTCTTAACCTGATATCATCTGGTTGTGAATCCAAACTGCTCTCATTTGCCAGCTAATTGCTCAGTAAGGAGGTCATTGTCATTGTCAACAGGCGCTCTCACAGACCGCAAGCTCAGCACTATGGCTATATTTTCTCAAACTCCAGATGGAGCAGAGCGGCAGGGGGAGTGAATGGCTGCCAGCCCGACCTCAAGGACTCATTCAGGGCTCCAACATTTGCGGCTCCTCTTCCCGCTCTCCGTTCTGTCACCTTGTTATAAATTCCCCACATTGCTGGAACAACTCAAGCTGGCTGCTTAGTTCTGCTCAGCAACTGTCACATTAAAGGGTTCTTGGTGTTTAATCAGATGGAAGTTCATCTTCTTTCTGGCAGGGTGACAGCCACGATCTACCTTAACATGTGTCGAGATGTCTCTGCTTGAATTCAATGTGTTTTATTTTATGTTTCCTCTCTACAGGCCAGAGCCAGTGCTAAGAAGTTCCGAAAAGTAACACTGACGGTCTCCCCAAAAGGCATCATCATCACAGACTCAGAGACGACAGACCTTATAGAAAACGTCTCCATATACAGGTAAAAAAAATCAGCTGAGTTTAATCAGAGCCAGATAGTAACACCATTACAAATATAGATATTTGCATTTTATTTACAATCTTCAGTATCTCTGATTGTGGTGTTGTTGTTGTTTTATGTTTCTAATAGAGATTCTATAGCCTAAAAGTTGAATTGATCAAGTTCAGCTGGTTTGTCCAGAAAAGCTAGGTGTCCCAACAATGGGGTGGAAGAGCAGCAGAGTGCAGCAGAGCCTTGTAATGGTCCAAAATAAATCTTCTGATGATATGTAGAAGATGCCTAATCATGCGCGGACATTTAACTGTTGCAGACTGTGGACTCAGGCCCACCCACACTCTTGTCTGGATCCACAAAATGACTCAAAAACTGGCCCTCCTCCATTTTGGTAATATCAGTATGCTTGAACTGCCAGTGCACACCCCAATGTAAAGGCTCTAGTCCTTCTTAACTGATTGGCCTGGTTAAATGTGTTCTATGGCTCCTTTATCTCATGTCATTCCACTGGCTCTCCCAGCATTGAACTCTGTCGATTGTTCTGTGACTCAAATAAAGGCATAAAAACTCCAATAAAAAAATAAATGAAAGACAATTAAAGCATCAACATGTTGTGTTCAGGCTTGGAACATTCATCCTCTGTGAGTTTTGGATATGAAACAAAATCTCTTAGCATGTCTAAGTATGAACACGCCAAACATTATGGTGCTAAAAGTAACATTCAGATGTCAGATGAGTTCACAATATTAATGTCACAAAAGTAGTTGTACAACATCAGGAGGATATGGTGAGTGTTAGGTTTAAAAACAAAAGGAGACATGGCCTTAGGTTATAATCAACTTTACTAACCGTCATGGGCCCTTACATGACTCTGGGCCCTAGAAAGGCCACCACCACGCTTCTGCATGATAATGACTTGATTGTATTTTCCTCAATATCCACTGCCCTGTTACTTGTGCCTGTGCAGAGAGGCGAGCTTGAGTTGGCCTAGCTGTGACCACATAAAGACAACCAATGAAAAACCCTGAAAGGTTGCAAAGTACAAAAAAAATACAAAATACATTTTTTTGTTTTTATTGCCACCTTCCCTTCGACATGTGTTTGTTCACTCTACAGAATGCTAAAGACATGTCTATGCAGCCATAGTAAACAGTAGAGCATGGTACTATATAAAGTTGAAGCCAATCCCTTGTCCTTACAAAAGTGTAGTGAAATGACTTACCCAAAAAATAGCCTATTTGAAGCAGCGATGAAACAAAAAGATGTATAGACATAACAAACTCAGTACCTTAGTGTTTTTGTTTTTAGGCTTAGAACTTTAAAAACACATTTTGGCCCCTTTTGGGACGGCTTGGACCAGTGTAAACTGGGTAGAAAAGGAATGAAATATGTAAGCTTTAAAGTTAACCACCTTCAGGGCAGTCTATAATTTTTGTTTATTGACTTTGATTATTATTTATCATTGTTTTGGCTGTCACCTGAACTGGCATGTAATCTTTTTTTTCAGGATAACCAGAAAAAAAAAAAACTTTTAATCAGTTTTGTACAGGGCATTCCAACAAACACGTAGGATTGTCATTGACAAAAGCAACAGATTTATTAAACATAAAGATATGAGTTTATGTAAGAATGATTATGATTGGTTTTAAATGAAACAGCTTAGATGTAACTCAAATGCAGCTTTAGTTTATTGAAGCTTAAATCTTTGACATACTTCCAGCTTAACTCCAGTGTGTGTATGTCGCAAGTAGCTTTCCTAACACAAACTTGAACATATTTTGGACAAAAAACTGTACTGCAGTCAGACTGATGGAGAGTAACACTCCTGTAGCGTGCACATTTGTGCTGCACCAGACTGTACCCTGAGCGAATGAACACAGGTATTTTTATCCATTCGAGCTGCTCGCCTCCCTGTTCATCAGAGCCAGTCTGCTCGTCCCTCCATCTGTCCCTATCTTTATGTTGGCTAGCATGTTCTAACTGAAGTATATTCACAGTTAGGGGAAGAAAATTGCATCCAAGTGTTTCATTGTTCCCCTGGGATGAAGCCTAATGATAGTCAAGTTATCCTCTAAACTGGAGCCTGGGAACCAAGTCGTGGGAGCGAGACGTTAGTATCTATAAGATGTTTGAAGCTGCATTGTACATATTTACTTAAATCAAAACAACACATTAGGACCACAGCAAGTGGTTTTTTTTGTTTGTTTGTTTTTGCGTGGGCTGCACTCAAAACCTTTTTTGTGCTTAGTTAGGGAAAGGTCAAAAGAATTTTCTTCTCTTTCCTCTGCAGTATCCCCAAGGTCATTTTAAATAGCTCTCTCAAAACTTGCCTTTTCATTGGAGGTATCGCTTAGTAAACATGAAAGCAGGGTAGAGGGATCAAGTCCTGCTACATCAGGTAGCTGTCAACATAGAAATCTCTCCCTCAAGACAAAATTGTCATAACTACAATCTACAATGCAATTGTTGCAAACAAAACAAATATCAGAATCAGAGGTCTTCGTAGATTACAGTTGTGACATCGATGAGCATGATGTTCCAAAAATGTTAAACTCATTTTTTATGTAAAGCTCTTTGAGCATGGCAACAAAAAGCTGCTGACACTGAAGGTGCTTTTTTCACAGTGGTTTTGTATTAGAAATGAGCTTTGTCAGTGCAGAAACAGCTGATTGTGAACACAGGCCTTTATTAGACTGTCTTCACTCAAGGTTTTGGTAAGAACTTGTGTTTGCAGACTTTTTAGCATGGATGTATTAAAGTTATACAGGGGAAATGGCAGTGATTAAAGGTAAGTGCTCCTACAGAAACCATTAATGGTGCAATTGATTTTACTTTTGAGTTGGAAAAGGTGTTAACAGAAGATGAAGCAACACAATCCAAGGGTGCTACAACAGTTTCAATGATATGTAACTTTCAGCTTAATTACACAAACAAACAAAGCCAGGTGAGTGGAGTGCAGTATGTCATTTGCACATCTGTTCATGTGTGCTTGTGGAGTTCCTGCTGTGCCATGTCTTTCTTTTTTTATGTATTTTTGGGCATTTTATGCCTTTATTGATAGGAGAGAGACAGATAGGCTTGTGAAAGGGGTTGAGAGAGTAGGGGAAGACACTCTGCAAACTGGGCACAGGCTGGATTTGAACCCGGACCGGCAGATGTATGTATATGGGATGTGCATGGTTGCTAATCACTCCACCGAACCAGCACCCCTGGGCCATGTCTTTTGACTTCTTCACCACAATGCAACTAAAATTGAATTCAAAGACAGAGATACCAAATATTACAGTACTGCATAGTCAGCATGAAAGTGTAACGATGATTGAGGTTTTTTCAGCACTGATTTGGAGTTCATTATGAAAAGAGCTTTATATTTTCAGTTTAGACCAGTGCAAGCAGAAAGAGAGTGAAGCAGCACCACATATATTACACCAGTTGGGATGTCAGTTTTCCTGAAATGCTCCCATCTTTGTTCACAAGTCCTTACCCCAACTTCACATAAACATGTTACTTGACCTCTTAAAGCAGTGATTTGTAAATGGGGTAGCAGGGCACACTGGTTTGCCTAGAGGCAAGTTTCTTGTAGGTGTGACGCATGACGCATTTTTGACACATGCTCTAGGAACTACACAGTGCCAGATCCACCCAACCTGTTCGATGGCCACGTCTGGCCCATGTATCTGAAACACAAGAACATCACTTTAAATCTTAGTGACAACATAGGGCTCTAAATTCGTAGACCAGGAGCAGAGGGGGCGCAGGGCAGGTGCGCCATGTCTGTGTCTCGCCGAGAGAATGTGTCAAGCGCACTTTGCAAGTTTCCTGCAGTGGGAAGAGAGGCACACTCCAGGTGCAGAGGGGTGCATCCACGCCTCTGTCCCTGCTCCTCCGCGCAAGTGCCAGAGAGGGGGGAGTAAAGACGTGAGTGGGTTTAACACAGGCGAGTGTTGTCTTCACCAATCAAATGACCGCCTCTCCTTGCCTTTAAATGCGCTGTGGCCGAGGCACAGCATCTGATTGGTTTGAATGATCCCCGCCACCGCGGTTACAGTGTGCTGGAAAGACCCGGTAGCGGAGACGGTCAGAGCCGCTGTCCCTTCAGCAACCAAGAGAACGGCCTGGCCATCGGGGCGCGCATTGGAGGCCATGAAGCATGTCACCATGTGGGCCAGCTCCCGGGACAGATGTTATCTGTTCCTTTGTCATTTATAGGGGTAAAAAATTAAGAGACAGCTTATCCATTCGTGCTTGTGATCCACCTGCACTCCTGGTTTGTCATCACCAAATAGCAGAGCTTTTGGTGATATGCTGTATATTCTCCTGGTATCTCCTCCTCATCCTCCTTGCAATAATGTAGCCTACTCCATCATTTTAGATCACGTTAAAAATAAAGACTAAAACAGAGGAATATGGTAAATCCTTAGTGACATACATTTATTTCTCTTTTTTTCTCCGTCTTTCTTTCTTTCTTTTCTTTGAATTTAATGAAATGAGAGAAGCCAGATAAATACTCAGTATCAGATGTTATGGGTGTTTATTGTGGACTTGTAAGATGTGCATCAAACTTCCAGCTGCCATCAGGTTAAGTTTCCATGATGACAAACGGCTTTAATCCGACATCAGATGTGACGGGATAGTTAATATAGATACAAATGTATATGATAGTTCAGACGGTTGCATTAAATAGTGATTGCTGTGATTGTTTATTGTGTTAAAATGTGCCTAACACTCTGGAAACCTGCCTCTGAGGGTTTGGTGATGTGTGCGACCATGTGTGCCTGTCACCAAATTACAGCTGCGGAGGGTGTGCTTCGCCTGCGCCGGGAATAGACCAGGTTGGAGCTGGCGAGGTTTCAGCGCACCTTTTTGTTTTTTGGCATGAAATTGTGGGAAACAAATAAGAGCCATTTTAAGTCTACAGGCAGTTTAGTGCATTTAAGTTGATGCTTTGGCCTTTCCCTGGTCTTCCACCTTTTTAATAGCTGCCTGAATCTTTGCCTGATCTCCCAAGAGCTATTCAGCACCGGGTTAAGTTTTAACTTCGGCTTTCTCTATCAGTACTTAATATATTTTATTTCTATGTGAAACTGCAATTTAATGTACTTCCAATCCTCCCAGTTAACAGAGGAAGTGGGCTGGTTGGCTGATTGTGAATTTACTTTAACATTGAATGAATATATGAACTAAACTTAAGGCAAAATATGGACTCTTTAAGACAGTTTCTCTTTCATGGTACAGATTTGCACACATTACAGTTTATTAAGAACTAGCTTTAGATATATAATCTTGAGTCAGTTTTATGTTCAGAAGAGAGCTGATTTAACAATTAATGTAATTCTATTAATGCGACAGTGAGAGTCCCAGTGACCTCATTTACAGAATACTACTGCTTCGTGCTCATAGTAGAAAACTCCAAGCTGATCATTACAATTTTGATTCACATATTTATAATTAGAATCACTTTCAATAATATTATATGCCAGAACTTGTTCAACTTTGTGATTTTGATGCAACATGGCACAAACCATAACCAGTATACAGGAGTTTAAGTTATACATTCAAGTCAAGCAGTCTATCACCTGAGCTTCAGGATGCCCATGAGCCCTCACTTTGAGTCCTTTAAACAAAGAATCAGCCTCATCTGATTGTCTCTATCTAGGTCACTCTCCCCTCTGTCTTATGCTTTGGCTCCTTTAGCCCAATCAAACCCTGCAGTTTTCTCCTTTGAGCTGCTCTGAGTCTCATGTTTGATCAATTCACCAGGAGGCCGATAATGTTAGGGCAGGGGGGCTCGCTGAGGGGGTCTGTTACTGTCTCTCACAGTCAATAAAAGCTGACCCCCCCTAAGTTTCCAGCCTGGCCTCTCTCAAGTAAATCAGTGAAGTGTGCTTGGATTGTGATACGTTTGGCTGGCTTCCCCTCTCTGGAAAGCATCCTGTAATATAGACGGGGCCTCTTGTCATCAAGGATTATGGTCTAAATATCATACGGCTGGACTGTGATTACCAAACAGGCTGTGATCGAGACAGGGATCCATCTATCGAGTGGGTCTGTGTATGTGTGTGTGTTGGTTTGCATCCTCTTCTGATCCACCTTATCAGTGCTAACAGACCACAGGGAAGAAGGAATCAGCCTCCTCTTTGATCTCCTTCTCTTCCCCTCCTCTCCTTCCTTTCTCACTGTCTATAAATGAAGCTTTCTTTATGCTCATATTAACATAAACAGAGCTCTGAACGTAGGAAAAACCCAGGACTAATTGGCCACTTTGAAACTCATGCTTCCTTCACTCTGGAGCACTGATAGAGAAGAGATTGAGGGGCCACATGCGGAGCTTGGGTTGACTGAGGATTGATTTTTTTCTCCCCTATATAAGACCCAACCCCCACCTCCTCGTCGCTCCTCTCCCCTTTTGCCCCTCCTTTCCCTGCGTCTTATTTTAGTTGCACATAATCCATTTATTGGCCAAGATAGGAAGTGGAGTGTGAAAGACTGAATGGATCAAATCAGACTGTTTATTGTGCATAACAAATGAGGGGGGGACATGAGGTTTGTCAGTGTGTTTGTTTGCACATACTGTCTGCCCATGCATGGGTGGACCTTGGGTTGCTTAAGTATGCGCCTCGCTCACTGTTGTGTATGTAAATGTGTGTTTTTTCCAGAGTTAATTGTGGATTCACAGTTAGTGGAGGTCGGGCTGTTTTCCTCAGGAGGGAGGCTTAGTGGGTATAAAAAGACAGTCTGGAGATACTGTGCATCGCTTTGGAATTAGGATCCTCCCAGGCATGACCCACCATCCATACACACCCACACATGTGCACATGCATGCACATACCCGTAAACACACTGCATTATTGTCATCGTTTATTTGCATTCAAGTTTTCACACTTTTATAGCTTGATATTTAATTCAGCAACCTTTACAGCCACTTAGCTCAAGACAGTGCATCTCATTTACAGCAGCAGGCATTCAAATGGTTTCATCATCAGCCTAATATTTCAGTCAAAGCAGATCTGCCTCAAAGCACTGCGGTAACTCTAAGTGCAGAAATTGGCCTAAGGCTACAAAACACATTTTTTTGAGTTTTGCTATTAAATCTTTTGGATAAAATTTGGAGAATATATATATCTGACAGAAAGGGTGGGGACATACATGACATGATGATATTATGAAGGATACAGGGTGGCTTTTGGATGCATGATGCAGTACATCTTGATTAATTTAAAATATATATGAGGCCATAAGTTGGTTTTGGTGGTATTAACATGAACATAATGAATATTGGATATGGAAAAATCAAAGCCACTGTCACTTCTGTTCTTTTTTGTTAGGGTTCCCTGATTGATTGAAAACCAATCATCATAGGCCAAAGTTGTTAATTTGCTTAATTCACATGTCTGCAGAGGCACAAACCTGGAGTTTAGCTCAGGGTTCATTTTGTCCTCTTGTCTGCTGCTCAAGCTGCTCTGTCATTCTCTTCAGTAAACTGTGGTAAAATCCCCCAATATTTCATCGTTGAAATCTGTGTTGAATTTTACTCCGAGCCCAGCATTAAAACTAGTCACCAATGTTTAATTTGTTACAAATGGCTACACAACATGCTTGATGTGATTTGTGATGCATTGGATATCCAGTAGATAACACAATGCACTTATGTTGTCTTGTTAAAAAAGGCATTTTACAAAGGTAAATACTTGATACCTGCCAATTTAATTTCAGTCAATGGAAACATTAATGTATAATGTCGAGTGAAGTTTTATTTAAGCATTATTAATTTCATGTATCAATTGCATAACAGAACTTGAGTTGAAGTTCTTCAAGGTACTGCCCATTATCTATCAACATTTGCTTTGTTTTTCCTATTGGAAAGAATTAGTTTTTCAGCATACCAGTAACTTTGTTAAAGGACACAAAAATCACAAATAATAAATGAATTAGTTGTATAACTTACTAGGGCACTGATTTAATTTTCCCTTGAGACATTTATGCACTTCTCTGTAGAGCAAACACTCAACCAGCTGTCTAAGAAAAAATAGAGGAAACATGACTGATGTATCAGGATTGGTATCGACTGATCTCACTAACAGGACATTAGTATCAGCCAGAATGTTTGGTTGAGACTTTCCTACTTTAATGATTCCCTCTCTGATTCCAGTGGTGCTTCTGTGTGGACAGGAGAAGGCCTTATTGTGTAAACAATGTCAAACACATGGCCTATCTGGTATTTAATATTTAATTTATTGACACCATACAGTCACAAATATTGATAATTGTGCTGCTGGCATCATTTTGTTCAATTTGAAGACACTCTTTAGTCTTCATTTGTCTCTTCTTCACCATGATTACTTTGTTTTGGAAGTTGTAAAAAACTAACTAACTGGAGTACGTAAAATATAGAGCACATAGGCAAATGTAATCATATGCTCAAACTTCCAGTCCTATATGTGAAAATAAAATAAACTGTATCAGCAGTGGAATGGAAATTTGGAATGAAAATTTCTGCCTGTGCTTACAGCTGATGTATGGGCCATACATATCTAAGGATGGGAAATGATAAGATTTACGATTCTTAAACGATTCCCTCGTGAATTCCTGCTGATTTTCTGTGTGGGCAAGAGTTGGCCTACAAAGGTTTTTAGTGGGAACAATATCAAACACATGACATCCCTGATATTTAGTGCAATGCTGCCATTTGTTGGTGTTTCCACTTACTCAGTTTTGCAGGAAGTGTTTGTTCGTCAAAAAGTAAGTCAAAACTCTGAACACTTCTGCTCCTTTTGTGCTATAATTTTTTGTCTTTGTTATAATTTCTGCTGACTGATGCTGTTGAGAGGGTGAATTTTTTTATTTGCAGGCACGCAGAACAAAGTGGTAGGAATTGATGTGTAAAAAGACTACTGATTTTGATTCCTTGAAGGAGATCTTATCAATTCTCGAAAGGAATTGTTTTCCTACCCTCATCCCTGAGCATTTCAAGTAAATATATCCTACCTCATCTGTTAAATAAATGTACAAATGTACCATAGTGCTTCACCTCATCATCACTGACTATCTGTGTAAAAACAGAAAACAGGCCAATACTGGTATGGTATTAGTGTTCTTAACAATAATCAATCATTTGCCATCCATTGTTTTTCTCACACATAATAGTTCAGACTGCACTTTGTATTTTTAATTACTGAGGTCACATTTTTCAAGTGCACCGCGGAGGTCCCCAGGGCATCCCTTAGATAATGGTTAATGTTGTAGAAAGGCTTCACTGACTTTTAAGTTTACTTTAGTTTTTAGTGAGAAACTTCAATGAGCTGTATTAAGTGATCCAACCTGAGGTCAGACCAAACAAAAATATCTGCCTTGTAAAAATGAAAATGACAATCAGCAGGTGCACAGTAATTTAAAAAGAGAATGAGAGCTGACCTTCTCGCATTAGTGAGACACTAAAATGAGCTGTATTAAACGATCCAACCAGAGTTCAGACCAAACAAAAATATCTGCCTTGTAAATTTCAAACTTCCAGCCAGTAGCAGGTGCACAGTAATTTAAAGATAATGAAAACTAACTTTCTGATTGGTTTGAGTCATGTTTCATCCAAAAAACACCTATGAATAATGAGGAATGTAATGTATCCTCTTTATGACCAGTGCCTCGCCTTGTTCTTTTATTTGGCATCTTCTAAACAGCACATTATAAACCGATACACTTCAAATTACTAGGTGTTTCCTCATGTTTGACACTCAGTGGATCAGCAGGCTGGAGATTGTTTGATTCTTAATAATGACCAAATTATGTTCAAAACTACATAAACTTGTTACAAACTGGTACAGTAACGACTTATTCTCAATCTTTTGATCCATAATACTAATACCAGAAGTGAATGAGCATAGGTGTTGAGAGTCCATCTGGGCTGATCTTACTGATTCATATTCTGACAGTACTTCTTTGAGCCTGGCCAGAATACCAATCAGAGTTACACAAAGCTGACAGTCCATCTAATTATGATGCTTCATGTCCTGACACAGTTAGATTCATCAAATGTAAATATTTGACGATTTCCTTTGTTAATTTTCAGTATATTACGATCTTCCTTTTACATAATTGTGCTTATGTTGTGTTAAAAATGTAGTTCATAGTTAAACAAAAATCTGTCTCTATTCAGTGTACACACAGGCTTTGATGTATGAAGCTCTGTTGAGGTTTTGTATGGTAAATATTTAAATATTTCCATTGATATTCCCTCGCCGCTGCACAAACCGTGGTGCTCGACACAGCGAGGAGATCAAAGGCTCGAGTCCACGGCATCTCTTTGGTGATATGATGCAGACTGACAGCTCAGCTTCTGTTGTTCAAGCCTCATAGAAACACTGCCACGCTGTCAATTATTTCTTTCCCTGTTGTTGATTCAAGCCCGAGGATTGTTTTGTGAATATGATCCATTGTTTGGCTGGAAGAAATTATTTTTCTTTGTCTAACCGTTGTTTTGTGATGAGTCAAACTGCAAACAGAAGAGTTCCTTGAACAGTACGCACTATCATAGTTTTACACCAGCGCCTGGAATCAGACCTTAAGGGGTCTGACATGAGAGCAGACACAGCATTGGATACTATGAATTCTGAAGTACTGTGTACTCAATTTGACTTCACATTTAGTGTTAGTAGTGTGAATGTATGTTGTTTTGACAAAACCATTGTATAACTCCAGTGCTGACATGAAAGAAACAACAAGCTCATGAATCTTTGAATATGCATCCATGTGAAGGTGGATTATATTTGTTCCCAGTCACATTTTTGTCACATACATGTCATGTTATGAGTTAAAATTCTGACAAAGGTATTATACTGTTATTTTAAAGATTGAAGCCGTCAACATGAAGTAACATGTATTTTTCCCTGTAATCGTGTTATTTAGTTCAATGTTGAAATTCTCCCTCTGAAATTTTCCCCCCTCAGGCGCTGAATGTGCAATGACCTATTTGCCTATTTCTTGTCTCCCTTTGCTGAATATTCAGGAAAATAGGGTAAAATAACATTTTATCCACAAAGAAGAGAATATCACAGTTAAATGCATTCCTGAACTCATGGCTGTCACAGATCTATTTATCTTTAACTTCAAAAACAAACAAGAATGGACTGCTTACAACTTTAGGCTGCATTATTTATCTTCTTTTACTTCAATCTGGTCTGTAGAGAGGCTCTGGAGTGTACTTGTCAGATATAAATAAGAAATAGAAATTAAATCATTTAACATTTTTAAGATATCATAAACTTGGCCAATCCCAAATTTCAGTTCCAGTCCCATTAGTTTGTCTATTTTGCTGCACATTTTGATTATTAAGGGCAGTAACTGACAGGAAGAATATAGAACTGGAGATAATAAGACTGAGCTTGAGAAGAGAATGAATTAATAACATTGATTACATCAAACCAGAACAGCATGGTTTGAAAGTATTTATCCTTGAAAATTTAGATAAAGGTTGTGTCAGGTCACACTCAGACTTGGCTGGAGCGTCATTTGGCCGCTGTCAGCACAGTGTTGATCTGCAAAAAGTATAGAGGGCTGGAGATGGCCTGACAGCTAATGTCACACTTGGTCATCCTATTTTACAATGGACATCTGCAGACATTGTGGAAAATTCTGATCATGGTTGGAGTGTTTTCCTAACTCTGAACTAGTCGTGCAGAGGCTATTTCAATTTGTTACAAGTTTTGACTTAAGCCACCAAGAACCATCTCTAGTTGGTGTACAAAGCACAAACAACTGATATGTAATGTGAAATCTGTATTAAAGAAACCATTCATAGGTTTTTGAGTTTTATATGCCCTTAGTTTAACATTTGTCCTCTGCATCATAGTAGCCTTAAGGTGCAGATGGATCAGTCCAATTCAATGTATCAGGCTGATCAATCTTGCCAAGCTCCAATCTAAAGCAATTGTGAGTGGCCCAATGTGTGATGGCCCAATCAGAGTCCTTAAAGCAGACACAGGCTGGAGATACGTGTGAAGCAACAGCAGGAAGCAACTGCGCATATAGAGATTAGCATTGATGCTAACAGCATCAGTAGCAGTTTCATCTTGACTGCATTTTTTTATTAAATGAATAACAACTAATGCCATAAAAAAATCGGCTGACATTTTGTTCTCCACGTGTACCTACCTACTGCCTTTTATGATCGGCCTGTAATGAACGTGATTGACAGAACAGTTGTCCATTTACCTGTCAGATATGCTTTTGAAAGGTTCTACCCTTTCACAAACACTTTTTAGCCTGGCGATCTAAAACCAACTGCTGGTGGTGATTAGACAAACTGAGTCGTGGGCAACACCATTGCCCGGCTTGATACAAGCTTAACTCTTTTGGTCTGAACTCAGCTTAACACAGCGGCTCAGAGAGAGACTAGAAAAGCACTCGGAGAGCACAGACCTCCGCCAGCGCCACAGTCCTCACCCATATTGTGATTTTCACCATAAATATTAGTCCTATCTTTATTTCATCTAAATATTTAGATTCCTTGACCATGAAAACATACCATTAGCAATTGGTTTCATCATATCTATTTTAGTTCAGTAGTTATTCACCAAAATCACATTTTTCGTCATGGCGGCCAGACGCTGATCCAGATCAACACCAAAATCGAATCAGTTCTTCCTTTTCCCATGCTGAACATTTCCTGAACATTTCATTAAAATCCATCCATAACTTTTTGACTTATTTTGTTCACAGACAGACAGACAGACAGACTGTCCCGAAAACATAACCTCCTTGGCAGCGGTAACAATGGCTGTATTAGGGTACTTATTATCAAAACATCATATATAAGCATGGAAATTAATATATCAACCTGATTTAGCGCCAAAATATAGGCTCTCTAACAAAACATAAATTCACAATTTGTTTTTTTCTCTTATTGCCACTTCTTTTTTTACACAAAGATGTTTTTTTTCTGTCAGTTTACACTCATTAAATCATTGATTCTATAGCCCTAAACATCACACCAGTTATTTTCTTCTGTACTTAACTGTAATTGCTTCCCTGTAAGTGAACACTGATCTATTTTTCCAATATATCTGGTAGAAGTTCATGAGATGTTTGACACTGTTATGGAGTATATGGTGAATAACTTCATCATGATAATTAATGCATTCAACAAATTGGAAGTCGATAAGCAGGCACAACAAGATGCAAATTTTTTTAAAGGCACAATCCACAGAGAAGAGTCAAATCCAGGTTAGGAGAATATAATGAGAAAGTAAATGTATATGAGCTCATAATTAAGTTTATGTCAGCTCCACTGCTGTTGTGTTCTGAACTTAAATGGGCCAACTCTTTCAACTTTTTCTCTGCTCATTTTCCTGCAATTAAGGTCCAAATATAAGTGTATGATGGGGGGAAGAGGGGGAGATACAGAGCTAGGTGTCAGGGGCATTACAATGTGGGTCACGCATCAGTGGTGCACGCCAGCGAACAGTCTGAGAGTGAAATATGAAGCCTGTATTTTCAAGCTTGTTGTGTGATCGAATAAATTGCAGCATTTTTAGTGCTCCTCTTTGAAGTGGTGCGGCAGATGACTGCCTGCCAGCTGCAGATCTTTTTTGTATACAGTGTTGAAGTGTGCTGTAATGACAGGAGATTATTTAGACATCCACACAACAATGACTCAACGCCTGTGGTGTTGCAGTGATTTATCAGCATGGGATGAATATCTGAGTTGGATCAATACAAGGTGATTAAGAGAGACAACTTAAGTCGGTGTCGAGGAATTTTATACCAGGCTAAATGAGAGTAAATCCCCCGTCTTGGCCGTGTCCCTCTCATAATAAAGGTTGTGTGTTTAATTAGATTGACAAAGGTCAAGTGCGCCACTGCCTGTGGCTGATTTACACATCTATTTAAAGCCACAAACATGACACGCGCTGCTGCTTCAGGTAACAGACTGACACGCTGGCTTACTCCAGATCAATACGGCTTCTAACACTTTGAATGAAAGCCAGCAAAACAAATCCATTGGATCTGTGTCTGTCGCTTCATTGGACCCATACAGGCTTTTTGATCTTGAACATGGTCTAGATTGGTTTTAGATAACCATCCAAAATCACAGGATGTAGACTGCAGACATTTGGAGGAAAGTAGAAACAAGATCCAGAAGGGTCTGTGTGACTGCCGGGGATGAGGTTTCAAGTACTTTGAAGTCAAAATGGAGATCGATTTGTGACTTGAGATTTTCCATCTCCCACCTACTTGAGAACTTCTTAAATTTCAGCAGGAGCAGCAATATATTTCGTGACTGTTGGAGTTTATATATAAAAAAAACAGATTTCTAGAAGTGACATTCCTCTCTGCTACTGCTGGTTTTCCAAAGAGAAAAGAAAGGACAACTCTCTGAGAAAAAGCACACAAATCCTGCTAAATCCACTGTAATCACCTTATGCTCACCTCTATTATTTATTTATTTATTTTTTGCTTTTACCAAAAAACAAACATATGTATTTATATATATTTGTATTTTTGTTTAAAGAGACTGTGAGGAGTTTCTAAGTTATTAGAAAAAAGTCTCACTTTTAGATATATGCCTGATCTAAATACACACTTTAAGATGAGTTTTATAGCATCAAAATAGGTTATCTATAAATGCTATTCCTTAGCCTTCTGGTCAGGTCAGACAGGACAGGACTGGCCTGGATACTCAACTTTGGGAACAAGACAATTAAAACTACAGCAAATTTATATTATTTTATTATTTATATTACATGTCTTAGAGCACCAGGCTGGAAGTAGCGATATATGGCCGGCTACAAAACTACGATACTAAGTTTTCCAAAAATTGCTTTTTGTTATACATCAAAAACTACCGCTATGTAACTAGAAAGAGAAACATTTCCTCGCTTTGCATCCTGTAAGTTGTTGAAAAAAGAAGTTGTAAAGCAATGCAGAGTTCTGAGGAAGGTCCGGTCTGCATTTACCACAACAAACACACGCGTTGGCTTCAGTCACGTCTTTGGTGCGTTCCAGTTGTAGTCAGAAGTAGGAATTTCTGGGTTCCGAGTTGGAAACTGCAACTGGAACGTTCCCCGAAGTCGGAATTTCCTACTGGGAACTCGGTGAAACCTTGCCACCCCCGAGTTGACAATCGAAGATGGATGCCCCCAGTGTGAACAGTTATTTAGCTCCTGTAATAATCAATTTATTTGCACTTCTGACTGGGGTGTGTCGCTCTAGATCAGCTGTATACATAGTATTGTTAGACTTATATTTACAAAAATGCTGCCATAGTGATAATCACATTCTTCATACAACAATGCAGGGCGTGCTAACAACAGCTAACAATAGCCTGGTAGATCGGCATGTTTTTTTCTGACTTCAACTGGAACGCCAATAAGTCGAAGATGATGTCACTCCCATTTCCGAGGTTACTGGAACGCAGCATTACGACAGTCTGCACGCGTGCTCATGGGTAGCAGAGTCTTTATTTTGCCGGTAATAGATTCTCCTCATAGCACCTTTAAATATACAAATTGATAAGACAAATAATTATTTCCTGACAGTTTTTCCCAGCAGAACTTCCTACTTAATTCCATTAATTTTACTTTATTGTGAACCAGCCATGTCAGTAAATAAAGTGTTTACATATGTATAACACAACTCAGTAATTCAAAGTGAATGTCTAAAGGGGCTGATTTATTATCCACCAGCCACAGTGACAGGCAGGCAAAAAAAGTCTCCTTTGACTCTTGTGTGAACACTCATGTACTATACTTTGGCTCGGAGCGGGAGTCTACATCAAGGTGGTCTCAGGACAGTTAATGTCTCCCCTAAACATGGTGCACAGGAAATATCAGTGCAAAGTTTCCTCAAGTACAATCTCGCACAGGCGTATAGAGTTGTGAAAGCAATTCTGAACAACTTCTGTCTTTCTGTCTTTTGTTGTATCCATGTAGCAAAAGCTATTTTCTTCCTCTAATCACAGCATGTGGGAGTATGAAGAGGGTTGTTGTTGCTCTCTCAGAACTGATAAAACATCCTTTGTGGCAGCAGAGTATATTCACAAGAAGAAGAGGTTTTGACTATGAGCATGTGGATAATGCTTTTTCTGTTTTAATTCTTACTTTCTCTTGCTTTATTTTTAATTTCATTCTATTTCTGCTCTGTCTTTACTGTGCAGCACTTTGATAAACTTGACTAAATGATTAAGGTGGATTGGACTGGATAATGTACATGAACACTCACACATACCAAGTGTGGTTGAGCAGGGAAGGCGTAGTTGTATGAACTTAAGAGGAGAAGCCAACAGAACATGTCCAAAAGGTTGAATCCTAGCTCTGTTGACCTCATACAAAACCCTGAATCCACATAGAAACTAGAAACACAGACTTGTTTGCATATAAAAGAAGTTTATTACAAAACAAGCAAGTGTCTGAATCAGGCACTCCGGACAGCCTGAGAGGCCCAAGCCAAAATGAACCTCCTTAATCACTGAAGAGTACCTGTATTTATACTAGACTCATTGTTTGAACTATACCAAGACATGCATGTAGAGTGGACTCTCATTGGACCAGAGCATCTTAGATAAATAACCAGTGACCTGAAGGGCAAACCCATGATAACCTGCAGTGAAGGGTCTTTAACCTTTGACACAGGGTGTATCCTCTTATGCTGCGTTCCCACCGCAAGCGACCCAGCAACCAAAATCGCGTTGCCCACTGACGTAGCATTACGCGTCCATATATACCTCATTTTGGTCACCGCTGCCATCGGCCGTCACTCGGTGAGGTCACGTCTGCTCGAGTTTCACCGCAATCATATCATATATCATATAATAGGATGTATTAAGCGGACATTATTCCAGCTGTATCCTTTTCATTCACTTATCAACCACAAAGCACTGCAGCTGATGCCCTGCAGCAGCATCATCTGTGAGTTTTCTGTGGTCCGTCTAGGCGGAACTAATGTCCTCACTGACTAATGTTTCCCACATGGACATGGATTGTTCCTCTGTAGTCCGGATGAATAACTGTCTGTCTAGGGTACCGTCACACGTGCACACACCTGCTGATTGATCAACTTTTTTTTACTTTCACATTGCGCGACAAGCTATGTGGTAGTGTGAAAGCGGCTGTCGCATTGCAGGAGGGTTAGCCCCGCCCCATCGCGGCTGTACATTGACTTTGCATGGAGAGTGATCGCCGAGGTAGTACAAGTAGCGTCTGGTGTGAACGCAGCATTAAGTATCAGTCTTAAAGTCCTCAGCTATTTACCTAACCACAGGGGTTAGCATGCTGTGTATTGCATTCGGCCATCTGTATTGTGGGTGAAAACAGGCCAACTTCAGTCTTCTCATGAGTTTACCCCTAAGGACACCTTTTCTTTTTCTAAAATATTCACATCAGATACTTCAAAACATTGTGTATTGGTGGATTTTGCATTAGGTTCTTAGTTTATATTGAAGTTTGAAGCACATCGGAGTTCAGCCAAAGCTCAAAGGATCCCTCATCGATGTTGCTGTCACTCTTGTGTCCCCAGCTTTGGGACTTCATCAGCATAATGTGCATAACCACTGCTTTCATCCTGCTGTGATTAGTTAGCCTATGCATATGTTACATAGGTAGAGAGTTGAGAAGTTATGGCCCTGCACTGTCATATGCAGTGCAGCTCCTCTGATATATGTGGTGTGATAGAGAGTGCAGGCAGGCAGCTAATACACACACCAGAGCTTCCTTTGTTCTGTATGCATGTTGGGTAATTAAATAGGATGTTTGCCTTAAGACATCCAGGATATAAATTGCTTCCTGTCTGCTGCAGTGGCTCATTTATCGTAGTGAATGCAGTTATGTCTGTTGGATTTATAGTGTCAATAATGGCAATAATACATCCTTGTTTTTTGTGTCTTCCTTTGCAGAATCTCGTACTGCACAGCCGATAAAACTCAGGATAAGGTCTTCGCATACGTCTCCCAGAGTCAGTTCAACGAGACCCTGGAGTGTCATGCTTTTCTCTGCCAGAAGAGGAAGATTGTACGTGTGCAAACACTGCTGCACTCATTTGAAATTCATTTGTAATTACCATGATGCACCGAACAGGATGTCTTTGACTTTAGCTGAGCTGAAGGTCATTTTTGGTGCTGTGTGCTTACTTTATAATGAACACCTGAGGCTGCAAGTGCAGGAAATGTAGACGGTGTGTGGCTCCATCTTGTGGTTCTTTAAGTTACAGCTGACCTGTCTGCACTGTTTTATTCTGATCATAATATTTATTTTTAGAAGTTATAATGATTAATAATGACATGATTTTCTATTTACACATAAATGTATAAATTTGTATTTGAGCATTTATCTAGTAGTTAATAGATTTTTATGTATAGTAGTGGTATATCTGCCAAAACAGGATGGTTAGATACAATGGTTACATACAGTGTTAATGCTATATTTGCAATTTTATGAAGACAGATAGATTCAAGGAATGTAATATATATGTATATACAGTGCTTTACAAATTTATTAGAGCACCCCCCGGTGTAAGGTTTATGCCACTGCTACTTTGAATTAACTAATTAATTAATTACTAAAATCATTTTTATGTTTCTGAAATGTTAATACACAAGGATGTTGAACCTTTTTAACCAAAAAGACATTTGGTGCTAAAATAGAATTATTCTTGTTAAGCATGTAATTTAAAACCTCTTTACAAAACCCGCCCCCCAAAACAGTAAAGCACATTTCTTGATTAAGTTGTGAAATTGTAGTTATTTACTATTATTCCATAACAGAAAAAATAGTTTTATTTTTGAATGTTAGGAGAGAATTTAGTTTGAATTTACTTATTTCTATTCAAAATGGTAAATGCTGAGAGCTCACTGAAAATAAGGGTCTCTAAAAAGGGTCTTCATTAAAGTCATGAAAAGTCTTCAGAATGACCACAAGCAGATGATTGACTGAATAAATATTAAAGACAAGAAAAGCTGCCAAGAAGGTGCACAACTGGACTGTTGATGACTGGAGGAAGATACTCTGGACAGAGTTTTAAGTCTGAATCTTAAAAATGCCACAAATTGTTCATCTTCTGTTGTCCATAAAAATCTTTGAGTGGGCATGTGTCATCTTAAAAATCAAATATAGAAAGAAAATTGTAAAAAAAAAAAAAAAAAAAAAAAAAAAAAAGCACATTAAAATATAACCTTATTTTGGACACTTTATTGATGTATGAAATCAGACAATATGTTTAATAACCTCTTTTCAGAGGGTGTTAGAAGAGGGTAGATACCTCAGCTGATCACGCGGACATACCTTGTGTCTCGGGTCCTGAAATCTTGCTGAGGTTTAGTATGGACACCAACATTGTAACAGTACAGTTGTGCTTAATCTTATTTAGGATGATTCACATTCCATATAGAAAAGCTTTAAAGACTACTGTCCAGAGAAAATGTCATATCTTTATATTTGAATAAACAGAAACGGTTTAAAGGTGCTGAAGCAGCCATGTCATCTCTGATGCTTCTGTTTCTGTTTGTGTTTTTTAACCCTTCTCTCTCTTTCCATCCTCTCCAGGCTCAGGCCGTGACATTGACTGTAGCTCAGGCCTTTAAAGTAGCCCTCGATCTTTGGGAGGTCGCTCAGGAAGGTGAGTCAGATGAACAAAGAAAAGGTGAAAGACAGTTGTTACGATACATTAAAAGTTTGTTTGAGGGTTTTTTTTTTTCTTCTTCTGTACACAGATAAAAATAAGAAGGCCAGGACCTGCTGTTCATGTACGACCAGCAACGGGCAGACGGAGACAACAGGCACTCAGTGTGTGACTGCAGGTGTGTATGTGGGATGTTGTTTCATTCACTGTCTTGCAGTGTTGATCAAATTACTAATTATTGTTATTAATTAATTTTACCTATTTAATTCTATTCATGATTGGGTGTAAAACAAGTTTCCACAAAAGACTCAGTTGTTCACACACATCAAATGTTTCAGAAAATCTAGCAGAAATCTCAGCACACAAGCGGTCCATTGCTACATCTACAAGTGCAAGTTAAAATTCTGGCCTGCAATAATAAGGCCATAAATCAACAACACCCAGAAAAGCTGTTGCCTTCTTGGAGCTTGAGCTCATCTGAAATGGACTGGTGCAGAGTGAAAAAATTGTTTTTGAAGGTCATGTTATGTCCTCTTTGCTAAAGTGAAAAATGACCACCCAGATTGTTGTTAGTGCAAAGTTCAAAAGCCAGCGTCTGTAATATTATGGGGGTATTAATGCCCATGGCATGGGTAAATAGCACTTCAGTGAAGGCACCATAAATGCTGAGAGATACATACAGGCTTTGGAGCAGCATATGATGCCATCAAAGCAGCATCTTTTTTAGGGATGCCTCTGCTTATGCCCCAGTCACACGTTCTCGTTTCTCATGGCAATTGTGCTCAAATGTTCATGATTGGCAAGGCTGGTTTGATCGGTATAATAAGAAATGACTGTCTCTCCCCCAGATGTACCCCATAAGTAGACCATCCTTAACGCTTCTACAGCACTTCTACAGCACTTTAGGGGTGTTCGCCACGCTTCTATGAGGTCAATACAACGACACAACAAGGAATCCATGAATTCCATCCCGCCGACACGACATCAGCCCTGTTCAAGCCCGGTTTGCATCACATAAGCCCAGATTGAGCCTTGTTGCTTGTGTCACCTTGAACGGGGCACATTTAGGGCACAAATGGATACGTCCTTGTCAGTAGTCCTCAGAAAGCTTTCTGGATTGAGCCACGAACAGCCCGATTGAACCCCGTACATGCCATGCTAATATCGTTGGCCTTAAATCTGCATTAGGCTTTGCTAAACTGAGAGTGATTCTCCACGAGAGTTTTGAACAATTAAAAACAATCAGGACCCTTTCCTGTTTTCTGGCATTCATTCACAATTATACAACACTGATCCAGATCAAATAGGAAATGCACCACAACAAAAGCACATTTCATCAGGATTATGACAGTCGTTTACAATCACCATGAGAAACATGAATGTGTGACTGGGGCTTTATTTCAGCAAGACAACGCCAAGCCACACTCTGCACATGTTAAACCAGTGTGGCTTTGCAGTGAAGACTGCAAATACTAGACTGGCCTGCCCACAGTCCAGACCTGGCTGCCATTGAAAATGTGGGGCGCATTATGAAGCTCAAAATATGTCAATGGAGACCCCAGACTGTTGAGTAACTCTGTTTCCTGAATGCCAGTTGAGTGTTGTTAAAAGGCCCCTGCCGCACCTGTTTGGGAACATAATGTAGGCATCAAAATCAAAATAACCAAGTATTTGCAAAACAAAAAAAGAAGTTTATCAGTTTGGACATTAAATATCTTGGTTGTGTAGTGCGTTGAATTAAATATAGATTTCGTAGTATTTACAAAATCATTGCATTGTTTCTGTTTTATATATGATTTACACAACATCCCAACTTTATTGGAATGTGGTTTGTACAATTTCTATAGCCCAGAGTTATTGGCTTGCAATGTGTTAACTTTTTTTTAGCTAATTAATCTATAGATATGTAATGTTATCACTAAATTGTTTCACTTGTTGGAATTTTCTTTCTAATATGCAGAGTTTTGATTGAGCATGGCTTGGATTATGGGCATTAAGATAATTTAATGCCACTACACTGTATGAAAACAAAGAATAAAAATAATGATGTAATTATAAGTGTGAAAAACAAATGCAATTGTAAAGCAGACAGGAAAATGAGACAGTAATTAGATGCAGAGTTTCATTAAGAAGTTGCATCTGTCTTATTCCAATAACCTAAGCTGCTTCAGTCTATCATGATGAATTAAATCATCTGTATTCATCTGCTTAATGAAGATAAAATGACCTTTCCAGTTTTAGTGTACATTCAACAACCATAATAGTAATTCCACAGTTTGACACTGAACCCTCTCACACACAAATTAAACTGGCCTCTCTTACAAGGAGGACAAATGGACCCAATTATAAATGTATTAGTCATTCAGGGGAGCAGGAGATTTTTAAGCAGCTTCCAGCAGCCGTGACATTTATAGGTCAAAATGTTTGCCTGCTCCTCAGGGGTCAGAGGGGCCTTAAAATTAGACCTAATCATGCGTTCAACTTGTTGTTGGTTAGTCGTCTGGTTTTCCAGAGTCTCTCAATTAAATCGGGCTCCACATTCCTGCTTTAGTGGCTTGAGGACAGAGCGAGAAAATCTGATGAGAGAGCCTAGAGGAGAGAGATGGATGAAAACTTCAAAGTTGATTTAAATTCAGCCTGTTGCAGAGGAGACAGACTATTCTTCTCTTCTCTCCCCTTTACCATGTGCAACTTCACTCCCTCCTCTGTTACCCATCATCACCCTCAGATCCAGAGACACACAAGCCTGTTGGGATGGAGGAGAAACTGCGAAGGCCCTTCTTTTCTGCTTCACTCAGCTCGCCCTCACCAAGGAGTAACCCCACCCGAAGGCGACCAATCAAACACGACTCCTGGGTAAATCGCAATACTTGCTCCAGAGACTTCTGATTAATTGTTAAATCAAAAGTAGTTTAATAGTTTTGACGTTGAGGGATGTACTGATCCAACTTTGTCACAGTTTATGTCATGTTGACAGTATCATAGGTCACATTATGATTATCCTCCTTAATGGATTAAAATCTCATTATATTTCTTTTAAATTTAATCCTTTACAATAAAAAGGGAAACACAATGAAGCCTGTCATGAGGGGTTTTTGCCCAATTAAAAATGAATCAATCTCATAAATTAAACTAACTATGTAAAGGGTGTTTCAGTTCATCAAAATGTTAAGTATTTATATTTTTCTTTATCAGTTATATTTATTTTTAATCTTTTAAATGACAGATGGTTAGTAGTAGATATAACTGCCTGTAATTGTTTTTATGAAGCGCAATGCATTTTGGGAAAAATATGTTTTGGTAAGTACATTTTACAGGGTAAAGAGTAGTCTTTATGGTACACAAAAACATTGCTTAGATTGGCTTGAATCATTTCTCTAACCACCAGCATTTGGATTTAACTTTAAAAATGCATACTATCGGTGTTCCTATAGTTAGGAAGTTTCCCAGCATGCTCCAGGTGCAGAACTCCACGGCTTACAGTGGCCAGGATCAGGGTCTGGGCCTTTCTGACTCCGCTGTCTTTCTTAACTATTTGGTGAATGCAGAAAAAGCCCAATAAATGATCTTTAAAAATCCTTTAAGAATCAATGATACAATGCTTATTCTTTTGTCAAAGTAAAAGTAGAAGTTGTCTGCTTATCCCTCTGGCAGCTAGAAAAAGAGTGAAGCCCTCGGAGTGAACACAATTTCTTGTCCCAAATATTCGTCAAATTCTGAATTTCTCAAGTGTAACTTTATAAAATGACCTTTTGTCCTTGTTCCATCAAAACCAAATCAGGATGCAGTAGTAGAAAATGAGTGCAAACAAATATAAATCAAGCTTTCCCTGTCATTTAATATGTGTTGTAGTTTCTAGTGAACTTAACAACTTACTTTGTTGTGTTTAAATATTACTCACATATTTAGAGCAGTGGTTCTTAGACTATTCTGTCCATGACACACATAATGTCAAACTAAACTTTAAAGGCACAGGCTATGCATATCAATTCAAAAAGCCTTTATAAATGCATGTTGTAGTTTATCTTCAACAGAGGATTAGGGCCACTTAAAAAAAAGAAATAGCCAAGTTATGGGAATAAGTTTAAAAGATTCAAGTCATAAAGTTACAAGAATAAATTCATAAAATTGTGAGAATAATCTCGAGAGTTCTCAGAATAAAGTCATACATTCAGAGAAAAATTCAGATATTTATGAGAATAAACTTGTTATTTTAGTCTGTAGAGGCTCTGAAAAGCAGCAGTCTCCTGTGCTACATAAGGAACATTGAGCTTGTAGTGAAGTTATGCTTTAGGATAGGTTTGACAAATAGGGATGTAACGGTTACCGGTAAAATGATAAACCGCGGTGAAATTTTCCACGGTTATCATTACCGTGTCCAATTAAAGTTACCGTTATACCATGTTAGATAACCACACAGTTTCAAAGACTAAATGTGTGTGATTAAAACAGCCGTAACTCCTTGAGTAAACGAGCAGAGAGAGAGAGAGAGGATTCAGAGAGCAATATCTGAGTGAATTACAGGGGTTTATGAGTATTTTCTGTGTAAATAATGTATAAAGGTTGTAAATAAGAGCATTAGTATCAATCTGGAGTGTGTTCTTGCCATTCTTTCGCCGTTTATTATCCGTGTTTGCCGTGCATTTGTCGTAATAGAGCCTTTTTTTCTGTTATAGTTTGTGTTTTATGGATTTCATCAAACATAATTTGTAAATATTAAAAAAGATGTCGAGGAGATCTGCCATTGAAAGGGAAGACCAGAGGAGAGTCATGAAGGTGGCTAACTGCTTCAGGGACTATCGTTGGTAAAACAAAAAAACCCAAAACAAAACACCTGAACATGGTCTAATATAACGAGCTGTAACATGGACACTAATGCTGCAGGCAAACAAAAATGTGTGCGTGTATGTAAAGTAGGTTTAGTTTATTTCTGGTCGTCTCAAAACTTTGAACATGTTCGTTTACAATTGTTTATAAAGAGAATTCTGTTTAAAGTTCAAATCTGTTTTTTTCTTTTCTTGAAATTACACACTGTTTAAGCATTTATAACGTAATAATGACAAATACTTGCCAGAATTGTTTACTTTTATTTCTCATTAAAAAATTTAAACAAATTTACTCACAGAACATTTCCTGACAAAGTTATTGGCAAAAAAGACAGGAGAACTGTTAAACTTATATAAAATATGAAAGGGATTAAATGGTTTTGAGACTGTGTAAAAGTACTTTTTGAACATTTTGAGGACACTGCAAGGATACTGCGATAATAATGATAACCGTGATAATTTTAGTCACAATAACCGTGATATGAAATTTTCATACCGTTACATCCCTATTCACAAATAAGGAAGAATTTTTGACTTTATTCTTGTAACTTTATGACTTTATTCTCATAACTTCATGAGATTATTCTCATAACTTTACAACTTTATACTCTTAACTTGCGATTTTTTTGTTGTAACTTTACTTAGTCTTTTTTACATATTTTTTATTTTTTTGCATGGCCCTAATCTTGTGCCATAGTTTATCAGTCTGTTCCTCATATTTTTCTTTATCTACTTCTGTTTGATAAAACATAACAATCAACTATTAATAATTAAATATGTATTAACAAAGAAATGTAACAGCACATACATTGTATTATATATTCAAATCTTATTTATTAAGCGTTATTTAGTTGTAATTATTTCTTATGGTAGTGCAAATTTCTATGGCATCCCCAGACTGGCCTCAAGGCACATCATTAAAAAGTCAAGTTTTGTAGTTTACATTTTACCAAGCTCATAAATCAGAGCACAGTAAGCCTCAGCATGCCTCTACAGCAGTGAGTCCTAATTACGTTCTGTCCCGCCACCTCCTTTCGATACTTAAAATGCTTTGGGGCCTCCCCTTGAAGTTTAAAGGACAAGTGAAGGATTTTTCTTAATACATCCAAACATGTGAATACTAATTTCTTCATTTAGTACATAGCATTGCTATTCAGATACAAAAATCAATGGTCCTTGTTTGCCCTTGTGTTGTCCACACACAATATGATATTGCAATTTATATTCTGACCTGCATTTTACATTGAAAAGAAAAGACAACATTAAGGGGCAACTCATTTACCTCTTTCTTTCAAGACTAAAAAAAGCACAGTCAGTTTCAATAACATATTTTAATTTTCTGTGTTGGATAAAGAAAAAAAAAAATAAAAATAAAAATAGAAAACTTGAAAGACAGTAGAATGTTTCCATGTTATTGTTGAAGGAGTTCCAAAACACTATTAAACAGTACCGCATTTACCTTTCTACAGTTAACTTGCATATTTCCAACACTAGATGTCACCATGTTCTTATATATCAATCTGTAGTCATGTTTTACCTGTTCAGTTTTTATCACAGAGACAACACTGTGTCTCAATCAGAGTGAATTTGTCAGCTTGGAAAACATAAAACACTTTTTTTCTATCATTTTGCTTTTGAGTTTGCTCTTCTAGTTAAAATCGTTAAAAATTCATACATAGACTGAACAGGGTGATGTGACAAATGCACCAGTGTTTTTACTACTTTGAGGAGCAGCCCATCTCTAAAGATAGAGCGTGTATACAGAGTCAAACCAAGTTCCTTCAATGTTGCTAAAAATAATAATGACTTTTACTGCCATTAGTTTTCTGCTTTAATTTCATTTTAGTCACAATGACCTTCGCAAAAACAGCTCATCAGAAACATCAGAGGGACTTGTGCAGTGCCAGTCTCTGGTCCATTGATTCATAGTTTTAACAACAAACAGCTGCCACAGTGAAATGGCACAGAATCAAGATTGTGATGAAAGTAATGTATGCTTGAATTAATTCATATTATTGATGTCCCAACAGGACGTGGATGATGGACTGGAGGACGCCTTCTCAAGGTAACATTTACATTTGACTATTAAAGCTAAAACGCAAGATTATTTTTATCCCATAAATGCTCAACAAACACATGGATCCATATTAATGATGAATTTCAGGCTGAAAATAGATCAAATTCTGGATCCTGTCCGGACTATTTAGAGGCTGACAGTCGGGCTGAAGGTGATAGTCAGCTGTCACAAACCTCTCCGACTATTTTACATAGAAAGACCTTTATCTGACGCATTGACTGGCACAGTGTACTTCATTTAAAGTCAGACTTTTAAGCAGAAACATGCAAAATGTCCTATTTTGAGGTACAGCGTTCAAAAAGGACAGCTATAAATAGGTATGTGAGGGTTACAGGTGAGAGGTACATCTTATTGGTTTTGTTGTGGACTTGCTTTGTGTCAAAAAATCCTTGAGGACCATTTATTAATGATTGCTAAGCTGTTAAAATATAATATATTTTAGATTTTATGAAAGATATTATAATAAAGATGTGCAAATTTTACACTGTACACAGCCAAAAGAAGTAAAATGAATAAAATCAGCAGGTGCTGTATTTTTTCTAGCTTGTCTGCTTCTGTAAGAGAACTTTCTGCACATTTTAGTTAACAGCTGAAATAGGTGTTTGTAGATAAAAGCTCCTGTCCTATTAAAATGAGTATAAACCAGTATTAAAGTCAAGAAACAATAAAATCTCCTAACTTTTATTATCCCAAAGCCACAATCCTTTCTTATCTGCTGGTAATGAATGTACTAGATTTGCGATTGAAAGGCTCTACCCAATCTCAAACACTCTCCATGGGCTCTTTCCCAGGTGGACCAGTGAAATATTTACAACACTGTGTTGGAATGTCAGGTTATGCCACTTCTGCTGTTCATGTTTTGCACAGCTTGCCTACAGCTTGACCACTATAATTCCTTGGATGCTGTCTGCTCTGACTCTATTTTTGTGCCAGAAAACCTTTTAATCGTAGCTTGTTTTTGTAAATTCAAGTGCTGGTTTGAATTCTTAGTTTTGCTACATTACAAACAAACACTTTCCTACAAATACACCGGCCATCTGAAGGCCTCACTTAGACTAACTCATATTATTTCTGTGTAACTTTTAAAACTATCTGAACTTTGGTGAGGCCACTCGTCCACTTCAAATCAGAGTCTGGACTGTCGGCATGCTGGCCAGCCATCCTGACAGAGGGCGGGAAGCTGGCATCAACACGTTATCACAGAGCTGAGATTACAATGCAACACTATGCAGTTTCTTTGAAAGAGTGACAGTGTGTGAAATTGTCATTTCATGGCTGTGAGATGCCTGCAGAGACAAGCCGGAGTGACACTCGACTCATAAAAGTGTGAGGACAATAATTCTCTCTGCATTATTGCTGTGCATACACATAAAGAAACAGAGGGAGGCAAAGAGCTTGTGTTTTGTGGTATAATGTATCTGTTTATTCTTCTGTGGTAACAGCTGATGCTGGAGGTGTGATGTTTTTGGGCTGGGGGGCAAAGAGATAGAAACTGGTAAGATTTTATTTAGGCCTGTCATGATAACAAATTTTCCTGTACGATAATTGTCCAAAAAATTATTGCCGATAATCGGAATTATTGTCAGTATTGTTTTGAAACATCATTTTTTCATTAATGTAATATATGTCATAATAAAGTGAGTACACCGTAACAAAAACAATAAACTTTAATTTCTTAAGAGTATTTAACTGTAATTGGAAGGTCAAGAGCTTTTAAATAAAATAAATAAAATAAACAATATCATAAATTTAACAAACAAAAAAAGAAAATAAAAACAATGAAAATGAAATGGACTCTCTTTTGGGAAAAATTGCATGTAAATAAAAATCATTAAACTTATGAAGAACAATAAAAAGATAGATCCTGTCTTTGTAAAGAAAAAAACTTCAATAAAAACACACAACAATAAAAACAATAAACAAAATGGAGTTTATACAGTTGAGGAATTGTTTGTGACATGTACGTTCTCCCAGTCAATTCGTACTGTCTGTCAAATGTTTGTATCATTTCCTGAAATGCTGGCTTTTCAACCGTATTGAAGGGCTGCATTCCTTTTGCAATGTAGCAAACAACACTGTCTGTGAACGCGCATCATTTGGCGCTGTTTTATTTTTATTTCCTATACAGACCAAGCGTCTCAGTAAGCGCTGACTGTCAGGACGAAGGCTCCACTGCAACTCTCCTTCTTTGTCACCACTGCTTTCAAATCAAATGCGACATATTGGCTCAACAGTGTTCATGGGCCCACACCTTGTTCATTCTGTTTAAAACCAAAATATTCCCACACTTATACTGTGGCTTTTGGCTCAGAAACCATCGTTTTCATGCCTTCATTCAAATTAGTGTTTGTTTCCTTGTTACACCTCACGACGCTCACTTGCAGCTCTGTCTGTGTGTGTGTACGCGCGAGCGGCCCCGCCTCCCCCCCAAAGATTGAATTAGTGACAGATGCTCACTCTGCTAAACCTGCTATATAACTAATGCACCCGGTGTTGAGACAGTTGCACAGAGTGAGCCATCTTCTCATCCAGCCTGTTTGGTAGAAAGAGAGGAGGAAAACAATCGAGGATGTTTTTATCTATCGTGTGGTGAATTGATTTATTGACTATTATGACAGGCCTGATTTTATTGATGATTCAGTAAACAGTTGAGGTTATCAATCTGATTCTTTAATGATTTTTTTTTATCACATTCTTTCAAGAATCCTGCTGATTGTTTGTGTGGAAAAAACTTGTCCAACATTGGTTTTCAGTGGCAACAATGTCAGACACAACGCTCCTGGTATTCAATGCTTTGCTGCATAAAGAAATGCTCCTGCAAGGGCAAACTCATTCGATCCTGTTGGGCAAAGGTTGCTGGTCCACTTGATCATCCCAACATTATGTCTCTAAAGAGGCCTTAAAGAAATTCTTTCATATTTAAAAGAAATGTATAAGTGTTTTAGCTTTTGGAAGTCTGAGCTCTAAATTGGTGAGCCTCAGAATCATCTCTTGCTTGCGAGTGGGAATTGTTTGGAGTGCTGTCACAGACACATTTAAGAAGTTATAGCAAATGTGTTGTCAAATGTTCATTTACTGTTCCTGAGCCTGCATATTTGCGTCTGCCAGGAGGTTATGTTACTGCCGGCGTCTGTTTGTTTGTTTGTTTGTTAGTTAGTTTGTGTGTTTGTTAGTTTTTTTGTTTGTTTCTCTGTTAGCAAGATAATTCAAAAAGTTCTGGACTGATTTCGCTGAAATTTTCAGGAAATGTCCGGATTGGGACAAGGAACAACATGGTCCGGATCAACATCTGGATCCGCCATGACGAAAAATGCAATTTTTCGTGAATAACTACTGAACTGAAATAGATATCATGATGAATCCAATTGCTAATGGTATGTTTTCATGGTCAAAGAATCTAAATATTTAGATGAATTAAACATAGTAATAATATTTATGGTGAAAATCATAATATGGGTGAGGACTGTGGCGCTTGCAGAGGTGTGCGCTCCCCAAGTCCTTTTCCAGTTTGTCTTTACTTTCATCACATTTCTTTGCTGGTATCAAAGCTTACTGTTCTGTTAACGTGTATACCAATTGCAGGCATATAAGCATCAGGTGCAGGCTCACTTTTAGATCAAAAATCTCTAATCACTGTCTTCCAAAGTGTGCTTACAATGTTCTGGCTCCGCATTCAGTCTCTCATAGAGCAGCTGATGCGTGAGTGTGTCCTGCAGAGCTGGAACAGAGAGGAGAGCAGTGTAGGGATGGAGCCCCTCACATTAAAGGGAAAACTGCTCATTAGCTCTTTCGCCTACGGCTTATAGATGTGTGTGTTGGCCTGGAGCATGATAACACTTTAGTTAAAGCAAATGAGTAAATGAGGGGCAGAGTTTAAAAAAAAAAAAACAGAGTGCAAAAGCTGGTGGGGGTGGAGGGAGATCAAAAGAGGACGGCAGATCATCACCCAGGATGTTCTCTGCAGGGTTGAGGAAACACTGACCCGGAGTTAGAGTGAGAATGTTTGTCGATTGGAGGAAGGTGAAATCTGACTCGCCAAATGAGGAGCTAAATGATTTTAAAGTGTGGAGCAGACCTTTTCTGCAGGGGTCAGAGCCGGTGCCAAGCTCTGCTGGGATGGCGCGGGAGTGTCTGAGGAGATTTGTCCTGAAATGGTGGAGGCTGTGGATCACATTGAGTTGTCATGGCTCTCTGTGACAGTCCTTTGGTGTTGCATAATACATTTGGGAAGGCTGTTAAATCAGCAGCAGTAGGCTGCTGTCCTTGTCCTGAGATTACTCTCCAAATGCTAAAATACAAGAACAGTAAATGAGGAAGACACTTATGAAATCATAACTGAACGCAGGAGGGAAACTGCAATGCAGAGTAAGAGAGGATAACTGTATATAAAAGAAACAGCTGCCACACAAACAGAAAAAGTAAAACCAAGCTGCAACAAAAGCTCCCACTAACAGGGATCTCTAATAACAGAGCCATGGATCTGTACCTGGCCTTGGATCATTTCAAAGCTGTTCAGTGACAGAAATAAGTAACTTCATTCTTCTTTTCTGAGTAGCAGAGCCTGCAATGTGTCATATTTTGAAAATTCACAGGGTTGTCTCTGATCTGTGTGTCAAGCTTAACTTTTGAAGTTTGACATATACAGTAGGCGTTTGCAACAGCCATGATGAAATGAAACAAAGCTTTTGTTTATGTATACGCCCAACTGAGCCCTTATTATGGAGCCCCCTTTATACACTGACCAATCCTACATATATTTCATCAGTAATTTCAGCTCAATGACTCGAGAAATCAATACCTGTGCAGAACATGGACTGTAGACAGAATGCAAAGTCACTGAATAGACAAATTACCACAGCCCAGACATATTGTAAGTATAAACATATAAAAAACTGTTATATAGAAATTGTTAACATAGGCCAGCTGTTGAAAACAAATATACTAGATGAACCCAAGACAAAACATGGACTATCCTACAGTACATAATTAAGCTAGATAAGCTTCAATAAGCTTCTACAATGTCACAAGATATTTTTCCATCCACTGTTGCTCTAATTTTTCACCAAGATCTTGTTTTGATGATGGGAGAGATTGACCACTGCGCAAAGCCTACTCCCTCACATCTCAAAGATTTTCAATAGGGTTAAGGTCTGGACTCTGTGAAGGCCAATCTATGTGTGAAAAGGATGTCTTGTGTTCCCTGAACCACTCCTTCACAATTTGAGCCTGATCAATCGTGGCATTGTCTTGTTGGAATATGTCCGTGCCATTAGGAAAGAAAAAATCCATTGTTGGAATAACTTGGTGATTCAGTATATTCAGGTGGTCCGCTGAACTCATTCATTGGGCCATAATGTTGCTGAACCTCGACCTGACCAACTGCAGCAACCCAGATCAAAGCACTGACCCCACAGGCTTGTACAGTAGGCACTAGGTGTGGTGGGTGCATCACTTCACCTGCCTCTCTACTTACCCTGATGCGCCCACCACTCTGGACCAGGATAAATCCAGACTTATCGGACCACATGACCTTCTTCTGGTCCTCCAGAGCCCAATCTGTATGCTCCTGAGCTAACTAAAGCCTTTTTTACCGGTTAGCCTTACTGATTAGTGTTTTTCATATGGCTCCGCATTGTGCATGTGGAAATGCTTTTACTTTCACTATTAGACATATCCCTGAGTTCTACTTTTGTTTTTCTTCAGTTTGATTTGGACAAACATTGAAGTGATTGCCTATCAGGATCACTCAGGATGTTTTTCCAACCACATTTCTTCCTCGGACGATGGTGACCCGCTATCCTTCCAGTTTTTATTAATGCGTTGGACAGTTCTTAACTCAATTTTTTGTAGTTTCTGCAATCTGCTTAAATGTTTGCTCTGCTTGATGCATGCCAATGATTTGACCCTTCTGAATCAGGCCAACATCTTTTCCTTGACCACAGGATGTGTCTTTTGACATGGTTGTTTAAGAAATGAGAAGCTACTCATGCATCAGCTGGGGTTAAATAACTTGTTTTCAGCTGAAAGATAATCATCCATGCAGTAATTATCTAATAGGAGGCTTGTACCTATTTACCTAGTTCAATCCAGGGGGCAACTTTTTTTTGGCCAGGCAGTGTACGTCCATAAATGGAGAAAAAAATCTGTGCAACCAAGGGGTCCTCACTGGTGCTTCAAGAAACAGTGAATTAGGAAGAGCTGTTATCTCATTAAACCATGCACAAAACCAAAAACTTCATGGTAAAACATGAACATAAAAGTTGCTGTTTTTGTCTCCAGTTTGATGGTCTTCTCTTATGCTGTTTTCTGTAAATGAGAGCTAGATCATTTGTATTTTTAATCTTTTATTCCACTTGTGCTAAAGCAGCAGCACCACCATGGCCCCTTTAGCTCCAGCTTTAATCAAACCTCTGTGGGGTCATTTCTATAATTTGGTATTCAAGCGCAGGTCAGGTTTGAGACCTCTGCTCGAATCATTTGTAAAAAAAAATGTATAAAATGACTTAAATGGAGGCCCTGGGCTAAAACTGTTGATCCGTCCTTAATTAAACTGATTTGAATCCAGATTTCTTAATGAATGGAGACCTGAATGGAGAGGGCTATTATGTAACTGTGTGCAGTACAGAGGTGTTTTAATAATTCAACCTCATCTAAATGTTATGAGTTCTTTTTTTTGTCATTTTAACCCTCAGTAAGTGCTTCTCTTTGCCTGCTGCAAGGACACAGACTGCACACTGACAACTCTTTGTAGCTTTTCTACCAGAGTGTTCTTCTAAAAGAATCAAAACATTTTCAAACGATCACACTTCTGCAGTTCAGTCATACAGTTTTGTCCTGATTTCTTTCTTTTCCTCTTGGAATGCAGCAACATGGAGGTAGAGGAGATGGACGCTGGTGAGTTACAAGATCAGAGTGTTATTTTTCATGTTGGTTCTGCATGTTGCATGGCGCCTGACATTTCAAAAGCACTCGTTCTCGTGCGGTGTCACAAGTTTTTTACAGTGTGACTGACGGTCTAGAAAAAGCACGACTAACTTTTGGAAAGTTTTTGATATGAGCCAGCATGTCCCAGGGAGTCATTCTATTTGGGTAACAACATCTTTATGTCTATTTTTGAATTCAGCCTCGAGACAAGTACATCAACACGCTGTGGTGTAGGTCAAAATCCAAAGCACTTACACATCGGGATTACTGTTTCACATAAAAAAATCTCAAAATAAAGAGTGCACATTACAACCTCTATACCATACAGCAAGTTTGAACAAATTGGACTATAACCAGCTTATACTTTATAATGTCATTTGTCATAAGTAATGCAGTACTAAGACATTCATTGAATGCAGGGAACGAACAGATACACTGGCGTTTCTGTGAATTAAGCACATCAAACTTGTTTATATGAGACAGCATTAACACGTTATTAACCAGGCTGCATTGTAACATAACACAACAGTCTTTACCTCATGGCCAATAAGCCAATTCATATTTAGACAACAAAAAAATGCAGAAATGGATAATAATTTTAGCACATTTGGTTGCATTGCCTCAAAGACTGGGAGTTTTTTTGTTTACTTTTTAGGCCCTTTTCACACGTGCGTTTTACTTGCAAGACACGCAGCAGTGTGTACATTTTGTCAATTTGTTTGAACATGTTATAGTGAAACTTTATGAAGAACTTGAAAAACACAGAGTCATACTTGCCTTTATTCAGCTGGTGTGTTGATTGATCAACCAATCAATCTTTATTTGAATAGTACCAATTTATTAAAAAAAGGGTTATCTAAAGACACTTCACAATAGCAGGCCAAAGCCATTTAGATGCACAAACATGCATACTGTATATACACATATACATACATAAAATACACATGTTTATATTTACATACGTCCAAACCCATGTGAATCCACCATGAGCACAGCACTGGGCCAATCTACAGTGCAGTGCATCTGTAAGAGGCCTACAGTAACAGTGGGAGAAAAAAAAAACTGTTAATCTGATATCTTGAAGCTTTGTTGAGGGTCTGAGCAAAGGAAGGGAGGTTGGCAAGGAAAAGGTACTAAAATAAAATTTGATGGCAATGACAGATCCATGGACCAAGTCCTAAATCTGTCCTCATCATATTTTTCTCTTTATATAATTAGATTTATTATATCTAATAAATCTAATTCATATATAGAGCTAAGCCCCTTGAGATGGGGCATCTCATTTTCAAGAGAGTTCTCATTATCTGGTTGTAAAGGTAGTTATGTATGTAAGGTAGAGTTTGTCTGTCCATAGTGCTAGAATATGTCACAGAAAAGATAGTAATGACTCTTCCTGCTCCTCTCAAAGTTAAACTGACTTTGCTTCCTCTGTGGAGAATCAGGATTCTCAAGTCAGTTATGTAATGTATCAGGTTCCTTGTGGGGAGATTTACCGTGAGTCCTCCTAAACTTTTAACAGAAGCTCATTATTGGGGTGATATTTTTAGAAAGAGGAAGCTATGGCAGCAGAGAGATGTGCTGATCCCACAGGACACGCACATGACTGGTGTGAAAGCTGTAGCGGCGCTCACTGGAGCTGACATGCACGGCAAGCGAGGCAAATGCTGTGAAACAGGCATAAGATAGACCCCTGAAATAGGGTCTGTGAAAACCACAAGCTTTACCATAACCCTACAAATAGTGCAGATTTACAACTTTGATGTGGCATCCCATAAACCTACACCTGGAGTACATGTGAGCATTTTTGTCCATCTTTGTGTAATTTGCATGCATTTTTGAGAGTTTGAGACTTGCACTCACTTTATAATAATAATAATAGTACTTTATTTATATAGCACCTTTAAAAACAGAAGTTTACAAAGTGCTTGAACAGACAGAACAAAGGCAGAAAACAAAGCACAATAAAATCCACAGTCAGTTCATCAGCAACCACGAGAGTCAGAGGAAAAGGCACAGAGGATCACATTAACTAAAGCAACAAAATGAGAGAAAATATTATAAACTGTGGATTGAAACAGCTGGTAAAATGCATAATGGCAGGAAGATAATAGGACAGTAGACAGATAATAGATTTCCAGATACATAGATTAATTTAAGATTGTTTAAGGTTGACAGCATCACATCAGGAAGATTGAAAATAAGAAGGCAGATAGAAGACTGGTAAAAGGGAAAATACATAAGATAAGATCAATACATAAAATAAAGTGAAACTGGGTATGTCAAAACAATCAAAGAAAGTAAAAATAAGAATAAAATAATGAGAAACCATAAGAGGGATAAAAACAGCGGATAAAGCAAGTAAGTTAAAAGAGTAAATAAATAAATAATAATAATAAAAAAAAGGATAAGGTCATGTAAAAGCAAGTCTATAAAAGTGGGTTTTAAGATGTGATTTAAAAGATGTCACTGAAACTGAAACTGAAACTTTTCACTGCCCAAAAATACAATACACTCTGCATATGAAATATCTATTGCATGGCAGGAAATGGAGTCTGTTTCAGTCAAATTAAAAGACGTTTATGGAGAATTTGTTTTGTTGTGGAGTTGTTAAATTAAAAGCTGCATTTCTGCGTCACATCTGTGCTCATGCTGTTGTTTAATTGGCTGGTGGTACAAGCCTTTCATGCTCATGCTCCATGCTGTTCATTGTTAATTCAGTGTTTGACCTTTGCCTAACTTCTAAAGCCCTTTAAGCTGGCCTTCTGTAGAAATATTACTCTTCTGTCTTCCTCTTTTCTTGTCTCAGACTGGCCGAGTCCCGCTCCGAACACATCTCTGACGATGCAGCTCTGAGCCCACAGGAGTTCTCCAATCACACTCTTTTGTCTATCCACAGCAAAAAGCTGGAATAACACCAGCCTGCAATGACTGCATCACTTACAGCAACACCGAAATTAGAGAGGACTCTAGCACAGGTCTTAAGATCAGCAACAACAACAAAAAATCACAAGAACTTTCAGCTTTCAGAAGTGGAAGATAGAGGGAAACGTATCACCTCCCCTGTGCACAAACCTGAACCAGAGAGGCTGTTTGATATTCTGCGGCTGCTGTGGAGGAGCCTGAATGGAAACCCTGATATTATAAACTGCTCTCTCTGTGAATGCCTGCCTGTCAACACACACACACACACACACACCGCTGAGTGTAAACAGCCATCTCCTGCCATTTTCACAGTCCCACAACTGCCGGATGAAAGGCGATGAATTATGTGAGCAACATCAGCACTGCAGGACCTGAAAAATGAAGTATTTCTACAACAGGAGTTAAAGACCTAAAAGCTCACCCCCATTCTTTGATATAAATATGTAACAGTATAGAAACCGCTGATCATACAGATTCTCTTTTTGTTAAAAGTCAGTTAGAAGTTTCCTGAACAAATAATTCAACTAATGCAGTTGAAGCTAGTTAACAGGTCAGAATTAAAATAAAAATTTACATATTTTCATCATTTAAGAGGAAACTTCAAAGTCAGATTTGTTGATCTTACATAACAAATGAAACACAATGTGACGCCATGGGCTTAGGCTATTCCCAAACTTTGGTGAATATTTATGAAAACACTTTGCCCTCTTTCCAATGTAAACGGGATTCAGGTCAATGAAAAAGACATAATTTGGGAAAACATCACACTTTAGGTGCGTTCACACCGGACGCTACTTGTACTACCTCGGCGATCACTCTCCATTCAAAGTCAATGTACAGCCGCGATGGGCGGGGCTAACCCTCCCGCGATGCGATAGCCGCGTACAAGACGATCACTTCACTCGTCGCGCGATGTCAAAGTTAAAAAACAGATGATCTATTCAGGCGATGTCGTGCGTGGCTGTGCGGCAACAGCCAATCAGAGGTGTGTGTACGTGTGACGGTCCCCGAGAAAGACCGTTATTCATCCGGACTACAGGGCGGGTGAGGTCCGTCTAGGCGGAACTAATGTCAGTGAGGACATTAGTTCCGCCTAGACGGACCGCGGTAAACTCACAGATAATGCTGCTGTAGGGCATCAGCTGCAGCGTTTTGTGTTTGATAAGTGAGTGAAAAGGATACAGCTGGAATAATGTCCGCTTATACATCCTATCATATGATATATGAAATGATCGCGGTGAAACTCAACCAGAGGTGACGTCACCGAGCGACGGCCGACGACCAAAATTAGGTATTTACGGACGTGCGACGCTATGTCAGTGGGCGACGTGATTTTGGTAGCTGGGTCGCTTGCGGTGTGAACGCACCTTTAGGCCACAACCTTTTCCTTCCATCCACTTCATAGTACCACCTGCCCACTTGTCCACCATGTGATCTGGAGTCTTCAGCCAATGGGCCCTCTGTCTCTGGAACTGCCCCTCTCCAGACATACGAAATATTGACGCTCTCTGTCTTCAATCCTTTTAAAACCAAGTGCTGGTTGTTTTGATTTTGGCCAAATAACTTCATGTTTTTCCACTGTTCATTTGTTTAAAATATATTTTTTGTTTGCCTTTAGCTCTGCTTGGAAAGCTGACCCAGAGTGCTATAAAAGGGACTCATAAGTATGTGTGAAATCATTATTATCAGTAGTAGTATCCTTGTTGTTTGAGGACAAATTTGTTGCATTTTCTTACACTTGCAATTTTACAAATAACCTGAAATCTAATAAATGGAACAAAAATAGGCATCTATTCTTATTTTATTTTACATCCACTATAGTAATTGAAAACTCAAAAGTAAAAGGTACAGTAAAGGCCTTTTTAACACACCTTTCTGTTCACCGTTGATTCTGTTAGGAAAGGAGAATTTGTGGACTTATATTCAGGAGCCAAAACTGAACCACTGCTGTTTCAGGATCAGCTTTGCACAACAGGATGAGCTTGTTTATACACTCACCATCCTCTTTGACATTGATAAAAAAAAACACTTTCAAGCAGGCTGCCATGATGAATGATGATGTTTTGACTATGACGCACATACAAAAAAAGTGCTGTCATTAGTTAGATATGCTGTTACCGTGAAATGTTACAAAACTTCACCACATCTTGAAAAAATGAAAGCTACAAATGCTCCAAAACAGCCTGTCGCTGATGTGTAAGCTTATATTTGCCGACAGTTTGTTTGAAAATGAAGTATTACTTGTGATTTTATTTGCATTTGAGGCAGACTGATGTGCACAGACCGCTGTGCTGTAACTTATTAGCAAAGAAAATTCAAGCCAATTACAACCGCTTTTTAAAAACAATGAGTTTGAATTGTATTGAATTTCTGTTCTTTAAGTAATATGTCTGATTGTTAAATACCATATGAAATGGTATTGTTAATGCTAAAACACAATAAATGTTGTTATCCATGAATTTTCAGATCTACTGTTTTACAAAAAGCCAGAAAAATAGTAAAGCACAGTATTATTTCTTGATAAAAATGTCAAGTGGTAGCTTTTTACTTTTTTGGTGATTGAATGTTGTGCTTGAATAACTTTCTGAAATCTCTGAGAAGTACAGTGAGCTGGCTCAAAGTTAGTGTAGAAAAGTGAATTCATTTTGAAATCGCTTATTTCTGTTCAAAATTTATGTCAAATAAAAAATTATTTCCAATTTTAAATACCGGTAACTTTTTGAAAGATTTCTAACAGTAATGTATTTTGTAATCCTTATGGCAGGTGGTCTAAGATTTTAAAGCACTGTTGATATCAGAAAAATCCATCCCTCTGGTGATTTAACAGTATTGCTCAGTCCTTGCAAGAGACATTGATGACATTTGATGAGAGGCAGGTTACACCCTTGGCTGGTTGCCAGCCAATCACAGGGCTGGCACAGAAATACAGACAATCATTTACACACACTCATACCTAAGGCCAATTGAGAGTCACTAGTAATCATGACGAGCCTGTTCTTGTTTTGGGGGAGGAAACCAGAGTACCTGAAAAAAAAAAACACACAAGCATGGGGAGACAATGCAAAGTCCACACAGAAGGACCCTGGTCAACACAGGTAGTCAAACCAGCAATCCTCTTGTTGTGAGGCACCTGCATTAACCTGCTGCTCCACTGTGCCACCCTAAAAGAAAACATAAACTAACCCTTTGTCTATTTTTCACTGCCTTACTGTTATATTTAAAACTCTGAAACATACCTTTGGTAGTTCCTCCTCCTCCTTTACCTTATAAAATAGTGTAATTAACACTGATTATAGCCACTGGGGGTGCTGCTGCACATAAATATTATTGTCTGAAAACTGTTCAAATTTGGTAATACATGGGTAAATATGAAGTAATATATTTGCAAAACAAATGAAAGTCTAAAAAAACCCAACAAAACAAAGTCTACCCTTTATGACTTATTCATTTGCAAAACAAATAAAATTTTATTGCAAAAATCCATTCATGTCCCAAACGGGCAAGTCAGCCTGCTGGTTGACCTTCAAAGTTGTAATGACTGATGTCGTTCATCCTCTCCCCCATGATAGTGACTGTGACTGCGTTTTAAAAGCTCTTTAGAAAAAGAAAACATCATTATTTAGACCAAAACATGAAAACAAATCTCTCATATGTTCGCCTGCTTCCTTCTGTTAGACAAGAAGTTTGGGGCATTGATCATGTAAAGAAAACAACATTCACACATCGACACATTGAACCTTTCTCCTGCAGACATGTCCGACAGTCCTGTAACCATCGATCTGATCAGCGTCTTTCTTGAACGCAGCTTATGTAACCCAAACATAACGACCACTCTCCATCCTGTCTCCCCTCCCGCAGCTAGCTGTCACTGTACATAGAGGTGGTGTTACACTGCGAGAATATCAATGATGTACTGTTGTAAAGACGACTGTAAAGCAAGGCCACAGTGTTATTAGAGTAAAGACAGATATTTCATACGCTGTGTTTTTCACTGTCAGGGCTGTGTCACTTCTGTGTGCATACTGTATCATTGACAGAGATGTAGAGCGAATAGATCAGGGCGTCACACGGGTTATTCTAACTCTCACTGAGATGAGTGTACATGCTTGTATGTTAGCATTAGGGTTAGACTATTTGTACAGATCTTATTGTATGTGGATATATCACTGCAGGAATGCTTTATTTTTACTAAAAATGACAGTATTAAGTCAGACACCTGATCAGCACAGTCCTCTGTTTCTTCTCAAAATGTGCAACAAAACTCTGCATCCTAAATTTAATTACAAAGTGCAGCCCAGACTCCCCAAATATTTATATCCAGTGCTCCGCTGATGCTCCCAGGCAAGAGGATATTATATTAAACGCCCCCGTCCGTCTGAAGAGTCCTTCTGTCTGCATTCATGGCATCATGACTGGGAATAATTGTGAGGACAGGAGGGGGGGATGTTGTCATGACACCCACTGCTGAATAATTGGCAGGCTTATCGGGTTATGCCATGAAGCTTAATTACATTGTTTTGTCTCAGACTGGCACAAAAACCAAACAGCTGTGTGGCCTATTTTAGGAAGAGCTCGAGACAGAGTCATTAATAACCTCCAACTTGTTTGTTTTGTCTTTTAGCTTCAACTCTGAAGTTCAGGGTTACATTTCAGTCTTTATTCTGGGACTTTCTTGAATAAAAAGACCGGGTCTTTGTTTAGTTTTCGTCTTTTTTGCTCCAAGATCGACCAAAAGATTGATATCTGCGATTAGGATCAGACATGAGACAGCGATAATGAGAGGAGTGAGAATGTTTTTACTCCAAGGGGAAAAGTGTCGGCATGATATTGAAATTAAAATTTCAGAAATCAGTAAGAAATTCAAGAAAGTAAATCTGAGAATAAAAAGTTTACATTTCAAGAAAAACTCTCAATACTTCGGCATGACATTGAGTACGGTTCTACAGTGCAGTTTTTGAAAATGGAAACAAAGAAAACAGTCTCACTGGCAAAGCATGGGAAATCAAAAGATACAGTATTAAAAAAATTAAAAAAAATGTGAAATGTTGAGGATTTTTTTAAAGGAAGAGTTTTAATGTAAAGAAGCAAAGATGTGGAAAAGTGTAAATGTTGAGATTAACCCTTTAACTACCAGCTCAACTGTTCGGCAGTGGTCACTGGGATATTTAATGTTTTGAACAACAGAACAAATGAAGTCAATGTTTAATTGTGTTAACAGTTCAGGGAACAGAGAAAACTACAAACAAACCAAAAAACAGGGGTTTAAAGGTTTGAAAAGCTTACAGCTTATTATGTGTGGCATAAAAATGTTCAATTAATTGAAACAAAATCAAGTAGAAAAAACAGAAATGTTGGTAAAACAGCTCCTTTTTTCAGAAAAGAAAAAACGAGAAAAAGTAAAAAGAAGAAAAGGAGGGAAAAAAGAAAGTAAAAAAGAAAGTAAAAAATGATCCCACACAAAGAAAATATCAGTTCTTTTGGTTTGTTTGCAGTTTTTTTCTGCATCCTTAACCCTTTGGCTGGCATTGTGACCATACAGTTGACTTTTTTGCTGCCCTATTGTTGTATCTAAAACTCGGTAAACCTATCTTTGGCTTTTTATCCTCACTACCCTTTGTGAATAGTGTATGTAACACTGATTATATTCACTGGGTTGTGCTACTGTACACACCTAAATCTCATCATGTAGAAACAGTGGAAAAAATAGAATTGACTCACAGAGTAAGAGCCATGTTAAAGGTTATTTTAAGAAATTCTGCTCTCTGTAAAGCCTTTACATGGATAAAAAACTACATTGTTGAAGAATAATCTTGGACAGATAAGTCAGTTGACCTGCATAACTGCTTCCTGATTGGTTGATGTGAAAATCAAAACCTTAGATGTTGCCAATTGAAGAGGCAGGAACACAAATTTACCAACGAAATGAGTTTTTTACAACTGTATTTCTTTGATGTGGAAGTCAAAAGGTTAAGGGATGATCTTCTTGAATATATTAAGTTATTAAAAGTCAAATACAGAGAAAGAAGTAAAAAAAATCCCCCCCCCCCAAAATAGTATGATCTTAAGATAATCAAAATATTGAGTAAAAAATTACAATGGTGATGACATGTTATAAGACTAAATATTTTGAAAAGAACACCAATGTTGACAAAATCATGACTGTTAATGCAATTGAAAACTATTTTAATAAAAATTTCAACAAAAAGGGGACAGTATTCAGGAAAGGTGTAAAAATTGTTTGTTGAAGATAATATTAAATTTTAATTTTTGATTGAATTACACAGTGGAGAAAAAGATAACATTTTGAAAAGCATGTTATGTCCAAAAAAGCTGTTAAAATTCCAATTATTTAGTCAAAACGTTTCAAAAAAGTTTATATAATCAGACAAAAAGTCAGTTTCAGAAAAACAAAATATGCAGAATAATGTTAACATACAATCTAATGGATCAATTTAAATGTATTTAGGGAACATTAGAAAATTTAAGAATGTTCAAAAAACAAAAAAAATACATTCAGGAATAATGTTTGAATAAAGCTTAATGAATACCGACAGGACATTAAGACTCTGATCCTCTTTTCTCTGCTTTCAACATTTAACCCTTATCTTAAATCGTCCAAAATGCCTCATGAAAAGACAACCCTCCATGTTTTATTCCTCTCTCGTGCCCGCCCCTCCTGTGGGTCACTTAAATGTAAAGCATCCGCTGAATCAGAGACGTTGAGTGATGTTGATAAACAGGTAGCTGTCCCGCAGCTCTCGCGTAGGATATTTATTTTGAATAATGATATCTGAGAAATGTCAGGGCACTGAAAGTGTTTTTAGATGAGGATGAAGGCTGGAACTTCTTTGCAGCTTCAGCAAAGCTTCAATTTTTTCGAAGGCAGAGGCTTTTAAAGGGCACTAAGAGATGAAACTCAAGGATACACCGGTAGTCTTTGCCCTCTCTTTACCCTTCTTAATCGACTTTCAAGCAGAGTAATAACCAAACTTTAATTTAATTCTGCTACTGAAACCCCTCAAGATCCCGATTGAGAGTGATCAGCCCCTCTTTTAATAACAATACAGCAACAAACAGTCCCTTAGACGCCACAGGTGGTGTTTGATGAAGCCAGCAGCTCACTGTATGCAGCACATTAAGATTCTCTGCAAATCTCCAAAATACGCAGTTCTCTGGCGCAGTCGTGACTTTTCCTTTTGGGAGGGGGTGTCAGACCTGCACTTGGAGGTACAACATGCCGATTGGAGTCTGCAGTGCACTGAATACAAATGAGTCCTGGAGGGTCTGAGGCCAGAAAACAATTGGGGCTGGTTAGAGTAAGAGCTGGCAGAGAGGACGACTGTTGGACAAACTCTCATTTCATCCAATCAAACTCTGATGTTTACACTTTGAATTTATTGTACAATGAAGGTGCTTCTTTTCTATCTATGCAATCAGTGGGTTTCTGGTCGTGTTGTGATGTCTGATGATAGCAGTTTGTGTAGAAGCCACATACAGTCGTCCTAAACGTGTAAAAACCTGTACAGCATTTGAAACTGTTCTGGTTTGTTACATATTTATGCATAATAAAAGACTTTCTACAAAACTTCAATCTTCTCTTTTGGAATTTATTTGATCTGTTATAAGGTGGGGAAGTAAATCAAGTTTCTAAAGTATGTCAGCATACTTTAAACAAAAAAGTATGCCAGTGGTTCTCAATGTCACATGCAAAGCTGGGCAAATCCTATCAGACAACAATAAACACAATATACTTCATGATGGATCGAGTATCTCAACTGATATGACAGTTTTAATAAAAGTTTACCAAAGTTGATGTATACCAAAAATACCCTCCTGGTCTGCCAGCTAGCTTGTAGTTGCAGTTTATGTTTGCCTCTACTTTACTGCATTTTGCCTGTAGCCAATTCTGTGATGTTGAAGGGATGTAGGTTGGAAAGAGTTTCTATATACGACCGAAAAATGTATTAAAAACTACATAAAGACGCTATGAGGAGAATCTATTTCCGGCGACATTAAGTCTCTGCTACCCATGAGCACTCGCGGTGACTGTCGTAATGCTACGTTCCAGTAACCTTGGAACTGAGTGACATCATCTCCGACTTATCGGCGTTCCAGTTGAAGTCGGAAGAAAACATGCTGATCTACCAGGCTATTGTTAGCTGTTGTTAGCACGCCCTGCGTTGTTGTTCACAAATATCACATGAACAATGTGATTATCACTATGGCAGCATTTTTGTAAATATAAGTCTAACAATACTATGTATACAGCTGATCTAGAGCGACACACCCCAGTCAGAAGTGCAAATAAATTGATTATTACAGGAGCTAAATAACTGTTCACACTGGGGGCATCCATCTTTGATTGTCAACTCGGGGGTGGCGAGGTTCACCGAGTTCCCAGTAGGAAATTCCGACTTCGAGGGGGCGTTCCAGGTGCAGTTTCCTACTCGGAACTCGGAAATTCCGACTTCTGACTACAACTGAAACGCACCAAAAGACGTGACCAAGCCAAAGCGTGTGTTTTTTGTGATGCTAATAAATGCAGCTCAGACCTTCCTCAGAACTCTGCATTGCTTTACAACTTCTTTTGTCAACAACTTACAGGATGCAAAGTGACGAGGTAATGTATCTCTTTCTAGTTGTGTAGCGGTAGTTTTTGATGTGTGACAACAAGTGTCCAAACAATATAATTTTGCTCTAGTTTTAATTGTCTTGTTCCCGAAGTTGAGTATCCAGGCCAGTCCAGCCCTGTCTGACCCGACTTCAAAGCTAAGGAATAGCATTTATAGATAACCTATTTAGATGCTATAAAACTCATCTCAAAATGTGTATTTCGATCAGGCATATATCTAAAAGTGAGACTTTTTTGTAATTACTTAGAAACTCCTCATAGCATCTTTAAGTACACATGTGAAAGGATGGTGGGTGAGTATGGATTGTGGCTGAACAATATGACTTTGTTATAATACTGCTTTTATAATACTTTGTTTTGTTTATAAAGACAGTGTCAGGCCAAATACTGACTGAAAAAAATGTATTAAGAAGTTTTTATGTATTACAAAATATTCAATAACAAAAATTACAGACAAACTTCTGCACACTGTCTAACTTGTACAGATGATTTGGCATAATCTGTCATTTCTTCGGTGTCCTTTTTTATTCAAATCTGTCTGAAATCATTTATTTCTAAAATCACTATAAAAACACTATATGTTCAGGGTTGTCCCTTCCAGTGTGGTTGCCTGAATCAACAATCATTGTTTTTACAGAGGAAAATAAATCATGTTTCCTTACACTTCTTATTGTTTTCTTGCCATTATTTCAGAAAGATAAAATATTTTACAAGAGTTATTTTATTGTAACAATGAGAGTTAAATAAAAATTGTTCACCATGCAGCTTAAATGTTGGGATGATGTTTAAAACACATTGCCCGGCCCTGACCTCTACCAACTGTAGATTAATGTTTATTTGTAAAAGTAATCTTTGTTAAACACAAGAGTAATCCAGAAAATACTGTTTCAGCCTCAGTGGTATACCACAATGTGATTGCAGTTTATTATTTTGCAGAAATTTCATTTTAATCTAAAATTGCTCCACAGTTTGATCAATAAGAGCTTCAACAAATCTCCTTCAATCAAAAACAACTTCTACTCTGAGCATACAAACAGAGAGAAGTCAAACACTTTCTGTGCCAGTATGTTATTTATTGAGGTCTTTTCATTAAATCTAATCCATACTGTTTTCCTCACGCACATTCTGCAGCTCTGCGTGGTCGATGTAAAACAAGAGCACTCTTTTGTCTGCCTCTGACTGGCAGTCACAGATGAGTGCTGTTCAGATCTCTTTGAAAGACTTCAGTCTGAAAGAGTGGCATACCAGAGGCAGGGCACAATATCTTCGCTTTCCGTCTTATTTTCTCTCTGTCTTTTGTTTCTGCAGAGCTTCTGCCTGGAAGCTCTATGACTCAAAAATCACAATGGTCTCACAGTGAAAGCACAAGGTTAAGCCAAAGAGCTTTTTGTGATGCTGTGTTTGGTCATAACTTGATTTTTATTAACAAAGAGATTTGAGTGTATGGAGGTGGAAGTAACACAATACACCTCACAGTGCCCACACGCATCATCAGTGATGCACCAAAGGTCATCGGGATTTTCAAGTCTTATCATCAAACACCCTCACACAACACACCCTGGACCCTGTGTCCAGGTTGCTCACTACACCACTTGTCACCCCTCTTAATCCAAGGCCAATGATAATCCTTTCCAACAGCTTCCAAGACATTCTTGATGGCTTGTTGACTACAGTCAGTAGATACCTATGCGCCCGGTTACACAAGAATGAACATGGCAGAAAACTGACCGTTTTCATTGCATTTGTGCCCTCTGTTTACATGAGAACGGTGCCTGGAATGCCTGAATGTGCAAACTCTTGAAACCAGGGTCCACAGTGAAAAATTAAAAACCTATTTTGTTTTCTTGTCTGTGTAAATGGATTGCCGTTGTCATGGAAAACAGTGTCGTACGACGCATGCCCACTACCCTAATGCTGCGTTCACACCGCAAGCAACCTAGCTACCTAAAATCACGTCGCCCACTGACGTAGCGTCGCACGTCCATAAATACCTCATTTTGGTCACCGTTGCCGTCGGCCGTCGCTCGGTGACGTCACGTCCGCTCGAGTTTCACAGTGATCATACCATATATCATATAATAGGATGTATAAGCGGACATTATTTCAGCTGTATCCTTTTCATTCACTTATCAACCACAAAACACTGCAGCTGATGCCCTGCAGCAGCATTATCTGTGAGTTTCCCGCGGTTCATCTAGGCGAAACTAATGTCCTCACTGACTAATGTTTCCCACACGGACATGGATTATTCCTCCGTAGTCCAGATGAATAACTGTCTGTCTAGGGTACCGTCACACACGCACACACCGCTGATTGGCTGTTGCCGCACAGCTGCACATGACATCGCCTGAAAAGATTAACTTTTTTCTACTTTGACATTGCGTAATGAGTGAAGTGATCGTCTTGTACGCAGCAAACGCATCGCAGGAGGGTTAGCCCCGCCCCATCGCGGCTGTACATTGACTTTGCATGGAGAGTGATTGCCGAGGTAGCTCAAGTAGCGTCCAGTGTGAAAGCACCTTAAGAACAACAACAGCAGCTATGGCCAACTACCTAGCAACAGTGTGCTGCAAACTTTGGAAGAATTGTTACCACTCCTACAACAAAATGTTTTTTGCTGTGTCAATACTGTGAAGAGTGGAGACGCACTACTGGCCTGGCATGCACGCTACCGCATTTTCATAATGTTCTGTGTGAACATGCATCGTTATCACACCGTCTCCTTGTGAATGCTAGGTGCTTTTGAAAACACAGATGAAAAACCTCAGTTTCTGTCTTGTTACCTGCCTTAAGAGTCGCAGGACCCAGTGTCAAGAATTCCCTGTACCCACTTTAAGTGGCTTACATCAGGTCTATGACCAGTAACGTGTTTTGGCTCTTTCTCTCCTGAGCCTCTTCCATCCTGTCCACCCAGGGGACTGTTCGTTCAAGCAGCACCACTTGCTTGGTTGCCTCATATACCAGCACCAGATGGAGGGTTGTCGCCGTGAGGATCCATGAACCTCAGCTGCCTGCCTTGATTGACCACAACTTGCCAATCACATGCTGTTGATAGTCACCCACCCTGGACCATAGTCGAAGTTGAAGCTTCTCCTGTGGTACGAACAAAGAAGATGGCGCTCTTTGCTGGGTGTTACTTCTTGCTGGAGCTTACATGGGTGCCAATGGTATCAGCTTCTGCCCAATGAACCCAGTTGTGGTACTGGTACCTCCCCTCTCCAGAAGCCTGAAGCATTGAATGTCTACCAGCGCATTAATTATACACTAATAAGTAGGGGTGTAACAAAATGGTCAACTCACAAAACAATACGAAATACGAAACAGGGCTCACGATATGAAATACTCAAGATACAAAAAAAGATTATAGAAATCCCCAACAGTAGGAAGTTGTGCAAACATCTCATTTTCTTTATTTTCTTCCTGCAGTGCAAATACAAACATAAAATCTCAATAATATATGCTTTGTTGTTCTAACAATCAGGATAACTACATTCTTGAATGAAATGGAAAACAAATAGCAGTCCTCAGAGCTGCAACTATAATATAAGCCTATAACAGTGCATATAATTCTGATCTTCAAGTATGATCAAATTCTGTCAACTCAACAGTAGATGCAAAAATCAGATATTGTTTTTTTATGCAGACTTACACAAACATACAGTTGCTGCCTGTCTCCAGTTCAAAGTAGTTGGGAGTTGTACTCGCCGCAGTATACGCAAGTGTTTTGCTACGGTAAAAAATCTCAGTGGTGCCCCTGCCCCTTCGTGTTTTTTATTTTGTGCGTCTTTGAATTTTATTTTGCAATTTTTATTTCGTGAAATTTTGTGGCACAAAATTTTGTTACACCCCTACTGATAAGTAATTAAATCAAATAAGACAGGTTGACATCTGTCATGTGAAATGTTCTTATAAGACATCACGGTTTACCTGCAAGAGATGACATTTGTTTTATTCGTGCTGACATACTTACATTTAAAGTCATAGAGAAGTTCATGAGTAAAACACCTTTACCTTCAAGAACAATGAATGTTGGTGCAGCTGCACCTGTAACTGCTTTAAAACATTCATCACCCAGCAGCCTGATGAATCTTTAATCTGAGACAAACAAAATGCCTAGGGAAAAAAGGAAGGTGAAACACAAGAGACGATCCCTCAAACTGGTTTTGACAGGCCACCGCGGTTTAATAGAGAAGGAAAAGAACTCATTTTGAAAACGTGTGTAAAGAGTGAATATTTCTGTCACACTGGCGCCTGATCTCTTGATTTGATTCATGAAAGAATCAAACGAGGGACTCTCCTTGGTTTTTGCTGATGTGATTATACTGATGTGAGTTGGCAGCACCATATGGGAGTACTCTGATGGCTGTTTATAAAGGCATGCAGATACCAGTTTAATTCTTAAAGAGCTGGGTGGTGCATCACTGCAGGGCGTCTCTAAACTGTGTTATCAGATACTGCAGAACTATAACGAAAGGGTTTGAAAAGTGACCCCCAGACCATGCTCAGTCTCCTTTTGGGCTTTGTGTATATCACTGATGACTGTTCATATTCAAAGTTTTAAAACTCCAGATGTGTTTTTACTGTTATCGGTGAAATAATGTGGCAAAACTGCAGCATCAGCAGCTCTCAGTCCTCAGAAGTTTTGGTCTCTAATCCAGAGGGAGAGTCCAGAAAACTCTGTGACCGTCCTGTCTGTGTATCAAAGACTGCGAGGATCAGCGGCTGTGTGCTCAGAGAGATCAGGCTGCAGGGAGCATCAAAGAAAAGCTGCAGCAAAGTTACACTTTGATATTTCAGAGAACTCACTGGAGGTTTAGAGGCTACTCTGTGTTACATCATTTCTCATTCACATCTACAAGCTGGGTGCCTGCGTTTATGCTTCATCAGTCACTGTACATTAGACGTGATTTGTATCATTTCATGTAAGTTCCTTGTGTTGTAACAGTGAATCGAAAGAGCCTAAATCATCCATTCGACTCAATCTTCACCGCTGGTCACTTTAGCAGCCAATCACAGGGCCACATAGAGGGACAGATAACCATACATCCATACCTAAGGTCAATATAGAGTCACCAATTTACCTAATGAGCATGTCTGTGGGAGGAAGCCCGAGTTCCAGTGGAGAACCCATGCATGCACAGGGAAGGAGGGCTGGGTACTTCCAGCAACCCCACGATACGATACATATCCCGATACAGAGGCCACGATACGATATGTATCCAGATACACATAAATTGGGAACATTGACTGCGCTTTTAATAGAATTCCCAGCAACTTTTGTTTTTATTACAAGAAAAAGAACAAGCATGAGTTTTATATAATTCTTCAACTTAAGAACTTCAATTTATTTTAATTATTCAGGTCCCCAAAGATCGTAGACCTAAGTTTAAATTTGGAACATGGCTTTTATCATTTAGCTTGGCTTCTACTTTGAACTGTGCCATTGTTAATTTTACCCAAAGTGTATTTACAACAACTGTCCAAACATTGAGGCCGTATCGATTCTGTAGAATCCGTATTGATACACGTATCGCCAAGAAGTGCATGACGATATTTTGCTGTATCGATATTTTGAGCACAGGCCTACAGGGAAGACATGCTAACTCCACACTGAGTTAGCCCTACAACACAGTGTGGACCAGCAACTTGTTTACTATGTGGCGTGCTCACACACTGCTGCAAATAAACATCGCGTTGATCATCTCAAGCCAAGTAAATCTGTTAATCCATGGAAAAAAAAAAACTTTTCTGTAGTGTGTGAGAAAGTATCCAGTGTATCTAATTCCCAATCACTTTCTTCCCCCATCTGACTGTGTGTGTCACAGAATTACGTTACTGAGAGTAAACTGTGAAGCAGAGGTCATCAACAACATTTGTGTTTTATGTTGACATTATGAAGGCCTGGCATTAAAATAACATTAGATAATATGAATATTTGGTGTAATGGCAATTGTTTTAATCCATAGTCAACATTATTTAGTTTTCTACACTGTGATATCTTAGCTGTTAAAAGTGAGATCAGTCCCTATAACCCAGACTGCTGTCACACACACATGGGGCTCTTGAGATATTTTGGCTGCTTCTCTTGCTGGGTTGACATGTTTTTCATCACTGGGTTTGACTCCAGTGTACTTATTTTTCAGGTTTAATGTCAGCTGATGGGTGATTCCTGTCACACTGAATTAACGTGAGGTCCTTCCTGAGTTTCAGACCCATTTGTTTGGGGTTGGGGTAATTGTAGAGATTTAACAACAATATACACCTTAAATTCTACAACTTTTTTTCCTTTCACATTTTCTGGCCTGATTTTACCCCTGGGTCACCCATTGATGGTCACTGCTTTAGAGGATGTATCCTAAAGTATATGAAGTGCTTTTTAAATTGTGTGATTTATTCCATTTCTGTTATTTTGTATCCTCCCAAGTTGAGTTAAAAATTCCCAGGATTTTGCAAAATTGGAAACTTTAACTGGAAATTTGGGGAATAAATAAGAATAAATCTGGAATTTAAAAAAATGAAGCTTAGTCCTTAATAGGGATTTCACTATAGTTTGGTATAATATATATTTAAGAATACTCTTGATTGAAAAAACAGATTACATGCAAGTATCTTTGAGAATACCTCAGCTTTTTATTAATTCCATGCACATAGAACACTGCTTTCTGCAGGGGTATCGAGGCCACACTCCCTACATGCACTGTGCACACTGGTCACACATCTGAACCTGTGGAAGGCATAAAGTAAAGTTGAAACTGATTGTTCAATGAAATAATCAAAACTTGATAAACTTCTACTGATAAATAAATATGTTGAAATGTATTATTTTTTAATTGTATTATTTTGCATGGATGTCTGTCAATGCCAAAACTAAATGTTTATATTTATATTTACATATCATACAATTCCTTTAAATTACCCCAAACTTCCAGTCAATTACTATCCCATTTTTCACATTAAAGGTTTCAATTTTGTGAAACTTTCAAAATTCCCCAACTTAACTCCCCATGGAGATTTATGAGGTATTTTTCACCCCTTTGCCACCCTACTCTCAGGTTAAAAATGGGCAATTCTCAAGATAATCTGATTGGTTGGAGATTTGTACAAAACTTGGTTTGTGATTTTAATGAAGGAGTTCCTTTTCATAATTACTGGTCTGATCACCATGCAGACAAAACTTTTGAACAAAATGTGGGGCAAATTGAAAAAGGTTTTGTGGCTACAAAAACATTTTTCTGCAGGATTCTGCAAAGATTTACCTCCCATTTAAAAGCAGCTCAGTCTGTTGAGCATCTATCTGCAGCTCTAAACATGACATTTTGGTTACAAAAGAAAAAAAATAAAAATAACTTGTCACATTGTTATGCTCCAGGTACTCTTCAGCAGAAGAATGACCATTGTGTAGTCCTATTATCTCTCTGCTAATGAAGCTCTTTTAGTATTCATAACTGTCATTAATTGCAAACTGGCTATTTAAAGTCATTTTAGGCTGGCTAATTAGCTGCTGATAAGGTGCTCCACATTGCCCCAGTGTCTTCATATTGTGTTAGTAATGGTTGTACAGCTTGATAATGAGAATCTACTGAGACTGGTGTGAAGGTCATATTTGAGTACAAAGGCCTAAAGAGGACGATCACCTTCATATTGTGGTGAATTTTAGACTGTGTGGTGGTGTGCAGGTTATTTCATACAAAGCTGTTTTGATGTTTATGGTAGACTTGAAGTGTAAAATCATTTAAAACACTGTCTGTGTGATCCAGAAAGGAAAGATATGTGTGATGTTCTCATTTTCATTGGAAAAATTTTGTGCTGTCCTAGGATGGAACACACCAGCAAGGGCGTTTTCACACCAACCACATTTAGTGCGCACCAAAGAAGTTTTGGGCCAGGGTTTGGTACGTTAGTATCAAAGTGAATGCAACCACCGCACTTTAGTGGGTACCAAATCAGCTGGTCCGAGACCTCCATGTAGAGGTGGTCTCGATCCGCTCCATCTCCCTACATTTGGTGCGGTTTCACTGGTGTGAAACAAAGTGGTCCGAACTGATCTACTTTTGATGCATTACTCTCTGTTAATCCCGCGGTTGAATCTTTTGCTTACTCAATTTGTCGATTCGTTTATTCAGGTTGAGGATTATGATGATTTACGAGGGTCCAGAAGGTCGCTGATGCTGTCTTAAACACGATAAAAAAAACACATTTGAAGGAAAATGTAGAAGAGAGTTACGTGCATATCGCCCCCTGCTGTTTCAAACTGAGTAAATACACAAGTGGGTCCGGGCATGGTTTGATATTGCCGGTGTGAATGCAAGCCAGGAGGGGAGGGGGAGGCGGGCGAACCGCGCCGCAGCACGGTTCGAAACAAGTGGACCTAATGTGAAAATGCCCTAAAACTCTGTTGGAGCACCAAACACTTCTTTTTTTTTTTTTTTTTTAATGTATTTTTTTGGGCATGTTGTGCCTTTATTGATAGGAGAGAGACAGTGGATAGGCTTGTGAAAGGGGGAGAGAGAGCAGGGGAAGACACTCTGCAAACTGGTCACAGGCAGGATTCGAACCTGGACTGGCAGAAGCATGTACATGGGGCGCTAACCACTACGCCAAACCAGCACCCCACCAAACACTTCTTTAGTAAACACAAAAAGTTAAGCCAACAAAGCTGGTAAATTTGGATTTTAGGACACCCTGCAGAAGGTTCTCCAACTTTCCTTTAACCTGTAAAACAACAGAAGACTTCCAAAGCAGAACCAGCTTTTGCTTTAATATCCTTTATTAACTTTTTCTTAAACATTTTTTCTTCCTAAAAGTCTGTCTCTCTCCACCGTCTCATTCAGCTCAATTCCTCAGATAAAATGCTTTACTTCAAATGAAAAAAACTGAGGCAGCTCCATTGTAATATACTTCTGTACACAGAAACAAAGGACCAAGAGCTACTGTAATGAAAGCAGACTCCCATGCCAAACCTGTATATGAAACCCTATTTACTTATTCAAGGGGCACTATACACTTGAATCTCTGAGTCACATCGCAGATCCAACAGGAGCTTATCTGAGCGTAACAAAAGCCCATAAATCACCTGAGCAGCTAATGAAAGAGAGTCTGCAGTGCTGCACTGAGGAAACACGATATTCATTATTAATCAGTCGGACGCTGTAATCACCTTCTATTCCGAGATGAGTTTTATTCTTAGATACTTCACTGTGATTACACTTGAGATTGAGGACATTTAAAGACCAATTAAAATTTGTTCTGGAGGAGACGGTCTTATTTTTCTCTTCAAATATACAGTTAGCTTTGGTTATTGGCTCTGTGCTGAATTAGAGATAAAGTGGGCATCCGAGGAAATAAAAAGGATATTTCTTTAAAGTGTTTCAGGTGAGTTCACAAGAAAGGAGGATATGAGGCTCCATGAGCCTAAGCTTTGACCTTGAAAAAATCAGTAATAACTAAAAATCACAACCATGTATACTAAAATTCACACGAATGCAAAGAAAAACAACTACAGACAACTAACAAACATTACATCAATAACAATAACTAAATTAACTACATTAATCAAAAAACAGGGACAAATAGAACAAACACAAAATGAAAACAAAGTGAAAACACAAAAGTGAAAAGAAAAACTTATAAGCAGAAAAAGATCAATAACATATGAAGACATGTATCAAAATACAGATGAACACCCAAAAAACTGCCCAAAATTTGCAGTGACAAATGAAAATACGTGAGCAAATAAGAAAATGTAACAACAAATCAAAAATCACAACAGCAAATTCCAAAACTGACAAGTAAATACAAAAAGAAAATTGTGATATCTTTTGAAATTGTTATTTTTTGTTACATTATTTGAATTATTGTTTTTCCTATTGTGTGTTTTTATTTAGTTTATCTTCTCTTTAGTGCTTTTTAAATTTCTTGTTTTGTTTTCTTATTGTTCTTGTCTTGAAAATATATATATTATTATTATTTTGATCCATTGCTGCTTTTTATTAATCTTTTTTCCAGTGTTTTGTGACTTGTTTTTGTGTTTTTGGCACATCAGGACCACCTCAGGATATTTTTTTATGCAGAGCTGATGAGTGTAGAAATTCTCTCGCCATCAGGATTTATTCATCACTTTATGGCGTATCTGCATTTTGTGTCTCTAATTAAAGGCAGTAATTTTACCAGTACATCCTCCCTAATTAATTAGCAGCACTTAGAAGATGTTACCTGAATAAAAACCCTTTTGTAATGAGACTTGGCAAATGTTTTTGCATGGTAGCACTTTCTTTAAACACTTTAAGGCTTAGTCATCATTTACTGCTAAAAAGCAGCTTCCTGCCTGCTAATGTGCCTTTTTGGTACAAAATAATAAATGAGAGAAATGGAGCTGCAGCTTTGTAATGGGACATTTGAATTTATTTTACAATGGCAGGAAATACAATCAGGAAATCATGAAATATATAAGATTTACTGAATGACATGAGAAAGTGTCCTGATCTAAAAGCAGGTAAAATAGCAGAAATAAACATCTTCACAGTACTTCAAATATTTTCATTTCTCTACTTTTTGGCACCTAACTAATATTGCACATCAAATGCTAATCTACAGGCAAATGACCTGCATGCATCTTCATTTAGTCAGGGAATGAAATATGTACACACATTTGATATGTATTAAATGTGGAAAAGGTACAATGTCATGTCAGGCAGAAAATGGCATTTTAATTCAGAGCATTAGAAAAAATACAAATAAAGTTCTTTTTCATGTATTTGCTTCCCTCCTTACGAACAACTGCAGCTGTCACATAATAACACAACAATGGGGAGATGATCTATTAACAGTATTTTCAGTGGAGGGATGTGGGTTTCTTTAAAGCTGAGGTTCTACAACTGGTGATCATGTTGTCTACTCACACATGCGGATATCAAAAATACACTGCCTATTCAAAGCCATGAAGTCAGGCCTCCCAGAGATGAGATTGTGTGTTTTCTGTATTGCGATAACATACCAAGCACCTGTCTACCACTTCAGTGTTAACTGCACCACACGTTAACATCAATTCATGTTCTATTGACCTGCAGGAGAGTTTCTGTTAGCTACTGTACAGTACGTGGTAGGTGTGTGTGTCTGTAGGGATCAGGGTGTGTACACCTGTTAGGGGCTAAAGGTCTAATTCAATGGTCTTGACTAAACCTGGGCCTTACTGAGATGTCAGACTAATTTTAAACTTCACACTGATTGCACCAGCTACATTTAATCCTACGTTCAGTTAGTCTGCACAATCATGCACTTATTATAACAGAACATGTAACAAGTATTTGTAAAACATTTAAAAAATGGTTCACGCTCATAGTTCATGCTTACAGGACAAGGATGTCGACTTTAAGAGGCTTTTTGTGAAAATTATGCATGAATCAGAAACTATGGTTGGCTTTGGCGTAAATCCTAATGTAGTATGTTTTTTCTTTTTTTAGAGAGTGTGAAAGGGGGGGCAGTGGATCTCCATTCAACTTGTAACTCTGTTTACAGGGTCTGAGAATGGAGATCCAGGAGGGAGTTAGGGGACAGTAGACAGCAGGCAGAGATTAAAAGTAGTCTGTCACAGATGAGCAGCACAAAATAGAAATGATACAGAAACAAAACTGCAGCAGAATCAGGTCCTGCTAACTTGTCCAAAAGCCTTTTACACATTAATATGTGCTCTCATGGTGACAATAAATGAACTATTGCCATTAAATGCTTCTTTGTCATTTATAAAATTAAGCATTTCTCTATAAACGTAAGGGAATGTTTCTTCAAATAAAACCAAACAAACACAGAATCAGTAAGTTTAAAAAGTCATATTTTACTGAATGTTTGTTAAAGGAGACAGAGCAAAATGAAACATTCTGTGAAAGGTTGTTCAGAGATGATTTATTCAGTCTATACAGTCAGGAAGTTCTTTCTTCTTCTCATGCCTGATCCATATTAGTTTGTCAGGGGGGATATTTTCAAAGTCTTTCTGACTAGCATTGTTGTACCAAATTATCCATAGACACATAGATAAATATATTGATATAGATATGGATAGATATGGATATAAGAATGTGTGTGTGTATAAATGGAATTATTCCCACACCACTAACATGTTAGCCACAGAACTAGGACTGCTGCCTCACTTTCACTTGCTCATTTACCTGTCATGAAGTGGGCAAAATTTTGAAAACTGACAAACAATCAGGTTCAGATGATTTGTATTAATCCTGATCCCCAGTAATTTAAATTGCTACACTGTCCTGATATGATACATTTACCTGTTCGGTACAGTATAAGACACCCCTGGGTGAATACAATGCCACCCTAGGACTAAATGGGACGTGCTATATAAATGCTCACAGCTGTGATCTTAGGTTGGTAATCATAAGCTACTTGTGAAAATGTTAAGATAACCAAGGATAATCGGGATTTATTTGAAATGAGATAATCGAAACTGTTGTGCACTGTAAACACAAATTAACTGACAGCCCAACGGTCACACATGCACTTACTTAAAGAGAGGCAATCAGTTTGGAGAGGAACTGAAGGTCACGAATGATTCCTCAGAATTTAAGAAGCTTATTAAAAGAAGTGAGACAAAAATAGAGAAGAGACTTTTCAATCCAAGAGGGATGTCTTTGGAAGTCAGACACTTTGACCTACTCTTAATTTGATAGAGTTTAAAGAGTTCAATCTCAGAGAAAATGGCTTTAATCTAGATGGTGCAACCAGTTTGAACATGTTTTGTCTTACAGTCAGATAACAGCAGACGCGATGCTCTGTGGCTCAGCAGAGCCTGGGTTCAGTGTGTCCCTACAGATACTGTGTGCATGCATGTGTGTCTTCAACAAGACATTATTGATCGACCTGATTCTCTGATGATGACTTGTAGAAACTTTACATCCTTTCATCTTGTCTCTTCATCAGTGAGAGAGGTCAAGGTGCATTGATGGCAGCAGAGGGGAGCGAGGGTTTTTCACTTCAGCTTCCATCCTGTCAGACTTCAATGATGTTAATCGACGGCACCGAGGGATGAAACTGTAACAAGATGAATAAGAATCGGGATTAAAGACAAACTTTGATCAGCAGACACGGATGCTTTTATGAGTGACGGGTATTGAAAAAAAAGCTTTTGCAAGAAACCTGACATCAACACCCAAGAGAACAAGAGAACTAACTGTACTTCTGTGGATTATAGATCAGTAACAGTCTAGATTAGTTGCCACTGAGGGCATCTTCTGACTTCTGTGAGCATCCCTGGGTTTCAACATTAAGAGCCCTATTTAGATTGTGTGAAGCACACTGTCTAAAAAAATGTGGTGCGCGTCTGTTTGGAACAATTTATCATCATTGTTCTTCTTATGACTCAAGAAAACTATTACATTGACAATGAAAAAGAACTTTAGTGTTGTAAATGGATATTTTCAATGTCTATGTTGAGCTCCTAAGCTAAAATCTTTCAGTTGGTTTAAAGGAGCCTCATAAAGAATTGGTGCTTTTATCTGCTTTTGCACAATTTGCCCAAAAATGTTCGCCATGCCTCTACAGTACATTTTTTTCATTAGTCTTCTCTTCTTGTTTTCTTTGACACATGCTCCATTTTGTACAAGAGAAATGTCAAATGGTGTCTTAACCCACCATTTGCTGAGCACTCCACATCAGCCAGCTGATTAAATCGGCCGATTATAGCCCTTTCCAAAGTATTCAGCATCGGCTAGAGTTTTGCCAATATAACGGCGACATATTCTGACTTTCTCATAAAACAGTAAAATGCTGTTCAGTGTCAAAGCTGCGCAGAATGATGATGCTGGGAAAAAATGGTGGTGCGCATTGTTGCAGTAACTCTGAGCTCTCTACTGATGCTGTGTTTATAGATGATGTGTATATGAAGTATATCAAGGAGAACCCGCCGAGACTCGCACCGAGTTGCAGAATGTTTTGTTTGCCTGCATAGCGAGTGATTTTATACCGCTGGACATAGCCATACCACTGGGCTCTCTGCTCGGCTACAGAAGCAGCCTCACAGGCTGGTATTGCTGAGCTGACCAATGGTACATTTGTTCCTCACAAAACTGACAAATTGGACCTTTGGATGGCAGGGGATCACTTTATTCGAGACTGTTCTGTGATGATTATTATGGAAACCTGTCTTCACCCGCTTGTCCCCGCTTGACGCTGCGTTTGAGCTAACTCGCTAGCTAACTATGCTAGGACTCATCCAGGGGGTGGCCTTCATCATAGCTGGGAACTTTATTCAGGCCTTTTTTAAGAAGTTTGTGCAACATGTTCAGTGTCCCACAAAATATTTTGATTTCCTCACACATATTATCTCATGGTAGTGGTGTGCGATATGACGATATCAAATCGTTAAGGATTATAACGTGGGGATGATCTCATAAAGCAGAAAGATCGTCAGATCGTCTGTGTGGGTGCAGAGACTTTGACACACACCCGACTAACCAATCGTTGCACATTACGTGCAGTGCATGGTGGGATCTCCTGCTTGGTTATGTAGCATGAAGCCATGGCGGAAAGAGAAAAGGAGATAAAAGCTTGAAGATGTCTGAACAAAAATCTGTTCTAAAGCAGCTGTATTATTCACTCAGGTTATAGATATTGCATTTAGATATCATTTGTTCTAAATTGTTGCACTTTAAGAGATAACCAGTTAAGTTTGCATTTATATTTGACCCTTTTCAATAAGCTATTTGGTGTGTTTGGTTTTCATGTTACAAAAGTGCACTTAATTGTTGTTCATTACCTTTTATATTTACATTTTTTGCACATTTTTATAAAAACTGCACTATTTAAATTAAAACCTGTTCAGAAAGTCTCTTTGGCTTAAATTGTATTTTTTTTTCTTTTAGGGTTTTACATGTTTTATATGTTAAACAGGGAAAAAAATTGTCAAACATGCAAATTAGTCGAGAAAAATCAACGTAAAAAAGAACAGGGATAAAATCGTGATCGTGATTTTATTTTAAAAAAAATCGTGATATGGTATTTTTTCCATAATGCCCACCCCTATCTCATGGGTACAATAAAAAGCGTGGTTCTACCAGCAGTATATCTACTTATGATGCACTAAAGAAGACTCTGGGACTGAAAGGCAGATGTGACAAGACAGAGTTCATAATTCATCTGTATACATATTTACATTTTCAATAAGGTAATTTATTTTGTTTTGCAGGAATTGACTTTAGTTTTGCCCACTATTTTAGTTTGTACTTGAATGTTCTTTACTGTTGAAAGTTGCAGAGTGGAAAAGAGACTCTTGAAAAGAATTCCTCTCCCAATGACCTGTTAAAAACTTTTTAGAAGTTGTTCTACCTGTACTATAACCTACCTTTGCATTATTTTCATCAACAAGAAGTACAAGAAAAAGAGTGACTCTTTTTTAAGGTTTTATAACCAATTTCCCAGATGTTACATGCTTTTTCTGCATGCTTTTGTACTGAAAAAATCCTCTCTGTTGTAATGTTAAACAAATACTTAGGGGCAGTATTGTAAAACAGTAAAATGTTCTGCCTGTAATTCATATATTCATTGTTGTACGTGTTCTGGGATCAACTTTTTCATTCATTTTATGTATATTTTTTAATTAATCAGCCAATTCATCTGTATTTTTTTCTGCCAAATATTGGCATCGACATTAGCCTAAAAAAATCTGTATCGGTGGGGCCAGAGTGAGTACCCATTCAGCTTTGGTAGCTGGAGTTAACAGAGCTCAGAAGCAGCTTTGTGGTCCAGTGATACCTCTTGGTTGTCTCTTCATCTCACTCAAAGGAGGCTTTAAGTATGTTGTAGTCATCCACAAACAATCCACACTAACTTCCCAAATTGATAGTAACAGAAACTTCAGTGGCAGAAGCACCCTGTTTAACATCTTTACTTCTCCTGATCTGTCAAAATGTCGGATGTAAACAAAGTCTGTGCTGTTCGAGCAGAACAAAGTGATTCGTATGGACGGTGAAGCTTCGTTCTGGGTTTGTGAACATGTGCAGCAGCCTTTCAAAAGAACACAAAAGGCACAGGGGCCAGTGTTGTGTCAGACATACAGTGTTGATGTGTGTTTAGTATGCAGGAGGTTCATCCATTCGCAGCAAAGGAGCTGCAGGAAGTCGTGCTCACCTTGCTCCTCAGCAGCCCTCCGCTGTGGTGCTCCGGCGTGCTCCGCTCTGACGACGGTTTGGCCTTCTCCTTGTTGTTGCTGGAGTCGTTGTCCTTGATGATGTCATACTGCCGGCAGAAGAGGGCAATAACAGCTGGCAGGAGGTGAGAAACACACACACACAGAGGAAGGAATTCAGTCACTGTCACTCTCCAACATGTCACCGCTTCCTCTGAGCGTGCACGTTGAAAGGCCATGTGGATAATGGAATTGAGCTCCCATGAGAGTGTGATGGCTGAGCCTTCATCTGGAAGCCCGAAGACAGTAATTCCCCCAAGGGTTTTTCTTTTTTTTTATTATTTACAATCTGCCTGATGCAGCGCTGCTTCCAGTTTGGATGGATGCTCTTTGCTTACAATTAGCCTCCCTGCTTCAGTGGAGTCATGAATTTCTATGAGAACGCTATCATTTAATATTCAAAAAGTGATATGCAGTGCTGGTAATGACAGGAACAGAGCTGGGAGATGCATGGCATAATTCATTTAATTATCAAATTATTATTCATGCATGGTGAATGTGCCCTGCATTCCAGCAGAGACTCATTCATGGAAGGAATTTCTACATCAGTGCTTTTTTTGTTTAATACAAAGACATCTGTATAAACTTTAAAGAGGTTGGACTGCAGTAAATGGAGTAGTGCAGTGAGATCGCATTTTAGCACCTACAGTTCCTGAGGCCAAAAGCATACCCTCCTGGGAATGTAAGAGGGGGCTAGATCTGATCATTTTTGTGTTTTTGGGGTCCTTGCTTGCAGTTTTCAGGCATTTTTTTAGTCTTAATAAGTCAAACACACTGCTGAAGTGCAAGATAGAAATCCAGAGAGAATTAGCTTAATGAATGATACCTGGATATAAAAAATGTCCTTGATAGAAACTGAAGACAGCTGGCTCAGGATGAGTCGCTGCTTTACATACACACTAATCCTATCAGTCTCCCACAGAAAGACCTCCACCTGCTTTCAGTGGAGGGAGACATATGCTAATCTCTCCCCGCAGAGCTGTGAGATAGAAAACTGAGGCAATCAACATCTGTCTTTGACCATGTGCACAGGGTACATACCAAACCAGGTCTATAGAAAAAGTGAGAACAACTTCCTCTGAACTAGTTGATGTGGGACTGGTACACTGGTCCACAGCAAGCTTTCTGTGATAATGCCCCACGGCAGAAAATGTCTGGTCTCAAGTGAGTGATGTTTGCAGGGGTAAGGGGTTGTTTTTGTCCTTGGATGACCAGGTGTGCACTTACTTTGAAAATATCCACTCAGGGCATGCTAAAAGTACTGTGGCATTAGCTTTATTTTTTTTACTGCAAAGACCATACTTACAAGCTTATGGACATTATCTACAAACTACCAATGGAAAATATTCCCTCAGTTCTCAGTTAAGTATGTTAGACAGTTACAGTTGTTATGGACTGTAGTTAGTGAAAAGTTGAATACAATAGACAGTGACAGAAACTATTCAAAGTTGCTCAAGTAACTGTAGCCTTGAACCATATTTGTGTATTTTTAGTTTTTTTTTGTATTTTTATGTTGGTTCTTTGCTCTAATTTTAGTCATTTCCGTGGCAAGTATTGTACTCTGCTACATTTGGCATTGTACCTGTATACCGAAGGACCTTCTAAAGAAATATTTAATGGTACTAAATGCTTTTCACCAACTGATGCTGGAGCAATACCAAACTGTGACTTTGATGAATATATTGAGTTTAACATCACACTTTTGATGAAGAAGCAACACTGGTTTCATTCTAGAAACCTGATGGATCAGATACAGGATATCCCCAAATGTTGCTCATGGAAGTTGGCGGTTTATTGAAAACATGAATACATATATCATTCGGTATTAGTAAATTTGCATTTATCAGGTCAAATTGCATGTCTTTATTCATATATATGTAGTGTTGTATAGTAACTTTGTCAAACACAATTTACTGGTGTAAAAGTCTGACTAACTGATAATTTAAACATGTACGTTTGCATGCTATGGTCAGATTGCTTTGTAATTCGAGTTAGGAACTGGTACCAAGTTTACAAAATCTGAGGATTCCATGGAGGAAGCTTTTTCAGTCACTGATGGCTATTGTAATCTTTTTGTAATGACTACTACTCAAGCCATCCATGTAGGCTTCATGTATCTTTAAGGACCTGCTTTGTCACGGTGGAACGTCACTTACGACATAATGTGTTAACAAAAGTTTTGAGGTGAGTATCAATGGCAAAGCACAGCTGGGAAAGTCTGATTAAAATTATCTAAAAAGATAACAGCAGTCAGGACATTTTGTGGAGGCAATGCCTTAAAAACAACATGAAGAAGCATGCCCTTCCATACACTGTAATCTGGCAGATCTATCTCACCAAGCTCCAATCTATATGACTGTGTTCATCCCAAAGCATCCAATCAGTGGCCCTTAGAGCATGAAGAGGAACGAGCTACAATAAAGATGACAGCAGAAAGTGACTGCACGTACAGTGATTAGCATAGACGCTAACAGCTTCAGAAGCAGTGTTATCAGATCATGACCATATTTTTTTTATTGAATGAAAAAACAAATATAAACACACTTAACCTCTTTCTAGTAAGGATATCTTTGCTCAACTTCTGATATGTTTTGTAGGTTCTGCCTACAACATGAGTCTGATTGGCCTGCAATAAATGTTTCCTGATGAATGATCATCCAATCACCTGCTGGATGTGCTTCTGAAAGGCTCAGACCACAAAAAACTTTCTATGGGGTCTCTCCCAGATAGACTAATGGTGTGGCCACACCGGACGCGAATTCGCAAAGACGCGCGTCTAGATTACATACAAAGTCAATGCAAAGACCCGTCTGGACACAGATTCGCCCCGGGCGGCGCATTGGACGCGTTTGGCGCGGCGCGTTTGGAGCGTCTGGCGCGTTTGGGGCGTCAAACGCCTCGACATAGCATAGCATGCTAATATGCGAATTGGTGTATTTAAATGTGCGTAAGCCCGAGGCTGGATGCTGGACCATTTTACAAGCTGAGGGAAGGCGCGCGTCACTGCGCAGGTGCAGTACAGAGCCGGTGCTTGTCGGATTCAGTGATGACCCATGCAGGCAAAGCCAGCTGGAAAAGAATATTTACAGAACTTACCTTCAAAACCTGCCTCCTCAGCGACTTTCACCCAAGCCTGCTCCTTTTTGTTCCGGTTTCTGTAGGGTACACACATGGAATTGTATAGCTCCGGATGATGGCAAACAGCGCAGATAAACCTCTCCTGCATCTTTCAGAAGGGGTATGAGCAGGAGCAGGAGGCCGGAGCGTCACACGTCATCAAATCAAACCTGTCTCCTCAGCGACTTTCACCCAAGCCTGCTCCTTTTTGTTCCGGTCTCTGTAGAGTATACACGTCGAATTGTATAGCTCCGGATGATAGCAAACAGCACAGATAAACCTCTCCTCCATCTTTCAGAGGGGTTTGAGCAAGAGGCCGGAGCGTCACACGTCATCAAATCAATGACGTTGCGGGGGAATGTATCGCTGATTGGCTGCCGCGCCACAGCGTCACGCGAATTTGCGTCGAAAGTTCAATATTTTCAACTCGAGCGACGAGGCGTTGAGCGTCGAGGCGTTTGACACCCCAAATGCGCCAGACACTCCAAACGCGCCGCACCAACTGCGTCCAATGCGCCGCCCGGGGCGAATCTGCGTCCAGACGCGTCTTTGCATTGACTTTGTATGTAATCTAGACGCGCGTCTTTGCGAATTTGCGTCCGGTGTGGCCACAATGAGATATTTTGAGCTGATGCGTCTGTATTGGATTTTAAGTGTCTGTAGGCAGCCTCTAGAGGACACTTTAGGGACTGCATTTTTTGCACTCTTGATTTGGCTTCATTTTTAAACCTCGGATTTTGCCACTTTTGTACACTAAACAATAAGAAAAACTCTTCATTGCAAGTTAGATTACTTCAACATCGAAATAAATGGGCTTTTTTAATCAAAAAGATATTAATTTGACTTAAACCTTGCAGTTAAATTGACATGAAAACACTTTGCAAAATTATCATAAACAGTATATGATGCAACTAGTCTTATAAGGCAAAGAAACTCATACAAGTTGACTGTTGAAGCTCCTTTTTTTAATTACTCAAAACCTTGACCTAATAACAATGCCCGTGTTGGTATTCTTTTATCAAATTGTAAAAAAAGAAAACAGAAAATGTTTTACATGCATGTTTACAGATTAAGTTTTCTATGGACTAGGTTTATGAATTGGTATTACCATATATAAGAGTGTTTCTGTCATGTCTTTGTACAAGTATTTATGGATAAATGTTCAAATTTCTACATTTTCAGAATAGGATTTTCTTTCTAGTCACATCTTTGGCAGCACTTGTTTTAAAGCCCCAATGCAGGGAGAAAACACAATTTCTTTCAATTTTTGCGGTAAAGAATAATAAACAATTAAATGTCTAACAAAAAAAGCAATTAATGTTGTGTGGATTATAAATGACTGGAGGTGTTTGATGCATAAAACTATGTGCTTTCAAATGAACAAACCGTAATGAAAAAACCACAAGGTGCCTTTTTTTAGTCTTTCACTCCCACTCTGTGCAGCCTCCGTGTAACTTTAGTTTCTCTCATTAGTATTATTTAACATCTCACTCTGCTGTTCGTGGGAGGAAATCCCTGCTCCTGGCAGCCCGTCAGATGTGCCGCCTCTCACGGAGCCTCAACACTTCATTAATCAGCACGATTCCTCTGAGGAAGCTTGTACGTTATCATGGGGCCTCAACGCGGAGATAAGCTCGAAGAAGCATGATGGTTGTCAGCTGTTGGGTTTATTCATGAGTATGTTACTTAGTTTTATGGACTCCAAACAGGGATCCTATCCTGCAGGTCTTATGCTTGATGATGGCATATTGACTGGTTGCTTATTGACTGATGTGTCCATGTATTGATTCAGCTACAGGATAATGTCAGGTGTGAAAAAAGCTCTTAGATGTGCACCATTAGTCCACACCATTAAGGCTGACAATAAATTTTAACATTTTGCTGAAACATGAGATGAGTCCAATTATTTTACTCTGTAAATGCAGAAATTTCACTGACGACAACAGATGTTCAATACCACCCAGCACCTGCCCTGGATTTACAGATAATGGACTTTATTGGATTTAATACTGACCTGAAAGTAACCTTTAAAAAAATGAAATTTATGTGACCCTGAATGACCGAAAGGTTGCTGTTGCATAGACTTTGCCCCTTTATTTATTTATTTATTTTTTATAAAAAAAAAGGGTATTTCGTATTACCTCTCATGGAGGGTGCAAAGGAATAAAATAAATCCTGTTGATGAAATTACTACCACATTGACACTTGAACCAAAAAATTTCTGTTACTACTGCAACTACCAAGGTATTCAATATTTACATGATAATTTCTTTAAAGTGAAAGGATTTAAGATTCCAATTATTTAAAATGTTGTTAAGGTTGATGATAAAAATTGAAGAAAAATGTACATGTGCATTTGTTCATCAGGCCAAATGGATAGTTAACTAAACTGGAGTTGCTATTGTGGGCCAAATCATGACCTTTTCTCTAAATTACTCTGTAACTTACTTGTCAAACATAGATTTCAATGTTAATCAAAACCCGATATAAACATGGACAAAATATATTTCCACCCAACTGGCTAAAAACATTCAATTTGATGTCACAACAACAAAACTGCTTGACTAAAGTAAGAAAATCATGAAGGACTCTTAATTTTAGAGTGCATGATTTTGATGCAGTAGAATTATAAATAGTTTACCATGTTCTAAAAACATTTGAAAGATTCTTTGTAAAAAAAAAAATAGTGTTTCTGTTTCTGTTGCGACATATTATTCATAACACTAAACTGACTTTTGATGGAATCATTCATAAATTGGTATAAAATACATGGGAACTGAGCATTACCTCTCTAGGAGGATACTGAAGGAGTTCCCCAACTCCCTATAAACTACTGCCATGTCCATTCTTTTGCTGATGACACTGCCCTATATTCTTCTGCCACTTACACTTGTGAGACCACTTTAAATTTATAGTTTATATTTAAATTCTTTCAAAATCTCCTGAGTAAATTAAGAATTGTCTCAAAAGTATTCCAAGACAAAAAAGATGTTATTTTGAAATACAAGGAATACTTAGTTGCTTTTAAAACATGTAATGCCATGCTTTACTCCAAACTAAGGTAACTGTTTGTATTCATGAAGATGTGACCACCCAAAAACTTAGCTTTTATCTGGGTGTGGTAAAATCAGAGTTTGTCAACATAACCCTGAAATTGTAACTCATAAAAATGTAAAAAAAAATAAAATAAAATGTAAAAAGTGCTGGATTGGTTTTGGAATATGGGACTCATAGAAAAACAAGAAAAAAACATAAGTTAAAAAACACACAAAGCTATACTTATCGGATAAACACTGTCATTTTGCTTTTCATTTGGTCAGTGTTGGAAATGTTACTGAGATCTTTGACTGTTGGGGGGGTCTGCTGGTATAGACAACTTGGATAGTAGGTTGTTGAAATTATCGGCTGCATATATTTCTAAACCGATTTGTCACATATTTAACAGATGTCTGATTAGTGGTGTGTGTCCAAAACTCTGGAAGGAGGGTAAGATCATTCCTTTACCGAAAGATATAAAATCAACTTTCTGTGGTCCAAATAGTAGGCCAATTAGCATTTTACCTGTCTTAAGTAAATTATTGGAAAAGATTGTATTCAAGCAAGTACAAGATTACTTTTCTCACAATGACTTAGTCACAAAGTTCCAGCATGCTTATAGGTCTGGTCATTCCACCTGCACTGCTATGACACAAATGTCAGATAGCTGGTTGACATCAATTGATGACTCAAGGCTAGTGGGTACAATATTACTTGACTTCAGTGCTGCCTTTGATGTGATCGACCATGATATGTTGATTTACAAACTAATTTGCTATGGTTTTTCTTTCCTCTGCAATCAGGTGGTTTACTAGCTACCTTTCTGAGAGGTCACAAAGAGTTTATTTTAATGGTGCTATATCCTGTAGTAAGTCCCTGGACTGTGGTGTACCATGAGGAAGCTGCCTTGGTCCTCTTTTATTTTCAATTTTTACTAATGTTATGCCATATGTACTCAGTAAGGCTACATTGACCATGTTTGCTGATGATTCTACTTTGTATTATGCAGCCCCTACATGTTCAGAGCTTAATCAGGTTCTGTCGTGTGGATCAACGAATTATATAATTGGATCAAAACAAATAAACTTATTCTAAATATATCAAAAACAATGAGTATCATATTTGGTTCCAAGCATAGAGTTTCAGATAATCCTATAATGAATATTCAAGTAAATGGCCAAACTATACAGCAAGTAAAAAAGGTTAAGCTTCTTGGACTTTGGCTTGATTGCACATTGTCATGGTCTGATCACATCAACAAAGTTGTTGCCAAAATGGGTAAAGCTGTTGCTATAACATGCAAGTGTGCACCATTTCTAAAGTCACAGCTGTTTGGTCGTGTTGTTTCTACGTTGGTTTTATGCCATTTAGATTACTGTTCAGTTGTATGGTCTGCTGCGTCAAACTGTCTTCTCAGAAAATTACAAGTGGCTCAAAACAAGGCTGCAAGACTGGCTCTTGGTTGTTCTTCGAGAACTAGTGTTACAGAAATGCATGAACGTCTTACTTGGCTGATGGTAAAGCATAGACTCAGAACTTACCAGCTTATCAGCTAATATATTTACTTACTTTCATAAAATCATTAACACTCAGACTCCGAAGTCTCTTTATAACAATATAACTTACTGTTCGAATAAGCACTCACATTACACCAGAGCAGCTAATAGTGGACAGATTTCATTACCACTAAGTCCGACTGTTTAAAGAGGACATTGTATAGGTCAACTGTATGTTGGAACAAACTTCCAGTGGTGGTTCGTGAAATCAAGGATACAACTGGTTTTAAAAGGAGACTGAAATTGTATTTGTTGTTGACACCATAATTTTATCTTGGATAATACTATTATTAGATTGAGTGAGTTTTTGTTATGTGATATGGGATGTAGTTTTTCATAATTTTATTGTCTTTGTTTTAACAAGTACTTTTAGTGTTGTCATTTCTTTTTTTCCTGTAATTGTGAGTAATTGAGAATGTAAATTGTGTATGTTGTATGTTTTGTCTGGACCCCAGGAAGACTAGCTGTCGTCTTGGCGTCAGCTAATGGGGATCCTTTCAAATAAACAAATACTTACCTAGATATAAAATGTATTAATGCAGAATGTCGTTTCTCTGAGCTGATCAAAAAACAACTTGCTTGTGTTATTTTTGCTGTTTAAGTGCTCCTCTTAATGTCTTTATTTACTGACCACACAACACAGTTTGCAAACCTACCTGCCCACATGACCAGGACCACCACGATAATGATCATCTCGCCTGTTTGCAGATGTCTAGATTTATCCAAACCCTGCACAGTGGGGTCATCTAGAAAGAGAACAGAAAAGGCATTTTTTTTATGTAAAAAATCCATGAAAACATAAAATACAAAGGACACAATCCTGAATATTACAGCTTTGTCTTTGTGACAAAATGGAAATTATATTAGACATATGAGGCATGTTAATGTAATAACAGTGATAACAGGTCCTTATATCATTCACAAAGAGATGAAGCATTACACAGAGGTAGCGTTAAAATCTGAATTTATAAACCCTGTAAAGGAAATAAATTGGTTTTGGTTGTCTGATAACACCAGATACTTAGTACTTCTCTCTCTCAACTTTTATACCATTAAACCAAAACTGAAGTAGAAAGAAAACATGATGGGTATTTCTGCGTGACCCCACAGCATTAATCCTCCTTTAAGTGGATTGAATATTGGGCTGGTTTTCCACTCCTCATACTATCTCTTTACCCGCATGGATGGAACTCTTCCAGAGCACCACTCATCTAAATTGCCTTTTTAAACTAATCAAGTTGTCAAGAAACTGGCCCCAAACAACTAACTGTCAGCTCTCTTTACATGAGAGCTCTGAGGGAGTGAGGTCAACTATAAATCTAATGTTTCTGGGTCTTGGTTTGAGTGTTTAAGGGGCCTTTGAGGGAAGATGGGAGAGTGTGTGGTAAATCTGAGAAAGATAATAACACTGTGGCCTGAGGTTACAGGGAAAGAAAGAAAGGGGCCAAAGAAAGTCTCACACACAAAAGCTAATATTTATAATGTATTTCCTCAAAAACCTTAATGCTGTTGTATTTTATGAGAGAACAATCACAGTGTTGCAGAAACTTTGGGCTTTACATTAAATATCAGATTCAATTTTCTAAAGTAATGTTCAAAGTGCCTTCTCTCCAGTATTTTTGCTATACTGACATGCCTCACTAAAAGCAATGTCTACTTTGCAAATCTCAATAATGATCATTTGACACAATGTGTATCATATTGTAGATGGATGAGACTGGAGATAAAAGTGTGTATGTGTTACACTATCATGAAAAGAACCACGAAACAACAAATCTCTAGCTGTATTTTTTTTGTTTTAAGTATTAGTCTCAAGTTTTAGATGTGAATAGTATTGTCCAAGCTCCATCAAATTCAAGCCGGGCTCCTGTGTCTGTTTGCTGTGTACTTCTGGAAGGTGAACAAGAAGGGGCAAGTATGTTAGCAAGAAGTTACAATGGCCTGGGTTAAGTGAATCATGTACATTTAATTCCCTTTTTAGCAGCATTAGGATAAATTTCCTTTTGCAGTGTTTAGGGAGAACAAAATCCATTAAAGTTTATATAATCTTAAAACTAGGCCTGTCACGATAACAAATTTTGCTGGAAGATAGTTGTCCAAAAATTATTGACGATAAAGATATTATTGTCAATATTACTTTGATTTTTTTTTTTTTCATTTTTTCGTTAAGGTTATTATAATATGTGTCATAATAAAGTAAGTACACCATATCAATAGCAAGAAACTTTAATTTCTTAAGAGTATTTAACCGTATTTGGAATGTCAAGATTTTAAATTAAACAAACAATTTAATACATTTAACAAACAAAATATGAGAAAAAAAAAAGAAAATGAAATGGACTCTCTTTTAGGAAAAATTGCATGTACACAAAAATAATTATACTAATCAAAAACAATAAAAAACAGAGCCTGTCTCTGTAAAGAAAAAACAAAACTACAATAAAAACAAACAAAAATAAAAACAATAAATAAAGGGAGTTTATAAAGTTCCGGAATTGTTTGTGACATGTACTTTTTCTCGGTCAATCCATACTGTCTGTCAAACGTTTGTAACACTGCTGGCTTTTCAACCGTGTTGAGGGGTTGCCTTTCTTTTGCAACGTAGCGAATGACACTGTCTGTTAGCGTGCACCATTTTGCGCTGCTTTATTTGTATTTACTCTGCGGACCAAACGTCTCAGTAAGCGCTGACTGTCAGGACGCTGCACCTCCCCTTCTTCTTCTCCGTCGCCACTACTTTCAAACAAATATGACATATCAGCTCGTCGGTGTTCATGGGCTCACACCTTGTTCATTCTATTTAAAACCAAAATATTCCAACACTGGGGCAGTCGGCTTAAGAACCGTAGCTTTTGTGCCATCATTCATTTTAGCATTTGTTTCCTCGTTACTCCTCACGACACTTACTTCAGCTCTCTGTGTGTATACGCGCGAGCGGCCCCGCTTCCCCCTCAAAGATTGCATGTCTGACAGATGGGTCACTCTGCTATAAATCTGCTAAATCTGCTAGAATAGAACCAAGGCACTCTGGGGTTAAGAAAGATGGACAGAGTGAGCCATCTTCTCATTTAGCTTCTTTGGTAGAAAGAGAGGAGGAAAACAAACACGCATGCACGTGTCAGTTTATCGAGGCCGGAAAACTTACCGAGGACGCTTTTATTTATCGTTCGGTTAATTGATTTGTTGATTATCGTGACAGGCCTACTTAAAACAATTCAGTAGAAAATATGTTTTCTTTGTCTTAATCGTTAGCTCATGCCAGTCACTTACACTGACACTTGCTCTGTTCACTGCTGTTTCACACTGCACCAAAAACTTACCTTTTCTGCTTCAGATGATATTTCTTTAAACTCTGACATGTTTCTGCTCTCTTTTACACTGTACAGCTAGTTGGCCATTTTTCGAGGTGGGGTGCAGACAGAAAAGCAAATATATTTAAAGGACTTCAGAGCTCAATTTATTACCAACCTGCAAACTGCTCTTTAAGTGTCTCACCAATGTGTCTGCAAACCCAAGACGTACCAGTAAAGTGGGGACCAACTCTACCATTGATCCACTGCTCCCTCTATTGAATTACTTGTATAATATATAATAACAAGAGAAACACACTCTTGAACCCTCAGTAAAAAAAAAACTGGCAAAGAATAACTGCTTTTATAATCACCAAGGGCCTCAAGCAAAACTCATAGGAAGTGTACCCTGAGGTTGTTTATCCCTGTAATAACTGAAGAGCAGTATTGCTGACATGTAAATGTCACAGACTGGGGCTTTTTTTAAAATACAGAATGGGCCCCTTTACCTTCCACTCGGATCCTAAATTCTTTTTACTGCAAAAGCCCTGAAAAGTTAAACTTTTGGGCAAATTAATTGGTGGTAGCAGCATGGTGGCACAGCAGGTCAGAGCACATGCCTCACAGCAAGAAAATAATTCCTGGTTGTAATCACTGTGTCAACCAGACTCTTTCTGTTTGGAGTTTGCATTGTCTCCCCATCCCTTCCCAAGGCACACCTAAACTTGACTGAGGGCACACAAGGCACCACTGCTGTAGACACTCGAATTCTGGGGTCTACATAGTTCTTTGGCTCCTCATGATGGCTCTTGTTTTAACATTCTCTGTCAGTCTCAGATCTCATGCTTCCTGAACCACTCTTTCCTGGCATTGTCATCTTAGAATATGTCCGTGCCATTGGGGAAGTAAAACTACAATGATGGAATAACCTGGTCATTCAATATATTCAGGTCGTCAGCTGACCTCATTCTGTGGGCCATAATGTTACTGAACCTTGACCTGACCAACTGCAGCAACCCCAGATCACAGCACTGCCCCCACAGGCTTGTACAGTAGGCACTAGGCATGATGGGTGCATCACTTCATCTGCCTCTCTTCTTACCCTGATGCGCCCATCACTCTGAACAGGATAAAGTTGGACTCATTAGACCGCATGACCTTCTTCCAGTCCTCCAGTGTCCAATCTTTATGTTGTCTAGTTAACTGAAACCTTTTTTCGGGCCAGCCTTACTGACTAGGGTTATCTTAAGAATACACATTTGTTCAGTCCCAATCCCTTGAGTTACCCTTTTTCCGACCACATATCTTCCCTGAAGATGTCAGTTCCCCACTATCCTTCAAGTTTTTAGTAATGCGTTAATGAACATCAGAAGGTGGCGTTGGATCTCGATCCGTGTGTAAAGAACAATGTTTGTAGTTTCTGAAACCCCCCTAAATGTTTTCACTGCTTGATGCATGCCAATGATATGGCCCTTCTTAAAAAGACAAACATCTTTCCATGACCACAGATGTGTCTTTTGACATGGTTGTTCAAGAAATGAGAAGCTACTCATTGCATCAGCTGGGGTTAAATAACTTGTTGCCAGCTGAAAGAGAATTACCTATGTATTAATTACCTCATAGGAGACTCAAACCTATTTGCTTAGTTAAATCCAGGTGGTGACTTTTTTTGACCAGACAGCCCTTAGCTTATACGTGTATTTTTGTGTTCTGTGAAGGCAAACAATTCTTTCAGAAACATTAGATTTAATTCTGTCATTTCTCACTGAGCTGTAATTCAATATCAGTCTGCACATTAAACTAAAATATCAGGTCAGGAATGAGGTCAGAGAGGCTCTCAGTTCTTGTGTAGTTTATTAATCCCACATCTGCTCTTTTTGTCTGTACCAAGCCCATTCAATAATAAACTTTGTTCGGCTGTATATATGAGAAAATTACTTCAAGCTTTAAGTTTTCCTTGAAAGTGAAGCCCTATTCCCTCTTCGTGTGTTTTGCTCCCACAACAAACCAACTTCTCATCTTTGAAGAGGAGCTGTTTTACATCTTGTTTTTTCACAGTTATATCATTGCAGAAAGAAATTAAAAAGGGTTGATGGTAGCACATAAAAGCATCTCTCATTAACGAATGCAATGTTTAAGGCTCTTGTACCCTAGTTTTAAGACTTTCTGAGATAACTTTTTGCACTTGTTTACAATTTTCCAGCTCTGATTTAACTTATTTAACTTAAAAAGCATTTTGTGCGCCGGCATTAAAGCATGCTGAAAAACAGGATGTATGTGGGTATGTGTCAGGATGTATGCGTCTATATTCAATGCACTGGGTTTCAAATCACAGAGATAGTGAAGATGATGACCTGAATATGTGTCCCCCTATTCTGTTTCATACATATTTCATGCTTTTCAGCCAATCCAATATGCTGTGTGATTCTCTGCTGGTAGAAAATGAACAGATTGTGTCACTCCCTGCACAGAACAGTTTGTGTGGAGACAATTAGTCGACCTTCCCTCTGCTCTCCACAAATCCCATGTTGTTGTTTGAGGCTGTGAACCATGTCAGGAAAATGTGTAACAACACACCAGGGGGCTGTGCCTGTGCTCTAGGTATGTATCCTGCACTTGATTCCGGCTTTTAATATCCCATTCAGACTGAGAAATGCTTTGATTTATTGTTTATTGTGCTGTCAACAAATGTCAACATGTTCAGTTTAATTTCCCTGCTGCCTCTAAGATGTGTGACACAAAATTATGTAACATCTGCATAAGGGTTCCCCATTTCTAAACTATTACCAAAAACATAAACCAAAGAGTGAGAGCCAGTTAGACAGGCCAAAAGTGCAAACAGTCAATTAATAAACGCAAAAAAAAACATTGTCGCTGTTGCACAGTGCAACTGTTATTATTTTATGGCACTAAGAAAACATTTGATGATTGAACGATTGTTTTGTCAGTCACATTCTGTAGTAGGCAGATCCCACTGCCACAGTGTAAAATGCAAAATATAAACCCCTTCACAGAACAAACTATCATCAAAACATGTAGTGATTTCAGTGTTTTTTGTTGATTAATAAATGTGGTCCAGCTCCGATAAAACTGCTACTAAAGCTGCGAGCATCTACGCTAATCTCTACAAGCAGTCACCTCTTGATGTTGTCTCAGTTGTAGCTCCCACCTCTTACTACTTTAAAGGATGCTGATTGTGCCATACCATGATTGGCTGCTCACAGTTGTTGTTGATTGGCGCTTGGTGAGATAGATCTGCCTGATTAATGACACTGAATCAGACAGGTCCAGCTGCTGTGCAAGATTAGGTTGATTATGCTAGCACAGCCTTGCTTTTTGGGGGAGAAAGGAGATTCTGGTGCTTGAAAATACAGTAAGTTACTTGTTTCCTTTAAAATGTTTAATACCTTGACATTAATGCTCTCCCAAAGAGTGGGAAGATACAGTGATAGTTTCATATCACCCTGCCTTAAATTTGAGGTATTGTCATATCTTTAGTTTGTCAAATATCATTGATAATTTTTAGAAGTTTCAGCAGGAAGCATTCAGCAACTCACAAACAGATGTTTATTAAATGTTTCGAAATCAACAAAATGTGTAAGAAATCTCAAGAAAAAGCTATGTTTACTTTTTGAAATTTCCCAGTCAACTGTTTTTGACCTTTACACATAAAACGTTGTGGTAATCAGAATTGGATCAATGAAGCTTGTGCTCCTCCTGCCTAACTCTTTTGTTTAGTCCCATAATATCTGCACATCTTGAAAACGAACCTCTAGTCTTGTGTCTTAAAACTGTGTCTCATGAGCTTTAGCCCACTGTGAGGGGATGTTTACAACACTTTGAGGTCTGTATCCTTCATAAACCTTAGTGCATCATAATCTAATGTGGCACTTTTAGTTTAGCATCTTGTGGCTGACCATTGCTCCATAAAAGCCTTTTTAATCTAGATGCTTCCTGCCTCATTTCAGCTATTCTTTGTCACAGCCAAGTGGCTCCTATTGAAACTAAATCGATTTGTGGTCTATACCAGGCTTTTCTGAGAGCCTGAGCTATGATACCCATGAATCAATAAAGCCTTTTTCCCCAGTGCAATTCCATTTGATAATGTGATTACCTATTACCGCATATGCTATTGAATCTACACCTGGTCTAGACAGATTTAGAATCCATCAGTTTTTTTTTTATAAAGCGTTTCCTGTTGGGGTACACTCAACGTGATGCAGATGGATTTGAATTTAAATAGGCTTTGGTGGATTCATTCTTCCGAGGATCAATACAAGTCACCAAAGTCTATTTCAGTTTCATTAGTTCCATGGAAAGCTTTTAATCAGTCTATATTTGTGTGCTTCGCCTATCAGTCAAAAGTGAAGCATGTGTTGCAGAAAAAGACAGGTTCTGGTTTTTGGATTGAAAAGCTGCAGAAACTAATCAAAAAGTGACATATTTTAAAACAGCTTTCCGTAATGTCGGAAATTTGTGTCATTTTGATTGTAAGCGTGAAAAAGAGCTCCTTGATAATTCATAAAACTAGGGTAAACACAGTATTTTTATGCAAAATAAACTGAGCTAACTCTGAGTCTCTTTCGTTATAAAAGTAATACATCAATATGTTTAATTCTAGCTTGAACAGGAATGCTGGAGTCTACATAAGAACTAAATTCATGTCATCAAAATAATTCCATCACATTTTAGCCCACTAACAGTGTTACCTGAGTCACTAAGCTGTCAAACTGATTCACACACTGCAGAAACAAAAGAATTATTTCAAAGGATGAACGCCTCGAGCAGTGAAACCTAACGAGGTAGGAGGTCCCCTCAGACACAATTACTGCTGATACTTCAAAGAGATGTCAAGCTGTCTTTGCTGAGTCAGATTTCCACCTACAGTCTCTCATTAACAGGCTGAAACAAAGACAAACTATAACATCTTTGATCCATGGAAAAAAATTTGATGTGAACACAACTGCACATTTTTCTATCTTTAGTTTTCAGTATATAATGGTTTACTCGTCTATGTGGAGTGCCAGGTTATAATTGACTCACGTTATGCATAAAATCACAACATGTTTGTTTTTCACCAATGAAAGCATGACATTTTTTGGTATGGCTATTGAGAATAAAAGCACTTGATGTATAATTTGGGATTTTTATAGCAAAAAGACCATGCCAGGAGTCTCATGTAAATCATTTATGAAGCTTTAAAAATCCACATGTACTGGTGAGTTTACTGTTAGGTTTTAATCTGCCTCTTTGACCAAGATCAGAGCCTCAGCCTGTTCTTTGATTCAATTTGGGTTTTAAGATGTGAGAAATGGGTTTAGACGTTCAGCCTGTAACAGCTGTTATGAGTAACCAAACCTCTGTAATGCTGAGTCAAGACAGTCATTTAATCCATCTAAGTACCGTTGCTTACATTGCTGAAGTTACTGTCTTCAAACTTTGAGAGGCAAAAGAGCAAACATTTACCACTATGCTGTGTTGAAACTTATGTTCATTGTAAACGCAAGCTGTACTATATATGAGAGAAATGAGCAGAAGAATAACTTCACACATAGCACTAAACAACCTGTTACTCTCCTTTTATGTATCTACTATAATGGCTGGTAGTTCCTTTCATAGGGCCTCCTGTTAGTGCAACTACACAATTGCTACAACAATGTTCATTTAAACCAGTGAGGAAAGTTTAACAGTAATATTGTTTGTAGCACAAAATTACAAATGAGAATGGTTATACATACACATATGCTTGAACAAACGGATCCTTTTGTCCTTATAAAAAAACCTGCACACCAGGACTCAACTTAATCATTAGGTATAAAGCAGAGAAATAACATTGGATACAATAATGGTAAAGCCAAGTTGGCCTGGGAGATATATCAAGTTTTTAAAAAATGTTATTGTATTTTCAAGAAGAAAATAAGTCTGAATGGTAAAATAAAGAATAGTGGCTCTTTGTGTTCTCAGACAAGCAGCAGAAATGGAGCATAGCATTAGTTCTGACAGGACACAGGGTCAGGATTGCCAACATGCCAGCATTTTATTGTTAAAAAGCTAAATCAAAGCCAGCCTGCTACTTCTGACAGCCAGCTGATTACTTCTGAGCTGCCACTGGCTAGATGCAATCAGACCAAATTACTTAAGCTGCTCTAGCCTGCCTACTCTTCACTGCTCCTGCTAAAGCTGCTTTACAACCCTCCTCCACCCCAGCTCCTCCTTTATGCTACTATCTGACTTAATCAACATCAGATGACAAAAATGCTTGCTCTGGGGGGATTTTTCTGCTTCTCTCCATGTCTCATGCTTTCCTTCTGGGTTGCAGAGGTCAGGGATGTGTGATGTTCCTGCTTAGGGCTGGCACTAAAATATATACAAATATATACAAATAAAGATGATTCAAATAACAGGTCTTGTGTATTTTCTTGGCAAAGTGGTCCTGGCGGAATGTTTTCTTTGCGAAAACAAATGTAAAAAAAAATAAGCATATCAAATCTTTCCTACCTTTTACATCAGCAACACAAACTGTAGTAAAATGTAAAATAGTGTGTTACAGCCCTTAACCTCAAGCCTTTGCAGCCCTCTTTGATTTGAGCTTCATTATTGAGATTTCCAGAATTATTTATCCGGAAAAAAAGTCATATCCCCCCCATGCCCAAATCAACCAAGCCTCAGATTAAATAATGACATTCGGTTTCACATAGATTTAAAAAAGAAACTTTATCTAAGAGTTTCTCTTTCTAAGTATGCCATCCACTGCAGCTTCCTGGGTGCAATTCACTGTCAATCCCAGTCAGAGTTTAATACTTAATGCTCAGTCACTCTCTCTTTTAACTTTCTCCCTCATTTCCCTTAAATTTGGTTTCCTGTGCATCAGAAAGGAGGACTCTTCTAAGAGCAAAAAGCTGAGACAAATGACAGGAGAAGTTTGTCCTGATGGACTTTCTGTTAAGAGAGGTGAGCTGCAATGCTGGTTGTCTGACAAATAACATAGATAGATTAAAGACTTAAAATACCAGGAAACTGAATGTAAAACAAAGTGATTTGTGACAGAGACAGCTCATCTGAGCTCCATCTTCTGCATTATACTGAAAGAACAGAGTGAGACCCACACACAATCATTGATAGAACCACACCACATAAAGCTGTCAGCTTACGTAGGACCCATCTTGCCATGTTCCAGTCTACAAAGAACGCGAGCATCCCAAAGCAGCATGACCGAGCATCCTTTAGAGCAGGAGGAGGTGGGAGCGAGAAGCGAGATGACAGTTGAAAGTTACTGCTCATACAGAGATTGCAAGATACTAAAAGCTTCAGCAGCTGTTTCATCAGAATTGGAACATATTTATTTAGTAAATGAAGAATAAACAACAGTGAAAGCATTCTTTATGAAAATTATATTTCTACTCCACTTCAAACATGATTTAGTGAGAGTTTGTTCTACGAAGTGGCTAACATTTTGTATTTTACACTGTGGCAGCAGCGCCTTTATCTTACTGGCCTGTAATGGATGTTTTTGACCAAAAGATCAGTCAGTCATCTGACAGATTTGCTCTTGAAATGTTCTGCCCATTCCCAAACACTTTCTATTGGCTGTTGCCCAATGGACTAGTGACACACATTTATTGGTCCATCTGATGTGTCAGGTAAAAAAAGCTGCACAGCTTAATGTTAACATGTATTCTTCTCACTGAAAGTCACAAATTAATAATAACAGCAACATTAGTGAGCCTGCTCCCTTTACAGATTGACTTTGTTGTCCAAGGTTTTTATCACAGATGTGTTTGAATAAATCAACACTTTATTTGCAGGGATTTCACTGAACAACTACCTAAGGGAAAGTTTCAACGGATGACTTGCTTGTTTTTCACTCCAGTATGGTGTAAAGAAGCAGGCTGAGGCTGTGAACTTAGTCTAAGGAGGAGCTGAAACACTGCAGCTCTTAACATTTGCCAGTAGGTGTAGTCAGTAAGGCTCAACTGGGGAGATAGGGCAATTAAAATGCATTAGCATGCATACGCCCTTCATTTCTTTATAACTGCAGCATTTCCCCTACCATTTTAATAGACCTCCCCCCCAAATTAAATAAATAAATAAACAGCACCCAGTTTCAAATAAGAATCTGAAACTAATCTTGGATTATCTAAATATGTTTAGATTTTAGTTTGTTGTGAAAATCAGTTGTAACTATTGTGTTCTATTCCATAAAACCTATAAAATACTTCTTGAAATATATTTGTTAAAAAAAAAGAAGAAAATAATTGTTTAGTTAAAGATATTACAACAAACAGTAATTAAATGTAATTTTATTGGGCTTAAAAGCTACATTTAATTTCCTTTATCAAACATTTCTGTTTGCATTTGAGTTGCTGTATATTAATATTTATTAGAATAATTTTGAAATAAAAGCACTAATATGTTCTTTAACTATTCTGAGGAAATATAAACTTTGGAGCATGGTCAAAAGGTATAGATTATCCTCTAAAAGCATTGATAATGTTCATGTGGCCCCCTCAATAATCATAGTTTTCCATCCCGGTTCTACATGAATATCAATTCAGTGTAACATGTTCAACATTTTAAAGCCACATGAGAGAAATCCTTTTGTTGTGAAGTGAAGGGACTAAATAACATATGGACGAAATTTATTTTGTGATTTTACTGTTGATAAACTTCATCTGCAATGAGTGTTCAATGGACTGGCTTGTATATTACAATGAACAGATGCAAGCAAAGAAATATTTCTTGGCAATGTTTTGAATTTTCTGATCTGATTGACCAACCAGGTCTCTGGAACTGTAACTCAATGAAATGCAATTTAATAAAAGAGTCTCCCTCTAGAATACAATTTATTGTTTTGGTTTATAAATAATCGGCTTGGCTGTTTTTTAATCTTCAATCTGTTTCTTAATCGGCTTAGTCTTTTAATCAACAACTACCCAACACTAACTACAATTAGATATTGTAACCGCAAAGCAAATAATAACATTATATGATTATAAGCCCATATCTCCCAATCATTGCACTCTGCATGTCATAAGGTATTAGACTTTACTTTTAAGTACAACAAACACAAAAACATTGAATAGTAACACAAGTCAAGAGAAAGAGGCAGATTTCTCCTCATTACAGGTTGTGTAATATCTAAATTATTTAGAAGCTGTAATTTCTTGCATAATACTACATTCAGGTCGATGTTATGCATTTAAGCTGTGTCGCTGGTTTCATCAGTGGTGTCATTTTCTATCCCAGAAGCAGCCCTCATTAGGCTTCTGTTTGTTTTGTTGTCTCCTGAAAGCAGGTTTTTTTTTAGAAACTGTCAGAATTAGCCAAAATTGCAATGAATGGATTTTTCCCACTTGATACCGCTGTTGTGTGTGTCAGTGTCCAAGGGGCACCAGATTTAAAATGTGCACATACACAGAGCTAAACTTAAAAAGACAGGCTCAAAAGTGGACTAAATGAAAGTGATTGGACTTTAACGGGAGCAGGAGAGAAGTCAGCATCAGACCACATTTGATTTACAGAGAGCTGACACTGATTGGCTCCACACTTACCAAAAACAAACTCTCACAAATGAAGCACATCCACTGAATGGGCTGTTTTTCTGACCCACTTGGACGACTCAAGGGAGGATTAATGTTGCATTGTGAATCTTTTCCAAGAGTCTTGAGAAAGTAGCGGGGTGCTGGCTTGAAGTCTTGTCACGCTCAGCACTTTGCTGGGATAATGTTGGTGGTCTAGCTCTCTTAAATCCATTGCTTTAAACTTAAAGAAATAAGCACATAAATGATTACCGAGAAGGTCTGATGTTAAGAAATAGAAAAGAGTTTAATGTCAGCTTCTGTATTAACAAAATGGACACTGAGCAGGCTTTTGTGTTGATCCTGAGCTGGAGTATTTTCTTCTCTTTCACTGATCCCGCCACCTTGAATAATGGTCACAAACCTGAGTCAGCTAAAGAGAAGTGTTTATGATTCACTTGCATCAGCACTTCCTGCACTAACAACCTCAACCAGACCACAAGATAAGAGAGGAAATTAATTTGAGGTATGAGGCCTGTGTCTTAGACCAATGTCAAAAACAAGGTGACATTATTAAAAGACATGTTGACTTATCCTTTAAGCAAAGCAGAACCAATGCAGAAAGATTAGCAGGAGGATTATTTCAAAACTGCAGACTCTTTCACAATCTTCTTATTGTGTGGATTTTATTTTTTTTGATAAGGCTGGGCAATGTGAGATGTTTTACAATGTATCTGGTAATTTTCAGTATGGGTTGTATGGGTTGAAACAAAAATGCTAAAATCCTAACCTTTACTTTAAAAATCGAAACTTTAATGAGTTGATCCTTGTGTCGCTGCGGTCATTTGTGTTGTGTCTCGTAAGGACACGTTCATAGGACTGCACTCACAAGCAAAGGATGATTTTGAGTTTTAAGAGGAATATACAGGTTAAGTTTATTTTAACATTAATACAAAATCTTACTTGTTAGTGTGTGTTATTTAAGGTAACCATTGAGTTTCAAAGTTTCCAGGAAGAAAAATGTTCAAAATTGAATGAAAAAGTGCCTGTTTTGGAGAGGCTGCTAAGACATGTTTTTTCCAACAACACGTCCTAGTACATTATAAAATTGGTGTCATGTCCCTTAACTGCCATTACAGTGTACATCAGTAGGTTTTTGAGAGTCTAAGCGCTCATGTCATGTTATATTTACACCATCTTAACATTCTAGCTCCATTTTACTTGTTGATAAGTTGGGGAAATAATCTGATTGTATCAGTTTCATAAATTACAGTTCTACGTCAATTCATTTCCGACATGAAAGATAAAACAACGCTTTTGTGGCACGCTGCATCTCATCATGTCATACAAAGCTGGATGTCTGACAAAGTAAAACTAACAAACAAATTATGTTTCTGATAAGCTCTTCAGAATAAATGTCATTTCTTAGTTTTAAGGTTGAAACAGCTTAATAGGATACAGGGGTGTTTACAGCTGCAGCAGCTTAACAGACCTTATGAGAAAGTCTGAACTAGGAGCGAGACGTAGAGGCTCACAGTTTCTCGGTAATTTAGCAGCAAGTGCTGAGACTCACAGATTCAGGGGGTAAATGATAACAGAAAAACAGACTTTGGGACAGGGGTATTTCATTTAAAGTCACTGAGGTCCAGTTAATAAATTTCCTCCGATAAAAGGTCTGAACCAAAGTCCTGCTTGTGTCATAGCCTTCCCCTATGTCCACATTTTTACAGTTTCAACAATATTTATTGGCAAGTTTTCATGCAGAATGTGTTTTATTGAGTGCACAGCTAGCTCATTTACCATATATAAAATAGTTCTCGGCAAATTAAGTTAAGACCTTTATTTCAGATTAAAAATAAAAGAAATAAAAAAGGGCTAACAGCACCAGATAACCATTTTTTTCTCTCTAAAATTGAGGAGGTCCCAGCCAAGAATTGAAAACCTACACATTGTGTGAAAAAGTCCACATCTTCAGAAAACAATAAATACAAGGTGTCTCTTTTTAGGAAAAAAATAAGTGCATACAGAGCATTGACTGAATATATTTCCTGTTATTTTTTCTTAAATAAGAGCGGTCACAGCCTTAAAAATGAAGACCGACACTTCCAGTAAAAAGTCATCATCTCCATAATGTTGTTATTTTTATGTACTTTGAAATAAATAAATAAACAAAAACAATGCAAAAAGTTAACTCTTAAAAGTACAGCGATCTTTCATCTGTAACTACTTTTCTGCTGTGTTGTTGCAGTATAATGTAACAGGAAAGTGAAAGGAAGGTAAATATTTTATTTGCACAGGTTCCAGATTTTGCTCCTTCTCTCTTTATTTCATACTCTGTCCATCTGTGATGACCATGTGCTTTGGTTTGACATGATTTAAAATATTTCATGTAAAACTATGGTCATCCTAAACATGAACACATAGTCAGACATCACTCTATGTGTACATGTGCTTACTCTGCTCACTCACCTGACCTCTTCGCTGATATCCGCTGGTTCACAAAACAACTAAACAATATTTCATTTTGCTGCTGTTGCTTTTGATACTATTGATCATGTAAATACAGATTTTATCTGATTTAAAAACATGCTTTCTACTTGAGTAGTCCATCTTGAAAACCTCAATATGCAGATAAATTGTCTTTTTTTTTTCTTTCAACAGCATGTAGGATTTTTCTGTGCAGTTTTTGACCATTAAAAAACTAAACTTGTCCACTAACAGGGGGATGTTTGATTGTTTTGTAGAATCATTTCAAAATGTACATTTTTGGGATTGAGACCTCCAGATATCTTTTTTTCCCAAAAACAATAGCAGATAAATACTGTGCTTCCCCACTCAGCTAAAAAAATACAGCGGAATAACTTATGGTCAATATTGCCCAGCCTCAGATTTTCCTCATTTGTGTGGCAGGACATTGAACGCTACTGAACCCATTCTTTTGGTCACACTCTTCATAATTCCTCCAGCCCATGAGCTGAGCCCAGACAGTGAATCCAAAGTGTTTTAGAGAGCGTGTCAGAATCCTGATTAGGCACCCGCAGTGATGGAGTTGCATAAATTCAGAGAAACTTGCCCCTGGCCATGCTTGAAGAGTCTGTCAATAATGAATTGGTTTCCAGAAGAAAATAAACCTGCAAGAAGAGCGAGAGTACAGCCCCCCAGAGAGATACTCTGAGAGGAGGCTTCAGGTTACTCACACTTAGGCTGGCTCTGGCCTTTACTGTATCTTATTTTCAAAGTCAGGGCGCTTAAAAGCATTCAACGGTCAGAAGAGGCTTTAGAGCAACTACAGGAAAAGCTTCTGTAATGGGTTTGCTCCTGTATGTGCCTCGGGAAAAAGGCCTGAGGCAGACCATACACTGCAGAATTAAAAGCAGGCTTAAGGTTACGTAACCGCCTCAGATGAGACACTAAAATCTCTGCTGCAGTAACCTATGATGAACTCATTATTTTAACTGAAATCTCTAAAACCCTTTAGGATCTTCTGACTTCGGGAAATATTCTAAAACTGCACAGCACCTGAGAGTTTAAGGATCACTGAAGACTGAGATTCTGCAAAGTGCCAAAACAGTCTCCTCATCTGTCCTGTGAACAAATGTTTTCTCTCTTTTTCTAGTTCTTCATTCACAGTATATATTTGTGTGCCATATAATTTACTTATCCACCTGAAAACAGTCAAAACACAAAGGCCACAGAAATGTGGTGGGTTGTGTTTTTCTTTATCACCAAGACCATTAATTTTGAGGCAACTCAGCACACATGCATTTCCGTAACAGTTATGACAAATCCATACTGGGCGGACATTAATTAGCATGATAAATACCTTGCTGGCTCTGCTTTGCTAATTTGGCCGTTCAGGGTACTGAAATGTTTTTTTGTCATTTGGTTGGTCGATAATTATGGTCTAGATTAAAATATCCAGACAACTGTTGGAGAGAATGTTATGAAATTAGGTACTTGTGACCACTGTGACCTATAGATACTTTAAAAGGCACCATTTTCAAAGGGAAATTAGCTCACACTTCAGCTTATAAACTAATCCCCAGTCATGTCATTGCTGCCAGCCTCACTTTCTTCCTTCCACTGACCTGGAATCATTATCATTCTGCCAATGACCCAATACTGACATTAGTAGTCAAACTGAAATTAAAACCTTGATAATTACTTACATATCTCTTCTTAATATGTTTTCTCGTGAATATTTACCTCAAACAAAGATAAAGTTTATTAAATGACAAGTTTAATGTACCAAAGGGGCTTTGTTGTTAAAAAAAATGAACCTGCCAACAGAATATATACAGATCCAGCCGCTTCAATTTTCCCTCCCAGCCAGCCACCTGTCAACTTCCAGTCAACTTCCAGCCATCTTATTAGCAGTTTCCATCACAAATGAGTGAAATTGAAAGTTATAAAAGGTACAAACTGCATCATACAAAATTTTAAAAAAGGCTCCACTTCATGAGCAAAATTAGACTAAGCTTCTTTCAACACATCATGTTTGTCCTACTCGTGTTTGCTGTCTTAAAGATACAAAAGCTCATATTTTTGCAATTAATACAGAGTTTAAGTTTAAGTTAAAATTTGGACCAAAACTAGAAGTTTTATAAAAAAAAAAATGTCTTTAAAGCCACACAGTTTAGTTTGTTCTCCGATCTAGTGGTGAAACTGTATTTTGCATTCATACAAATATAGCTCTCTAGCACCTCGCTTTTTCAAATGTGCATTGCAACCACTGAACCGTAACTAGAAACTATGTCAACATGCCATCCAACACTTCATTGAAGTTTTATTCTGGTAGAGAGGCATGTTATTTCAAAAAAAGTGCAAACTGCACTGAGTTATTTGTGTTATGCTTTCAACTTTGCCAGCATATCGCGCTCATCCTCCGTTTCAGTCAAGCTGGCTCTGAGCGAAAAACCTGCTTAGCCTTGGTTAGTACTTAGTAGTGCTTTATGTCCCTCTCAGCTGTTCATAGTTTTATAGACCTGAGGGACATAGAAGTCTCTATAGGACTTACCTATTCTATGTAAGTATTATGAGAAATTTGTCGCTCAGGAGGACAAGTCAGATTGTTGACAGGGGCAATTTGACACAAATAAGGACATACTTATGAGTGTTAACATTGTTTTTAGTTTTTAAATTTCTTGAAGTGTTACACATTGCCCCTTTAAAATATTTTACTATTATCTTTTAAAATGTACAGTGTCTGATTTTACATGGACACGACAAATTTGGTATCACCACAGTTAGAGATACACAGAGGAAAATGATTAACATCAGTATAAATGTATATCAGCCTTTTGTGCAATTCACTGACTACTGGCAAATAAATGTAGAGTAAACATATGCCAGATTCAGATTTTTATCTGCTGTGTCATATAAATGTCATGCTGAAATCAAGCAAAGCTAAGTCCTACTTGAGGGAACTGAATTTTCAGGGTGAAGAAATAACCTGTTGGACAAACTGTGACCTGTTGCTATGATCAAAAATGAGAGAAAATATGGCATTGTGTGAGAATGACACCAAAATAGCTGGCTAGAAAAGTGATGGCACAGGCCACCACATTAGCTTAATTATTTCAGGTGTTGAATACAAGGTTTAGCATTGGTTTACCTTGGTTGGAGCTGTTTGAGGGGAAGCGGTCTGTCTTCTTGAGTGTACGAAAATGGACTTTCTTGCTGGCTTGGCTCTCCCCGTAGAGACCAATCGACTGGACCTGGATGATGTAGTCTGTCTCCTCCTCCAGGTCCCAAAGGACACATGAGCGGCTGGTGGTGTTGACCTCTCGAATGAATCGCTGCATGTGTCCATCCTGCCTCTGTAGATTGGCATAGGGACAGTGAACAACAGAATGGATCTTTTAATTAGATAAACAAGTCGATAAATAACACAATAATCAATGCAATGGTCACAGCCATACCAGACCTGCAAATGTGTTCCTATGGGAGACACTCTTTAAAAGGTCTTTTCTCTTCACTCAGAGAATTCAATCTTTGACATATTACACTAATGCTCAGTCATCAAAAGTACAGAAAAACTGAAATCAATCCTGTTCCTCTAGGCGAGATGGAGGTGACCAACCAGAAAATATTCAAGGTGCTTGGAATGACATGCTGAGTTCTCAATTAGGTTAGCAGTTGGCACATCATCTTCACCATATGGAGTCTTGTCTGGAAACTGAGAAGTTGTGAAGTCAGACTAATTCAGCTGATGAGTATGCAAGCTAAAGCCTCTTCCTGCATCTCAATTCTCTGGGTGTGTCTCACTTCTCATAAATTTCAATCATATATCCCACATTTATCTTTTCCTTCAAACTTAGTCCCTTCCAACAGAGATGTATCGAAAGACAGATCAGAGAGAGGAAAGAGAAAACATGTTCCATAAACAAGTGACAGCTTTTCCTCTGCAGTGTAACATGAAGTGACATCTGTTTGTGATGACAGTGATGGCTGCGGCTCAAACCAAAAAAGCTGCTTGTTTATGTACAAAACAGACTAAAGTGGATGTGCCGAAATATGAATTATTACAGTGTTTTCTCTCTCTGTCAGGTGATCCAAACTTTTTGGCCAGGACCACAATGAGAAGTTGGCCCTCTCCCTTGGACTCACGGTTCCAAAGAAATTATCATAGAATTTAAACTATAGGACATAATTTCAATCATAATTTATCATCTAAGTTATTATCATCTAGAAAAAAATATTCAGCTTTGGGTATTGCAACAATAGAGTATTTTATTTTGAGGTTTTGTTGTTTTATGATAGACGTTTTAACCCTATAACGCCAATTGTATCATATTTGATACATACTTTTATAATACCTCTATCTACTAAATATGATCAACAAATTACAAAAAAAAAAAAGATCTGAATACAATCAGATAAATGATAAAAATGTCCTCAAATGGATCATCAGTTGCCAAAAACACCTGATGTATCAAATGAGATATGAAAAATCTATATGTTGAATTTTATGGACATTTTGATATTTTAAGGATTTTAGCAGAAAGTGAAACAAACATTCCAGCTCCAAAAAATTAAAAATTTTCTGGCTTTAATCTATGGTTTTGGGCCTTAAAGGGTTAATATAAAATATCCATTCAACAAATATGTTTTGTGTGTTTTCAACTGCTAAATAATTACATTTTAATGAAAATAGAACACAGTATGCAATTTTCAATGTATATAAAATACATAAAAAATATTGGTTCAAATATTTTTCTTAAAATCAATACTTTACTGCACATTTTGGAACATAAAAGCTAGTTCATGCTGCGCTGTAAAATCATACATTTGACCTTATTTAACTTATTTGTAAATAAGGTTACACTTTAAAAATGCCCTGCTCTAAGCAGAAGTTTATATAAGTAAAATTAATTTGATATCAGGAATTTAAATACTGAAGACTAGAATGGAGAGGAATCTTAAGCATTATTAAAGAAGACAGCAGAAATCTGAAGAATAAAGGGTGTTATTTTATTTTTAGATACAAAAGGTTTTTTGATATATGTTTATTCAGTACTGCTACATTTACCCTCTTTAATTTACTTTATTAAAAATGACAAAAATAGACTCATCCTTTGGAGCTAAACTACCAAAACAGCTTATTTATTTGTGGTCACATTTTTGCTTCTAAAATCAAAAGTTGTAAATTAAATAACTCTAAGTTAGTTCTGTATCTTGGACTCATCACAGCTTAATCTGTTTGTAACAGCATATTTTCTATCAGCTGTTTTGTTGCTGTTAATTAAGTCGGTACACATAAGTGACTAACAAAGTTAATCCAAGAATGAGACACACAAACATAATGTACTGGCTTTCCGCTGTCATCTGGCAGATTTTTGTAAGCGTCTTTTTAGCAAAAACATTGCAACTTTCCTTAATTCTCTGGGGGATTTGTCTCAAGATGTCTGTCTAATCTGTGAAGCTAAACTTCATCTCCACACAACTACCCACATAAAACATAATGTAGTCCCTCTGCCTCATCCAAAAAGCTTTGGCAGAGCTAACGTTTACGATCTCCTCTTCATAACTTGTCTTTGGCCTTGTCCTCCTGTAAACTGCAGTCCTAAGTGTCGCTCTGATTCACGTCTCTCTCTCTTGCTGTCAAACTAGAGGATGCATGCAGATGTCAATGAGCAGGGTCTCATAGGCACTGTGGAGGGAATGAGCATGAGGTCCCGACCCAAACTTTGAGAGGGGCTGATTTATGTGATCTGATTAGGAAGAATAAGATGCAAACTTATTACCAATGCTTCATTATGACATTATTCATTAATTCTGTGTATTTTACTCATAATTGTGCTAACATTTGCTGATTTTGAATTACATACGGTATGTACAAAGATTGATACTTACATGACCATTTAACAAAACACTCTGAAATATTGCTTTATTTTTGGAAAATCTGTAGTTTGTTAATAACAAACCACAAATAAAACTTTATTTAAAGGTCAAATATACTCTATTTCAACAAGTTAACACTGACCTCAGATGTGCCAACAATTTATTTCTAGGTTTTAGCCAAAAAATACACATCAATGGCCCTTTTCCATGAGCCCTACTCTACTCTACTCAACTCTACCCGACTCTACCCGGCTCTACTCTACTCGCCTTGTGCTGCTTTTCCATTAGCCCCTGTCGCCTTCCCAATGGCGTGCAGTGTCTCTGTAAATAGAGAGCGGCTCTGCAGTGACGTCATTTTGAGCGCAATACATCAATCTGTGGCTTTTTGTTACAAACCGAGTAAAAAAGGAAAGCAGAAGAAGGCTGCAGGTGGTAAGAAGAAATACCCCTTGAGAAGCACAGGAGAGTTTTGGAAGCTATACAACAGAATGAAGCTGAGGACGAGAGCAATCGAGCTGCAAAGAAAAGACGTGTGAGGGTAAGCTAACGGTAGCTACCGCTAGCATGCTAGGTCGTCACGCTCATGACTCATTGATGACGACATTGTCTGACCAATCAGTGGCCGGCAGTTGGTGACGTCATCTTTTAGTATCGATTCAGCTCGCTTTGAACCAGAGCGGAGTAGGTACTAAAACTAGTTTGTTTTATGGGGTATCAGGCCAGTGGAAACACGCTGCAAATCGAGTAGGGCAGAGTAGAGTAGGGCCAAGGCGTGCTAGTGGAAAAGGGCCATAAGTCTGGTGGACCTAAGAAATGGAGGACCAGCTCACATGTCCACACTGTCTCCAGGACTTTTCCAGTCTGTTCTTTAATTTAGTTCCTGATTTTCCATCAAAAACAGTCCAAATACCACCATCATTCCCTCTTCTCATATGTCCTCTCTCATGTTGCGTGTTGTGTTTTCTAGTTGTTACCATAGACGAAGTTTTTGGTTGTTGACATCTCTCTTCTTCTTTTTCATTTTTGTTAGATCACATTTTGATTTCGGTCTTTGAGGACCAGATTCTAGATCAGTGGTGGGACAGAATGGTGATGTGTTTGGTGTGCTGGTTTAAGATTATCTGTGCACACCACACACAGAACGATCAACACTATTCAATGCCTGATTTTTATCTTCATGTGTGGGGTCTCTGACAGATAAAAAATCTCTTCAGATTAAGGAAATCCTTATGTGTGTACCCTGCTTAAGATGCAGCTTCTGGTCTCACTGTTTGTGTTTAAACTCTATAAATCTTGGTAAAGCAATGAAGGCCAAAAGAATTGTGGGGTTTAATCACTTTCCTTTCACACAGAGCCCTCCTCTTAGCGTGCTCTCTCATCTGTCTACATTTTAAATGGCTCCAGGCCAGATGTCGTCCTCATATGTGTTTTTTATAGCCCTGCTTGACTGATGGAGTTGATATAAAATTAGCTTGTAACTCTTTGTAAACAATGAATAATGCCATGGTTAAACAGCCGTATACACTCAAGGCAATTACCATTCCTGTTCAAACTGTGTTGCATAACATGATGAACAGCCATGAGGGGAGAGCTTCAGGTGTTTCAGCCATTTAGCCACTCTGAGTGAAAAGCAAAATAAAATGGTTGCATAATGTTTTGAGATGTAGAGAGCATAAACATGATTATGGCAGCATATGGCACTTTGTCAGTTGGTCTTAGCATTCAGTGGATTTCCTATTTTAAGCTTCTGAAATCTTTTCATCCACAGAACACTGTTTGGCAGCTTCACATGCTTCTGTGGAGCCAATTCCTTCAGTATCCTTGTTTTCTCTCGATGAATCGTCCATGCCAGGTTTAATTCTGACTTCAGGCTTGAAGGAAGGATTTACTGAGCGTCTTGCATGCCAAGTGAGGCTTTAAAGGGTTTCTAGGAATATGCATATAGAAAAACATCCTTCCAAACATCAACCTTGTGCATACCTGTTAACAAGCACTAATAACTGGAAACAATCTTAATGCATCCGACATTGTTATGATAACCTCTGATTCCTATTTTGCTTTATATTGACCATCTGCGGAAGACGTTACCTTACACTCTATTTCGGCTGGATGCCAAAAACAATGTTGTCCAGCATGTAACTTAATGGACATCTACGTAAAATCAATATAAATGTCATCATGGTGAACTTTTAGCCTACATATCCAACAATTATGATCTACTTCTATGTAGTACACTGTTCTAACAAGGCTTTAATCATCAGTTTTATATAAGCACAAGTCATTTTATTAAGCTTTAATTATTATTTGCAATAGAAGCCCTTTATGGGCTATTGCTAATGCTAGCATTTGTTAAATAAACTTATCACTAAAATCATGGCTGTGTCTTTACCCAATAAACAATCAGTGAAAGGTGAAGACTTACTTTAAAGGTTAACTTTAAGTTTGCTTTCTGGTATTTCTTTCGAGTTTAAGTCCATTCAAGTGTAAACATTAACCACTTACCAGTGGTTAACCAGTGGATATTCTGATCCTGAATATCCTGACGTGTTTTTATAAAGTCACACTGGTATTCCACCTTAATTGACAACACAAGTCTAAAATGTATATACCTTCATCAACAGATGATCTGGATGCTCTTGTGTCCTCCAGTTACCATTGAGGCATCTACCAATAATGAGTCAAGACTGCCAAATCTCCACCAGCAGACATTTTTGTTGTGTAAAGGGGCGTTCACACCGGACGCTACTTGTACTACCTCGACGATCACTCTCCATTCAAAGTCAATGTACAGCTGCGATGGGGCGGAACTAATGCACCCGCAATGAGACAGCCGCGTACAAGACGATCACTTCACTCGTCGCGCGATGTCAAAGTTAAAAAAAAGTTGATCTATTCACGTGATGTCATGTGTGGCTGTGCAGCATCAGCCAATGTAGGTGTGACGGTACCCAAGACAGACAGCTATTCATCCAGACTACAGGGTAACAATCCATGTCTGTTTGGGAAACATTAGTTAGTGAGGACATTAGTTCCGCCTAGACGGACCGCGGGAAACTCACAGATGCTGCTGCTGCAGGGCATCAGCTGCAGTGTTTTGTGTTTGATAAGTGAGTGAAAAGGATACAGCTGGAATAATGTCTGCAAATACATCCTATTATACGATATATGATATGATCGCGGTGAAACTCAAGTGGACGTGACGTCACCGAGCGACGGCCGACGGCAACGGTGACCAAAATTAGGTATTTATGGACGCGCGACGCTACGTCAGTGGGCGACGCGATTTTGGTAGCTGGGTCGCTTGAGGTGTGCACGCAGCATAAGCAGTGTTCATACAAGTATCCTCATGGATCCAAAATATCATAATCACTGGTTTGCGAATCTTCATAGGGCAACTCAACTCATCTGTTAGACTCAGTGACATTCCTGTTCTGTATTACTGATTAATGATACTGTGTTATTTTAGTCATGTAATATCATGTTAGTCACATGTCTACAAATGATAAACCCTAAGTTGAATAAAACAATCGTGAATGTTTGCCCAACTTACAATCCTAATGACAAGCAGAAATTGATTTTTTTTAAAGGAAACTTCCTAAGATGGATCCTTTTAATGTGTCAGTGTTATAATAAACTTTTTCAGTTAAGCAAAAATGATTATTTTTGGACACTTTGGTTTTCATATCAGAAGCCCGTCCTTCTTCCACCATCACACATCGGATGCAGCTTTCTGACAGTGACTCACACAAACAGAGCAGAAGGAGGAAAGCAAACAGAGGAGGAACATGGAGTAACATGTTCTCTCATAGGACTAATACTTTGGAATTAAGATTTGTTACTTGTTATTGTTGATTTGATGTAATCTAATTTCTAACATTTTTCTAAGTCACATTTAAATAACCTGATTTTAATCCTGAATACCCTGTGTTGAACTTCCTGACACCAATGTGATTTAACATTTATCACATGAACAATCAAATATGTTTGGTTAAAGGACCACATATTCAGTCTCAGCACTGACAGACTTGAGGATGCTGCTGCAAGAAAACACTCAATGAAAATCCACCTCACCAAGCTGAGCATCATGTTGTGTCATGTGTCAGACTCTGCATGCATAATTATTTCTTCTCTGATTACTAATGGTGACATCAGAATGTTATTTATTCATAATAGTCATTAAGAATTTCAAAATGATTACTTTTGTGTCAAAAAGCATGTCAATGGGTTGTGATCAGCAATCTTTTTTTTCAAATCAGTTCCCAATGCACAAATCAGTGGTTGGATTACGTAAAGAGACACATGACTTAATTCAAAACCATATATATTGTGTCAATATAAACCACATGAGACGGCAGCCACATTTAAAAATATACTGATCAGCTGGCCTCGTACATGATGTATTCCCCAGCCCTAATTAAAATGTCAGAAATAAATACAGTTTTTATACCAATGTGCTCAAAGGGTGAGCACAGTTCAGCGTTAGAAAATGGATTAAGGCACACTTCTTCATCCTGACAACTTGCTTGATGGTGAGCCAACAGAAATTTCTAACAGGTCATCTTGGCGGCACAATGCCAAACCACGAATGGCTGTGGCCAAAAAAAAAAAAGCTGTTTCTGCAATTTCTCGCTCCATACTAAGTCAGGTAAAGAAAAACTCATTGCTTTTATCTTTAAAGTTAATTTCAACTTTGATCTATTGATACAAGCATGGATTTTTGTATTAATTAGTCATGATCTATTTTATTGTATTATTTGTATTTTTTAACCCTTTGACTACCAGACTATGAATTACATTCTCAACAAATTATTTGCTAGTATAATTGTTTTCCTTCCTCTTCATGTTTTATTTTTCAAATTACCCAATCTGGAAGCAGATAAGCTAGTTGGCTTGCCCATTCAAGGGTTATCTTGGGCATGAACATATTTCTTTCATTTCTGCAACAAAATTTTAGTTTTTTGGTATGACAACATCACAGAGAGCAAAATTCAGATATTTAGTGGGTCAACCAGTTTTCTGAGGAATCATATATAATATTTTGGCATTAAATTTATTTCCTTTAACCAAATCATGATTGTTAGAGGATCTGAAAGTATGTGAAAAGATTTTTTCTTTCTTTGATGCATGCTCTCACTGTTGGATTTTTGAGGAGCAATGATTCACTTTCCATTTCTTCTAGTTTTCAAAAAATTATATTAGTGTTCAGCAGCACCACCCATTGGATATAAAGTGGTGTTACAAACATTTTTAAGCGAGATAGAGAATTTTAAATACGGTGGTAAGGAAGCAAAGGTCAACCACACGGTTACAACGCCAGTCAAAGGGTTAATCACTGAAGTTCTGTAATTTGTTGAGGAGGCAGGTCTTGTTAAACCAACGACTGCCACTTTCTCCACAAGGTAATGTGGAACGTATTAAGTAGTACCATGGGGTGGGGAGGATGTTTTTACTGTCCCACTTTGTGTTTTTGTTTTCAGACAATCATAAAAAATACACTATCTCCTGTCAATAAAGGCCTAAAATGGCCAAAAAAATAACCTAACATTTTTGTATCCTTTTTGTTGGCAGAATGGTTTTACCAGGAAGTTCTTAAAGCTGTTGTTTGAGCATTGTGGCCTCTGATCAGTCGTCTTAAGACTTGTCTTTCATGCCAGTCTGCTCCTTGGGTTTATATTAAAGCTTCCCCAAAAGGCAAATTAATAATTATAGTCAACATTGCTGTGAATAAGCTCCAAAACTGTAGTGACTATTTTGATTCCACAAAATTAAAGAACAGCTGGCTGACTTTCTAAATAACAGTGTTTAGATATATTGTCATAATATTTTAAGATCTATTTTTGAGGTTGGACTCACCTGTTGTGAGATAGAAAATCCGATTATTATATCTCCCTCTGGAACCTCCCAGGAAACAGTCGCTGAGTCAGCACGCAGGTGCATGACAGACACGTTGACAGGAGCTGGTGGCCGATCTGGAAAAGAGGAAACATAAGGAGAGCTCTTTTAGTCAGCCTGCTCTTCTCAACACATGAGCTTCACCATCTGTATCCAACCAGAAATTCTCATGTTTAGAGTAGGTACTCCAAATCAACCACTGGTGTTTGGTTTGAACAAAAGTTTATTTTAAAAGTTCTGGAATCTCTGCTCGTGGGATTTATACCTGTAATAATTTTGTTCTGAATATGCATGAAATACTCTATGTTAAAATTGTTACTTTGTCAGGTGGATTTTGGAGTGAGCTCATGACAGTGTGCCAACAAAGCTTGATTTTTCTTTTATGACTCTTTTCTGATCCTCCCACTCAGTCAGGTAATTGGCCTGCCATCTAAGCTACCATATCACACAACTACAGCAGCACTGCCCTAATTACCCTCCATCAGTCATTGTGGCAGAATTAATTTAACCCAGTGCCTTGATAGATTAAACAAATTGTTGTCTAAATGGGGATGAAGTTAAGGTTTCCTCAGGGATGAAAAAGAACAGAGCCAGGCTGAAAGAGGCTAATTAGAAGTTTCTGTTGTAATTTTAACATTTTTACTTGAATTTCTGGATTGGGTCACCTTAAAGTGTTGATCACACTGCTTATCTTTTCAGGAGCTGCATAAATGACGTTTTTCTTGTATTTTAATTGCGCCATATGCCGCTACTTTTCAACAAGTTTATAATGGTGTTAGATGTTCAGCATTAACTCGAAGTTCCTTGCCTCATAATCCTCTCAAATATTGTATTTAGCATGCATGCAAACCGCTGTTTTTCAGCCCAGAGCAGGCACTTTTAGTGTGAATTCTTCCCTGCCAAACCAACTCCTCTGAGGAAGAGAAAAGCCCCATTCAGACTGATGTTCCAAGGGATAACATTTACCCCTTGGTGATATTTCACCTCTACAGTGAACTTTGTAGAGACAGAACGGGGAGAAGGTGTGATACTGGAGAAAGGGAGGCACGCAGACTCAGCAAGACTGCTCATATTAAAGCCATATGGCAGCTTGAATTGACACAGATATTGTGATCTTGCAGAATTTATGTGAATGAAGGCCTTGTTGCTGTTTGCTCTAAGGTTTACTATAGCCGCATAGACATGCCAGGACATGTTCTTTCAACAGGTGCCACTATAAGCTGAGCAAACACCTGACTCAGAGAGTGAGATGTATGATGTATGTTTTTGGTTTGTCCCTCCTCCGCTTAAACCACCCCATCACCAGCTTGACAGTCTGTCCTTTACAAACTAACCACACTGTCTATTTCTTGTCCTCTTCTCTCCGTCAGGGTTGCATCTCCTCACCCCGTCACTTTGTAGACATCCATCATGATTCACTTGCTGGTGGACACGTTGATTGCAAAGTGCAGACAAAAGCTTGGGAAGCAAAAGTCAGGAGGGAAAAAAGAGGGTGACAGATCTAATGGAGGGTCCTGAACGGCTTCACTGTCTCACTGAAGCAATTGCTCTGTCGAGATGAAAAGGTAAGATGGGATTGTCTGGGAAGATGGGAAACTGGAGGCCGTCCTCTGGGCTTTTGTTGTTAACACTGGTCTAATGGACTTTATGTGTTGTCACAGACAGCCACTGATGCAATTTTGAGAAGGTGAAAGATTAGAAATTTCCGTGGATAATATAAAGAGAGCCTGTCATTGCAGTTTGATGAGAGCCCTAAGGGTGAGCAGGTCTCATCTCACAGTATGGCGTATTATATATGTATTTAGATTTCACTTTTTTATATTGAACAACATCCAAAAATGAAGAATGTCATTATCACAAGCTACAATGTTATAGAGCTTACACGTCCAGAAAGGAGTAGGAAGAGATATTCAATTCTATCCGGACTCCAAAAGTTACTGAATATTACCTATCTTGCTTCAATATAAATATATATTCATTAATAGTTACATTGGCCTATAATTTTGGCATTACCAAATCGAGTGTACTGAATTATACTTCAGGCTGTCAGCCTAATTATGTTGTAATAACATCCATTTTACATATTTAGAGATACTTTGGGACAAAAAAAATGCAGATCCACAACAATGCATGTACCTAAATACAAATTTATATAGTATACATCTATTTCATTCCATAAGCTTACATATTTGGTTAAAGATTAAACAAAATTAACAGAAAAATATGATTACATTTTTTACAATTTACACCCATGTACCCAAAGACACATGTACCCAGATATAACAAAAACAAACAAAATTTATAATTAATCGACACAATGGTGCATGATTCCACGGAGGTTTATGTGTAGCACATGTGCAGTCTGTACTTTGCTATTAATCATTCCTGATGACTCATCTGCACCACCAGCAACACAGACCCTTCTTTACATTTCCAGCTGCCATAACCAGTGGCAGTGCCCCCAAGAGTTAGCTTGTATCTTCCCAGCTACTCAACCAACTTCCAAGTATGTTTCCATCGGGACCTGATTGGCCACCCTCTGATCCCCAGACTAAGCCCTTACTTATTAAGCTACGACCCAGTGCCAGCGCGCATACCAACAAAGTGAACCATCAGTTAACACCACACAAATACTAGCCAAACTCCTTCATCACCCTGTACCTGCTGAAAATCATGCATTTATATCTTATTGAGCTAGCCTATGTCTAAACATGTCTTAAGCGTAAAGTTTCACTCCACGTCTTGAAAAACAATATGTTTTCTTCTCTTAGGACCCAAACAGTTTAGATATTCAACAGTCTCCTTATATTATGGATCATTTTCTCTCCAAAAACATGTTTGGAATATTTATTGGTAATTGATTGTTTTGTTTGATCAAAACTCAACCACTCTCTTATTTCCGTATCTCAAGCTGGAGGATAAGAATAAAGAATAAGTATGATCCTTACTGCTCTTTTGGTAGAATAAAGAGTGAACAAAAATAACTATTGTAGTTCCTGCCCCAGTAATCCTGAATCGGCTCTTCTTTATTTCACATTGTTTTGGGCATTGGTGGCGCAGTTGGATAGTGCGCTTGGTCAGTAATCGGAGGTTGCAGGTTCAAGCCCAGCTACGAGAGACACATGGCAACTTAACCTCAAGTTGCTCCCACTGCTGCGTCAGTGGCATATAAATGGGCATGAAAGGGCGTGAATGTGTTCGAGATACTGATGGATAACTAACACAGAAACTCTGAACCATCAGTGAGTGAATTTGAGAGCGAATGGGTGTGAATGGGTAGATGTGACCTGCTGTGTAAAGCAGCTTTGAGTAGTCAAAGACTTGAAAAGCGCCATATAAGCTCAAGTCCATTTACCATATTGAAACACTTTTTGACACGTTGCTTTGCTATGCTGTCCCCAAAACCTTTTTTTTATTTACTTTTTACTTTAACAATAGTTTGTTTCTATTGAACCATATCTTTATTTTTTCAGTTTTGAAGTCATCCATTAAAACCTGAAAATCTTTACAAGGACAAGGATATTTGTATCATCTGCAAACATTACAATCTTAGGCCTTTAAAACTTTGAATATCAAACACAATTTAGGTTCTATAAGCAATGTCCTAACACAAGGAGCAACACTCATTTACATCCCAAAGCTTGTTGCTTAAACAACTCCTTTCTCAGTTCAAAACTAACTCTTTCCAGTTTCTTTATGTTTTTGTTTTGTGTCAGAGGCTTTCTTTGGATTTATGAATGGCCCAACCTGTGGAGTTTGTATTGTAAGCAATGCTTTGGATACTGCTTGTGATGTTGTTCAGTTAGACTGTCAGTGAGACGGCCGATGTTTGTCTATGAACTTTTCCAACCAGATATTGACAATTTTTACGACTATTTTGAATTACAGACATTGAAATAAGTCTGTAGTTTGTAAAAATGATTTGGATTTGTACAGAGGTAGGACTAGGGCGGGGGGTTATTACCTAATCTTAATATAACGATTAATTGAAGGTCTTACCTCAGTTACAGTTAATGAACAATTATTTTATGCTATGCTAGAACAAATTAGCGGTGATACCAATGGTCATTGACGCAGTCTTCCTGCAGTATTTACACTTAATTTCTATCTGCTTGATGTCCTCTGCACAGAATCCAAAATGTGCCCAAACAATTGAGACAGTATTTTTTCTTGGCTCCAAGGTCCTTTGATAGATTGGCGCTTGTCTTCTCAATGTTGGTGGCGCATCCTTCGCTCTTGGCGAAAGTGAATGTAGACTAAATGGTAGGGAAGCCGTCACGTAACTTACACAAGGAATATAATCAAAATAATCACCATGAGTAAAATTACTTCAATTATAGGGTCTAAATGTCGATTTTGATTATTTTTCATTAATGCCCAGCCCTAGGTATGACTTCTGTGGTTTATATTTACATGGGAAGCCACAGTAAACATTGCCTAGTTTACAACAATAGAGCTGTCTGTTCTGAGCAGGGATAAAACAGAGGGGTTTGTAGGCTTGCCAGATCCAATATCTGGATGGATTTTAGGGCTACAAACCTTAAAAAAATACATGTTCTGGGGACATATGAGTCCAATGTGAATGTGATGAAAAACAGTAAAACGTGAGATTTGTAGATTTCATCTATGCATAACTGAGGGCATGTCGGATATGACCGAAAGACTGCACTGACACTGTTTGCCTAAAAGCTTAAGACCCAGGTCAACTTTGCTTCTATGTTGACTGAAAGTTAATTTACAACATTTTTATCTTGCAGTCATCATGGATTTTAATCAGTACCTCCTTTTAGTAACAGAATGGATGACGTCAGATATACCAAGTATTGTCCACAGTATCAGGAAAAACATAACCTTTACCTGATAAGTTCTACAATTTCTCCCTGATTTGTAGTTCAAGTTCTCTGTAGCACATCAGTTCAAAGCAGCCATGAAGTACTAATTGGCGGTTGTAAAGTCAATTTGTAACTCAAACACTTACATTATCTTACAGGGCATGGATATTATAAGCTGTCACACAGTTGTCGTAAGATGACAGCCAAAGGCCTTGTGCTGCACAAGGACAATAATTCATCAAAAATTGCTCTTGAGAGAGAAAGATGAAAGACAATATGATGAAATTGGGAGTGATTTCAAATGATTTTCCATTTTCTATATCTGTCCTCCTTACATCCCCTCTCCTCTTATCAACCCAGATCTCCTCTTTTATCTCTCCCTCAGCCTGTCTCTCTCCTTTACTCTCTCTTTGCCTCTTGCACTCCTGTCTGCTTTATCTCTGAGACAATCAATGATGGCCTTCATGTCGGGAGCAAAAGGTGACATTGTGGCAGATTTCAAGACCTGCAGGTCAGTAGTGGCTGTTGGTCTTCTTCTCTAAACCCTGCTGGCATATAAACCACAAGAAGGTTGAGGTCAAACACGGGCATGGTGTTCAATTCCTTCTCTGAAAGATTGGTATGTAGGGAAGAGTGAATGAAAGGCTAATGCTAAACCTAAAGGATACTGATGGCAGTGAGAGCACGGAGAAAAGTGCACCCGGCTGCTGGTTGCGATGGTAGCAAGAGGTTAAGAGGTTCCACTGCCTCGTTTTATCCTTTTAATGAGGATCTTTTTATGGACACTGGTGCTGTAATGTGTAAAGGTAGGCGTACAGTAGGTTAAGAGCGAGGGTAAGTCACATATTGTATATTTTGTCCTTGATCTTTTGAGAGCTGCAGCGAGTGAGTCACACATATATTATCAATAATGGTTTCTGTGTCCTTCTGCCGTGGCCATGTCTAAATGACTGCTAATTTTGTGGCGTGGATGTTTGATGATTATGCTAATTAGCTTATAATTGAATGTGTTATCAGTATCACAACATACTGAGACACTAATGCGCTGATATCTAACAAAGCTTTGTGTCCCTCAAAGCTTCTTGTGCTTATTACGGAAGGATTTCATTTTGAGTCTTTATTTCTACTTGTAAGTCTTCACACCACAATTTGTAAAAAGGATCAAGCACATTTATTTCTTTTGTACAGATGGTTCTCGTTCACTTCGCACACACGCTGCTGAATCAGGTGCAACATTTATCTACGGCAGGACACCTTCATTTCTCTTGCAGCTCATTGTCCTTTAGGTAATGGGGGTTACAGGCAGACACGCATGGGCAGAAAAGCAGCCAGTAACCATGATGCATCGTCTGCAGGTCATTTAACGGCGATGGAGCAAGTGACACTTTAGTTCAAGCAGACCATGAATCATCACTAATGTTTAAGTGCTCTCCTTCTATATGTTGTTTCCATTTCAGCAGGTCTTACAGGACAAATTCATTTTCAATTTCAAAGGCCTGAGTAAGGGTACTTTTGTACAAACATCTGCTGCTGCTGCTGCCATTGCAGAGCAAGAACAAAGATGAGTGTTTAAAAATCTTTTGAAGGGTTATTTAACTTCTGGGTACTTTCTTTAAGAATTAAGAATTTCATATACTTGAAGATTTCATCATCTCAAAGACTCTGTTCAATAAGTTTTAACTTTTTAAACTTATTTTTCATTTTTGTTCCACATATTCTCACAAATTTTGACATTTTCAAATTATTCTAATTTACATTTTGGAGCCTATTACTTTTATTTTGAAAGGACGTGACTGTCGAGATGGAGAGTGGGAAATAGCATGAACTTAAAGGAGCCACAGGTCTGACTTGAAATCCATCTACTTAATTTGGAAGACTAGCGCATACACCGCCTGACCAAAAAAACATTGTCACAAAAATGACACATACTCTCATATTTCGTTGAACCACTTTGGTTTGATTACAGAATGCATAAGCTGTGACACTGTTTCGATGAGCTTCTGCAATGTCACAAGATTTTTTTTCCATCCAGTGTTGCATTACTTTTTCACCAAGACCTTGTATTGATGATGTGAGAGATTGACCACTGCGCAAAGCCTACTCCAGCACATCCCAAAGATTCTCAATGGGGTTAAGGTCTGGACTCTGTGGAGGCCAATGCATGTGTGAAAATGATATCTCATGCTGAACCACTCTTTCACAATTTGAGCCAGATGAATCCTAGCATTGTCATCTCGGACTATGCACATGCCATTAGGAAGAAAAAAATCCATTGATGGAATAACCTTATCATTCAGTATATTCAGGTAGTCAGCTGACCTCATTCTTTGGGCCATAATGTTCCTGAACCTTGACCTGACCAACTGCAGCAACCCCAGATCATAGCACTGTCCCTACAGGCTTGCACAGTAGGCACTAGGCATGATGGGTACATCACTTCACCTGCCTCTCTTCTTACCCTGATGCACCCATCATTCTGGAACAGACCACATGACCTTCTTCCAGTCCTCCAGAGTCCAATCTTTTATTACTTTCACTATTAAACATGCCCCTGCGATCTACTGTTGTTTTTCTTTGATTTGATTTGGTCAAATGTTTAAGAGATTGCCAATAATGATCATTCATAATTTTTTCCGACCACATTTCTTCCTTGAAGACGATGGTTTCCCACTCTCCTTCCAGTTATTTTAGTAGTTTCTGCAATCTCCTTAGGTGTTTCCTCTGCTTGATGCATACCAATGATTTGACCCTTCTTAGACTGACATCTTTTCCACGACCTCAGGATGTGTCTTATGACTCATTTTAAGAAACGAGAAGCTATTTTTTGCATCAACTGGGGTTAAATAACTTGTTGCCAGCTGAAAGATAAAAGTCCATGGGGTTATTTTCAAATAGGAGGCTCCTACCTATTTGACTAGTTAAATCCAGGTGGAGACCATTTTCTTTTCTGAAAGACACTGCTCAGCTTGTTAAGTGATTTATTTTTTAAAGACATAAGACATTTTACCTATTCAGTTTTTATTGTGCTTTCTCCGATTTTATGGCTAAAACTATGTTTAAATATTAAAATAGTTCGCTGATATCAGATGTATTAAAGGCAGAGTTTGCGATTTGGGAATCAGGGTCTGCCGATCTCAACAGTGGCAAATGTCTTGCCTATTTCCATGTGCCTCATAAAACTCAGCTTCAAAAATCCTGAACTACCCCTTTGAGTAATAGTAATAGTGTGCTATGTGCATGTGGATGCACATGGAACAATGGAATCAACAATTTTGTAGATCTGACAACAGCTGATAGGATCCTTGAGAATAAACATTTTATCATAGCCAATTATCCAATCACCTTCCAAATATTTCCATTCTTGTTTGTTTAACTTTCCACCTGCAGCTGTACGTGTCATTGTGGACACTCCAATATTTGTTGTAAGCCACGTGTCCTGAATGAGCCCACACTACCCAATGCCTTACATAAGACGTAAAATCAAACAGTAATAGGTCACATTGTCCGAGGCGTGTGTCAGTGCAAACAAATGGTAAGACCCTGTTGAGATGTGGGCGCACTGCCAGGATGAATCATAGCATAAGGCCAAAGCCCAGCACATTTCCTACTCCCATCAAACCTGAGCGCACACGAGAAAATGCAGGCTGATGTCTGAATGGATGATGAGCCACGTGGAAACAAGCCCAGTTTGAATTTGTGAGAGCGAGGGACGGACAAGGCATCTTAAATTTTGCCCTCTATGTTTGCTTGCTAAGCACATTACCGTGACTTCTACTGATTTACACCTGGTTTGTTTTTATGGTTGCTCATACTGTACAGCGATAGAGCGAGGATTGATTGAGGATGTTTTTATGATCATACAATAAGAACTCAGATGTGACAAAAGACCACCTTGGCTAACATGACACATTGATTAAACTGGAATAGAAAAATGAGATGCTTGTACAAAATTGGAGATTACACTTCTGTCAGATTTCCATGAGGACTTAATTTGACAGGTAACATGGCATTTTCATTTGGCTGTTTCCAGGGGCGAATTGTATTCAGGTTCATGGTCTAGAGAAAAGCAATGAGTGGGATAAAAAGTCATGCAGAATTGTTATACAGCCATGTTTTTGTGTTGGCTTTTTTTTCGATAAATGTAGGCTACTGGCATTCTTTGAGTCTTCTATTCTAGTCACTGAAAGGACTTAAATGTCATCACACTTTATTTAAAGATGCAGTACCATTAGGGTTGAGCTGAAATCAAACTTAGAAAAATTTCTAAAATTATTTTCTGTTGGAACATATGACAGGACAATCCATTTTAACTGTACATCCCCTACAGATTAAGGTTTTACTGACTACTTTGTACTCTGATGGCTACCCCGAATTACTCAAAATCAAACAGACAGGAGTGGTATTAAAAATATCAGTGACAGTGTTTCAGATTTGTGTCACACTTTAAAGACTCAGATTCAGGACCTCTGAAGATCTTTTGACTTTAAAGGGTTAGTTTGGGGTTTTTGAAGTAGGGTTGCAAGAGCCCCATGGCTCTAGTAATTGTGAGTGCCAATACAGGAACTTGTGAGCGCTGTCCTTGGGGTGAGATCCTTATGATACACAGCATTACACAGTGCCACCAAACCTCTCGTAGTCAACCCACTTAAAACGTATTAAAAAACTATGTTGAAAATACGCAGAAGTAAGATTCTTAATAGCATTCACCTTTTCTCGTCAAAGTCTTTGGGTATTTTGTGACGCAGCGAAGGTCTGTGTATCCTTCCGCCAACAACCCCCCCTCATCCGATCAGGTCAGCAGTGGGGTATGTTAGCGAGCCCTGAAGCACAAACTGATAATATTCTAACTTGTCTAGATATTGCAAAAATGGGTCTCTACCATAATGATCACTGATGCATAAAACCAGAAAGAGTAATGGCCAAGTTCCCAATTTCAATGCATTCCATCCCCTTTGCTAAATTGGACTTTTATTGTAAATATGAACATCAGGACTAACCCCTTGTAGCGACGGAGCATTGTGTTTGTAGCAGTTTGAGGGCTGACTGAACTTAAAAAGATCTGATGAAAGCTCCAGAAGCCACACTACCAAGTCCCACTTGTGACAGCAATGGGACTCTAGAATTGTGGACATGGGCTAAAATGCATGTGCACCAGCAGGTAACTATGTACTCTGTTTTAAAAAGATATTCTCTTGTACCCACCACTAACAACATGCCGTTGTTACTGGAGTCAAAGATGCTCATTTTTGTTCAGTTTTAGTGTTTTTTTGTTTCTTCTGATGACCTGACCAGCTGATGGTGGAAGGATACATAACCCCTAAATCCCAACATACAATAGTTGCACTGTTAAGAATCTTACTTCAGGGTATTGTCAAAAAAGTTTTTTGAGTTGTTTTAACCTTTAAGCGGGTTAATTATGAGGCTTCTGGTGGCACCATGTACCAGGGTGTACCTTTATGTACCGCTATATACCTCTGTCCCTGAATATCTCCCTCTGGGGACAAAGCTTGCAAGCTGCTTTATTGGAACTCATATATACTAGTGTTATGGGCCTCTAGCAACCCCACTTCAAAATACTAAAACTAACCCTTCAACAAAGAAAAAATCCTCAAATTCTGGCCATAAGGTGCACTACTAATACATATTTTTCATGAAAAAATGTTCGCTACATCATTAAGTGAATAACAAAAAACGACACAAAGCATTTCTCAATGGAAATATTTTTTTTTCCACTATTGATATGTTTTGTTGAGAGTTTGTTTCTACAAAGTGACTGACATTTTGTGCGTTACACTGTAGCAGTAACACTGGCCTTCTACATCATCAGATTGGCCAGTAATGAATGTGATTGTCAGAATGGTCATACAAGCACCTTCCAGATGTATTTTAAAGGTTCTACCCTCCATAATCCCTTTCTAAGGGCTGTTGCCCAGATGGATTAGTGAAACACTGTATATCCTGTTTAGTATGTTGAACTGTCTCTGTGGTTTGCCAGGTTAGGCTTTCTGTGTCAACAATGTCAAATACATGGTACTCCAAATATTTAAAGATTTTCTACATCAACAGATGTTCAGAAAATTGCTTCTGTCAGCACTATTTCTTGAATTTCACAGCCACAGAAAATGCACATGGCCTTGTCTGCATCATATTGCATGAAGCTAAGCTACATGAGACCCACCAAGGGGACTTCCTTAACTTTTTCTCTTGATTGTACATAACACCTCTCACAAACACACAGAAGTGAAGGGAATTACATACCAAGATGCATGATAGTCATGCCTTGAACTAGGCAGAACCCATTTCCAAATGGAACTCTATTCCCATCCCTTTTCTTGACTATTTTGCACCCATTTACTTGTATAGTAGGGGCTTCACTCTGCATAGATCAGCTCAGCTGGACGGGCAATGGAGATAATGTATGAGCTGTTCTTTCTTACCCTGACACAAGAGATAGACTATCTAATATGCACTACACTAGTCCATCTGGGAAAGAGCCTATTAAAAGTGTTTAAGAATGGACAAAGCCTTTTTAATTACAGGCCAATCAGATATTGTAACAGGCAGCCACTAATATGGCTGGGTAAAGGACAGAATGTGAGCCACTACATAAAACAAACTCTCAGAAAAGCATGTCAATAGTGTAGCAAAAACAGCCCTCCTATTGATATCTTTTTAGTGTTATTTGTCCTTCATGTAATAAAACAAATTGTGTTCTAGATCTGATAATATTGCTACTGGAGCAGTAGACATCCATGCTACCCTATGTTAGAAAAATCTCTTCCTGTTGTCATCTCACTCATAGCTCCCACCTCTTCCTAACCTGAAGGACTCTGATTGGGCTGTTCCACTTGGGCTACTCACAATCGTTGTAAACTGGAGCTTGGCAAGATGGTTCAACCTGATTACAGACGTTGAATCAGGCAGATTCAGGCACAGCAAGGCTAGTTGTTTGTATAGGCTGTTTCCCTTAAGACTTACTGTAATTATATGGTTTGGACAAATGTACTTAATCCAGTCATGTTTCAGGAACATATTTTTAATACAGGGTATAAATGACCCTGTCTGAAACACTGGCAGAGGCTGCTTCCATTTGTTTTTACAAATGTTCAAGAGGGACATAAATAAGACTCAATATGAATTCTAAAACATACCGATAAACTGGTGTACTAACAACATCATAAAACTCCAAAGTTGCATAATGCACATGGCCTTTCTCTCATTTAAAAGGCAGATCACTGGTCTTTCCATGAAGGTTCTCGCCTAATGCCGTAACTGATCCTATTTTTACCTCTAAGCAAGTGACAGATAGAAGAGCTGCTGAAATTGTAATCCTGTTATATTTGTAATAACGCCTTGTTCCCTGCTGAGGAAATATATTCACCAACATCTCATAAATAATGAAAATAGCCCATAAGAGGTGCCTTGAATTTTGATGAATGGCCCAGTAAGTCTTCAAACAGCTCCATCTGAGTGTGTGGTAGGAGTCTAAATGTGCTTCTCTGCACCGCAGGAGTTTGTCACACACCTCCTTGTAGCCCCAAGTGTTGCAAATTGCCTGCTAGTTGAGCTCTTTAGCAATGTTGTGCTGCTTTGCCTCAGCCCGCCTCCTTATTACCTTTAAGACAGAATTCTGGTTTCATCTTCAAACACGTTATCCTCTTGATATCTGGCCTCTCTGTCACATTTGATGTCTTGTGAGAAGAGGCACTGTTTGTGATCTTAGTTTAAATGTCTTCAAAACAGCATGAAGTGGCTTTGGATGGAAGCAGACGGAGAGATTTGTTTGGCACGGCATCTGTTACTGAGGCCGTCACACATTTAGATACTTATGAGGTGCTTTCATGCTATACATATTCTGTATTGTGATGATCAATGGGAGTTAAATTTTGAAAGGCTTTAAAGGGATATTTTAGTTTTTGAAAGTGGGTTGTATGAGGTACTTGACAGTAGTCAGTGAAGTACCTGGAAGGGCTCCCAGCAGTGCCGTATCTTTAAGAATGAGCTGAGAGTACCGGTAAGGTACACTGCTGTTAACAGGTACAGTTATTTCATGTAATTGTGGGAGTGTTACGTAAAAATGAGCCACAAATTGTTTCAGGTTCAATATATAACTCAGTGAAACATTTTGTAGTTCTTTTTCCTCAAGGATGTCTCTGTTTTAGGGTTAGGGTTAAAAGAATTTCTTCTTCTGTAAACTCCAGTTCATAATGGTAACCCTGTACATCCACAGTAAAGGAAGCTCATTGTTACTTAAGTCAAAATCATTTATATCAGTATTAGTTTCCTTAACTGCCGTTGTGTCTTCCTTAGTCCAGAGAGTGAAACAGCAAACTGGTTGAATCTATGGCCACAGGAGACTATTGTCTAGTGCTTTATGCATCTCAAACTTTAAAAATACTAAACTATCCCTTTAAAGAGAGCTACAGGTCTCCAGCCATAAACGCAAAGTTGCAAAAACTAAAGGGAAGAGCTGTGGTCAAGTTCATAGGTTGGCTAAAGCAAAAGTTACTATTTTGGGGGGGGCATTAAAAAGTATATTATAGATTTGCTAAACAGACCACAAAACATTTTCTGAAGAGTTCAAAGACAAGGAAAGGTGTCAATGTTGTAGACATAAGTCTACAACAAATTAAGTCACAGTTGAGTTTAATTCACAACGATTTTCTTGTTATTCCGTTATCCATGCTTTTTATGTTTGCCTGTATAAACTATTTCCCGTACCTAAAACATGAGGAGTGAGTCATCATACATTTTTACTAGGGCTCTAAAACAGGTTAAACCTTGATTAATCTTAATTTTAGTATAGTGTATTGTCTCACAGATTGCTCCTTGTTTTGCTTTCAATGAAAATCTATGTAGTCTAAAACATTTTATTTTCTGATCAGGCAAAACCTGTGTTTTTATCAGAAGTAACTAAGGAACTTCTGGTAGGGATCAACATTAGCTTTAACATAAAGGAAATACAGATCTGCACATAAATTAGTGTCAGAGTGACAAAAAAAAAGACAAATGTTTGATACAAAAAACACAGATTACTTTGGCCAATTGTGCAGTATGTGAGATTCTTAAACTGAACAAAAACTTGCAAACGAGTGGTAGTGTAAAAATAAGGAGATGCTGAGAAGATGCAAGAAGCATCTGTCTGTTGTCTGCTAGGATAATGAACAATCCAGTGCTGCCTCCCCTCTCTGTAAGAGGAGGGGGCTTTCTGCGTGTCCTTGGTCAGTTAACTCTATGTGAGGCTTAAAGCAATCAAGCGGTGACCTTGAGAACACGACATCTCAAGAATGATTTGAGAGACTTTTATCAAACTTTGCAGGAATATCAAGTCTATATGTAATGTGTTTGGGGGGTTGAAATGTGAAGGACATATGGCCCTTTTTCACTAGCACGCCTTGGCCCTACTCTACTCAGCCCTACTCGATTTGCAGTGTGTTTCCACTGGCCCGGTACCTCCTAAAACAAGCTAGTTTTAGAACCTACACCGCTCTGGTTCCAAGCGAGCAGAGTCGATACTAAAAGATGACGTCACCGGCTGCCAGCTACTGATTGGTCAGACAATGTCATCATTGATGAGTCATGAGCACGACAACCTAGCATGCTAGCGGTAGCTACCATTAGCTTACCCTCATACGTCTTTTCTTTGCAGCTCAATTGCTCTTGTCCTCGGCTTCATTCAGTTGTAGGGATGGGCATTTTATCCGATGCGCAATCAGTGCATCGATGCGAGGGTCTATGGTAAATTGCATCGGTTGGAGTGGTGTGCATCGGATTAGAAACTGGGCTGAAACCACAATGCATCGCCTTGTAAAAGCTTTGCATCGGTAAAATCCGATGTCATGTTATTATCTATATATTTTTTTATATATTTATCTTCCACTACTGTAAGGCCTATGTCTCTGTTTGTGAAATAGGCCTACTTTTTTATGTTGACAAACACACCTCCTGACTGCTTAAGTAGCCTACTGTAAGTGGTCTGAAGTGGTCTTGAAGGAACAATAAAGTTGAGTTGAATTTGAACAGATTTGCATCGTTATTGCATCGTGATTGCATCCTGATGCATCGTGGTAGGAAGATAAATCGTATCATCCTGAATTGGTAGATGCTTCATGTGAATGGTTCGTGTAGCGTACCGTAGCCTACATATCGAGATGCATATCGTATTCTATTGTATAGCTTCCAAAGCTCTCCTGTGCTTCTCAAGGGGTATTTCTTCTTGCCACCTGCAGCCTTCTTCTGCTTTCCTTTTTTACTCAGTTTGTGACAAAAGCCACAGATTATTGTGTCGCGCTTTAAATGACGTCACCCCGGTGCCGCTCAGCTGTGTACAGTGACACTGCACCCCATTGGGCAGGCGAATGGGGCTAATGGAAAAGCAGCAATAGAGTCTCACGTTCATCTAGCTCTTTTGCAATCAAGGATGAGTTTAAGAATTTTCATTTAAACTTTTTACAAATGTACACTCTGACTTATGGATCAACTGAATTAATTTTGACGGTCAAAGGCAAAAGTCAAGGTCATATTGATTTGATTTTGACATCAGGGGTAAAGATCAGTGAGCATTATGTTCATATATTGCTAGTAAACGCCATAGTCAAGGCTATGGAGCCCTCTGCCCATCCCTTGTCTGCTAATGTGATATCACGTTTAGATTTTCTATCAATTTTGAACATGTTGATTCCAACTCAAGGATAAAATGAATACATTTCAAAGGAAGAAGGTCAAGGTCCCTGTGACCCCAATCCCGTTTCAAATTTTCACTGCATGCATTTTACATTTTAGAGCCTTGCTTTGGTAAGAACACATGTGTCTCCTAACACTGCACTTCTCTTAAGCTCATAGGCTGAAAGACAACTGGCAGTAGGACCACATGGGAGTGGGTGCCTGCATTAAGTTAACACAATCACAAGCTAAAGTCTGAAGCTTAAAAGCTCCAAGCTACCAAAAAGTAAATGTTAATATGCGGTTGGGTTCTGCAGCAGGATCATGAACACAACCTGAGTGTGCATCATTGGTTAAATCTTCAGTTTCACTTGATGTAAAACAAGACACTATAAAGTTTAAGATAAAAGATTGTTTATCTGATAGAGTAAAATCTAGAATCTTCTTTTTTACTTGTTAAATGTTTGCTACCTGCTAGAGGATGAGATTAAGACGACATAAGCAAACATCTGCCTTCACTGTGATGGATCCAGCTCTAACACACAACATCTATTTGTCAAGAATGTGTCACCAAGTTTATGAGCAGCAGATTGCCAATTTAAAGAATGATATAAGCCTGGCGCTCCAAATAAATCCAATTCATTTTGATTCACGTTTGCTCTGGGCTTACTGCTGGGCCTTGTGTGGGATTAATTTTCTATCTTGCTTGTTTTTCAGACCGAGTAAATATGGATACAGACGCACATGTTTTTCTTCTCAGTTTGGAGAAAGCATAACACTATTTTGCAAGTTTGCATTTTGGCTTTTAAAGAAATCCTCATACTGTGGTTTTAAGGCAAATGTTATCCCTTAAAAAAAACCTTTTCCTACTTTGTTTTGTAGTTTAATTATTAATGGACATCCTCACTGCGGAGCAAAGAGCTTCACAATTAATTTAAGCCACCCTTTGAATGACGAGTCACAGCAAATCCCACAGTCTCCTAGTATGCAAAGGGCAGACAGTAATGAATTCAACGTGTATTTTCTCTCACTTTTTAGCCCATTTCCAAGAGCTGGGTTTATATTTCTCCATGCTATGTTTCTTATTTTTAATAGAGGCCTTTCCTGCCCCTGACAGCCATCTTTTGGAGAACTCCCGGGACATCTGAGACATTTCTGCGCTCCAAACGTCAGCGTGGAGCACAGCTAAAGCCCTGAATATTTGTATCAAGCAGACATGCAGAAACACTGAGGTGCCAATCTGATTGTCCCAAGGCGCTTTCACATGTAGGACTCAGTCCCCTTGAGAGGCAGGAGGGAGGACGTGATGGAGGGAGACAGGTAGATGAAGATAGAGAGACTGGAGATAGACACAAACAGGCACTGACAGAGATTTCTGCCACAGAAATAGAAAATATTCATCAAAGAATGAAGATGAGTATGCAATATAAGGATTGCAAGAATACCTATATATGGAAGGGATGTAAATAAAGCGAGTTTTTAACACATACTAATGTATCTTTTAATTAGATAAAGATTTAAATATCATTGTAGTTTAAAATCTTAATGAAAAAATGATGCTATAGACCGAACATAAAAAGGTTCCTTACTGTGAGAACCTCTTGTATTATCATGTTTAAAACCCCAAGATGATCTGTTTGAAATGTTGGGTATGAAAAAGGTATAATCATTTAAGTGCTGTATCTTAAAAGCGCTTTGTTATTCATTTTTTCCTTGAACAAGCAGGCTGTTATGTTATATTTCATGTATATGGTGACATTGTGCAGATACCTATTAATGAAAGTTTTGCATGAAATCTGTCACAGGATCTATGAAGTTTCGATGTGCCTTTGTTTTGGTTATGTCATCACAGAAAAAATGTCTTTTTTTTGTGATTAGATGCTTTTTGGTCCATATGTCCTGGAACACAAATCCACAGATTTTGTATGCCTTGTAAAAGTGTTGAAAATATTTACATATGTTTAAGACAATGTGTTGGAATTTGTCTGCTATTTTTAATGAGTCATCACAAAAAAAATCCTCGATATTGAGGGTCAAGGACTTTTATTTTTGTTACAGTGGCATCAGAAAGGTAATAATACTGACTGATCATCATTAGATTAATATCAAGGTTCAAAATTCTGTCACTGTAACAGCTATTTCAATTTATTTTAAAAACAAAACATCAAGCTGGACATCACTCTTAAGCTTAGAAATATCAAATAATTTTTGGTAAGTTGACCCAGCCCTAATACTCACTGTTGAGGCTTTTTATTTTACAAAGCAACATAGCCTCTGCAGCTTCTGTTTCTATTGCACCTTATTTGTGACTTTGGTGATATCTAATCTATACCCCTATAGTTCTGTGTAGATAAAAACTAAATGCAACCTTTTAGGTATATTTATGATTTAACACCCTTCATTAAGCCATAAACAAATTAGGAAAAAGTGCCGTCAAAGAGGTACAATGAAAAAATAGACTGAATGTATTTGCAGAGAAACACTTATATTTATTTGAGGGAAAAGTGTATTCCTTATGATACCCATTCATGCAAAAAATGATTTACACCAGGGGAAAATTGCCAATTTTATCTTTATGGGTAACAGTGTGTGTAAAAACAAAAGGAACATTAGGAGGACACACTGTCTTTTTTTACAGTAGACAAAAACAAAGCTGTGAGCAATCTTCTTGCAGATAGCTTGGTTAGGACTCTCTTGAACATGAGGTCCTTAATGGCAATTAGTTATTTTCTGGTTAAATATAAAATTCTTAAACAAATCAGAGGAACCATGGTGATGCTAGTAAATAAATCAGGTATTGCATTTAATTTGACTAAACTTAACTTTACTAAATCACATGATAGATTAACTGATCTCTATGCAATGCATAATTTTGCTCTTATCTTATAGGTTTTATTGGTTCATGGTACGCACATCTAAGCAACCTAATGAGGTGGTTTAGATATATTTAAAATCGTATCATAAAATGGGCTATTGCTGCTTTTTGTAATATAATATTTTCATTTTTTTTCAGTCATTAGTTGTTTCTACCTAAAGATATATATATGTATGTATTCTATGTTATAAGGGATTATTTCTATGTTCAGATTAATGCACTGTTTGTTTTTTATTGTTCAGCGTGCTGAAGAAAGAACTGTTTTGTTATTTTATTTTCTACATGTAACCACTATACTGTAAAATCAATAAAGAACCATGTTTATGATTGTAATATCAATGAAATATTAGTGATGATGATGTGGAGCTGCCATAAACATGCCTGAAATGTTTCCAGTCTGTGGTCTAACAGGTGGTCCTGAGCACTCAGAGAAGATGCAGTTAGTGAAGACAGAAAATGTCCTAAAATAATGTGTGCATAATTAGGTGCAGGTTTAAACAATGAAGCGTCGTTAAACTTGACATTTTATAGGCTTATACTTTAAAGGCGCGTGTAATGGCGCATTTAATAAGCCCACAGAGTGCACAGAATAATCGATCTGACTCTTCATACTTACTTGCTCCTACTAAGAACATGTCGCTGCCCAAAAGCAACAGGACGGCGGAGTTGACCAGAACCATCAGACGAGCCATGTCTCGGCGGGTGTCGTTGCTCTCTCGGGTTGAAAACGCAGATTTCCTATGCTTGAAGGGCAACTAAATCACCTCGGCTCATTTTTTACAACATGTTGGAATCCCTCTCATGGGTAAAAGGGATGAACAGTCGCTGCTTGAAAGAGGCTCTCGCTGGTCAATAAATCGATAACCAGTGAAAGTACGTATCAAATGTCTTCAGAAACATTTTGTCGCGCGGTTCCTCTTCATACAGGGTTTAAATCCACAAGTCCTTCATCCATGTCCTCGCGCTCAGTGAGACAACCTGAATCTTCCACCATCCCCGGCACGCGCGCGGACTCAGGTATGAACAGGTCGTGGTAAAAAAAAAAAAAAAAGAAAAAAAAAAAGATGATGATGCTCAGCAGCGGGCTCGTGGGTCCTCTTGTCGAGCTCGACAGCGTCTTTTTAAGTTTTCAGCCGTGTCCTCGCGCTCTCAGTGCGCAGCTCACTGTTTACAGCTCAGACCTGGATAACGCTTTATTATTCACGCACGCGGGGTTGGTCATCCCTGCAGTCCTTTCTGTGTAGCTGACCCGAACTACACGACCCCCTCCTCCCAGGTTTAGAGCACTTAGCGCCTCTACTCAAGGGCACGCGCAACGTAACATGACTGATCATCCACGTGCCATGAGAGGAGAGAGCAGCAGGTAGGGGAACGCCTACATTTGATGCTGTCTCCACTTACGCTGCTGCATCCTCTGCTGTTTTAATATTTCAGCAGCTGAACCAAAAGCAAACATTTTCTGAGGGCTGCTATTATAAGAGTGTCTGTATGTTGTGGTAAGAGGCTGTCCATGAATAAGAAATGCAAACCCCAATTCCAATGGAGTTGGAACATGATGTAAAACATAAATAAAAACAGAAAACAGTGATTTACAAAATAATTTAGACCTATATTAAATTAAATATGCAACAAAGACAAGCTATTAATACTAAAACTGATAAACTGTATTGTTGTCTTGTTAATATTAATTCATTTTGAATTTAATGCCTGTAACTCTTCCATTAATGCTGGGCAACAAAAGACTGGAAAAGTTGAGGAATGGTCAAAAAAATCTATTTTGGTCATTCCACAGGTTAACAGATTAATTGGAAACAGGTGAGGGCCATGACTGGGTATTAAAGGATAAGTTCGGTTTCTACAGCTTTCACATTGTTTATAGAATGAAGTAGAACAATATACTCACCCAGAATGCTTTCCTGATCCCAACAGTGCTTCAGGAGATATTTAGATCCAAAATCGAGCGGCAGACATCCGTATAATGGTAGCACACTGGGCATGTATAGCGCCGCTCCTAAAACTGCATTAATCGTCCAAAACCTGATTAGTTTCACCAATATTTCATCATGGTCCACTCACGCTACTCCTCCAAGACAGTCCGGGGTCGCTCCACCCATGTTTTTGTGACTGTGCTGACCTCTGAACTGAAAACTTTCTTTACGGCTGCTGCACATGTGCAGTACGGCTCATTGTTTCAGGGGCGACCGCCGGCTACTCAACGACTTTCTTCTTCCAGTTTTGTGCAAAATGGACGAATATCTATCGGATGAAGATGTTGTGGATGAGAACTTTGAATATGATGGGTGTCCTTACAGTTTCGAGCCAGAGTTTACAGATGAGGAGCTCATCGAAAGGAGGAAGCTGTACTGCACATGTGCAGCAGCCGTAAAGAAAGTTTTCAGTTCAGAGGTCAGCACAGTCACAAAAACATGGGTGGAGCGACCCCGGACTGTCTTGGAGGAGAAGCCCGAGCGGACCATGATGAAATATTGGTGAAACTAATGAGTTTTTGGACGATTAATGCAGTTTTAGGAGCGGCGCTATACATGCCCCGTGTGCTACCATTATACGGATGTCCTCTGCTCGATTTTGGATCTAAATATCTCCTGAAGCACTGTTTGGATCAGGAAAGCCTTCTGGGTGAGCATATTATTCCACTTCATTCTATAAATAATGTGAAAGCTGCAGAAACCGAACTTATCCTTTAAAGGAGCATCTCCAAAAGGCTCAGTTGTGCACATGCAAGGATGGTTCATCTCTATGTGAACAACTGTGTCAGCAAATAGTCCAACACTTTAAGAACAATCTTTCTGCAGCTGTGAGGAGGAAAGTATTTAATGATCCAAAGATTCAGAGAATCTGGAGAAATATCTGCATTTTGGTGGCAACGCTTAAAATCAACAATGAAAGCCTGTGACCCTCAATCTGTGAAGTGGCACTGCATCAGAAACTGTCATTCTGTAAGATATTACCACTTGGGCTCAGGAACACTTCAGTCAGTCAGTTAACACAGTTCATCACTTCAAGTGCAAGTTAAAACTCCACCATGCATAACGAAGTCCATGGATCAACAACGCACAGAAATGCTGATGGCTTTTCTGGGATCAAGCTCATCTGAGTTGAACTGACGTAAAGTGTGAAAGTGTGTAACGATCTGACCAGTTCACACTTCAAACTGTTTTTGGAAATCATTGGTGTCATGTCCTTCAGGCTAAAGAGGATAAATCAAGACTAAAAAAATCAGGATTGTCATTAGTGCAAAGTTTAAAAGTTAGAATTTGTAATGATATGGGGGTGTTAGTGCCCATGGCATGGGTAGTTTGCACATCTGTGAAAGCACCATTAGTGATGAAAGGTGTATAAGGTTTAGCAGCAACATTTGCTGCCATCCAAGTGATGTGTTCTCCACAGACCTCCCTGTATTTCAAAAATGAAGCCAAGCCAGTTTCCGCACACGCTCTTATAACGATTTCAATGATTTTCAATGATATCCACACAGTGGAGTGCCAAATAACATTAATCCACAATTTGCTTTCTCTGAGTTTTTCTGTCTACCATGGGGCTCAGCAAACTGTTTTCTTCCTCATTTACTCCTTGATTGATGAAAAAAAAAGCAGAAAGAAACTATTTCCCCTGCCAGGAATTCATTTTAAGAGCGTATGACATCACAGTAAAGCTGCGAATAGATGAGATTAGACGTGGTTTTTCCCCATCTCCTCAACTTTTATTTCCAATCACTTAATTTTGAGAGTGAATTATGTGTTGTTCTTTATAATGCCCTGGTGCTCTGTCACCCCAGCAGCAGCAGAAGGTCAGCATGCTCCCACCCATCATATCCCGCACCACCCCCATACATGGACAGCACGTTATCAAAGAGATGGATCGCGTTGATAAGCTGAGTGCATTGCCTCACAGGACAAACGTTTCATGTCAGATTGCTCCTCCATAAAGAGTCTTCTATTGGCACAGACAGGCTAGGTTAATCACAGCAGGGCAGATGAAGACATCAGAAATGTAGGAAAGATTTTATAAGCCTTATGGTTGAAGTGAAACCATGGAGGCTACTAATAAAATGTTCAATTAATACTTAAGTCAGGAGAATTAATCTTGAGCCATGAGTGTTTTTTTCTCCCTCTTTCAAACTTAGCTCTCAAATCTTTATGGTCCGAATGAACCTCCTGAAGCCTTTTGGTGCTTAAAAACATTCAGACCAGGTGTTGCCATGGTTTCTGTGAGCTCTTATGTCCTTTAGACCACAGCACACAGAGACAGGCTTTTGTATTATATATAAATTATTGAAGCTAGATATGAGATATTCAAGTAACCATGACAGCCGTCTATTTGGAGCTGACATTTCTGTGGCATTTAACTCAATGGACGCTTTCACAAAATTATTTGTCTATATGTCTGCTGATGTAGTTATCGCATAGTGTGTTGACCTGAATCTTATATTGTTTTTTCTCTAGATAACAGTCTTTTTAATGTAGAGACAGGTCAGTTTCATTTCATCATTCATGCCTCTGAGCTGGTAATGGCCTGGATCAAAGGTTTCGATCATGGGTTGTCCATCCTCCTGTTTGTCTGTTGGGAACATGGATGTGATATTGAAGATCACTTTGGGTTTTTTTCTTCTAACGAGCATCAAAACCATAATGCAGTGAGCATAAAGTGGCAGCCAATCTGGCCCTGGAGTATCCTCAAGTGTTGAAAATCTCTCTATATGGAGAAATTTTTTAATTTTCTTTATTCATCTTAAATCAAATTCTTGCTAAATAGACACCTGAGTCATGGCGAAAACAGTCAAACATACCAGAACATGGAACCTTTTAATGCTACGGCCACACCGTATGCTAATTGGCATATTTAAACGCGCATAGTGCCTGTGACGCACCGCACGTAATGCCCGAGGCTGGACGCTGGACCATTTTGACAAGCTGAGAGGCGACGCGCGTCACTGCGCAGGCGGAGTAGAGAGCAAAAGCCAGTCGGACTCAGTGATGACCCGTGCAGGCAAATCCAGCTGGAAACGAATATTTACAGAGGTTACCTTCAAAACCTGTCTCCTCAGCGACTTTCACCCAAGCCTGCTCCTTTTTGTTCCAGTCTCTGTAGAGTACACACGTCGAATCGTATAGCTCCGGATGATGGCAAACAGCGCATATCAACCTCTCCTCCCTCTTTCAGCGGGGTTTGAGCCGAAGCAGGTGGCCGGCGTATCACACATCATCAAATCAATGATGTCGGGGGGGGAATGTTATCGCTGATTGGCTGCCGTGGCGCAGCGTCACGCGAATTTGCGTCGAAAGTTCAATATTTTCAACTCTAACGTCCGGTGCGTTTGACACCCCAAACACGCCGGACGCTCCATACGCGCTGCGCTAAACGCGTCCGACGCACCGCCCGGGGCGAATCTGCGCCCAAACGCGTCTTTGCGAATTCGTGTGCAGTGTGGCCGTAGCATAACACAAACCCCAAATCAACTGCAATCGAGTCAAGTTCTGTGATCAAAAGATTCACAGCCTCAGAAAGAAAAAGAAGTCAAAACAGCTCAAATGTCACATGAGGATGGCTGCAGTATAGATGATAGAGACTGATCTCACTTTTCAAGGATAAGATATTTCAATGATTCTGAAAAAAAAATAGAAATATTAAATGACGATAACAGAAAACATTAAAATAAATATTTATATTTTTATATTCACCCCCCTAAAAGGTCTGTTAAAAGAAACGGCCCCTGGCACATGTAGTTGACCCCTGCCAGAAGGTTTCATGTTCAGTCCTTCTTTGTGCATGTGTCATACTAGGGATGATTTGGGGATTTTCTTGAAGAGCCCATATAGCAGTGGCAGTAGCTGTCTGAAAAGGCTCACCCTCTTGAATGGACCGATCAGTGTGACATCGTCCATTGTTCCACCTGCAATTTAAGCCCAATGGCTCAGGAGAGCAAGTCCACCTGAAAGCATCAGCTGTAGACAAGAAGGCTGAGTCGCTGAAACATGGCACTGTGCAACACTGAGCTGATAAATCACTTCAGAGCAAATTAGTTGATCACAATGGCAAATTTTTTACAGGCACAGCACATATTATCAGCTCTGGTGTCAAACCCACAAATGCATGTTCCTTATAAACATGGCCCATTTCAAAGGGAAATAAACACACTTTCCAATTGTATAAGTTTTATTGCAAAAAAGTATTGTTACAAGTAAAGAATCTTTAAAACATTAATTTTCTTACTTTTGGTGATGCATTTAGTTTTTAAATGTCATTGGTCTGTTAGACTGTTTGATTTGGAAGAAAGCTAAAATCCGGATTAGATTGGTTTGCAACAATTTATTGACAAAATGTAAAGCAATACACAATACTAGAAAAGCACTCGGAGAGCACAGACCTCTGCCAGCGCTACAGTCCTCACCCATATTGTGATTTTCCCCATAAATATTAGTCCTACCTTTATTTCATCTAAATATTTAGATTCCATGACCATGAAAACATACCATTAGCTTTTGGATTCGTAACGATATCTTTGTTAGTTCAGTAGTTATTCACGAAAATCACATTTTGTCATCACAGTTTTATGCTGATCCAGTTCATTCCCAAAATCTAATCATTTGTTACTTGTCCCAATCCGGACATTTCTTGAAAAGTTCATCAAAATCCGTCCAGAACTTTTTGAGTTATGTTGCTAATAGAGAAACAAACAAAAGGACACCTGCAATAACTTAACCTCCTTGGCGGAGGTTATAAATAATCACTCAGCTGCTAAGGTCTCTGATCTGTTCGCCCTCCAGGATGATCAAAAAAGAGCCCAGAACAAAGGTTGTTTCACTATCTTATACACTTCGGGGCAGTGTCTTTACACTTCATTACACTTATTTTGGAGCCAAGTGTACAGAACAGGAAGTCTGTCTGGTTTCATAAGATATGTCTGTTAGTCAAAGGTCAAATTCAATACAAAGGGTTAACAGAAAGTTCTTTCAGCTCAGCCTAGTCAACATAAACAACAGGAACAGAAAATGAGAAGCAAGTCTGGAAATACCTGACAGCTACTACATTTCACAGATAATTTGACATCTTTAGTTGAACGATAATAACACAAAATCTTTGAATAAATGTTAGCATAAAAATCACAAAATTTATCACAGACCTAAGGTCTATGTCAATACTTCTCTCATCTGTCATAATTCATCTCATATTTTAAAGGATTTTCCTCAAACTTTGCATAAATTTCCATTATGACTCAATAGATAAGCTGGTGGGGTACAAAGGTGTAGAAGAAGAAGATTCCTGTGTGTCTTTTCAGTAGATATTCCCCTAAACAAGTGCTAAATACAATACTTAATCACACCACTAGAAAGCCACCACTGTGCTTTCATTGTGTGGCAGCTGTGAACCTTGCACAAATAACTGCAACTTAGCACTTCTAGTTCCTCCAGATATTCATAGAGCTCGATAAATTAAGTTTAGTTTGAAGACTTTTACTTTTGACCTCATTCCTTCAAGTAAGACAGTATTGGCACATATTTAGCTGTTCCAATAACTCTACTAACCTGGAGATTTATATTCTTGGCTCCCAAAAACTCCTCATGCAGTCTCTGTTCTGCCTTATAAATTGTGAGACCTGCTTCAATCCCAAGTGAAAATGAGACACCAGAGGAGCAGAACACTGCATCCAAATTTTATGCAAAGTCTTGGAGGTATTCCTACTTTTTCTGTGGTCACAGATTACTGAAATTATGGGCTCACTTGTGCCATTTGAAGGGTATTAGTGAACATAAATTGGCCATTACAGTAAACTGCTGACTTGAAAATAGATTAAATACTTTGTTTATATGATACCTATGAGACTCAAAGACATCTCGTACTGCATATATTACTATTCATAGAATTCACTGGATTTACAATGATCAATATCGGCTGCACCTTTGTTACATCCTCCTAACTTAGCGTGAAAACATGTTCTGTTGTGTAATTCCTTATAATTGTAGACTGAGTATTGTTTTCACAATTACATAATTGCTTGATTGCAAAAAGAGCCCCTGTTGCTCAGATTTAATGCATTGGTAGGAGAAGTTATATTTTGTGTGTAACTGGGTTCTTAATTAAGTTGAGCTCTTTGCAAAAATATACCGCTCACCATAATGGATTAAATTATTGCTTTCAGCGTGGGAGCGTCATTTATGACTGATGAACTGTGGGATGCTTTGTCAGGGTAATAACACACACCTCTGCAGATTTTGGAAAAGGAGGCTGTCTTTCAAATAGACTGTTAGCTGAATCAACCTTGGCTCAATATAAATGGAAAAGAAAAAAATGGAAAAGGCAGTGACAACAGCAGAGCTATGTTCAATTAGAGTGTACCAATATGATTTGCTTTATCCTTTTTCTCTTACATAACATCGTTCTATTTATTGAAATATGCTGAGTTTTGTAAACAATTTTTTAATATAATTTTCCATGCTGCACTTATCATTATGAAAAATAATGTTGCTCTTCTGCTATTTGGCACTAGATTAACTTGCCTTGCTTCTTCTTATCTTGCAGGATTTAATTCAGCTCAGTTCAAATAAATTAAAATGAGCTTATATATATATACATATATATATATATATATAAATATCTATATCTATATCTATATCTATATCTATATCTATATATATATCTATATCTATATCTATATCTATATATATATATCTATATATATATATATATATATATGTATATATATATATATTTATATATATGTGTGTGGGGGGGGTGTATGAAATTAAAAATAGTTATAAATTATGTAGAACTAACAGAACTTACTTTGTTACAATATACAGTAAGTAATATGGACTCAGTGTGTGTGTCCCTAAGGCCATGACATGCACACACATGTTTAGCTGTTGGTCCCTCATCCAGCAGAAATGCCATCTTCTCTTCAGGAGCTAACTATGACAAGTTTGGGATTGTCTCTCTCTGATTTTAAGTGTTTGCTCTCTGAGTGAGGAGTACCTCTCACAGAGGAGGAGAAAGTGCATCCCTGTTTGTACCTCTACTGAACACTGAGCTCATAGTCGATGTTCTCCGGGCAGCCATGTTTGTTTATGTCGGCCCATTTCTAAAGTCAGTTTGTGGTCACTGAGTCAATATTTGTTCAGGAGGAGTATGTGTCTGCTGTCTCTGACTGAGTGCAGATATTCAGCCATCTCATGTTTTCTATTGAAACTTAGATTACAATTTAGTGGGCATATGGATTTGGCTCTTCTGTTCAACATCGTTAAGTACAGTTCTTTGGATTTACTCATAATCTGCTAATCAGATTATTAATCTGTGTTTGTGAATCAGTGCTGGTTCAGGCCTGACTTGTTAATGTCATCATCAAATGACTGAGGGCATTGTGTTCAGGGGTCAGCTCCTGCAGATATATATGTTTGATGATGCTGCTTTTTCAAAGTAAACTGATATTTGTTTTCAAGACATTGTTTTTTTCTTGAAAATCATGATTTGTGTTTTCTTTCAATTGACATCTTAGGCCCAGTTTTGGCAGATTGTAATATGGAGAATTACAATAGGAGTGCTTTATGCTTCTGTGCAGGCAACAGCCGAACCAAGACGCCTTGTGTTTTTGGGTTATATAGATGTACAAGGGGGGCACGGTGGCGCAGCTGGTAGAGCACGTGCCTCACAGCAAGAAGGTTCCCGCTTCAATTCCCGTACAGGGGCGGCACGGTGGCGCAGCTGGTAGAGCATGTGCCTCACAGCATCGGGAAGTTTGTATGTTCCACTCCGGCTTCCTCCCACAGACCAAAAACATGCTCATTAGGTTAATTGGTGACTCTAAATTGACTTAGGTATGTGTGTGAGCATGGATAGTTGACTGTCTATCTATGTGGCCCTGCAATCGACTGGCGACCGGTTCAGGGTGTACCCCGCCTCTCGCCCGATGACAGCTGGGATAGGCTCCAGCCCCCTGCAACCCCGAAAGGGATAGCCAGGTATAGAAAATGAATGAATGAATGCACGTACAGGTCAGGCTAGATTTTAATCAACCTTAATCAAATGTCCGCACGCAATGCTGTGGTCATTGCTGTCAGGGCCATTTTGTCATGAAATGACTTGAAAACAGTTCTTTGAATTAGCTTTATTGGCATTTAAGAAGAAGACATACCTTATTAATCCCTCGCAGGAAATTCAATTCTTTACACTTTGCTGTTGAAACATGCTTTTATATACATTGGGGGTTCAGTGTCTTGCTCAAGGGCACTTCAGCGGTACTCAGGAAGTCCGATGGCACCTCTCCAGCTACCAAACCAACATTCAAACATGACTTGGTCAGTATTTGAACTGGCCACTCTTCAGTCCCCAGACCAATTCCTTACAGAGTGAGCTACTGCTGCAACTTTGACCAAATAACAGGTCAAAGTTGTTATTTATAGATGTTTAATTTTGCAGCATTGCTCTAATGGAGGCCTATGACTGCCTTTCCATGTGATGATAGTTTAAGCCATAAGCAGCAGCAGCAGCACACATTTCTGCGCTCCTTACAGCCCACATAGAAAACATGAGCCATGGAGAACATCAGCAAAATCCCCCCAGAACAAGCATCAGTGTCAACTGACATTGATTCTGTCACAAAATAGCATAAAGGAGGTTTTTGGACGGAGGAGGGTAGCAAAGCACCTTACAGTAGGAACTGGGAAGAGTAGGCAGACTAACACAGTAGGAACTGAGAAGAGTAGGCAGGCTAACACAGCTCAGTTAAGGCAGTCTGAGTGCATTTAGCAAGTGGCAGCTTCAGAAGTAACCAACTAGCTGTTGGCAGTGACAGGCTAGCTTTGTATCGGCTGTTTTACAATGTAATGGTCGCAACAATCTTGACTCCATGTCATGCCAGAACTAAGGCTATGTTCTATAAGTTTAAGGTCAGAGTTGTGGAGTCTTATGACCATCTTTTGCCTGTATAAAGCATGGTATCATGACAAATTAAAGGGGGTTTTCTTATACTTTACTCAAGGTTGACCTGAATGGATTTTAACGGTAAAGGGCTATTGGACAGGTACTTTTTCAAAATTATCCTGTGATTGTGAATGCCAACTTTTGTAACACAATTTCACCAAAAATGCTTTTAAAGGGCTCATATTTCATTTAACTCAGGTTCATTTAATGTTTTTTATGATATTTAATTTAATTTTATGACTGCAATCACCAATGTAAAAAACTTTCTAGTTTTCATGTACTGAGTACCCCTGATCAAGCTGTATTCATAGTCTGTATTATTTATTGGGTATTCTTTTTAATTTTAGACGTTTATGCCTTACACAGGTTTACTTCCTATTAAGGGATGTCTGACCAAATTCAGTTATGTGGTAGACTGTTTAATTTCTCATTGGTCATTAAGACAGAGGTGTTCTCCCTGTTATATGAAAGTGTAGTGTTCCTACAGCAGTCAGCGTGTTTGCCTCTGTATACATTTAAGAATGTCACCTTCACATTAGTGGACTGTTGGATTAATGTCAGCCACTTTTATTGGGGTAATTGTACACTGAGGTGGTGTCATAAAGAGCTTGCTTTTAATGAATAAATTGAGGAAGTAAAAGAGCAAAAGTTCCTCTAAAAGGCAGAAGGTCACCTTTAGACTTTTGGGGGGTTTTAAACCTATTTCATCCCAATTCCTCAGCTTTACTCTCCAGTCTGCTCCGTTTTGCTTTGTCATCATTTCATTTAAGAAAGTTTCTAACGGGATCTCAAGAGGACAGGGTAAAAAAAAATATACCTAGAATTACTTCCCCTGACAGGAGGAAGACTCCAAGTGTTAATTGCTTGGTGGTCAGTGCCCAGTAAAATAACTTTATAAGAAATGAGACGACAGGAGAATGGCAGGGATTTAATAAGCGACTGTAGACTGACTGCTTTATGTTTCATTCTGGCCCATCCTCCTGATGACTCAGGTACTTAACAGCATGAGAGTGGAAACAATAAGAATCAGAGTGTTTTGGCTGTAAAATGAAACAGTTATGTGCCAGTCTTTGTAGAGAGAAATGACGAGACAAAACACAAAACATTTCACAGCTCTCACTGTTTACTGTGATTATACACTGTTAGAACGGCTGAATGTCTCAGTCCAAAATGCAGCTAGCCCAAACACAAAACCTCCACTGATTTTATGTAACCAGTGTTTGCTTTTTTTTCGTGACATTTGTTGCTAAGCATTGACATGTTATTACACAAGCCATTAAACAATTAAATTTTAAACATAACATTAAGATCTTCAAGTTTTTTGAAATTTCACAGAATTTTTGTCATGAAAAATTGAATGAATTTCCCCCAAAATTTTGGTCAATCTCATGAAAATTACCTGCAATTTCAAGTTTTACTTTCTTAGGCTTTTATTGGCGTGGGAGTGGGGTTTTGAAATCTACGGAAGACAATTAGGGCCACAGAGAGAAAAAAAGAGTCCAATTTTTTCAAATTAATATTTCTCTAAAGTAAAAAAAAAGTCAGAATTCGGAGAAAAAAAAGTCAGAATTATGAGAAATGTATTATTATTAAACTCAGAACTCTGACTTTTTTTTCTCAGAATTCTGATTTTTTTTTTTCTTTAGAGAAATACTAATAAAAAAAATTGACTCCATTTTTTTTTTCTCAGTGGCCCTAAACCTTTTCCGGAGAAATCTGTTAGGATTTGTTTTTTGTTGTGTTTTTTTGTTCTCCCGGAAATGTTCCCAGGTCTTAATATCAATTTAATTTTTGTTATTTTCTTGACCAAAAATAAAGAATTTGAGTTTTCTGAAATGAACAACACCTGGTATTTCATCAAGAGAAAAAAAAAGAAAATGTTTTTGGGACTCACACCATTTATTACTGACTGCCTTGTTTATCCAGATGATTGGCCAGAGTGTAACACATCTGTTTTCTATATTATCTATTTATTTTATCTACTTGTAGGTGGTGTTAAAAATCTAGGCAAAAACTACCCCCAACAAGAAAACTAATGTTCTTTCTACATTCTGACATAAAGGTATATTGACTGTCGTACAGAGAACAATATACAACGTTTTGCTGTAAACTTATCCCAAACAGTTTGCAGAATGCAAAAATGCAGACCTTAGGCTCTGGTCTCTCAGGTCTATGGTTCTGAAGACTTGACATGCAGAGTCCAATAAGTCCATCTCTTTCTCTTCTCCTTACCTTTTACATTTCATTGTTTTTTCCCTCTTATCTTTTAACACTGAATGTAAAAGTGCAAGAAAGCCTATATAATGGAAGACATGCCTCTCCAAGGTCATTGCACTCACATGAATATATACGTTTGGTATACAAACTGCCCTGTGAGAAGAGGTGGTGACAGCAGGGATCTTAAACTGAGCAGACGCGGCGCTGCATACCAATCAGGAATGATGAGCTGTCTTATTTGTGAGCTAACAAAAGAGCCCATGACATCAGAACTCTGGCATTATGTAACTCTGCCATGTGTTTTATAGTCAACTGATAGGTTTATGAGATTATATGGGCTCTATTTAGCAGATGGACTGATGTGCACACTCTTATTGCAACTCATAAATGAGTCACTCATTTCTATACTCTTGAACTGACCTGATCATTTGTCTCTTTGATGATACACAATATATACAGAAGGTCTACATATCATTGAATGGTCACATCTGATCCCACATTGCGTAGACCAGCAGTACTTTTAACTGCACCAGCGCACATATAATTAAATGTCTCTGTAGTTACCAGTGCCCTTGACTCATCTTTGAGCACAGCTAAGGTGGCCAATCAGCAAATACTTTTAGGGGACTGGTGGGATTCCTGCAACCTCATGGCTTTAAGGCCCTCCATGGTTAATGAATTGGTACAGACTCATATATCAAGTGGAAATATCAATCTAACAGATGGTTTCCTAAATCATCCCCAATTATGCCAAGTAAAAGAAGCAGGACTCTGTAAAATGTGCCCCCATGTGCAGATTTCTTTTGTATTGGCTCCATCAAAGAAAACTCCATTAGCAAGGGAGGCCTCCTTATAAGACTTCATTTTAGTTGAAAAAAAGGGAAAGAATATAGCCCGCTCATTTATAAATCTATACAACTCAGGCTCAGATGAAAGCGCTCTCTGATCTCTTTATTTATCTTCATTATCTTCTTAAAATAGAGGGAGATCTGTTTTATTGATCCATACTGGAAAACTGTGGTATCACGCTTGCTATTAAGTGCTCAAAATGCACCATGCAGCAATGAGAGAGTCTGATTGTGCTCCAAATGATGAGGAAAGGATCACAGCTGGTGCAGTTTCAAGGACACCGACGTCAGCACCGGCATCTGTACTTAAAAAAAAAAAAAAAAAAAAAAAAAAAAAAAAAAAAAAAAAAAAAAAAAAAAAAAAAAAAAAAAAAAAAAAAAAAAAAAAAAAAAAAAAAAAAAAAAAAAAAAAAAAAAAAAAAAAAAAATGAGCGTGGCGTTTAGTGGGAACATTTTAAAGACTGTCCAAACAACACAACCACCCAAGAAAAAACAACATATAACCTAAATTATCCAGAAAGTGCCAATCAGTTACACCTTCAGGGGAGTTCAGGTCAACAACCCTGCTAATGACTAAGGTGACCACCAGATCATTACTTCTTCCAGGAAGTTATGTGCCGTCTGTTTTAGTTAGTTAGTTAGTTAGTTAGTTAGTTAGTTAGTTTTTCTGTTAGCAAGATAACTCAAAAAGGTATGGACGGATTATTATTAAATTTTCAGGAAATGTCTGGATTGGGACAAGAAGCAACCGATTCGATTTTGGGAGTGATCCGGATCATCAGTCTGGATCCGCCATGACGAAAAATGCAATTTACTTGAATAATTACTGAACTAAAATAGATATCCTCATGAATCCAATTGCTAATGGTATGTGTGTATGGTCAAAGAATCTAAATATTGGGATAAAACAAAGGTAGGACTAATATTTATGATGAAAATCACAATATGAGTGAAAAGTGTAGCACTGGCGGAGGTCTGCGCTCTCCAATTGCTTTTAGTATGTTAGTATATTATTAGTCAACTGAGGCTTTGTATACTCTTCAAAATAAATTTGGAAAAGCTGGTTGATTATGTTTCCCCTTATATAATACCAGTTGGTATTAGTTGTATTTGATGTTGTTGGAAATTCTGATTAGTCACCTTTACTATGATATACAGCTTGTAAGGATCGTGCATTTGTGGAATGAGCAACACAGCTAAATGTGCGCACCCCAAAAAATGTGCCAAACCTCCTCTTTCCAGCAAGAAAAAGCCCACTGTTCCTCAGTGGAGCGAAGGTAAGGAACTATCTACTTTGAATATTGTCTTCCTGGAATGCCCACTGTGTGGTCTGTCTTTCACTTCACCAGTCTCATTGAGCCTGGTTCAAAATTTCAGACTGGTATCAGGGCTGACACCAAATAATGCTGCCACTCTGTAGGAACACCTTCCAGGTGCAGGGAGATTGTGGCAAATTTTCTTTTGCACACTACCCACGTGTCTTGTTGTGTGGCTCATTCCACAATTGCATGATCCTTACCAGTTGTACTTTGTTGTAAAGGTGACTAAAGGCTTCCAAAGATACAGTATATATAATACAATGCGAACTGGTGTTTTTAAAAAGGATAAATAATCGAGCAAAGTAAGGTTTACAAACTTTTCTACAGGAGTATTATTTCTCTGTTAGTCAAAGCCATTCGAGAAGAGGTGAGATGTCTTCAGGGGCCTGAACCAGTCCAGTTGCCCCTTCAAAAACAGTGTTGGATAACCATGACTGGTGTGCTTGAGAACTTACACAAAAGGCTGTACACTGTGTAGAAGTTTCACAAAATCAATTTAAGTTTTTTGTGTTTTGTACACATAGGTTTTGTGTGTAATGTAGGCCCATCATCTCTTTAATTAGCTCTGCCAATGAGGTTATGCCTTTGCTTGTTTGTTTATCTGACAGCAGGATAATCCAAAAGGTGCTCAGCAGATTTTGATTACATTTTCAGGGAATGTTGGTCATTATAGAAGGAAGAAGTGATTGGATTTTACTTTTGTTTTCACTTCCTGGCTTGGTAGATTTACTGTATGTTAGAAGATATGAAGAGGCTTGAAAACATTGTGAAGGTTTCCAGTAAAATCAGTGGTATGTTATTGTCTCATCTGTTTTAAACTTTCTCTGAGTGACATCCAAGACCCAGGACATCATGCAGCGTCCTGATCATCTTCACAATGTAGACTTTGAACCCTGACCCTCGGGCAGAAGATTAAGATTACCAAAGGCTTAGTCGATTATTTTATCTTCCATATTATTGCTAAACTGAATCTTAAAAATGACCCAGCATGAGTCATGTCATTTATTGTGCTTTCCTTTGTTTATGTACATCATTTTTTTTCTGTAACTGACTTGGTGTCTCTTTGTGTCAATGTCTTTTTTCCTGGCTGTGAAACAGATTTGTCCTAGGGAACAGTAAAGTTGAAATTGAGATTAAAGTGTAGGCGGTAATTCAAAAAAGGATGCAGAACTAGAACTTATTTTTAAAGGATTTTTTAAACATTTGCAGACAGCACAGCTTTCCACATTTTCATTAATAACTCAAAAGGCTCTTGATAGATTTTGATGAAATTTTTAGACATTTTTTTGCCATGCACATCAAAGAACTTAATTTTTTGGTGGTGTTCCAGATTGAGATGTGCATCCAAGAATATTTTACAATATTTGTTAACAATGCGCAATAGGAAACATATTTTAAAATTAAACACAACACAGAAATCCATCACAAGCATGAGCAGTGTTACTGTAATTCTTTGTCTTTCATACTGACTTTACAAATGCTCATTTTGCAAAATGCTCCGTACATCTCCTCTTTCATGGTTTGAAGAGCTCTCAGCACCAGTGGACCAAAAACACTGTTGATTGATGGACTCCATTAGTTTGATGACATCAAAAGCTGAGGAGAGAAAGCATGTTTATGAGGAGCATAATCTAAATTGAACACCATTGAGAACAATAACATTATTGTAGATGAAAGCACATCTCTTTTCATCTGCGCTGATGTGCTCTTTGCTTTACCATCCCACAGGACAGTGCAGGGTTATACTCACAAGATGCTAATGACGTGTTGCCTTCTGCAAAGATCAGTCATCAATCGTATAAGTGTATGAGCCACAGTTTCCCGTCATTATTCCTGAAAGGCAGCAGTGATGAACCGGAGGAGGGGAGAAGATGATTAGGCCTCCCAACCTTTACCCCACATGTCTTGTCATCTTGTGTTAACATCATGGCTCATTTCAAGGTGAGGCTGCTTATCAATCATACTTCAGTGTAGGAATTATAAATGGTCGTTCTCTCGCTTCATCAGTTGAAAGATTGATGTTATGAGGATCTGTGCCTGCAGGGTGTCTGTAGAAAACAGGGAGAAAGCTGCTTCAGCTGGCTATGTACAGAGACCATGTTTCCCTGCGTTCATGAGCTCTCATTGCCATCACATTGCTGCACTGCAGTTAATTGTTTGGGAAATTGGAAAATCAAGGAATACCATTAAATGTGTTTATTTCTCTCTTTCTTAAAGAACAAGAAACAAAAATAAGACGCACAGAAGTAAAAGTAATCCAGATAAACTCAAAATGGATTTACTGCTCAGTTTAAAGTCAGTTGGTATTAAACAGATTCCATCCCTGATTAATTAGCTACCTTTAGAGTGAATTTTGGCATCTCTTTTTTGTCTTGATCTTGCTATCACATTTGTCGGCTAAATTCATAACTGGCTTTTTCACATACTAATCCTTAGTCAGCCTTATCTTATAATAGCTAATTTTGTTATACTCAGTTCACATTCATGTGGGCTAAAATGTTTAATCAACATGCTAACATTGCTGTTAGGTAACATTTGCTATTGAGCTAATGTTATGATTGGTCCACGTTGGTTATACATTACCACTCAAATAGTTCTATTTGCAATGCCATGGTAACACTACCTAACCTGATACACCATGAACCATTCAGTATATTTGACTAGTCCATCTGAACAACTCCCATAGACAGTGTTTGAGCCTTTTTCCTTTTGTCCTTTTCTCTTTCTTTTTTTGTACTGCTTTGTGACTGTAATTTTGAAATTATGTCTCTAGATAGCCTTGAACAGTCAGGGGCCAGTTATGTTAGAAAATTGCTTCAACAAAAGTGTTTGTTAATAGGCAGAACCTTTCAAAAGTATATCCATCAGGAAATTGAATGATCATTCTGCCAATTATATTCATTAGTGACCAGTCAGATAACGGTACAGGTGCAACTGCCACAACAGAAAGTACAAAATGGAAGCCACTTCATAGAAAAAAGTCCCACCAAAACATATTGGAAGAAGAGTGAAGTAATCCTTTCTATTGAAAAATGCTTTCAGTGTGATTTGTTATTTCTAATAAAGCAATACAGTCAAGATCTGACAAAATGGCTTCTGAAGCTGTTAGTATCTTTAATTATTCTCTGGACAAACAGTCACCCCCTGCTGTTGGCTTGCTTGAAGGTCCCACCTCTGAGTTTGTAGTCTACAGCTTGGCTTCATGAATCTTTATGATTACAGACACTGAACCATGCAAATCCAGCTGCACTGCAGGGTTAAACACTACCATCACTAGGAACAAAATAACCTGACTAAAATGGCCGACACGTAGGTCTTTTTTCAGAGTAATAGATTCTTTTTGGTTTGTATTATATGTTGCTAGAACCATTACTACTGGCTTGAAGCATCAAAGACTAACATCCTAGTTAATGCAAATATAGCCAATATTCTTTTTGTATAAATGTAATATTAGAAAATAATACCAGTGGCTAGAAAACAATATTTTCAGCCCAAGTAATGTTTATCACGTATCAACACTGTCAGCTTTATGAGGCTCTGTTAGAGCTCCTGCCACTGCCCCACGTGGGCCCAGTCTGTTCTGATTTGGTGACTGGTCTACTCTGTTGTACTGGTCAGTTGAGTGCTGCTCATTTCCATATTGTCAATGACTCTGTATACATTCAACAATCCACACTCTGCACTGAGCTTGCTAGTCAAGTCTGTGGTTCTAAACTGCCAGTGGGATGACTACAGCTCATTACACTTGTATGTCTATCCAGGAGGTGTGGGGAAATAGCTGTTTTAGGTAACTACTTTGCAAATGTTGCAGACTGATTGTCTCAAGCATTGAAGTTCTTTATCATGCATTCTAAAGAAGTATTCTTACACTCTAAAGGGCATATAAATTCTGAAAAGCATAGTATTAGTAGTATTTAAGTCTCCCTCTTTTTTTTAACCAACAAACACAAACAAATAGGCAGACAAAAACTGAATGTGATTAAATACGTCGATAAAAGCCTAAAAATATGATATGTAATACAATATAGAACATGTCTTTCTGACGAGTGTTACATCTTTGTGAAGTTTTCAATCAATAAAAGGGATGATTAAATGGTCTGCATCACTGGTGAGGCTTTGCTGCATTTCAGTCTCCATCTCTCTCTTACCGTTTTGGTGCAAAGGTGGGGAATATATTCATCAATAAAGCTTTAACCTTTAAGTCATCAGTTTGGATTTGAGGAAGTTTCTCAAATCTCCTTTTTAAATTAAATGTGAGTTCTACTTCCTGATTTGATTTAATGTGAGGCTCCACTGTAATACTGTCAGAAATAATGGCTTATTAGCAGAAAGAACTGTATAAATGTGTAAAACTGTGCGATACTGTCCTCTGCAGGATGAGGGGGATATTGCAACAGATCTTTCATCACACTGTTTATTTCCCTTTCAGGTTAATATTAGAGACACAACCTTCTCCTCATTGACATTCATGCCTGAAAAGTTTGGTTTAGATTGTGAGGTAAGCGAAAGAACATGCATAGCTGAATCGTTTATTTTCATTATTGAGGAGATATATCCGGGACTTTATGGGCAAGAAATTCTAATCTGCAATTAAGACTGCCTTTGCTTTCATTTTGAGAAGAGGTGAATGTTGATGTGGCAGCCAAATGATAATGAGTTTTAATTTATTTATTTCCAATTGAATTTGTGATTCTAATAGGAAACAGGAGATTCTGTTATTTTTGTCCTCTGATATTTTGATTGTGCCACTTGGAAACTATCCAGAATCAATTCTGTGTTCACAGAGAAAGTACTGAGCTCACTAATGCTACACCTGATCAATCGCTGTTACAGGCTGTTTTGATGATCCGACAGAAAACTGTCCAGAGGTACATAAAAATTAGCTCCTTGTATCAATATCTCAAGACATATGGTAGATAACAATCAAGATAATTACATGAATGCTTGAGTCAGGAAGTTTCCTTCAAACCAAACAAATGTTTTATAAGCAGAAAAATATATATACAACTGATTCCTCCTGTGAGGTTGTTTCTGGCTGTGTGGCATTTGGAGAATGCTGACTCACACTTCCTTTTCCTGTCCACTCAGGAAGTGGTAGGGTTTAACCCCTGGCTGGTCCACCCTTATCTTCGAGATACTGTCTGGGCCCCCCAGGAGCCGTTTAGGAACAAGATCAAAAACAGTGCAACGGAGTCTGTGCTTTTTAGGGCCCTGTAAGCTGCTGTTGTTTCTAAGAGCCACACTGATGCAAACTCCAGCTGTTTACAGTCCGTCTTTTCTTTTGGTTAACATCCCACTGTCATTCTACATCATACATTGTTCTTCATTCATTAGAGTAACATGCACAAAATAAAGGCTTAAGGTTCAGTAAGTTAAAAGCCTTTGATTATGTCTCTCCATCAAAAAAGTGTGAATTATGTTCAGTATTTAAATTTATCCCGTCTCACCTGAAGGCTGGGATCCAAAAGCGAATCACACAGCTGTTTGTGTGGGTCAGTGGGTCACAGTGTCATAGAAGAGGTGAGAGAGAGAGAGGTGTGAGAAGAGGTGCATGAAAGACTTAAATATGTAGGCCAACCAGGAAATAAGCTGTATTCCTGACGAAAACTCAGGAATGTGTTTTTACATATCTGCCAAAATACCATAACCTGACCTGATTAAGTCAGTGCTTAAGACTGTGTCAAATGTTTGCCAGTGTCATCATTTTTTTGTAAGTATCATAAAAACTATGACATTTATTGTCCCAAACAGACTCTGTTGGTTAGTAACTTGTTTACAGTGTCCATTGTTGGACACAGTGGCACAATGACTCACCAGAAGTGCACTTTCAATTTTTGTTTCCCAGAAAAAAATGTAAATATCTTAACTGAAAACCTTATTTTTGGCATTTAAACAAAAACGCATTCAAAAAAATCTCAAAACCTATATATGTTGCAGAAGTCAGTGTTTATAGTATTACAATGTACAATTTCTCTCACGAATTTATATCTTTACTTTAGTGTTACATGTTAAAAAAGTATCAGAAGCATTGACCAAAGAGTTGAGAGGGACTTTGAAGCAAACAGAAGTGATATTGAACTCTAACCCTAACCTGAAAAATGTGAGGCACTTTTAGCTTAACCCCTTATGGTTGGTTTCTCAGCACCAACAAGTGGGACAGCACAGCTTTATTCTTTGGATACATCGTCTCTTTTTGATAGTGGAAACACCTAAAATTCCACACGGTGGATAAATTTCAGGCACAAACCAAAGCTTTATAAAATGTACGTTTTATTAACACAAAAACTCTGATGTGTAAATTATATTTTGGAAGCCACTTATTCATAAGCTGATTTTAAGAAAGTGCAAAATATCGTGCGTGTCATCTCAAACTGCATGTTTCTGCACCATGCAGATGTTCCTTTACCTCCACTTTGTGTTAGACTTAAAGGTTATTTAACATCACATGTGCTCAGCTTGTATTTCCATCTCCCTCTTTGCCATCATATATCAGTCAGATCAGTGCTTATAATATTTCCTCACTCTCTTCCGTCAGTGAAATACCTTTAAGATATGACAAAAAGTTCAAAATATTTTCTATGTTCCATCAAAAGATAGGCAAAAGTGTCCAATGTTCTTTTAAAAAAACAGTCACAAAGAGGATTATTTGGTTTCTCCTGATCCTCTCGCATTCAAGTCCCATGTTTTCCTCATCATTGATAGAGAACTTTTTTTTCAAAATCATGGTTGCATCTCATATTGTCCCTCTGTGGCGATGTAGAAGTCATTGAGAGTATTCTGAAGAAATTCAAAAGTGGGCCGGTCCTCGGGCTTCTGCTTCCAGCACGTCATCATAAGGTCATAGAGTTCTTCAGGGCAGCCGTCGGGACAGTGCATTCTGTAGGACCTGTCCAGACTCCTGATCACCTCAGGGTTAGACATACCTGATCAGGAAAAACACAAGTTTTAGTAGATTTTGTACTTTATATTTAACATCAAATGTAGCTTTCGTGGTAAGGTGGAGGCGTCGTGTTTTGGTTGTCTGTTCATTCATCTGTGCGTTGGTGTGGACTATTCTTGTTACTGTGATAGCACAGGAACACCACAAAAAGGGCAACAGGGCAAGGGCTATGGAGGATTTTCTCTAAAATTGGCACGTGTCCACTTAAGTTAAAGATTAAAGTATTGGATTTTATAGATCACTGGTCAAAGGGGGGCAGCATGGTAGCACAGCAGGAGGTGTACTGGGAGCTCTGGATTCCTCCCACAGACCAAAAACATGCTCATCAGGATAAACTCATTTAGATGTTAAGCCATTGATCTCAAATGTTAAGTCACTGAGTCTCAAATAAAGTACTTGTATGAACAAAATATCTTAAAACTGCTTTAAAGGATCGTAATAGCCATTCTGCAAATATTCACTTCAGACTCACAGATTAAGATATCAGAGTTTGTGGATCATGGATCAAGGAGCAAGGTCATGGACCCTGTTGGTCCTCCCTCTCTTGCATATCTCGTGTATATCTTAAATATTCTACGAGGGATTTTTTTTAACTTAGAAGAGAAGTTTACTCTTGCTGATTATAGAGGTAAAATATTAAAATCATTCTTTGCTTGTCAGTAGGACCTTGAGAAAGAAATATCTTAAGATTTCTTTAGGTGATTTTGGGCAAACTTAGCATTCCTGACTGATGCATGAAATCATTTTCTTTTAATTCCACGAGCCAAAGGGATCCTCATGTTCATTCTTTGTTTGTAAATATGATCTAATAAATGCAATATCTCAAGAACTCTTACAGTAATTTTCTCAAAACATTGCACATACTGTGTATAATCTGACACAGCGGAAAGACTGTTCAGTACATGTCACTAATCTATCTAGAAAAGACCCCATAGATGTGTTTTGGAATAGACAGAATCTTTGAAACTCAAATGGTTGGAAAATCATTCTGAGCCAATCAGATGATGCCGTAGGTGGGGCCTACTGCCACACATGTCCACTCTGACAGAAGGGTGAACATGGGTAGTTCTAGAGATCATAGGTCAAAGGGCAAGTTCAGGGTAGTTCATGTTCATCCCTTGCTTGAATGTAATGTTATGAAGCTGTCTTGTGAACTCAGAATCTCAAGATTTCTTCTAAAATATTTCCAATTTTGCACATACACTATATTACCAAAAATATTCGTTCACTTGCCCTGACTCGCATATGAACATTAGTGACATCCCATTCTTAATCCATAGGGTTCAATATGACGTCTGTCCACCCTTTGCAGCTATAACAGCTTCAACTCTTCTGGGAAGGCTGTCCACAAGGTTTAGGAGTGTTTATGGGAATTATTGACCATTCTTCCAGAAGCACATTTGTGAGGTCACACACTGATATTGGACAAGAAGGCCTGGTTCTCAGTCTCTGCTCTAATTCATCCCAAAGGTGTTTTATCAGGTTGAGGTCATGACTTTGTGCATGTCAGTCAAGTTCATTCACATCAGACTCTGTCATCCATGTCTTTATGGACCTGCTTTGTGCTCTGGTGCACAGTCATTTTGGAAGAGGAAGGAGCCACAAGTTGGGAGCATGGGAGCATGGAATTGTCCAAAATGTCTTGGTGTGCTGAAGCATTCAGAGTTCCTTTCACTGGAACTAAGGGGCCAAGCCCAGCTCTTGAAAAGCACCCCCACACCATAATCCCCCCCACCAAACTTTACACTTGGCACAATGCAGTCCGACAAGTATCATTCTCCTAGCAACCGCCAAACCCAGACTGGTCCATCAGATTGCCAGATGGAGAAGTGCAATTTGTCACTCCAGAGAACACATCTCCACTGCTCTAGAGTCCAGTGGTGGCATGCTTTACACCACTGCTCTACACTTTGCATTGCACTTGGTGATGCAGGGCTTGGATGCAGCTGCTCAGCCATGGAAACCCATCCATGAAGCTCTCTGCACTGTTCTTGAGCTAATCTGAAGGCCACATGAAGTTTGGAGGTCTGTATTGACTGCAGAAAGCTGGCGACCTCTTTGCACTATGCGCCTCAGCATCCACTGACCCCACTCTGACAGTTTACGGGGCCTACCATTTCATGGCTGAGTTGTTGTCATTCCCAAACTCTTCCACGTTCTTATAATACAGCTGACAGTTGACTGTGGAATATTTAGGACCGAGGAAGTTTCACAGCTGGACTTGTTGCACAGGTATCACAGTTCCACGCTGGGATTCACTGAGCTCCTGAGAGCGACTCATTCTTTCACAAATGTTTCTAAAAGCCGTCTGCATGCCTAGGTGCTTGATTTTATACATCTGTGGCCATGGAAGCAATTGGAGCACCTAATTCTGATTATTTGAGTGGGTGAGCAAATACTTTTGGCAATATGGTGTATGTTTTCTTGGACTCAAAGATGTATCCAGGTGCAGGTATGTCAGAAAACACAGAATTGAGATAGCATTTAGAACTTCTTATTTCCAAGGCTTAATGCATATGGAGTTTTAGAATAGCTTAACGTAAAGATACATGAAATAATGTTTGTGATGAACTTACACATATACGCTTAATGTTTGATAAAAATAATAAAATGTAAAAAAATTCTGAAGCGTTGTGTGTTTAGAGGGGCAGTTGCTAACACAATGCTAATAAGAACAACAAAAATTGTAGAGGGCCCAAACTCAAGTATTTCTGATAATTTTTTGATAACTGATAACTTATACACCATTACAACAACCAGAAGGACCAACTTAATCAGGTCTTTTGATTAATAAGAGGCACACAAACAAGACGTTAAACATGATAATATGCTTTGTAAATATTGTAACTGCTTCGAACATGAACCGCCATGTTGTCGTTCCAAAGTAGCTTTATTGTAGCTTTTTATTCTCACCAGATTAGCTTATGTTTTAAACACATCATGAAAGTTAAGTTTGTCTGTCAAGATGATCAATTTAAACAAAACATTAAAGAGTTATATAATTTTTGTTTGCTGCAGATCTTGTCATAAGCAATGACCCATGAACAGAGTGAACTATCTAACAGGGTTTTTAGTCAAGAGAACCATTACAATGCTAACTCCTGTGTTTGGCTTTTAACAATACTTCATCCCTGTACCACTACATTTGATTCCAGAGGTCAAACATCAAGGTTCCAGAGTCCTATCTTCATCATGTGCTTTTCAACATGATATTTTAAGATTAATTTGAGAGACTTTTCTCAACCTGTGCTCACAAACCCACCATAGTTTGTCAAAGATCAATGTTATTTGGACTCAAGTTTCCATTGCTGTATTTTCACTGTCTGGCACTTGCATACCTCACACAGACATAAAAACCATCAGTCAGTAGTTAAAGCCATTCGTGTCTAACTCTTCTTACCTGGGTAGGGGATTCTTCCATAAGTGACTATCTCTGTGAGCAGGATCCCAAAGGACCACACATCTGATTTGATGGTGAAGGTGCCAAAGTTAATGGCCTCTGGAGCTGTCCATTTGATGGGGAACTTAGCACCTGGTTTTCAGAGATGGGGTGAGAAAAAGGAGAAGGAAATCATATTGGTGAGCTGTGCATTCGACTGGGGACTGCTGAAAGTATTTCAGTGCACTGAAAATGTTGTTTGCTCTTTCCCCTTGACATTAAATCAAGCAAGACCCTGATAAATTTGATTAGCAGATTAGAACAAATGGCTGTGTGTTAGGTGCTGGTAAAAACAAACATGATTTTCTGATTTCATCAAATGTAAAAGTGGCCTTTCAAAGGCTGCTGTCAAAACCTTTAGTTTGAATGAGACATTTGCAGGTTTTTTTCCAGAATAGTAGATGAGTCTCTCTGGTTTTAGAACACAAAGGATGCATTCAGGGTCACAGCCTCCTACACTATAGTCATGGCTTATTTTGATCTCTTTACTCTGGAAATATTCAAACAAATTCAATATGGGGGATGTGATGTGGGTTGATAGAATTATTTATACATGGAAGATATACACTTCTCACGTTAGATTAACGTCGTTGACATTGTCATACCAAGGCTTGATATTTGTCTATAAAAAGTAAGCAAAAGTATATTTTCTGAAATCAGTTTTTGATTCCAGGAAGTGGAGAGAAATGTACAATTTGGTTGTCATGGTGCATAGATCTTGTATTACCTTGTTTAAATGTCAAAGCTTATGGGCTTAAAGTTTTGGTTTGATACTAATGTGGCTAAAAATAAATTCATATGATGCATGTATTTTTTGACACTTAAATACATCTGCCAAATTTTGAACCCACCTCTTTTGCTGACACCAGTATCACAGTCTCTTACTTAATTGACCGTCAAAAATGAAAGTTGGCTGCATGATAAACTGACAGCTACGTTTTTCCCACTATGTCATAAGACATATGTAATTTGGAAGCCAATTGGCAGTAAATTGTTGCTGTCAGGCACAGACCTCCTATCTCTAATTTTATGATATTTATTTTTTTTAAGTTCTAAACCTCCTTCTGTGTCAGAAATGGGCTATTATAAACTTTTCAACAGAAATTAAAGAACAAAAAACTAATATGTAATCAGACCAACACAATATTCATTCAGTTGTAGAGCTTTTTCCTAATATTTTGAAAATATGCATTTTTGGGGATAAGACGCAGATACCAATTATCAACTTTTTAGACAATTATCTGCCAATACTGATGCTGCTTTGATAATATTACTGCGCAGCCACAATTCAGGCCTTTTATATGCTAGGGTTGGTACAGGGGGCTTTATGTCATATTTGTAGTTTCAAAGCCTTGTCTGCAGTTTTCCTTTCTTTATGCTGTACCTTCATGAGCTGTGTATTCTGACTCAATGATCCTGGCCAAGCCAAAGTCTGCGATTTTACAGTGCAGCGTCTCATTGACTAGGATGTTTGCAGCACGCAGGTCTCTGTGGATGTAGTTCTTCCTCTCGATGTACGCCATACCCTCAGCTATCTGTTACACAGGAAACACAAAGAGGAACATGCTAAAAAAAAAAAATCTTTTAATAGAAATGAAATAAAATGTACAGTCAGAAAACTAGACTAATAATTTATGAGACAAATGCACAGGAAATATTTTTTACCACATTACAACAAGTCAACAGGTTGAAGTTTTGCACACAGACACATGGTGCATGTTTGTTTCCACTGTTTGTTTGTACAGTAGTTTTACTAAACCACATGCAAATGTGCAGCTGCAGTGTGTGTAAACTTTTGTTTCCATGTATGACGTTAGCAGCGAAGTGGGCTTAACCAGGATATGCCAACTTTCAGGAAGTGAAAAGCCTTTTTTTGGAAGGGTAACAGAGTCAGGGGTGGGGTGGGGGGTGCTGTGGATGGAAAATAACACTTCTTCCTGTCCGGATGTTAATAATTGATGTAGGGCGAGGCTTTCAAGCCAGACGAGCAAAAGCTTCACCACAGAAACCTCACAGCCACTGCTGACAGCATTCTCACATTGCACTTTGTGTCAGAGCACACACAGGCATAGTAAGTGTTACAGTGGAGCAGCTAGTGGGTATTAATAAACTCTGAGGTCACTGAAATGGCCATTTTGTTCTATTCGTGGCAAAGGATACAAAAATCTGTGAAGAGCATAAGAGTTGTATAAAAACAATGTTGGTTAATGTCATCTATCTAATGTGTGTTGAGAAAAAATATTATCGACAGGTTAATACAATACCCCCCGAGAGGGGCCTAATGGCTCTTGCTGCACAGTCTGAACAATATTTAACTTATTTTATTTTATTTATAAAAAGCATCATACTGTTGAAATGCGGGTTATCATTTTAGTAAAGTGCAGCATCCTTCGAAAACCCCCAAAATTGTATTTAATTTCTTTTACATAAGTGATATGTTGTGACTATAAAAAACAATTTGCATTGAAAACCCCCCCCAAATATTTACAGCATGTCCACTGTAGACAGCGGGACTTTAAGTTCTGAAATAAGAACTATTTTAGAGCGCAGTCTGATATGTAAAACAATAAAATACAATAAAGATGCTTTTGAAGAACATAAAACAGTAGATTTTTCTTTCTTTCTTGAAATATTTTTCCATTCACTCTTCATATTACCTCTTTACACATTTGAATATAGTGATTAATCTTTATCTGACCTTAGAGTCAAACACATGGTGTGCACGTGCCAGTTTTGATCACCAGAAGCTTTACCAAAACTCTGTCTATTTTTAAGTTATTTGTCATGTTAACTTATTAATATCATAACTTACTTTTAATTTAGGTTTTAATAATGTATGCTTCTTCGTTTTACAAAAGTACTTTATTACTATTGATTCACCTGTTCACCTTATGTTATACTTTAAATCTATATAACGATAACCTTTTAGTTTTTTGTTGTTGTATTCTTTATTGTGTACTCATGTTCTATTTTTCATTGCTATTCCTATTATAATTATAATGATAAGGAGCCTTTTTTATTTGTTCTCCTGTTTTCTGCTTTCAAATCCTTTTCATTGCCCTTTCCCTTTTCTTACTGATTTTATGTTTGTATCTATTATATTGGTCCTCATGGTTTTGTTTTACATTGCAGGGTTCTTGTACTGTCTGTGTTCTTATGAAATTAGAAAAAGGCCTTTGATTCATGGGCCTGGAGTCACTGGAGATCACCTCTGTGCACGTAGGTCTCTAGTCACATGCAGAGTCACTACTGTCTCTTGTGTGTTGCTGTGTTGTCGTGTGGCGTGAGCTGACGAAACTCTCGTACTTTGCTGTATATGGTCTTGCCAAAGAACTTTAAAAATCTCTGTTTTTTTAGAAATACTTTACAAATAAAGTTATAATAATAATAATAATAACAATAATAATAATAATAGTTATTATTATTATTATTACTAAAGATGTCTGAAGTACATCATTTATGTTCATTTCACATGTTTGCTTACCCTGTTCATCCTCTCTCAATATCCATCAGATATTAGCATGCTTTTCATTGCTCAATCTCCTTTTTTTATTTTTTTACCAGATACCCAAACGTTTAATTTTCTGCCTCTTTAGGACTCCTAAAAATAAGCCCAGTCCAACATAACTAGTCCATTTTAACAGTAATTTTTTTTGACGTGAAGTAGTTTTACAAAAAAAATATTCTTAAGATTTTCTTAACTTTACAATGACTTGCACTCATATTTTAACAATGGGGACAAAGTAACTCATGTTACAAGTTTAAACTCAGATGCAAATTATTAAATGTAACATTAAAGAACTAATCACAGAAATTAAGCACACAACTACTTTTCAATGCAAGCTACAGAGCATTAACAGGTTGATATATTATTTTTAACTCCCATTTTTACATTTATATTTATAAATCTATTTAGAAATGCATCAAGAGAATGTTTCTGAAACAACTGAAGCCAACTACAGCTCTACTTCCTCTAAAATGTTGCTATTTTTAAAGCTACTATTGTGGATTTTGACACATCTTGAACATGTAAATATATTCTGTTGATATTTTAAATTCCCTTGTAGCCACATTATGTAAATAAGAGGGCTGCATGTGGCCCTTGAGACACCAGCTGCCCACCATGGATCTAAATCTTCATTTTCATGTCTCATTATCTGCATTTCTTTCATCCTTTAACTGAATAAATCTGTTTTACTTTTTCTGTTGAGTCTCTTCTGCCTCTTAAGCTGTTCTCTAAGGATGTGTAAGTAGCACAAGTGGTATACTCGAAAACATTTTTTTGGTATTAAAATTAACAACCTTAGATCTAGAAAATTAATCAAATGTTCGTGAGATGCTCACATTCTTGAAATAATAAAAAAGAAGTTAGCTGACCTTTCCTCTCTAGTGAAATCTAAAGAATTATATAAAATACAGCATCCACTACAACAGACAAAAAATGAATATCAAGGCTCAGTAGGCCATGATACAGGATCTGTTCAAAACTCTGAACTATGGAAAACATACAATCATAATGAAGCATTCCTACCTGTGCTGACATGTCGATCAGTTTTTTCAGCTTCAGCTTTTTCCCTACGTCTGTCTTAAGAAAGTCCAGTAGACATCCTACAAATGAGAAAATGAGTTTAGTTCTGTTATTGGCTCTGACATCTTCAGAAACCATGATGACATGTTAGTATGTTCCTCATAGTCTTTTAAGAGCTGCCCAGAAACACATGAAAGCTGATGTTAGCGTTATAGTGGGCAGATAAATTCTTGATCCATTTAAATACCCCCATGTGTAAGAACAATGTCACATCAAAATGATAAAACAAACAAAATAGCTATTGAAAAAAACATCTAAATTAATCCAAACCACACCACAAGTAAAATAGTTCTAACCTAAAATGAGCATATTTGGGTCAGTTTTGAATGAAATACAGATATTTCTAAATTAATATAAATATGTGACATACTACATGACTGATTAAACTTCCTTTGCTGTCATATTAATACAAAAGACAAGAAACACCTCAACCCATAAACACAAATAGGTTCTCATTACCATGGGCAGCTTGGTTTGTCATTTGAAAACTGAAGTAACTAACTCCAGCAGCGTTACTAAAAATTAAGCATCTACAGCCAGTGAAAAGTTTTCATTGTAAAACCCAAACAGAAGTGACATGCATAAACATTTGTAGACGCTACCAGTAACGTTGAATCAGCCTGATTCAAATCTGACATCTTGCCAAGCTCCAATCTACAATGACTGTGAGCAGCCCAAAGTGGCACGGCCCAATCACAGTTTTTTTGAGCAGGAAGGGGTGGAAGCTACGAGCAAGACAACAGCAGGAAGTGGCTGCTTGTACAAATATTAGCATATGCTAACAGCTTAGCTTTAGCAGATCTGGACTGCATTTCTTTTTTGAAATGAAAAACAATTAACAACACTGCTATCTTCACTATGGGGATGATATTTTCGCTCTTTCATCTTTTGCGAGAGTTACTTTAACAAAGTGGCTCACATTTTTCCCCCAGACCATGGCTGTAGTAGCCTTGCAGAGCAGACAGACCTGCCTGATTCTGAAATGCTGCAGGTCTGTCTTGTAAGCCTCAGTTGTCCAACAAATTCACTCGGCTGAATTCTTAACTGCCCAATCAGGGAAGAGAGGCGGGAGCAGCAGAATGTGGACGTGACGACAACAGGAAGTTGATAACCGGAAGTTAAGAACAGACATGCCGATTAGCCTATTGTCCTCATGGCTACCTCGTGAAACTTGGCAAAATCTACCCTCCTCAGAAGTTTACTTGTAGGGATTGTCTTTGACAAGGTTCATGTCCCATAAAAGTGTTAAATGAATCATCTGTGTGGTACAATTTAGTGTAAGACAATAGTAAAAGGCTGTTAGCTGTTAGCAGCTAAGTAAATGTCTAACGGTCATTAACTGTTGTTAGCTAAGTTAGCCGCTATGGCTAACATCCATGAACTGTTGTTAACTGTTGTTAGCCATTAGCCGCTATGTATGCTACATTATAGGAGGCAACCCTGCTTGATGTGGTTTGGTCTGTGATTAATATGATGAGCCAAACGATTGTCCAATCACAAGCTTGTGGTTTTTTCTTTTATGTTCTGCCCCTGAAAACAAATTTAAAGGGCTCCTACCCAGATGGACTAGTGAAATATTTCTGTGGCAGATAAATGGAGCTGTCCATCTGGCTTGTCAAGTTATGGCTGTAGTGCCTGCTTACTAATTATCTGATTGGCAGTAATGAATGTGTTTGACAGAATGAATGTGCAATCGTCTGTGGAATATACTATTGAAAGGTTTCCTCATTTCCAAACACTTTCTATGGGCTCTTTCACAGACTGACTAGTGAAATATATTGAACAGTCCATCCGGTATGTCAGATTAGACTACCAGAGGAGTAACGTAACTAAAAAAGTTACTCAAGATACTGTAACTGAGTGGCTTTTTATTAAAGCAGTACATTTACTTGAGTGTAACATTTGTAAACTCCTTCCACCTTTGGTCATTGCCGTAATATCTTGTAGTCTTGTCAGCTGACAAAGTATCACTGTTGTCAATAGGCTACAATAAATTTTAGCTTACAGGTGGAGTGTATTTTTAAGCTAAAGAGGTAACCAAAGTTTCAAAATATTACCTCACTTAAAGCAAATGTTTGTAACTGCCAGGTAAGATAAAATTTTCTTATTATTCCTCTCAGTAACAGAGAAGTTAGCAGAAAGTCGATTAAATGAGGCATCTGCAGTTCACATGCATGGCCCTCCCAAACTTGAGTACATCGCAATAGTGATGGGCAATACTATACTTTTCGTAATTGGTATGATAACAATACATTTTCCCGCAATATTTCTCAAATAAAGCAATTTTTCATTGATCAAAAGCACATAAAGGAAACATTTTGATTAAGCTATACAACATTAGATCTTAAAGGAGACATATCATGCTGATGCATGATTTAATACTTACATATAATATAATAAATTTGAAAACGACCTTACACCCCCTTAATTTTCAAAAAATTAGATATTGTATTTTTTCTGATATCCTAGAACGAGTTTTGATGCCTCTTAAAATAGGTCATTGCGAGATGTCCGCAAGATTTCAAACGTCGTGACATCACGAGGTACCTTTCTTTTTATTGGAGTAATCTGATAAAACACTTCCTCCTCTGTGATGTCCGTTAGCCACAAAACCGTCACCGAGGAACACATCCGTCCAGCAGGGGTTTATAGTTCCCTAGCTCACACTCACTCATTACCAGCTCTGGCCTGAAGGGGGACTCAATACGCGGTCGCTGCTTTTAGCCTGCTGGAAAATACAGTAGAAGAAGAAGGACAAGCTGGCTCAACCCCCGATAGAACTGACCAATCAGAGCACAAAGGGCTGTGACGTTGCGAGGTAACTTTAGGTCATCCTCAGATCCGAGCATTTCAACGAGACCTTGTTAATGCCCTAAAATGAGGATTTTGAGAACGCTATTGTGGGGCAATGAAGGAACTAATTGACTTGTACTGAGGGCAGAAATGCTTTACAGGCATCCTAGTCTGGCATAGTGAAAAGGAGAAACAAGCATGATATGTCCCCTTTAAAGTGAGTTGAGTTTCAAATCTTAGTCCAAAGAAAATAATTTAAGGTATTTTCCACCGTTTAAGACTTAAGTGACCTGCGGTTGTTGTATTATTAATTGATAATAATTCCATACATACAAAACAATGTAACAACACATAAAACATGCAGGCCTATGTTGCATTTTAATGTTTTTAACTAAACAAAGTCAACTCTAAATTATTTAAAAAGTAGCTTTAGATATTTTTGTAAAGTAACAAAGCATAACATTTTGTTTTCTGTCTGTCATTCCCACTGTAGTTTATTACTATAGAGTGTAATGTTTCTGTGTCACATGACATTGAAAGTGGCACTGCCTTGACATAAAGGAAGAGAGACAAACTATATACAGACTGTAGAACATAAAAGATTGCTGGAGTCCTCATTTGGTATCCATATTTTAGAGAGTAATCAATACTAAAAGAGTTCTTGTAAAAATATCAATACTTTAACACTGCCATTCTCAAATCACAGCCAATTTCAGTACCCCGTCTAAACCATCATTCAACAAACCAATATGGAGACTGCAAGTATTTACCCTCTACCTTTATCTCATACATTTTAATATCATTATGATAACTTAGTTTTGCTGATAATTATTTCCCTCAAAATTCTCTCTCTTAACAGGCTCCGTGATTCTGCAAACTCCTTCCATGTTCCTTCATGTCTTCTGAAATACAAATTACTCCCTAAAATCAGGAAGAAAAGGTTTAAAAAAATAAATAACAGTCATGGTTAATTATACACTAGCTAAATTGTTGCACTGGCACTACCAGACAATACAAATGATAAAAGGGTAAGATGTTGGGAAAAAAAGTCTGGCTTCTTTAGTTCTTTAACTGAACTTTCGCTAAACTGAAAAATGTGCTATACCACTTTAAAGAAAATGCCCCTTAAAACACTTTTTCTAGGATTTATTAGGTAGCTTTAAAGCTTTTACCTACACATGTGTTTTCTGCTAATCACAGGCAGACTTCCTGACTGGTTTGAAAGTCTGAACCACTGCCTCCAACCCCTTCTCCCACCTTCTTTCACATTGTTTGGGCAGCCACTCAGTACTGAGCTCATTATCATAGCCTCCCATAGCCTCTCCGCCCCTTCAGATCTGAGCACTTCCAAAGGGGAGGGAAAAAGAGCTTCATCTGATCCTCTGCAGGGATGCAATTTTTTAGATTTTATTTGACTTAAAAACCCTTGCATCATTGACACCACAGACATGGTGTAAGCAGTCAAACCCACCAGGACAGTGGACCTTGAATTACCCCATTAAAATGGTGCCACTTTCAGGCACAAACCTCTTATCTCCATACTTTTAAGATCTTCACTTCTTTCTTAAATCAGTGGTATTGGTCACCTTTCATTTTGGTATGTGGGTTTAATATATCTTTTTAACCAAATAAACATACTTTTTTTGTTATCCACACAATACTACATTCTTTTAGTAGTAGACTATGTTTTTAATGTCCTGAAAAGTGACAATTTGGAGGCAGGAGGTTTGTGCCCAAGAGCAACAATATTTTAATATGCTTATCCAAGGAATATTTTAAGAAAAAATACACCCATTGGCTTTCTGCTCTTTGATCTCAACAGCTCATTTGGTTTAGAGCTCTTAAGGTTGAGAGTCACTGTTAAAAAGTGCAGTTGTGATTGCTAGCAAGAGCACGAGCGTTAACTCATGCTCATGCTAGCATGAGTGATTCAGTGGTTACATGTGAAGCTTTGTGCTCCATGAAATAATTAACATGTATCAAACACAGACATTTAAAGCCTTATACAGGATATAACTCTTGTTGAAGATTTTAATTACAGAGACATTACCGTTGCACCACAAGTGTAAAGTCAAGATAGACAAACTCATGTAACACTTCTGTATTGTCACCACCCTGGGGTGGAAGTGACACCTGATGTCAGCTATCAGCGTTTCAGTTCTGCTCTTCACACGTTCACACTTTAAAAAAATACCTTGGTGCTGAAACGTTTTCAGATTAGTCTTGATTGAACAACTAAAGTAATGTGTTGATGTTCCTTAAAGCAACAGAATACGAAATTCTTGACTAGTTTTGAATGACTCTCAGCTTCAATTAGATATTCAATTCTAAAACTATTGTTTTCCTTTTAGCAGTTTTTTGGGGAAAGCTTTCATTATTAAGACCCTACATATCTCACTACCACCTTATGTCTATGGTGATAACTAGATTTCTAGAGCTCAAATGAGGACACTGAAATTATACTGTGGATACACAAGCATGGTATCAGGATACAATATGATTTTTTATCCGTGCACCTTTAAGACCATAAAAGCCAGCAGATAATGAAACCACCAAAATCAGCCAACACTGCATTTTAAAAATGATGATTATGTTGAAACAAAATTCTGTTACAAATCATTATTATCATAATCATTTTTAATATTATGATTTTTATTTTTTATTAGTACTGTTATAATTTCCAAAGTTTACAGAAATAATGAAGCACTGTTATTAAAAATAGAAAAAACATATGCCAAACCCAGTGCATGACATATGATTATTTGTGTAATATTATAGGCTATATGATGTTTTTTTGTATTATTTATCTAATCAAGCACACCAGATAGACTGTTTTTTATATTTCAATAGTCCATCTAGTGTTTTGTGAGTGTTAAACTTCCCAGAAGCAGATCCAGCAGTTAACTTGGACAGTCATTCCGTCAATCAACATTTACAGTAATACAGGCCAATCAGATCTTGTAATAAGTGGGAGCTACTGCACTACAGAATATGAGCCACTTCATAAAACAAACTCTCATCAATTTATGTCACAAGTGGAAAAAATATCCTTAAAATAGAGAGGTTTGTAGTGTGGATATTTGTTTTTCATTTGATAAAGGAATGCCGTCACGATCTGTATAAACTGCTACTGACGCTGTTAGCATCTATGCTTATCTCTGGTTGTGCAGTCACTTCCTGCTGTCGTCTTGCTTGTTGCCTGTGCCTCTTCCTGCTCTAAAGGATGCTCATTAGGTGGTGCTGCTTTAGGCCGAGCACAAACGTTGTTGATTGGAGTTTGGCAAGATGGATCTGCCTGATTACAATCATTGAATCCATGCAGGGTTTAATAATTGTCATGCTTTTTCTGTAATTTGACATTGTATTATGACACACAAAATAAGAGTTTATGTTATTTCAGTAGTGTTTTATCTGCATAAAACTGCACTATAAGACGTAAATACCTATACCTATATACAGACACACAAGCATCGTGGAATATTTTGGTATCTTCTCTCAGTTTGTACAAATGGGGATGAAGGCTGTTGTAAATTGGGACATATTACTGTTTTTTGGATATTTGTAGGGAGACGGGACACAAGGCCTGTGAACAGGAAGGTTCCAGCTAAATCAGGACGTCTAGTCAGTCTATGTCTCACCATTGATCATGAACTCAGTGACGATAAGAATGGGCTCCTTCGTGACCACAGCGTGAAGGCGTACCAGTCGCTCATGCTGCAGTTTCTTCATCAGGTTGGCCTCCTGAAGGAAAGCCTCAGGCTCCATCGTCCCCTCCTTCAACGTTTTTATTGCAACTTTCTGCGTGTTCTTGTAGAAACCTTTAGAATAAATGTTCACAAGGGAATGAATACAGTCTTGTACCTTTGTAATGTTGAATGTGACCTGTGACAGGACTTGCTTTCTCTTACCCATCCACACTTCTCCAAACTGTCCAGCCCCCAGTTTTTTCACCATTTTGAGGGTCTCTCTGGGGATCTCCCACTCATCGTGTGCCCATGGCTGCTGGGGAGCTTTAGGTTTGCAGGGGGCATACAGACGCTGACACAATCCATCTGCTGTCCCTGCAACAAAATATCAAACTTTCCAATTATTAAACAGTCTTTGAAAATTTAAAGGTAATTCACTGAAATATCCCAGCTCTGACGACATCTGTGCCATGGAAGCTTGAGTTTGTTTGCTTGCATGTTAGTTTTACTGTTCCTGTGTTTTCTGTGCAGTGGCAGCCATGTTACAGATTCAGCCTTGTTATCTTGTGGTTTAGTCAAAGGGCTTGAATGACTATCATTCTGCTAAGACAGGAAATGCAGAATGCACCACAAGGGTCTGACTTTTAACTCAGTACTGCAGCGGTCTTACAATTCACAGCATGCAAGTAATGAATCTGAATATAATGGTTTATGGTGTAGAACACAGTCTAACATCTTTTTAAATAGAGTAGCTCTTAAATGAGTAAAAGTTTAAGATGAAACTGATGAAATAGTGTAGTACTCACGGCTGTAGTATTTGACCAGCTCCTGCAGGGATGGGAAGGTGTTTGAGGGCGAGATGTAGAAGCCACCATTATCCAGTGCTCGGATCTTATAGTGTTTGACCACATCCCCTTGGTCTGGTACGTAATCTCTGATTGACAGAGAGAAGGACCCTGAGGAGAAAGACAATATCAAAATAGTGCCCCTTGTGTTAGTTTTAAAACTGGATTACTCATTTCAGAATCAGAAATATGTAATTGTTGCAGTGTGGAAAATGTGTGTATTACAAGGAATCTCACTCAGAGTAAAAACATAAACCTATTTAAGATGGTGCAGAACAAAAGTATTCAAACCACATGAAATCAGGGTCTGTTTCTCCTAGTCCATCATAATATAATGTAATTTTGTCATTGCAGTAGCTCATGGAAGCTAAAAAAGTAGACTGTTTACAGGGTTCCTGAAAACCTGAAAAGTCTCTGAAGATTACACTTCTATTTAAAAAAAAGGCCATAAATACACAATCTGGTAAAAAAAAAAAAAAGGTACCCCCCAAAAAAACCCAAGAACAACAACACACACTCTAATATTTCTTTGGACCGCCTGTAGCTTTGATAGCACATGCATATGCTGTGGCATTGTTTCAATAATCTACTACAGTTTCACAATATTTATTTCCATCCAGTTTTGCATTCATTTTTCACCAAGATCCTGTATCGATGATGGGAGAGTCTGACCACTGGGCAAAGCCTTCTCCAGCACATCCCAAAAATTCCCAACGGGGTCAAGGTCCAGACACAGTTGTGGCCAATCCATGTGTGAAAATGAAGTCTCATGCTGAATCACTCTGTCACAATTTGAACGTGATGAATCCTGGCATTGTCATCTTGGATTTAGCCCGTGTCATTTGGAAGAAAAAATCATTGATGGAATAACCTGGTCGTTCAGTATATTCAGTTCGTCAGCTGACGTCATTCTTTGGGCCATAATGTTGTTGAACCTCGACCTGACCAACAGCAGCAACCCCACATCATAGCACTGCCCCCACAGGCTTTTACAGTAGGCACGAGGCATGATGGGTGCATCACTTCACTTGCCTCTCTTCTTACCCTGATGCTCCTGTCACTCTGAAACAGGGTAAATCTAGACTCATCAGACCACATGACCTTCTTCCAGTCCTCCGGTCCAATCTTTATACTCCCTAGCAAACTGAAACTTTTTTTCCCGTTAGCCTTACTGATTAGTGGTTTTCTTAAGGCAACACATTGTTCAGTCCAAATCCCTTGAGTTCCCTTCACATTGCGCGTGTGGAAATGCTCTTACTCTCACTATTAAACATACCCCAGATTCTACTGTTGTTTTTCTTTGAATTTATTTGGCCAAACACTGAAGTGATCACCGATCACCATCGTTCCAAATTTTTTCCCAACCCCATTTCTTCCTCGAAGATGATCTGTCCAGGTTTTAACAGTACATTGGGCAGTTCTTAACCCAATTTTAGTAGTGTCTACAATTTCTTTGATGTTTTCTCTGCTTGATGCATGTCAATGATTTAACCCTTCTTAAACAGACTAACATCTTTTCCACAACCATGTCCACATGGCTTTTGGCATGGTTTTTAAGAAATATCAAGCAACTCATTGCATCAGCTGGGGTTAAACAACTTGTTGCTAGCTAAAAGATAATCACCCTTGCAGATCATTCTCCAATAGACTCATACTTATTTGCTAAGTTGTATCCAGCCTTTTAAAATGTAAATATGTCAGTATGTTATAAGTGTCATAATAAGTTTATCAGTGATGTATAATATGCATTTACCTCTTAATTTAAGTAGATTAACATTTTTTCGCCCTGTACTGAGAGAAATCAGAAAAGCTCAAGCAACACGTGTAGTCCAGGAAACAGCTGTATTGGACTGATATGTTGCTTTGTCAGGATCAGTCTCATGTAGTTTTTCCTGAACTATAAATGCCACTGGAGCTTTTGAAAATTCTCCAAGACCCTTCGGTTCTTCTGAAGCTTGAATCTTGATGAGCAGAAAATCTGACTTTTGTTTGACATCCCACAGCGCTTACATAAAATATTATTTTAACTGCTGCACAAAAACACAAATTTAATATGCTTTTAAAAAATATGTTACTTTGCTATTATACTAAATTTGATAGTGCTGTATTCATCCAAGGAGTCCATTTTACTGCACTGAAAGCAACATTTTGTGAAACTGTGTGTCACTCTTGATTCATCTGCTTTCACTGATCTAAGAAAAGATGCTGGCAACTCTACAACACAAGAGTACTTCACCTCAGTTGTTTGTAATGCAGCAGTTACACTGATCACAATCAAATGGTACTTTCACAAATTACAGAAACACTATTAAAAATCATACTTCACATGCATGTTTACTTCCTAAATATTCATAGTATGCTTTGTGTCATGTTTAACGGAGAAGCGTGTCCTCTTTAATATATTGTGATTTGTACAATATATAGTACAAATGGACTAATGCACCTAAGATCATACAAATACAGTAATATAATTGTTACATGAATATTAAACATACAGTTTTAACTAGTTTGTATTTTGTATTTTTATTGTTCTTTATTAAGGTACATTAAATAAGAAAAAGTTCCTGAAAATCATTTTGTGATTTAAAATACACCTTTTATCACCCTTTATTTTACCCTGGAGAAGTTTAAAAGATGCAATGTTTTAGGGAGCCATGTGCAAATGGGTCAACACATGCACAAGAAATACGTCAGATTTATCAGATATTTAAATCCACACTACGAGTACAAAAGATGTTGGCATTAGCGTACACCACTAAACTTTATTGATATTATATATATGTATGAGTTTGCTTAATTCAAAATAACTTAGCCGATCACAGAAAGAGTCTATTTGTAGTCACCTTTACACGTCTCACTCTCTCGGACCAGAAATGCGCCTGCTTTATTCCCTGGGGCTAAGAGCAGGCGTTCAGTTTCCCTCCTACTCAAGTCTTTGAAAAACCACCTGCAGAAGACAGACACCAAAACACTCCTGTGTGAGAGAAGCACATTTGTACAGCAGTCTGTCAAAGTGTCCTGCCGTGTGTGCAAACGTGTGACTTACTTCTCCACCTCCAGTGTGTCTGCTCGGGCCACATAGTTACACGGTATGAAGCCCTCCAGTCCTGTGAGCAGTGATTGAGCCACCCACCATTCTCCATTTCTACACACAGAGATAAACACTCTGTTTCACAGGCATAAAATGGCATCAAAATATAGACCAAAAAATACCTTAAAAGACCGCTTACTGAGTTCCAGCACCAGCAAACTAAGGCAATTCTCACCAGCTAATAACTAAATACTGCCTGCCTTATTATGATAAGTAACTATTTCCCTTTTATTGTAACTTACTGTAAAAGAATACAGTGCTTAACAAACGTATTAGACCACCACCCAATGTAAGGTCTATGCCACGGCTGCCCTGAATCAACAGCTTATGTAATTACCAAAATGACTTTTTGGGTTTCGGTAATTGTTACTACGGAAGAGTAGTTCAGGGTCATGACCCTGATGAAGGTCACAAGTCGAAACGCATCAGTCTAGCTGTTGCCTGAACTATAAGTGTAGCTGGAGCTCTTTTGAGAGCACTTTTCTCTCCTAGTGACATTAAAGTTGGTGAAGCTGTGCCAGAACTTCTGTCCTTTGTAATGATTAATGCACCATAATATTCTAGCTCTTTAACCAAAATTATATTTTTAATGCTAAAATATATTGATTACTTTTATCCAATAATGATTGAATTTACTGTTTTTACATAATTTACTGCCAATACATAATTCCAGAATATAGTAAAGCGCATAATTACTCATAATAAAGATGTCAAATTAGTAATTTACTTGCCTTCCTGAACAGAGAAATATAGTTTTTGTGGTCAAAAGTTAGGCACGATTAATTTCTGATTTCTTAGAGAAGCCCCCTGTTCAAAATGTATATTCAATACCATTTTCAGCTTCAAACAAGTTTTTTAAAGATTCCCAAATATCTGTTTTCTCATTTTTATGACAGGTGGTTTAATATATTTTTGTCAAGCACAATACTTTAATTTTTATTTAATGATTTTATTTTTAATGAAATGGTATAGCAATAATGCCCCACATTCATGCAAACAAAGCTCTTACATTGTGAACTGTTAGTATGTAACTTTGAAAAATAGTACTGTGAAATGCAATGGCATAAAATAAATAAATATTGAAGGTAATACCCAAATAGGACACTTTTTGTATGCATTGAGTCATGTGGTTCTCTTGCTTCATTGGTTGAGAAAGAAACACTTTCAAATATTTTTCTTTACTGCTTATGATTGCTTTCAGCTTGAAAGATACTTTACTTTGGGCTTACGCAGACCTGTTTAAACATGTTGCTTGGTTGAGGATACTTACTCTTGTAACACCTTTAGTTTGTCTCCTTTTTTAAAGGATAGATCACTGTCGTTGGTCCCTTTAAAGTCATGCAGTGCCACAAATACAACATCACCTGAAAACCCATCAGAGCAGACAGCAGTGAGTCTACAAGTATTCAGCTGGTAACACTTTGAATGCAGTGATAACGGTAAGGGTGGTTGAAGTGGTGTTTGGTTGCTACATTACATGTTGATATAGAAATTCTGAACAAGAATTGAGCTAAATATTATGCACTATATGACATAAACACAAAAACTTCCCCTGCAGTTTAAGCACTTTGACTATTTTAGCTTGAGTAGTTTGCTTTTGTAAGTAATCTGATCTTGTGCCTCGAAGAGCACAGAGGAAATACAACTTAGATCTGAATCACTCGAAGGGCCTCTTCAACATCGATCTAAGCAGAAGCATTTTTACTGCACCTTGTTGTATATGTCAAATGAATAGTTCTGTATATTACCATTATCCACAAAGTTCCTGCTCTGCTCCTAAAGAACAAAAAGTACAAATGTATTAACATCAGTCTGTAAATCAAAATAAGTAGTTCAGGCTTACAAGTTACACCACAGTTGGTAACCTGTTAAAATGAGTCAATCTTTTCTCTTGTCCGTGCCATACTTACTATGTGACTGGATGGGTGGGAGTTGTCAGAGTTGTGTTTTCCTTTGTAAGACTTATTCACTTGTTTCTGGTCACTGCAAGCACAGCCCATCCTGCATGGATAAATAAAGTCAGCATCTGTTATAGGTCACGTCACTACTAAACTGTAGTCAAAACAAACACTGTATACTTGTGGCTGAATGAAAGGACAAGCATTAAGCTCAGAAAGCCTGAAAACCAATCATAACCTGTCGTACATAGCAAATTCAAGAAGAGTCAAACGTATGATGTTGTCAAAATTTTGGGAAGGGCAGAATTAGTTATACTCTGGATGGAGTCAAATCCCTGAAAATTTACTCTCAGATGAAACAGAGTAGTTTTTTTTTAGTCTTATTGTTCTTTTTGATTACATGTCATGCACTTACAAAGTGCCCAACCCTCATGGGCTCATAAGACTCCAAAAAACTAAGTTGCAGTGGTTCCACAGATTCATAGCAGACTAAAATAAAGTTGCATTTTCTATCTACAATTCAGCTAAACACATTGCGTTCTATTTTTTTCTCTAATGCTTTGCGTATAAGAAAACAACAAAAAAGGTCCCTCCCCTAAAGCACAACTCAATTTTTTCATAATAATCCAACCAGAGGAAATCAACATCAACAGAAGACATTTTACTGAAAAGTAGGACCCTTAAATCATCATAGACAGGACAGTAAGAAGAAAATGAATTTCATTCTCACTTTTACCTAACTCACACCACAGAGCCTGTCTTCCTCTGGAGCAGCATTAAACCTGACGGTCTCTAAGGCTAAAGGTTATTTTTCTGCACGGAACTGGGATTAAGAGAGGGAAGAGGGATTTTTGTCTTTAATTTATTTAAACTGAACATATGATGTTGTACTATAGCTATTCTTTATGACCCTGCAAGTTCATTATTTTGGTTTACATCATTTCAGACCACTGTTCTTTGTACTTTATAAACAATTTTCTCCTAATCTATATCACATATTCCTTGTAAAAACATATAACACATTTCTCAAAGAAAATACAGATTCCAACTGTCCATTAAGAGCATCCTAAAGAAAAATTTAAATTTCTGGTTAGATGTCTAAATGTGTCTTTTCCAAAGCCACACCATTTCACGTTTTTGTTTGATATTTGGAGGCTCCCATCCCAAATCTTCAACCATATCCAAAACAGATGTGACTGTATACACATCTAAAAAGAATCTCACGGCTCTCTCATCAGCTAGATTACAACTCTTTTGTTCTCCAAACCCCCTAACGCCATAGACATATTCAGACAATGGACATACACATGAATTATAAAGCTCTGAAATTTCAGATTACCACAGTGTTTCATTTTGTTCTAAGCAATCCCAGAGCTCTGCCAGCTGACTGAGACAGAGCACTCACAGCGTCTTTAAAATCAAGCCAAGATACTGTATTTGTATTAATCAGTATCAGATAGCTCTGTTGGACACAAATTAAAGACATCAGGACTTCTTTTGAACTCTCTTGATCTAAAATGCATTATATGTATTTTTTTTCTTGGTTTGACACCAGTCTTTATTTCAAGCACAAATCTGCAATAATGTCCAGCATGTCTTGCAGAGTTTTTAATGTAGAACTACATCGTCAGCATACAGTAATACTCCAACACAGTAACACACTGATCTGCTACTTTAACTCCAAGACAACAAGCTTTAATGTTGAGAGCCAAATCATTAATGTGTATGGCAAACTATGTTGGCAACAGAACATCACCTTGCTTCATCCTCAGATCCTTGAGGAAACCATGTATTAACACTTATTAACACCAACAATTAACAACTTGCAATGAAAAAGTTCTTTATTCACCCAAACACTTTCTTTGAATCAATAAAGCACAAAGGTTAATCTTCTCTCCTTAATGTTAGATTGTATGATTGATGTGATTACATATACATGATGAATACACGCTTGAGCTTATCTGAAGATATTTTGCTTGTCCAACAGTAAGCCTGCTCTCCCAAGGTTGACCAACAAGCCTGGGGGAAGCAAATAACCTAACACACCGCTAATAAGACTGATACCCCTATAACTGAGAGGTATCTGGGAATAGCTTTAATAACAGTTTTGTTCCATTGTGTATAGAAACAGTGCCGTTATCAAACCAAATCAAGCAATCCGAACAATGGATGTAATAAACTAAACAATCATGGTGACTTTAACAGTTCACTTGAAATTTCATCAATTTCATCAAACAGCCTTTTTTAAATTTACCATTATATATACCACTTCTGAGGAGAAATCTACATTCAACACATAGAGTATTAGTATTACTTGGACTGATTATAATCCAAGATTATATGCTTTTTGATATGCATTTCCACTCAAACAAGTCATCATTAAATAAATTATTAAATCCAGGAAACAATTTTCAAAGACTTTTTCCCACATGTCTAAAACACATCCCTAATCAGAAATACATTCCCCTCTCCCTCGCCTTATGTCTGTGGGGATCCCCTTAACCTTTTAGGACATGATTTATAAAATTTCATCCCGAAACTGATGCAGATTGTGAATCAACATGCAATGACAAACCTCTATTAAATTTACATATCACAGTGCATAGTCTTGTGTTAAATTTGGTCCGTGCTTCCCATAAAACCATCCTCACTTTGTCTCTCAGGTTTCTATTTTCACTTCACAGACAAACTTTCTCTTCTGTTCTTAAACTGTCACACAATTACCACAAGTCTTGGTTCCAGTAGGGTTTGGATGACTTCTTTAAGTCTTTACTTGTGATAACTTTTTCCTTTTCATGTTTATCTACCTCAGTAAAAATACCGCCACTTAATTTGTTATTCCAATTATCTCTAACCTGTTGACTATTTTTGAGTTGTCTCAGTTGCTTCACAAGTTGTTTTCATTTGGACAGGATTAAAAAAGATGTAGGGAGTTTCTTTGGTTTAGCAAAAAGGGTGTCATAACAAGTGTCATATTTTTTAAATTAGATTCATAGGTGTCACTGTAGTGTCTTTAAGTCTGAACTTTTCACTCTGCACCTGTAAGTGACACTTGCAGATGACACAAGCTCCCGTCACGTTTTTTTTCTGATACATATGAGCTCTCACAAAATATGGTGTCAGCTAATTTTCAGCTAAGGTAGAGTAAATAAGCAATGTCTACACGAGTGTTCATGAGAGAACACTTAAGTAGTTAAAAATATATCTGGTAGAGTGCATTGCTAACACCACATAGAACTGTGATTAAAAGTCACACTGTTGTGTGTCACTTAACCCCAGCAAGAGTCAACAACTACACCTGATGAGAGTTTAAGTACCAACTCTCCAAAATGAGCCAAAAACAATATGTTGAACACTACCAGAAAACTTCTTCCCAGAGCTATTGCCCCTCCATGTTTGCTCCCAAAACACCAGTTTGTAATTTACTGATCCACCTCATTCCTAAGAGAAAGAGTCCTGTAGACCTGAGCCCGTCTCTGAGGGTTTCTCTCTTGAAAATGTCCAGAAGTTTTTCCTCAGATACTGTATGTGGCAGACGCTGACAGGCCATGTAGAAAATCATAGTTGAACAGACACTGCTTTGCAGAAGGCAGGGATTCAAAGATTGCAATGATGTAATTTCTTGTCCACCTTGGAGGACAGTTCAGGTGCTACACAAAGGGGCTGGGATGTCAGTAGGGGGAATATAAACTTGATGTTGGTCCAGGAATTGCCTTGGCTCTTCATTTCAGCTGCTGATGCTTTAGCCCAATTGGAGAAAGTCCCTGAAAGAACGGTCACCACCTACCACATCAACACTTAACCCTTTAAAGCCCAAGACCATAGATTATAGCCATAAAAATCAAGTTTTTTGCAGATGAAATGTTTGTTTCACTTACTGCTAAAATTCATAAAAATCAAAATGTCCATAAAATTCAACAAATAGATTTTTCTTATCTCATTTGATACATTAGGTGTTTTTGGCAACTGATAATCCATTTGAGGACATTTTTATCATCTATCTGATTGTATTCAGATGTTTTTTTGTAACTTGTTAATCATATTGAGTATTATAAAAGTATGTATCAAATATGATACAATTGGCTTTATAGGGTTAAACCCTTTGGTAATTAGTTAGCTAAATTAATGATGAAATAATTAGGCAATACATAAGCATTTGTTCCAAATTTATTGTTTAGCTGTGCATATGTCTGAGCTTAGGAGGGCTTTTAAAAAGGAAAGAACGAACAAAGAGAGAAATCCTTGTGACTGTGGATGAGGGAGAATATCGTTATCACCTTGTGATCGCCACAGGATCAGAACTCTCCAATTTTCTCCATGTCATGTGACTTAGCCTCTCTTTCTCACTCTGGCAATAGCCACCTGTACTTGCACATGATGACTAATGACCCCACAAACTAACTGAACTATTCTGATGCCAACATTACACAAGAAACAAATCAGGAGTGTGAACACAAGAAAATATAAAGACACAGAAAAGTCTGAAGACAAAGATTGAAAATAGGACGGGTGAGGTAGCACCATGATGAGATGCCCTGGTTTGGGGCTTGGGTTCATCCCCGAAAGACTGAGATAATGCTCGACTGAACCTACCACTTCTTCTTTTTATTTTCATAAAAGTAGAAACAACAGAGTAGGACGACCACTCCCAAGTCACTCTTTCCAAGTTCTGTCCTCACACTGCCCCACTTTAGTAAAAGCTGATCTCACTTTAAAGCCCTCTACATCCCACCTCCACCAAACAAACCCCAACTCTACGTCCTTGATGTTTTGTTTAATTCTCCATATTTAAGTGTTCTCCTTCTAGACACTTGCTGTCAGACCATAAAAGTATGTCAAACCTCACCTTAGTACAAAACAATGATTCCTTTCAAAGCCAATCCACATCTCCCTCCTGGTCGAGACAGCCTGGCTTGCCTTCATAAAAGTTTACCGCCTCTCTGATTCTTTACCTCAGTTTCTTAAACACTGTAGATCATTTAAATATTTCGTCACAAACTCTAACACCATCTTTATTTCAAAAGCCAGTTTTAGTGAAAAAGAGTTTGTTTACCTGGTGCAGCAGAAGAGCTTTTTTCAAGCTTCTCTGTCTCCAGTCCTCCCGCTCCAAGTCTCACACTCTAAGTTCATTTCTGAGTCTAAAAATAACACAAATAACGAAGAATGTGCTCAGCTATTACCAAGAACTCTCTTTTTGGGTTTTACTTCTTGGTGTAAGTAGTCTCGATGACTCTCATAAGAGGAAGTGGAAAATGCATTTTCATCTGTTTTAGTTGTTATTTGCATACTAAGTTTAGACAAAGCTGTAGTGCCAAAACAATGAATGTTAAGAACAGGTGTAAATATTTACACAGTACGATTTCTGTTTGGCCTGAAAGCTTGTTTTTGCTTTGTGGTTTACTTATTCCTGAGTTATCACTTCTTAATCATCTATTGAATCAAAAGAGGTATTTAAAGACAACGTTTTAAGGGTTGGGTCTCCTGTAGAGAAAGAATACAAATGAACAAAAAAATATGCCTTGTGCCCTTTTATGTTTATGCAGGAGAGACAAGTGGACAACAATGAATGTAACATCAGGGGGGATAAGGAAATGCTCTGATAATAATAATAATAATAATAATAATCACAATAATAATAATAACAATGATAATGATAATGATAATGATAATTGTCATCATCTTCATCATACAAAATAAATAATAATTTCTTTATTTTGTATAGATCTTTTAAAAATGTATAGATTTACACAGTACTTTGACAAGCAGACGGGAACATACAAAAGAAAAAGTAGAAGAGCTTAAGCACAAAAGGAACTAATCAGAAAAATGCCCCGTTTAAGTCAAAGAACCCTCACAAACAAACCCAAATGGCAGATTAAACCAAAGCACAATAAGAACTTAAGCAAGGGAGCAGTAAAACTTCGACTGTCTCTCAGACCATTCACATAAAATGAAACATCTGTGAGGAGAGCCATACACCCTAAAAGAGGGCACAATCAATCCTGATACCGCACATTTTCTGAAAACACACAGATCCCCAACCCATAGGGTCAGAAGCACCCAAAAAACACACTAACTAGAGCTGAAACGATTCCTCGAATATTCGCGAGTACTCGATTACAAAATATCCTCAAATTAAATTTTGTGCCTGGAAGCCTCGTTTAATATATAATTATACATATAAATATATATCTGGACTACTATACAGTGCACGGTGTTTGACACGGACGGTCATTTTTGTGGCACAACGCACCTGCTACCTCCGCTGCTGCGCTGCTTGTAAAATCATGAAGGAAGAGAAAAGAGAAGGACAGAAAGGAGAGAGTCCACAGAAGAAATGGCAGAGAGTGTCCCAAGTGTGTGGTCACTACAAGAGGGGACGAAAAGAAAACACAGTGCAGTGTGTCTGATGTCAAACAGAGTTAGCCTAGCACGTAGCTTAGCGTGATAGCACGTCGTTAGGGCTGCAACTATTACTATTACAGCATTTTAAATATGCTCATCACAGACATGCGTCCTCTTTCCATGGTGGAGGACACAGGATTTAAGAACATGATCAAGGATTTCAATCCAAACTACACAATGCCCTCCAGAACACACTTCACAAATATAATTGCAGAATTATATTACTGCTTTGTAAATCAGTATTGTATTGGCTTTGTTTTAAGCCAGTACTGGTTTAAACTTTGAAAGTTGTTACAATAAAAACCCTTTTCTGAGGAATAAACGGCATTTGGTTGCTCAATTTGAAAGCCCTAACATGTTGCATTGTATACAATTGATTTATTTGTTTAAAAACAAAAAAGCATATTTTGCTAGAGTACTCAAGTACTCTGAGAAATAATTGACAGAGTACTCGATTCCAAAAATACTCGATAGTTGCAGCTCTAACACTAACGCGCATTACCCCTCACCTCCCAGGGTCCCCCAAGGAAGGCGCAAGCAGCCATCTCCAGGCACAGGCCCCGAAGTCTCAAGCCCCACAAATCAAAGACCCCTAAATATTCCCTAAACAATACCCGGCAACCAGGCCTGAATCCACCATGCCCCCTCCTCTGCCCCCTGCCTTCATAACTAGAACCTGTTTACACAGTATGTCAGGTAAGCCCAGACAATACAAGAACCCAGCATCATAAAATGAGACCGTGAAGAGCACAACATTAATAACAATAACATTAATAGTAAAATAAATAAAAGCAAGGGACAACCATGAGGCCCAACACCTTAACCTACGTAATCCTTTACTTAACATACTCCAAGGAGGATTATTAGGCACAATAACCTTTGCCAATGGTTGTTTTTTTTTAATCTCTCTGAACATTTATGATGCTCACACTAATCACATGATGATCATGTTCTCAAGCAAGAGGTAAACATGAGGCCCTTTGACACTGACGTTTGACTTACGTCGTGCAAAGTGTAATCAGTCCATCCTTGAGACAAGGCAACACTTGCTAAGTGTATAACAAAGCCCTCCCCATTTTTTTTTTTTATATATATTGGTCTCAAAAGCAAAGAGCAAACATGGTGCTTTGTGTCATTTATTATACAAGCTAGGGATGGGCATGAGGCCCACTCATGCAAAGTTTGACTGAAAGAATGCCATGCTATTTTTAAGAGTTCAAATTCACAAGCGAGGGATAAACATAAGGCTCCATGCCCTTGATCCAGAACCTATAACCTCTAAAATTTCCATTTTAGTTTATTCTTGAGTCAGGGTGGACTTTTTTGTCAAGGCTGAAAAAAAATCCTTGTAGCTGTCCTGAGATATTAGCCGAAAACATGATGCCTCCTGCCTCAGCTGTCGTGGAAACAGAGGCATGGAACGACAAGACCAGTAGCAAAATGGTGAGATGCTGATTTAAGCTGCTTTACAAACAGCTGAGCGATGAACAAATGAATCGATCCATCACTGCAGCCTTTAGTCTGTGGTCACAGGACAACTGTTAACAGCAACCTGGAAATATGTAGACCTTCATACTTGCGTCGCAAATCTTGTGCATCAAAAAGGGTTTTGACACAGTCCGCAGTGCAAATAATCTTTTTAGTCACGACATTTGAAGAAAATGGCCTCTCTATTATACGTATCACTAAGACAATGTTACAGTTATTATTACCTAGAAATATTCTTTATAGCCTCATTGCAACTTTGAATCTATTATTTCAGTGGAAATCAAGCACCGTAGCAGCGACAACCTTTAAAGTTTGTTAGAGTTTACTTTTATTGTTCTCTATTTCTTATGATTTTTTATGCATTCTAAAAATTATTATCTCCACCAAGAAGAATTTGTTTTTGTCTTTTTGTTTGCCTCTTGTTTGTTAACAGGGTAATTAAAAAGGTTATGAACAGATTGGATGGCATTTTCAGAGAAGGTTGGTTAGAACGTAAGGAGGAACTTATTTGATCTGACACCCGATACTGACCTTGAAATTTTTATTAAGAAGTCATTAACATTGTGAGATTGTCAGGTTTCACATTTTCACTAATAGCTCAATAACTATTCAACAGACTTGGATGACATTTTCAGGATGTGTTTCGAATGGCCCATGGGAGACGTGATTAGAAAGCGTTTATCTGAATCTGGATGTAAATCCAAGAATTTTTAAGGATTTGCAAGACATGTACGAGACCCTGCAGTTTTCAACATTTTTTATATCAGCCCGTCCAGCAATGCAGAAAACGCCTTGGTGGACGTGTGTGCTCTTGATTTGACTTGTAAATTTAGGTTCATCCCACATCTCGTTACAGAAATTGGCATTATCATAACTTGAGGGTTTGCAACTTCTCCGTCACTACCCTCACACTCTAAGTTCTAATTTGTTATATTGTCTCCAAATATTTTCACATCTAAATTCATGTACTGTCTGCTGCCCCCACAGCCCAGAGCACTAAAAGACAGAACTGAAAATGTCACAACTGGTTTCAATCAAAGGTTTTCGTTCCATTTTACTCTCTTTGCAGCAAGAATCCTATGAGCAATCCCTGTGTTTTTAAACTGTTATTGTCCCTAAAGCTGTTGCATTTTCACAGTGCATTGTTGAATCCTTTATCATATTTATTGTTCGTTGTTATTGCCTTAAGCTTTTTTCTTAAATTTGTATTTATTATGTCTTGTACCCCTAATTTCTTAGCCAGCTTGCCCTTGTAAATAAGATCATGATCTCAGTGGGAAACTACCTGGTTAAATAAAGGTAAAATGCAAAAAATAAAAAAGAAATATATAAATAAATATTATGGTTATTCAGCAACTTTACAAATAACACTTCCTAAAACATGTTTATATCATCAGACAGCTACGACTTGATTTAGGAATCATGTGAGCTTTTAAGTCAATTAAACTTCACGTTATCCTGTTGAAAAAGTATCATGAAGTGTAAAAAAAAGTGAATATAAATATAGTGGGGAAAATCTCTAGGGTTATTTATACACTCACCCATAAGTGCTCTTAATTTAAATGTGCACACGTTTATAATTTTCATGCATGACATACTTGCCATGCTATTTTATTATGGATTACTTTTATTACATTTATTGTATTTATGCAGACTTGTGTAACAAAGTGACAACACTTGAAATACACTTTTGAAAAGACTTCATTTTAACCACATTCTTGTATATTTTTCAAAAAGTGTGTTGCAAAATAAAGTGCAGTAAAATACCAAAGTATACTTTTACAGAATGCCCCTCCATATTACCAGAAACAAATGCACTGTGTGAATCATGTCCAAGTAAGATTTTAATTACTAATTTTACCCTAAGTTGTTTTGTAATCTTACTGTTTTATGTTTTTGGGGATACACACATTTACTTAGTCATCAGCAATGAATTTCAAACAGCAGATATAATACCTTGAGCTTGTCCTCCATGCAGGCTTGTTTCTTCAGAAGTCGTCCAGATGCAAAACGTTTCAATTTCCTCATTGAAAACCGACAGTCTGTCACTGTGTCACCCTCAGTCACTCTCTCTTCTGCTCTCTCTCTCTTTCTTTCCTTTTTCCACTCTGTCTCTCTCACTCTATGACGATCTCGGGCTTCCCTGGGGGGCTGCGCACAGTTTACTGTAACAGATAACACTTTGTTTATTTCTTTTCCTCAGATGCCTCTGTGGTAGTTTTTTTTAAAGAGAGCAGTAAAAATGCCTTATGCTAGCACTGCCTCAATAATGTTAAACCTGTTAGCAATCAACTTTTGGATTAATTTTGATAGCACACATGTCCCAAACCTTACTATCCACTACTTCAAAAATTAAAATACAGTATCAGAGACTGGGGACCCCCACCATTCCTGGAGGATGTTAGAGCACAAAAAATGCAGCCACACCCATAAAGGGCAACACGATGCTCAAAAGTCCATTATAGTTTTATTTTCATGCATTATATGTACAGATAATTTGAATGTAGTGAAGTATTTTGTTTGGCCGTTTACTTTAAGACAGGATTGAAACAGAAAACATATCATCTTCACTAGCCTGTAGCACTCAGGACACCCTTAATTTGATTATAATTAAAGCATAAATGATCTTACTTGTATCTGCCTTCTTTAATAATATAATCATTCAATTTTTTATGACTCCACAACAGCCAAGGCGATAAATAAATATGTTCTTTAGCTGTGTGCCTATCTGCAGATACATTGTTTTTCTGAATGAGATTTCTCAAGAGCTTTAAAGGGAATTTTCTTCAAGCTTTGAACTAAGGTCCTCCTTTACTCAGGGGTTAAAGGTGATCAAGTATTTGGAGGTCATTGGTCAAAGTCACACAGCTGGGATAGGCTTCAACCCCCTGTTACCCCTAAAGGGAAATGCAGTATAGAAAATGAATGAATGAATGAATAGTCAAAGTCACAGAGCTACATGTTCATCACTTGTTTATATTGAAACATTTTCAGAATATTTTAAGGAATTTTGTCAAACTGTGCAAAAATCTCACCTGGCTAAAATGAAGATCTGATTGAATTTTGGAGCCCATTATTTAAAGGACAAAGTAATTAAATCTGAAAGTCTTCTTTTGCTCATGAACTCAGTCCTTCACAAAATGTCAACAATGCATTGAGGAGTTTATTTGAACTAAAGGTGGAGATCATTGATTCTCATGTTCATCTTTCAAACAAACTGAGACTCTATTTCGAGAGCACTGTATATGATTTTCATCAAACTTTTTCAAATGTTCTTCCTCATTATAGGGAAGTTAAAGGGCAACTCCGTTTTTTTGACACCTGGACCTTATTTTTAGGTGTGCATGCTCATATAGTTACTCAGACAAACATCGTGCAGTTCGGAGTCCTTCAGAAGTTATTTAGATCCAACCGATTTAGCCGCACTTACCGGGGGCCACGGCAATGGAGCTTCAGCGCGGAACATAATCTCTGCAAAATCGCTCATTTCGACTATATTTTTTCATCCATCACCAGTGTTATCATAAAGTCAGCTCGTCTACCGTCTTCAGCTGGGTCAGCTGACCTGGTAAACAAACTTTTGATGACGTCATAGCCGCGCAACACAAAGGTACAGCTGATTTACTTTTTGCCGGCATTGCTGAGCAACATGGCAGAATATTTATCTGATGTCGAAGAGTCAGACTACTTTGACGGTTGTCCTTACCGGTTTGAGTCTGAGTACACGGACGAGGAGCTCCATGAAAGAAGAATGCGGAGGGAGAGAGACGAACAGCTGGCTCGAGAACAACAAACAGGAGCACGTCCACGACTCAATGCGAACTGGTGGTGCGCTTGTGGACAGTGTTCGCCTATAGCAACAGAAGAGGAGTGTGTTAGCTGCTCAGAGTGGGACTTGAGACCGGCTGACACGCGTATGGATCTATATGTCTGACTACTCTGGAGGATTTCTCTGCAATGACAAACCGGGCTGTGGTAGAGACGAGCGATTTTGCAGAGATTATGTCCCGCGCTGAAGCTCCATTGCCGTGGCCCCCGCTAAGTGCGGCTAAATCGGTTGGATCTAAATAACTTCTGAAGGACTCCGAACTGCACGATGTTTGTCTGAGTGAGTATATGAGCATGCACACACCTAAAAATAAGGTCCAGGTGTCAAAAAAACGGAGTTGCCCTTTAAGTAGATTTTTATGGTCATTGGTCAGGTAATAAAACCACATAATAATCCTGTTTTTAAACAAAATATTTCAAAGATATTTTAAGCAATTTCTTTTTTAATTGTTTCATTTAAAGGTAAAAGAGTAAGACTTTAGAGGTCAATGCCAAGATAATAGAGGCAATCAAAGCCTGCACAAATGCCAAAGAAATTAGTGTTACCTAAAAACAATGTCAAGGTCAAAAGTCAAGGACAAGGAACCTCCTGTAGATGTTGTTATTTAGAAATGCTTTGAGAGATTTTATTCAAACTTTGCCAAAACAATTTCTGGCCAACTTTCGTTTCTAGTCAAAGATCAAGACAAAGAGTTGGATGTTCATTTTGCTTGTGAACAAATGAATCAAGAACCCTTCAGAGGATTTTTTTCAAACTCTGCACATATATTTACTGTCTCTACAGTGACATGAATACATTTAGAATTCCAGTGGTGAAGGTCTTCAACCTAGAAAAACCCACAATGGTTACTGAAACAACTTAAAAACTGACAAAATTAATAATAAATGAAAAAATACTGAAAATGAACTCATGGATATCAGACATTGCCTTTGAATTGTGGTTCAAAATAATAATTTTAAAAAACACAATGATGAAACTAGCCTGGACAAAAAAATGATGATACCCCTATAAATGATTGATCATAGGGACATGTTAACATAAAGTGTGTCCTTTCATTAGTATCACAGATGTCCTCAAGCTTGTAATCAGTCAGTCTACCTATTTAAAGCATGTCAAAACTAAAGGCTTTAAGACCATCTCATAGCAGTTTGATGTTCCTGTGACAACAGTTGCGTTTATTATTTAGAAGTTTAAAGTCTACAGGACTGTAGTCAACCTCCCTTGATGTAGCCACAAGAGGAAAATTGATGACAAATTGAAGAGACATATGAATGGTAACCAAAGAGATTAGAGGCAAACTCCAAGGTAAAGGTACATCAGTATCAGATTGCACCATCTGTGACTGTTTGAGCCAAAGTGGACCAATGGAAGATGATCAAGGAGGACACCACTGCTGAAGGCAAATCATAAAAAAGTGAGACTGGAATTTGCCAAAATGCATATTGACAAGCCACAAAACTTCTGGGACAATGTTCTTTGGACAGATGAGACAAAACTGCAGCTTTTTGGAAAGTCACATCAGCTCTATGTTTACAGATACAAAAATGAAGCATTCAAAGAAAAGAGCACCGTGCCTACTGTGAAACATGGAGGAGGCTCAGTTATGCTCTGGGGCTTCTTTGATACATCTGGCACTGGGTTTCTTGAGTCTGTGCAGGGGTACAATGAAATCACAAGACTATCAAGGCATTCTGGAGAAAAAAGTACTTCCCAGTGTCAGAAAGTTTGGTCTCAGGAGCAGGTCATGGGTCCTCCAACAGAATAATGACCCAAGGACAGAGCTAAAAACACCCAAGAATGACTAAGAATTAAACATTGGACTGTTCTGAAGTGGCCTTCTATGAGCCCTGATCTGAACATTTGTGGAAGAAGCTGAAACATGCAGTCTGGAGAAGACACAATTCAAACCTGAGACAGTTGGAGCTGTTTGCTGATGAGGAGTGGGCCAAAAAACCTGTCGAGAGGTGCAGAAGTCTCATTGAGAATTACAGAAATTGCCTGATTGCAGTGATGCCTCAAAAGGTTGTGCAACAAAATAACAAGTTAAGGGTACCATCATTTTGTGGAGACCAGTTTTTATTATTTTATTTTTTAAAGCAATTCTCTTGAACCACAAATCCAAAGGAATGATTTACATTAGTTAATTTTTCAGTACACTTTTATTTATTATTTCTTTTGGTTTCACGTTATTTCAGTGGACTTGTGGGTTTTTCTTTGTTCAACAAAATGATACCAACAATTATGTTATCAGATACTGATATAAACAGTCAGGAATTCAACCACAAAGCCCCCCTATGTTTTAGTCAGAATAAAAATTGGGATACTTGCATACATTACAAATCCTTTGAAAACTTACTTACAACTGAAAATGTGAAATGAGGAATACATACTGGTGGATTAGTTATTACAGTAACAGAAAATAATTTTGGTAATTACCAGTGCTGTTCATTTGGGGCAGCTGTGGCATAAGCCTTACAATTGCTGGTGGTCTGATAAGTTTGTTATGCACTGTACTGTTTGATAACAACTGTATTAAATGAGGAGGAGAATTACGACATGGGTGAGTCTTTTTTACCCTAAGACTATGTAACAGTTAATGAAGGGATGAAAACTATAGGCCTTTAGAATCATAAATGTGCCACAATAACAAACACATTTAACATGTCTACATAGTGAGGCAGGAGGTTGTTCTGTATGAGTTTGTGTTTGTGTGACTGTAGTTGAGTACTTAAAAGTGGAAGTTAAAGAGGTTTCCATGACGTACTTTTAGGTCCTCTGGTGGTAAAAACCACACTTGAATAGTATACCAATCAAAACTCAGCTTTTCCACCAACCAATGAACTGGTTTAGATCTTGCAGTACAAATTCTTAACACATGATGGCAATGTTAGCTCGCTAGCAGGTATTTGTGTGGCTGAGCCTGCCCACTGAAATGCTCTGCACCCTACAAGGCCAAATACGGCTCAGAATCAAAATACAGATATAAAAGCTCATACTACTTTCAGAGGGGGGGGGGGTCTGTATTTAAAAGATGCAACACTGAATAAAATATCTCTGCTGGGCTGTGTTGTGTTCTTAGATTTATTTTTTTCTAACCGGTAATGTCAGGATCATTTTGGAGAATTAATAAATAGATTTCAGAATAAAGTGCGTCGTGCAAGACCTCATAAGGTCACATATCACAGGTGTTTTCTGCACATTTCCTCTTATTGATGCGTCTTTATCTTGACTCTGAAGGGAGTTCAAGTCTCATTTTAAACTCTGATTCCCCTAAAGTGGGACTAAATCATGCCATTTCTATAAAAAGATGACCCCTACATTGACCTAAAAATGGTATATTTTCAAGTGGTGCAGGGGGGCATTGTGTGGATGTGAATACAGATGCAAAGTCAGTCACATGCGAGGAAGAGAAATGGAAGCTGATGTGCGGTCAGTCTATCAAAGTGTAACAATGCCCTTCTGTTAACCAGCTCTTTCCTATTCTCACCACACAAAGCTCAGAGGAGGGAATTCACCTCTTCTTCAGCGATGGGAACCATCGACACAAAACAATGTGTCCTTGAGTTATCTAGCAGCTATTATGACCCTTTTGTTTCTGGTTTGCATGCTAAATTATGATTAAATGCGATTAAAAATGAATCAAAGAAGCTTGTGAGGAAGGTATCATTCAGAGTGTGCAGTAAGCTGTAAGTGCAGGGAACAATAAATCTTACAGCACCGGAAGTGTTTGCTTCCTATGGGGGGCTTTATACAACACGCAACGTGGGGATATTACTCTCCGGGCAACACTTCACAGGTTTTTGTTTGGACCACCTGTGCTGTGTGTGGGGACTGTGCTGTGCTGTAGTTCTCTGAAGGAACAACCAGACTTCACACACACACACACAGAGGCTGCAGGTGCATGGTGAGTGTTATTGAGTGCGTCCTGGTTGCTAACTGCTGTTTCTCTTTATGCTCCCTTCTCCTGGTTTTCCATCAGCCTCTTGTTTTCTTCCCAGGGCTCGGCGGATGCTTGTGTACAGCTCTGTTGGGGTCCCCAGACGTTGCATCCTGCCTGCATGAGGGTCATAAGTGGCCCCACAGGATAACCTGAACAACGGTGGGAAAGACTAGGAGCGTGGGCCTCCTTCAGAGACGCAGTCCTGACCACGTCTGTGCAAAAAGCATACATGCTGCCAACGAGTGCTTTCAACTTCCTCCATCAAAGCAGTGGAGGATGAAGAACACAACTTTATTACTTGAGTAAAAGTGTTGATACTGCTGGTTAAATATTGCTATAGTACAGGGATGGGTAATGTGGCCCTAATGGTGACTTAACTTGCCCAACCCTGCACTGATACAAGGGAAGTTGCTCTTAAAAATACTTCAGTGTTAAAACTATACAAAAAGTAATATCTTAAAGACACGTACTTCAGTATTGGGTGAACAACCTGGCACGACCCATATACATCTGAATTTGAACCTGGGTTCAGTTTTGAACCTGTAGCCAGTTTGCAGAGTGTCTTCCCCTATTCTCTGTCACCCCATTTCACAAGCCTATCCACTAGTGATGGGTAGATGAGGCGTCATTAAGCGTTTCGACACATTCCCAAACTGTATTGATAATGTGTTCATACTGTGTCACTGAATACTGACACCTGCTGGACCTTAAAAATCCCTACAGGCAACCTAGTTGACAGACTCAACTAACACTGATTCAATGACCTAGTATATACAATTATATAATTTAAGTCATTGTATTTTATATTGTATTATTTCATATCTTCATTTAAGTTTAAAATATCTTTGATATTTTTAGATACGGTCAATAAATAATGTGAACGTGTATCATAACGTGAAAATCTAAGAGAACATGTTGTGAATGAGGATGCTTGTGGACTGGGATTTTTTTATTTACCAATCATCTCTCTCTCTCTCTCTCTCTCGCTATACATATATATATATGTATATATATATACATATATAATTCTTATTATTGTTATAATTATTTATTATTACAAATTTTTCCCTGAATCCTTCACTTTCAACATTGCTGAGGGGCTGGCAGTCTTTCAGGATCAAATTCAGCAGAGCCTCATCCAGCATCTGCTTGATGGTTGAAAATGAAGTAAAGAATAAATTAACATGAATTAATTAACAATAAAGCAACTGTGAGTAAATTGTAGAGTGGCTGTATACCTGAGTTTATCCTGGCTGTATCTGGGACTTCATTCTCATGCCTGGCCCTATAATGCCTCAGCATTGAAGATGTGCTTTTATTTCAATAATAATAATAATGTTTGGAATGTGCTGATGGGGGACCTTGAAGGGGCTCAATTTTTCTGCTGGTGCCCCTGTCTACTGTTGCAAACAGCATATTTTATGACAGAATCACATATTTTTTCATTGCTTCGCATCAGTTTCTATCACGAAAACAGTCCTAAAAATGTCATACTGTAGTCCTAACAAAAATATTGGTATCAATGTTAGTATTACTGATGAGTTTGGAAATATTAGCTGATTGGATATTGGCAAAATTCTAATATTGTGCATCCCTAGTTTAAAGAATTCACCTCAAAACATTTCAACTGTTGCATGGGTAATTATCTTTCAGCTGGAAAGAAGTGATTTAACCCTAACTGTTGTGATGAGTAGCTTCTTATTTCTTAAAAAAGATCTTTCAAAAGACACATCAAGCAGAGGAAACATCTAATGAGATTGCAGAAACTACAAAAATTGGGTTAAGAATTGTCCAACCAGTTATTACAAACTGGAAGGATAGTGGGGAACCATCGTCTTTGAGCGAGAAATGTGGTTTGAAAAAAACCCTGAGTGATTGTGATCGGCGGTCACTTAACGATAGGCCAAATCAAATCGAAGAAAATCAACAGTAGAATCAGAGGCATGCTCTGTAGTGAAAATAAGAGCATTTCCACACGCACAACACAAATGGAACTCAAGGGATTAGGACTGAACAACTGTGTAGCCTTAAGAAAACCACTTATCAATAAGGCTAACTGCCAAAAGGCTTCAGTTTGCTAGGGAGCATGAAGATTGGACCGTGGACTGGAAGGTCATGTAGTTTGATAAGTCCAGGTTTACCCTGTTACAGACTGATGTCCGCATCAGGGTAAGAGGCCACATACCACATAAGAGTATGCATGCAATGGCGACATCATGTTTTAAGGGACCTGGGGGAAGATTTCCCCATAGGAAATAAAAGCCTAAAAGTGTCCAACCTCACAAGTCCACCTGAAGGAGGGGGGCAGCCAGTCCCTCTTCTAATCCAGAGGACAGAGACACCTCGCTAGAAGAGCTCAGCAAGCCATGCAGCATAATTGTGTTTAGTCAGAGAAGAATCATTTGATAGAAGCCCAGAAAAAAAGACCAATAAAAGGACAAAGTTCAAAACTACAGTTCATACTAAGAGCTCCAAGTATGCATCACGTGTTTGCAGTGGACAATACCTGCAAAAACACTGGTTGCCATTAGCCTACATCTGTTTAAAAGTTCTCTGTGTGTTCCTTAAAAACAAATCAAAGCTCTGTTTTTTCAGAAGCACATACACAAATCAACACTGAGATGCACTTGTCCTCAATTTTTGATCTCCTAATGCTTTACAAGAGGCCCCTCTTTAACTTCCTGTCTGTGTGGGAACCATTTTTGTCCCCTGTCACACATGGAGTGAGGGAAGGACTTGGACTCCTGCATTTGCCTTAAAGGACAAAGTTATTGTCAACAAACAGGGAACAATTGAAATCCCCCCATTCACTGCTGCTGCTCCCCTGGGATGTTCAGGGCTTTTGAGAGAGCTTCGTTTTCCTCCATCAGACAGCAGACTTCAAACAAACTGGGTAATTAGTAGCTTGTGGGTACTATTTTGGATTTTTGTGTGATGACCTTCAAATGCATCAATGCATTGTTTGGCACTTAAAGTGAACCTCCGACTAGAAAGGAAGCCTTAATGTGGGGTTGTCAAATTTCATCAAAATCAGTTAGTGGTTGCTATTAAGCAGTGAAGTGACCCCTAACTTAGTTTTTTAAAGACTACCAAACAAAATTACACTTTCACCATACAAACAGGTTACCTGCTGTTGGTGTGCGACAAATCTTGAGGAAACTTCATGCAGCTGTCTAAAGCTGCAGTGAGGTAGTATTATGGCTTTGGGAAAACCCCTCATTATTTGCTCCGGATGACGTTCCCCACTCCTCCAGTGTTTACCATGGAAATGACTCTTTGCCAGCGGACAGGTGCTTCCTCAAGCACTCTTTACTTTTCCAGAAGATTTGATTTGATCAAATTCACCCTACCAAATAAAAGAAAAGTGCTGATTATCACAGGTTCACCTGAATTAGTATGCTTACTTTTTAATCTGTGTAAGCAGAAGTATTGCTCTTAAATTGAAATAAAATCTTTCTTTAAGATGCGGTCACATGACTTCCACAGAAATTATATAACAAGTAAGCCAGTCCTGAAAAACCTTTTGTATCAATGGGCATGTATCTATCTGTATCTGGTCTCATATTTGAGCAGAGTGTATACTTTTGGTGATGTAAATTCACTTTTTTTTTTCATCCCCATAACATCCTCAACCTAAGGTTGAAAAAAATCACATTGTAAAAATCACATTTACAAAAAAAAAACTTCTACTAAAGTAAACTGACCAATTATCAAAAATAAACATATTAAATATTTAAAATAATTAGTAGATTTTAATAGATTAATACCTTAAACTTCTGTTTGGACTGATCCAACAAAAGTTGTCAAAAAGCCTGAACTTGTTTTAGGTAGCTATTTAAGCTAGCATGTGAGCGTAATGCCAGGGAGCATGATGGAGCGCCGTTATCAACCAGTCAATCGTGTTTCTTTAACAAGTTAATTTAAAAACTCTTTAGCTCTCAGTAATTACTCTGTAACATTTTTATATGTTCTTAGATCTTACAGACTTTTACTTTCTTTTAGCCTATTGTTTACAGTCATTTTACTATTGGGTGCTGAAAAAAGCTACATGCTACAGTTTTATGATGATTGATGAGACTGTAGAATTAGACTTTAAGAATGTTGACCTGTATATGGTGTTTATGTACAGGTAGATTTCTTGCTGGCAAAGCTTAATGCCAAAGAGACTATAGGCCTGTGCATTCCGTCACGGACAGTCAGAGTGAGCGAAATGCCATATTTAGCGAGTATTCAGACCCCTCCAGCAACCCTCCCTCAAGAAAGCGGAAACTCCAGTGACTTTCTCTGGTGTTAATGCAAACTTTCAGAGACTCTGATGTGACAGCACATAACATTTTATTTTTTTTTCAACAAGGTGCTGCTGTGAGGCCCTTCCCCATCCCGAAGTACTATATGATCATGTTCCCCGTGGGCACTGAAGATCACTGGATGATGTTGGAAACATCTGTAGCTTTAAACATCAAGATAAAAATGAAGACAAGTGCTGCTGTTATATCACTGAACATATACGTAGGTATTCAGGTAATGATGATGAACATAAATTCCACTTCTTTCTCTTCCTTTAGTTTTTACTTTACATAAAAATTAAGATGTTATGTTATGTTATGTTATGTTATGTTATGTTATGTTTCACCAAATCAAATCATCAATCTTTTAATTGATTAGGCTATGACATAGTACACATTACCCCAACATATACTTTAAGTTCCTCTGTTTTGTGTAGCCTGTCTTGTTGCTGTCATGATAAATATTTTTATGTGGGATACCTAATGTTGCACCCTTGTTAAGTTTACCCCCCCCCCCCCAGACTTTAAAGCTAAACTACAAACAAGATAAGCAATGCATTTCTTTTAATCACTGGTATGAAATAAATATGCATGCTGTCAAGAAGTAGATTGTTCTGTTCCTCACATCAGCGTAATGCAGTCCATCAAGGTGACACCAATTACATGTGTCATGCAACCACAGGAGATTACAAATGGAAAGTCTGAGAGAAGGACATCCATCAGCTTCAAGTAATGGGGTTCACAGAAGAAAGAGAATAAGTGATTTCTCTATAGACATTCTCACATTTATTCACTACATCTTCTGATTTATCTCACCGTGTGTATTGTGGTTGAAAATCAGAAATATTAAGTGATGCTTTCAAGTCTGTCAATAGCTGTTGTTCATGATGTCTAGAACCATGAAATACTGAGGCCACATTATTGAGCCGGAGACTACATGAAGTAAAGTTCAATTGATTGATTCAATAAAATAATAAAATTGATCAAGTTCTACTTACAAATAAATATGTCAAAAAGTAATGTTTATGGCATTAATTTGGATGAATATCTGCCTATTAAAGCTGGGGTTGGCGATCTTATTTAGATACACTTTTTGTAATACTGGTTAAAATGGTCTTTATGACCCAGTGGTAATCAACTCATAATGTGTTCTTAAAACAGAGCGAAAAATATCCGCTACAGCAGGAGTAAAACAGGGAAAACCCCAACCAATAATCATGCCGGGACACCTGTTTTTAAACCAATCAAATCCGTCGCCATTCTGCCCGCCTACTGCGCGTGCATTTTCCGCATGTAGCCAACTCATACTATCAGAGTCCGCGGGAGAATGCTTTCAGCTTACCTTTCAAGTTTTGTCTTTGAAAATAAGGGAAGCCCGCCGTGAGCCGTCCCACAACACCAACCAAGCTCCAGTATCCCTCACATTTGAAGACAGATTTACAAGAAATCTAAAATAAACTCTTTGTTTTTCTAAGTTTGTTCTGCTGTTCTAATCTCGTGATAGCTGCCACCCAGGCTGCTGCAGCTGGACGTTCTCGCAAGGATTTTTCTTCTTCTTCTTTGGTTTTACGGCAGTTGGCATCAATCATTTTGGAGCATTACCACTCCATTCAGGCTAGAGACAGAACTCAGTTTGGAGAGGCAGAGGAATGTTTTTATTATTACATCATCACACGGTAGATTTACGGGAGAATACTAATACAGGAGGACGTCGGGAATGAGGATAAAATACGGAAAATACGGTAGTTTCATGGCCAAAACAGGAGATTTGACAGCTATGTGGAAGATGTCGGAGGAACTACCTAGACTCCGATCAATATCGGCTGTGAGTACTAACTAACTTTACATGTTTGTTTGGTGTTTTCTTACCGCTGACTGAGACATGACTTGGTGTAGTGTAAAACAAACACATTGTGCTGAGGGTTTGGAGTTGAATCGGGGGGGGGGGTTAGGCAGAACCCTGAGGAGATGCTACTTTCAAATTCATGCTAGTTTTCCAAAATCACCAACCCCAGCTTTAAGAACAATATGTTTATATTTGGATATGACAGTGTGTTTGAATTAGCCCAAATTTATGTTAAATTCGCATAATTCACATGGAAATTTTCCAGTTTTAAACATTTCCAGTATTCCCCAGCTTAACTTCCCATGGAATGTACGTGGAAATTGTCCGGGTATTTGCTAACAATTTTTCACATATTTGAAACCTTTTTTGACACACATAATTTAGTACTCTGTTCTGTCACTAGAGCTCTTATAAGAGCACAAAGGTTTAGAAAAAGTTGTAAAAACATCAGAGATCCACAGAATAAAACCCTCGTACCCGTACCCTTGTACGACTAATGCTACCCAGTCCTCCACCTGCTGACTCCCATTGACAGTGGTGGATAAAAACAAACAAAACCTAGAATTTTCAATTTCCAAATTTCCAGATATTCTGTGAATTTTAAAGTAGATTAAAGTGGACACCTTTCTCTGGAAGCTGATGAATGAATGAACCTACCTGTTTTAATTGTATTTTTAGCATGAATCTTTAGACCAACAAAGAACACCAGGAATCAGTTTAAAGAACATTTAATATCATTGAAAATAAGTACAGTACATTCAGCAAAGGCTTTTACTGTTCAGAGATGTTATAACACAGTTACCTATGAAAATACAAAGATGCACACAATAGTGTCAACCATCATTCACTTTTCCCATCTTAGATCCAGCGCTAAAATACACCCATGAATAACATGGCTCTGCACAATAATATTAGCTTTATCTGGCTTTCCAGAAATATTTTAATAACTAGAAAAATATATGCTTTTGTATATATTTTCTTGATTTTACCATTGGAACCAAAAGTCTTTAAATTAGTCTTCTGATCAGATAAATTACATTCATAGTCTGGGGTTTGGTCCTGCAGAACAATGTTGAGCAGCACAAAAGGTGTAAATACACTTAGTAATTGACAGGGAGACTACAGGTCGTCTAGTGTTGCATGAAAGAACATTTTCAATTCTCTAAGGTTTACAGTGCAAAAGGTCCCTTTTAGTTTATTATGAACAATTAAAACACCCTACATAAGTATATACATTCAAGTATTAAAGAATCATACAACTGTATGATCAGTATTTGTGTGCTTGTGTACATTATCAGTATTGAAAATGCTTAAAGAAAGTGCTTGTATATCTGAAGTGCTATATAAAACCCAAGCTTAGAATCAGATGAGAAGATGTACATATGTTTATTTTTTGTTTTTAATTTACATTTCTCATTAAGTTTCATAATATAAACTTGTCACTGTAACTGAAATGGCAAGAATGACTCCAGTCTGCTGATGGCATGTTACAAGTGTTCCAGAGCAATTGCAGAGTAAGTAAGTCTATACCAAGAATGGTTGCTAACTCTTTGACTCCAGGCTTGAAGCTTCTTCTTGGCTTGCCATGTCAGTTTCAGAATCTTCAAAATCAGCATAAGCGCCTTCCTCAGATTCCTCATTCGCCTTTTTTATCAAATGCAATGGGATAACTGATGGCTTTTTGGCTGCGTTTTTGACTACCTCTAGAGTATCAGTCTTTCTTGGAACAAATTCTTTCTCTCCATCCTCTGTTTCATCCTCTAGATCTTCTGAATCTTCTTCTGCCTCATCTTCTCCATCGGCTGAATCTCCATTGTTTCCCTGCCAGCCTTCAGTTGATGTCTTTGTGTCCTCTGTTTTAGATGCTTCAGTGTCTTCATCATTATCATGGGCTCCATTTGGAATGGAGATACAGTCACATTGAGTTGCATTTGTCCCGGTATCAGCATCTACATCTTCCATTGTGATATCACTTTTTTGATCATTGTTCTCTGATGCTCCCTCTTTCTCTGCCTCACCTGGTTTTAGTTCCACCACATCATCTGGGCCTTCTGTTTCATCATTTGTCAAATCATCTTCTTGATTCTCTTCAATCATCTCACTTTCTTCACACGTTTGTTCAGGGTTATCAAGATTAGTCTCTGAATCATTGGCGGCGCTCTCCACATCCTCGTCTCCCTCTGCGTCAGTGGGTTCGTCTTTTGGATTGGCGGTGGATTCTTCTTTTTCTGTGGCCTCATTTCCTGTAGTTTCGGGCTTTTCTGATTCTTCTTGTGACTTTTCTCTGTGATCAGTCTCATCTCCCGTAGTTCCAGACTCTGTGCAATCTTCATCCGACCCGGGACTTTCGTCTGCAGACTCCTCCCCCTCTCCTCCATCATCATCTTCATCATCATTTGTGACTTTTGGAGAATCCTCTTCCCCTGCAGTCTCATTGGCATCTGTTGTTTCGTTGTTTTCATCTTCATCCTCCTCCGCTGCTGATCCATCACTCTCAACCGCTGATTCATTTTTGGTAGCTTTGAAGCTTTCTTCTCTTGTAGTTTCTGAATTTTCAGTGGGTTTCTCTCCATCTGTGGTTATCTTCTCTTCATTCACTTCATCGTCAGTATTGTTGATATCCTTTTCAATTGAATTTTCTTTTACCTCAACATCTTCCTGTGTGGTATCATTGACGTCAGAGGTTTCAGCTTCTTTTGGAACAGAAACTTCATCCTCAAGTTTTTCTGCTGTAGATGGTTCTTCTGACAGATTGGTAGTTTCATCTGTGTTATCTATTTCCTCTGTGGTTTCTTCTTTGCTCATGGTTGCATCTGTGGTGCCCTCTGCAGAATCATCATCTGTAGTCGCAGCAGTGTCTTCCTGGTCTTCACTTGTCCCTGCCTGCTCTTCTTCTGATGCATTTGCAGTTGTATCTTGTTCTTCTTCACTATCAACCTCAGCTTTGGCAGCTTCACCTGCTTCTTCCGTCTCTTCAGCAACCTCATCATCAGTTGCGCCTGCTTTTCCTGCCTCCTCTTCATCTGATTCATGCTCAGTAGTTTCTGCCACATCATCTCCTTCACATTCCACTTCCGCTGTTGTGGATTCACCATCTCCGTCTTTAGTTTCATCTCCACTTGTAGCAGCAATCTCCTGATCAGCCGCTACCTCATCATCAGTTGTACCTCCTTCCAAAGGCTCCTCAGCCCCAGTCTCATCAGCACTTGGGCCTTCGTCAGCAGAGTCATCTTCAGATTCATGTTCTGTAGTTTCTGCCACATCTTCTCCGTCACTGTCCACTTTGGCAGTGGTAGCTTCACCAGCTCCTTCCTTCACTTCATCTTCACTGGTGGCAGCAATCTCTTTGTCTTTTGGAGTCTCATCTTCCATCGCCCCAGCTTGCAAAGCCTCATCTGCGCCAGATTCATCTGCACTGGTGACTTCTGCTGCAGCTTCCTCCACGCTGGTGGCAGCAATCTCCTTACTCTCAGCAATCTCATCTTCAGCTGTGACTTTTTCAGATGTTTCTGTGTTTTCTTTCTCAGATTCTTCAGCACTGGCACTTTCAACAGCTTCATCATTATCAGATTCTTGCTCTGTTGCATCTCCAACATCAGCCTCCTCTGCAGCACTGGTTTCTGCAGCTTCATCCTCTCCAGTCACAGAGCTCGCCTTGCTTTCAGTAATCTTGTCTTCAGTTGTCACCTTCTCAGATGTTTCTTTGTCATCTGACTCATTTTCACTGATGTCTTCCTCATTGTTGTCAGATTCATGTTCTGTTGTCGCCCCAGCTTCATCCCCTTCTGCTGCACTGGTTTCTGCACCTTCTTCTTCTTCACTTATGTCAGAAATCTTTTTCCTGCCAGTAACTTCATCTTCAGTTGTAGCTTTTTCAGATGTTTCTACATCATCTGCCTCAGACTGATCTTCACTGAGGTCTTCCTCATCATTTTCTGAGTCGTGCTCTGTAGTAGCTCCAACATCTGCCTCCTCTTGGGCACTGCTTTCTCTCATTTCATCTGCAACCCCCTCGCTTTCATCTACCTCATCTTCAGGTGCAGCTTTTTCAGATGTTTCTAGGTCTTCTGCCTCAGACTCTTCAGCCCCGGTGCCGTCCTCAGCCTCACTGTTGGCAGATTCATGTTCTGTTGTAGCTCCAACATCTGCATCCTCTGCTGCGCTGGTTTCTGCTTCCTCTTCTTCACTGTTGTTTGAAATATTTTCCCTGCCAGTAACTTCATCTTCAGTTATAGCTTTTTCAGATGACTCTATGTTCTCCTCTTCAGACTGATCAAGACTGGTACCTTCCACAGCAGGGTCATCAGTGTCCTCTAAGTCGATGTCTTCATCTTCATTCGCAGTTTGTTTAATTTCAGTTGTATCATCTTCAGTTGTTACTCTTTCAGAATTCTCAGGGTTCTCTGCCTCAGCTTCATCAGCACTGGTACCTTGCAGAGTCTCATCATCATCAGATTCAATCTCAGATTCTGCTCTAACATCAGCTTCTGCTTCTGCACTGTGTTCATCATCCTCATTGTCACTGGTGGCAACAGCTTCATTTTCAGTCGGGGCTTGTTCAGATTTTTCTGCCACAGACTCATCAAGTTTGCTGCCTTCCTCTGCAGTTTCATTTTCTGATTCATGTTCACTGGAAGTTCTAAGATCAGCATCATCTACTGCACTGGTTTCTCCACCTTCATCTGCACTTTCGGCTTCACTTGTGGCTTTTTCAAATGTTTCTACATGTTCTGTCTCAGACTCTTCAGCACTGGCTCCTTCCACTGCAGCATCTTTTTCAGATTCATGTACAGGTGGAGCATCTTCTACTGCACTGGTTTCTCCATCTTCATCCTCACTGTCTTTTAAGTGTTTAGATGTTTCTATTTGTTCTGCTTCTGACTCTTCGGCACTAGTGTCTTCCACAGCCTGTTCATCTTGAGATTCATGTTCAGTTGTAGCTTCAACCTCAGCCCCTTCTTCTGCACTGGTTTCTCCTTCTTCATCCTCAGTGTCTTTTAAGTGTTTCGATGTTTCTATTTGTTCTGCTTCAGACTCTTCAGCACAGGTGGCTTCCACAGCCTGTTCATCTTCAGATTCATGTTCAGTTGTAGCTTCAACTTCAGCCTCCTCTACTTCACTGGTTTCTTCATCCTCATCTGCAGTCTCTTTAGTGGCAGCAGCCTCATCTTCAGTTATGGCAGTCTGCTCTGCTTCAGACTCTTCAGCACTGATGTGCTCCACAGCAGCATCTTGTTCAGATTGATGTTCAGTTGTATCTCCAACACTAGCCTCCTCTGCTGCACTGGTTTCTCCAACTTCATCTTCATTATCTTTGGTCACAGCAGTTTCATCTTCAGTTGCTGCTTTTTCAAATGTTTCTATCTCTTCTGCATCAGACACATCAGCACCCGTACTTTTCACAGTCTGTTCTTTTTCAGATTCATGATCAGTTGTAGCTTCAACTTCAGCCTCTTCTGCTGCACTGGATTCTTCACCTTCATCTGCAATCTCTTTGCTCTCAGCAATCTCATCTGCAGTTGTGGCTTTATCAGACATTCCCATGTTTTCTGCTTCAGACTCTTCTGCATCTGTGGCTTCCACAGCCTTATCCTTTTCTGATTCATTTTCAGTAACAACTTCAGCATCAGCTTCTTCTGCTGCACTGGTTTCTGCACCATCATCTGCCATCTCCTTACTTTCAGCAATCCCATCTGCAGTTGTTGGCTTCTCAAATGTTTCAATATTTTCTGCTTCAGATTCAACTGCATCGGAGGCTTCCAAAGTTTCATCCTCCTTAGATTCATGGTCAGTTATAGCTTCAGCCTCTCCTTCTGCACTGATTTCACCATCTACATCTGCAGTCTCTTTACTTTCAGCAATCTCATCTTCAGCTGTGACTTTTTCGGATGTTTCTATGTTCTCTGACTCATCTTCTCTGATGGCTTCCCCAGAATCATCTTTTTCAGATTCATAGTCAGGGGTAGCTTCAACATTAGCTTCCTCTTCTACACTTTTTTCTCCGGCCTCAGTGATACCTTTTTCCACAGCATCATCACCATTATCCTCGGCTGTTCTGGCATCGTCAAGATCTGCTGTCTTACTTTCTGTGGTCATGCTGGCAGTCTGTTCAGCGGCATCACCAACCCTTTCTTCCACAGTCTCATCAAATTCTTGTTCATCCTGAGTGGCGGCTGCCACAACAGACTCCTCATCAACTATGGTGTCATCAACCATCCCTGCCTCCACATCTTCCTCATTCTCAGTTGTGGCTTCTACAGCATTTTCCATCTTTAATTCATCTTCATCTGCCAGTTCTTTGGAAGATTCTTTGGCTGTTGCTTCATCAATTTCATGAACAGCCTCATCTGCATTAGTGGGGGCAAGCTCTGCTTTATCATTCTCCAACTCCTCCTCAATAGCTTCTTCTCTGTCAGATTCACATTTGTTTGCAACTGCAACTGTTGTCTCCTCTGCAGTTTCTTCCTCAGCTGGGGTTGCTTCAGCAGGCCCCTCCTCAAGGTCATTCTCATTGATACTAGCAGTTACCTTTTCAAGCACATCTTCAGCTATGGCCTCATCATCAGGCTCTTTTGACACAGATAAGGCATCAGTCTCTGCCAGTTCCTCTTCCTCACCAAGGTCTTTGACTGCTTGCACGGCTTCTTCTTCACCAATTTCCTGTTCAGACTCATGTTCAGTTGTATTTGCCACATTCTCTGTTGCAGTGTCTTCCTTTATGTCATCTTCACATTCAATATTCTCATGTACTGCAGTCTCATGTACTGCAGTCTCATGTTCACTTGTGAGTGCATCAGCTTCTGCCTTTGTTTCTTCTTCTGCTGTTATATCAATGTCGTCATCTGCGCTGATGGAAACAAGCCCTTTTTCCTCATCAACTGCCTCTTCTTTTTCGGCAAGTTCTGTGTCATGTTTAGTTGTAGATGCTAGATCATCGACAGTTGTGACTTCAGCAGGTTCAACTTCAATTTCATTTTTAACTGTTGCAGTAATCTCTTCCTCGTGCTCGGCTACCTCTTCTTCATCCCTGTCTGACTCATGCTTGGTCATGGCGGCCACATCAGTGTCTTTTTCAACAGCAATAGAGTCTTCAATTGTTTCTTTATTTGGCTCCTTTGATGGTTCATCATCTGCAGTCCTGGAAGCTGTTTCCTCATTACAGACTGACTCTTCTTGCGCAGCTTTATCTTCATCTGACTCATGCTTAATCGAAGTTACCACATCCGTATCTCTTGTTTCCTCCTCTTCAACGATGGCAGTACTACTTTCATGGCCCATAACTGCCTTCATATCCACAGATTCATCTTCACATGCCTTGTTTCCAAGGTTGGCCTCATTAGCCTCTCCTGTGGCATTGCTATCCTCATCAGCAATGGCTTTCCCAGGCTCTTCCTCCATTTCATTAGCATCTACTGAAATTTCTTCCACACTATTCTTGCACTCATCACATGTAATGGTGGCAGTGTCCTCTTCTTCAGGCTCTGCCTGATCAGTCACTGCACTTTCATTGTCTGTTTTCTCTACCTCATTGTCTTGACCTTCAGTTTGACACGCATCTTGCTCTTCCTTTTCATCCTCTGTAACTGCAAAATCATTGTCTGCTTGAGAATAACCCTCATCCCCTTCCACCTCCTGCACAGCTTTGTCAATAACTTGTTCTACAAGTGTTTGTGCAAGCTTTGTGTCATCATCATTTCCCAAGAGAGATGCACAGTCCATTGTCTGTGTATCACTAGGGTCTCCAGTCTTCATCAGCAAAATACTCTTAAGATCAAACTCCATTACAACGGGCGCAATATTTGTCAGTGGAGGATTTGGCCTTGAAGCCATTTTTTTCTTCACGCATGTTTCACATGGACAGAAGTCTTCATTTTCACTACGCTGGTCACTGAAAGATGTGCCTGTTGCTGAGTCAGAACTTTTTTCTGCTTGAGGATCAATTGATTGTTTTAGCATAACTTTTAGTCTTCGTCTTCTCTCTTCGGTTTGGCTTGTTGAAGCACGGGTCATGGCTTGTTTAGGGGGTCTTGGTAGACCGGCTCGACCTTGAATTTTTCTCAGTTCCCTGTCTATACTTGTTTGGATTCTTCTTTGCACCTCCATTCTAAGTTCACCTATCATCATGTCAAGCTGTTCGTTATCGTCCAGGTTCCATCGGACTTTGAACTCATTCATGGCATTGATGTAATGAGTCATGAACTGCTTCTCAATCTTTGTCAGGAGGTGTAATACCCACACAGGATCAGGATCTTGAGAAATCTTTTTAGCCAATGGTGCTCTCTGAATGACAGGAGGAGAATCAGACTTCATATTCTCATGGGTTTCAACTTCTTCTGCAAGCTGTGGACCATTGCTGTCATGTCCAGAACTTTTGTTTGATGATGGTGGTGTTTCTGGTAGTTCTTTTGGACTATCATTGCTTCTAATGGTTTCATCTGTTGCTGGCCCATCTTCAAGTTGTTGGTCCTTACACATTTCTCCAGCATTTTCGCATGTGCATTGAACATCCTCATTTGTCTCATCCTCACAAACTTCTTGAACCTTGTTCAACATATCTGCACTGGTGTGGGGTTTAGACACATCCCCATTTACACCATCACTACTTTTCCCAGAGCCTGTGGACCCGCTGTTGACATCCACACCAGAAGATGATGTATGGTTGAAATCTCCATCCACAGATTGATGGTCATTCTTTTTTAGAACATGTTTATGCTCTGGAGGATCGCAAAGCCAAAGAGATTTAAGAATGTTCATCAGTTCTTGGTATCTTTCATCATGTTCATTTGCATTTTCAGGATCGTGGTCGATTAGCTGCAACTTCACAAGGCAATCCAGAAGACCTCTTGCTGAAGTGCTTAATTTACGTCCATACACCTGAGAAATTTCAGGTAAGCTGTTACACCTGTCAAGCTTTGGACTTAGAAGTACTTTCATTACTTGAACAGAGGTGCTGAATATTTGTGAGGCATCATCCCTTTGAGGACTACTATTTTCTGCATTTGGCACCTCATTGCTTTGTTGGCAGTCCTCATTAGGAATACTGTGCAATACATCTCCTTTATGTGTGTCATCTAAATTATCATCCATAGAGTTAGCATTATTTTTGTTATCTTCTGTTTCCTTCATGTCCTCTGTAGTGGGACAATTGTTCTGTCCATCGCAACTTTCAGGAAATTCCTCCACATCATACATGTTACTATCTGCTGGAATTGTTTTCAGCCATTCATTCACAACCTCTGTTGGGGAGGCATTTGGCAGACTGGATGGGATCAGCTCATAGTCATCAGTATTAATAGATTTGTGAATGCACTTACTACTTTTGTCACTTTTTTTGTCACTTACACTTATGTCAGCAGCTTTCAGTGGACCATTTGCCAACCCCTTTGACACATTGTTTTCTCCTGTGGCTTCAGTCTCACAAACCTCTTTGATGACATCTGAGCTAGACAACGTTTGTGACATGTCACTTTCATGTGACTCAGTGTGACTAATCACAGGATGTTTTGTCCCTGCTGGTTGCTGTGTGTTCTGAGGGGCATCTGAGGCAACTGCAGTTGCACCAGATTTTGCACTTGAATTCTTTGTGTCCTTCCTGCTTGACTTAGACTTAAAGCTTCTCTCATCAGTTATATCTTGTTGTACCTCCTCCACACTGACAGTAGATGTTGATTTATTATTTTCTTCATGGCTCACAGCTTCCACCGTAGCTGGAGTATCAGTGACTTTGTGCTCATTTGCATTTGACAATACATCAGTGCCTCTGGACTTTCTAGATTTTACAGACAGATTTGACTTGACAGACAAAGAGCTTTGTGAGTGGGCATCTTTTTTCCTTTCTTTAGCCACTGATGTTGACTTCTTTGAACGTCCTGAAACCTTAGACTTTGAGGACATCCCAGTTGGTGCCCGGTCTTCAATCTCCTCAACTGTCACTTCAGGAACTTCGGACATGCTTAAGATTTCAGAAGGATTTGATTTAGCTGACACTGGACTTACTGTTCTGCCATTATTTTCATTGATAATTTCATCAGCAGGGGATTGAGATGCCTTTGTTTTGTCTGATTTTATAGACTTATTTGATTTATCTGACTTAACTGACAGAATACTGTCGTCATTTTTTTCATCTGCTGAGCTTTCAGGGTTTTTTGGACTTGAATTTCCTGTGGACACCAACGACGTATAGGACATGGCACTTTCAGCTTCATTTCCACCTTCATCTTCAGGTCTTTCAGAAGCTTTAGATTTTGATGACACTGATGATATATGTGACTTCCCTGATTTGACAGATGCTGTGCTCCCAGTAGTTGCCTGAGTATCTTCTTTGTTTTCATCTGCAGTGTTATCGTCATCTTCAGCAGGTACCTCAGAGGCTTTTGATTTCTTTGAGACTGCTGAAGCATTTGATTTTGCTGATTTGACTGAAGCTGTACTTTGTGCCTGTTCCACTGGCTCTTCATCATTTCCCATGGGTGTCATGGAAGTTTTGGACTTGTTGGACTTTGCTGAAACTTTTGACTTTGTTGATTTGGCAGAGCTGGCTGATTTTACAGAAATTATGCTTTTTGATTCCTGTTCTATGTCCTCATCATTACTTGCAGCATTTTCTTCAGAAAGGATTTCACATGCTGCTTTACTCCTTGATGAAACAGATACAACTGATTCAGCGGATTTGGCTGATATTTCACTCAGTGATCTCTCCTCTATTTCTGCCTCAGGATCTTCCACACCATGATTTTCAGCAGAAGCCTGAGTGGCTTTCATTGTAATCCCTGAAGCATTTGATTTTTCAGACATGGCACTTGGTGCTCGCTCCAGAATCTCTTCAGCATCTTCAATTTCATCCTTGAATGTAACAGATTTTACAGAAACATTAGATTTGACTGATTTCAGAGACTTCCGACTTGGAACTCTGTCTTTGTTTTCTACTTCTGTACTTTCTACGTGTAGTTTTGAGGCACTAGATTTGGTAGACCTAATTGACATAGCACTGTTTGTCCTCTCTGAAACACCCTCTTGAGCTGAATCATCATAAACATTTGACTTTTTTGATTTTACAGATCCAACGGATTTTTCTGATAGAGCACTCTGTGTTCTCTCCTCAGGTTCCTCTTCTGCATCTCCTTCATTAGGAACTTCAGATGCTTTGTCAGAGCCAGCTTTAGAGGCTTTTGATTTGGCAGATTTTGTGGAAACCTGTGACTTAGCAGACTTTTGTGATAGGGCACTATGTGATCTCTCCTCAGGTTCCTCTTCTGCATCTCCTTCATCAGGAACTTCAGATGTTTTGTCCGAGCCAGCCCTAGAGGCCTTTGATTTGGCAGATTTTGTTGATCTATGTGACTTGGCTGATTTTTGTGATAGAGCACTCTGTGTTCTTTCTTCAGATTCCTCTTCTGCATCTCCTTCATCAGGAACTTCAGATGCTTTGTCAGAGCCAGCTCTAGAGGCCTTTGATTTGGCAGATTTTGTTGATCTATGTGACTTGGCTGATTTTTCTGATAGAGCACTCTGTGTTCTCTCCTCAGGTTCCTCTTCTGCATCTCCTTCATCAGGGACTTCAGATGTTTTATCTGAGCCAGCTCTGGAGGCCTTTGATTTGGCAGATTTTGTTGATCTATGTGACTTAGCTGATTTTTCTGAGAGAGCACTCTGTGATCTCTCCTCAGGTTCCTCTTCTGCATCTCCTTCTTCAGGAACATCAGATGTTTTGTCTGAGCCAGCTTTAGAGGCCTTTGACTTGGCGGATTTTGTTGATCCATTTGACTTAGCTGATTTTTCTGATAGAGCACTCTGTGTCCTTTCTTCAGGTTCCTCTTCTGCATCTCCTTCATCAGGAGCTTCAGGTTCCTCTTCTGCGTCTCCTTCATCAGGAACATCAGATGTTTTGTCAGAGCCAGCTTTAGAGGCCTTTGACTTGGCAGATTTTGTTGATCCATGTGACTTAGCTGATTTTGCTGAAAGAGCACTCTGAGTTCTCTCCTCAGGTTCCTCTTCTGCATCTACTTCATCAGGAATTTCAGGTTCCTCTTCTGCATCTCCTTCTCCAGGAACTTCAGATGTTTTGTCTGAACCAGCTTTAGAGGCCTTTGACTTGGCGGATTTTGTTGATCCATGTGACTTAGCAGATTTTGCTGATAGAGCACTCTGAGTTCTCTCCTCAGGTTCCTCTTCTGCATCTCCTTTATCGGGAACTTCAGATGTTTTGTCTGAGCCAGCTTTGGAGGCCTTTGATTTCACAGATTTTGCTGATCCATGTGACTTTGCTGATGTTGCTGATAGAGCACTCTGTGTTCTCTCCTCAGGTTCCTCTTCTGCATCTCCTTCATCAGGAACTTCAGGTTCCTCTTCTGCATCTCCTTCATCGGGAACTTCAGATGTTTTGTCTGAGCCAGCTTTGGAGGCCTTTGATTTGGCAGATTTTGCAGATCCATGTGACTTTGCTGATATTGCTGATAGAGCACTCTGTGTTCTCTCCTCAGGTTCCTCTTCTGCATCTCCTTCATCAGGAACTTCAGGTTCCTCTTCTGCGTCTCCTTCATCAGGAACTTCAGATGTTTTGTCAGAGCCAGCTTTAGAGGCCTTTGACTTGGCAGATTTTGTTGATCCATGTGACTTAGCAGATTTTGCTGATAGAGCACTCTGTGTTCTCTCCTCAGGTTCCTCTTCTGCATCTACTTCATCAGGAATTTCAGGTTCCTCTTCTGCATCTCCTTCTCCAGGAACTTCAGATGTTTTGTCAGAGCCAGCCCTAGAGGCCTTTGACTTGGCGGATTTTATTGATCCATATGACTTAGCAGATTTTTCTGATAGAGAACTCTGTGTTCTTTCCTCAGGTTCCTCTTCTGCATCTCTTTCATCAGGAACTTCAGATGTTTTGTCTGAGCCAGCTTTGGATGCCTTTGACTTGGCAGATTTTACTGATCCATGTGACTTTGCTGAGATTGCTGATAGAGCACTCTGTGTTCTCTCCTCAGGTTCCTCTTCTGCATCTCCTTCATCAGGAACTTCAGGTTCCTCTTCTGCATCTCCTTCTTCAGGAACTTCAGATGAATTTTCAGAGCCAGCTTTGGAAGCCTTTGATTTGGCAGATTTTGCTGATCCATGTGACTTTGCTGATATTGCTGATAGAGAACTCTGTGTTCTTTCTTCAGATTCCTCTACTGCATCTCCTCCATCAGGAACTTCAGATGTTTTGTCAGAGCCAGCTTTAGAGGCCTTTGATTTCACAGATTTTGTTGATCCATGTGTCTTAGCAGATTTTTCTGATAGAGCACTCTGTGTTCTCTCCTCAGGTTCCTCTTCTGCATCTCCTTCATCGGGAACTTCAGATGTTTTGTCAGAGCCAGCTTTGGAGGCCTTTGATTTCACAGATTTTGTTGATCCATGTGTCTGAGCAGATTTTGCTGATAGAGCACTCTGTGTTCTCTCCTCAGGTTCCTCTTCTGCATCTCCTTCATCAGGAACTTCAGGTTCCTCTTCTGCATCTCCTTCATCAGGAACTTCAGGTTCCTCTTCTGCATCTCCTTCATCAGGAACTTCAGATGTTTTGTCTGAGCCAGCTTTAGAGGCCTTTGATTTGGCAGATTTTGTGGAAAAATGTGACTTGGCTGATTTTTCTGAGAGAGCACTCTGTGTTCTCTCTTCAGATTCCTCTTCTGCATCTCCTTCATCAGGAACTTCAGGTTCCTCTTCTGCATCTCCTTCATCAGGAACTTCAGATGTTTTGTCAGAGCCAGCTCTAGAGGCCTTTGATTTCACAGATTTTTTTGATCCATGTGACTTAGCTGATCTTTCTGAGAGAGCACTCTGTGTTCTCTCCTCAGGTTCCTCTTCTGCATCTCCTTCATCGGGAACTTCAGATGTTTTGTCAGAGCCAGCTTTGGAGGCCTTTGACTTGGCAGATTTTGCTGATGCATGTGACTTAGCAGATTTTGCTGATAGAGCACTCTGTGTTCTCTCCTCAGGGTCCTCTTCTGCATCTCCTTCATCAGGAACTTCAGATGTTTTGTCAGAGCCAGCTTTAGAGGCCTTTGATTTGGCAGATTTTGTTGATCCATGTGACTTAGAAGATTTTGCTGATAGAGCACTCTGTGTTCTCTCCTCAGGTTCCTCTTCTGCATCTCCTTCATCAGGAATTTCAGGTTCCTCTTCTGCATCTCCTTCATCAGGAACTTCAGGTTCCTCTTCTGCATCTCCTTCATCAGGAACTTCAGATGTTTTGTCTGAGCCAGCCTTAGAGGCCTTTGATTTGGCAGATTTTGTGGAAAAATGTGACTTGGCTGATTTTTCTGAGAGAGCACTCTGTGTTCTCTCTTCAGATTCCTCTTCTGCATCTCCTTCATCAGGAACTTCAGGTTCCTCTTCTGCATCTCCTTCATCAGGAACTTCAGATGTTTTGTCAGAGCCAGCTCTAGAGGCCTTTGATTTCACAGATTTTTTTGATCCATGTGACTTAGCTGATCTTTCTGAGAGAGCACTCTGTGTTCTCTCCTCAGGTTCCTCTTCTGCATCTCCTTCATCAGGAACTTCAGGTTCCTCTTCTGCATCTCCTTCTTCAGGAACTTCAGATGCTTTGTCTGAGGCAGCTTTAGAGGCCTTTGATTTGGCAGATTTTGTGGAAACATGTGACTTAGCTGATTTTTCTGATAGAGAACTCTGTGTTCTTTCTTCAGATTCCTCTTCTGCATCTCCTTCATCAGGAACTTCAGATGTTTTGTCTGAGCTAGCTTCAGGGGCTTTTGATTTGGCAGATTTTGTGGAAACATGTGACTTAGCTGATTTTCGTGATAGAGCACTCTGTGTTCTTTCGTCAGGTTCCTCTTTTGCAGCTCCTTCATCAGGAACTTCAGATGTTTTATCTGAGCCAGCCTTAGAGGCCTTTGATTTGGCAGATTTTGTGGAAAAATGTGACTTGGCTGATATTTCTGAGAGAGCACTCTGTGTTCTTTCTTCAGATTCCTCTTCTGCATCTCCTTCATCAGGAACTTCAGATGTTTTGTCAGAGCCAGCTTTAGAGGCCTTTGATTTGGCAGATTTTTTTGATCCATGTGACTTGGCAGATTTTGCTGATAGAGCACTCTGTGTTCTCTCCTCAGGTTCCTCTTCTGCATCTCCTTCATCAGGAACTTCAGATGTTTTGTCTGAGCCAGCTTTGGAGGCCTTTGACTTGGCAGATTTTGCTGATCCATGTGACTTTGCAGATTTTGCTGATAGAGCACTCTGTGTTCTCTCCTCAGGTTCCTCTTCTGCATCTCCTTCATCAGGAACTTCAGATGTTTTGTCTGAGCCAGCTTTGGAGGCCTTTGATTTGGCAGATTTTGTGGAAACATGTGACTTAGCTGATTTTTCTGATAGAGCACTCTGTGTTCTCTCCTCAGGTTCTTCTTCTGCATTTCCTTCATCAGGAACTTCAGATGTTTTATCTGAGCCAGCCCTAGAGGCTTTTGACTTGGCAGATTTTGTTGATCCACGTGACTTAGCAGATTTTGTTGATAGAGCACTCTGTGTTCTTTCTTCAGGTTCCCCTTCTGCATCTCCGTCATCAGGAACTTCAGGTTCCTCTTCTGCATCTCCTTTATCATGAACTTCAGATGTTTTGTCTGAACCAGCTCCAGAGGCCTTTGACTTGGCGGATTTTGTGGAAACATGTGACTTAGCCGATTTTTTTGATAGAGCACTCTGTGATCTCTCCTCAGGTTCCTCTTCTGCATCTCTTTCATCAGGAACTTCAGATGCTTTGTCTGAGCCAGCCCTAGAGACCTTTGATTTCGCAGATCTTGTTGATTTATGTGACTTTGTTGATTTTTCTGATAGAGCACTATGTGTTCTCTCCTCAGGTTCCTCTTCTGCATCTCCTTCACCAGGAACCTCAGATGTTTTGTCCGAGCCAGGTCTTGAAGCCTTTGATTTTGCAGATATTTTAGAGACATTAGATTTAGCAGAAATTCCTGATCTGACTGACAGATTGCTGGGGGATCTCTTGGGTTCTTCCTCTTGATCTGCTGAATTAACCTCTTCTGCACTGTCAAGCCCTCCTGTCTTGGCAGATTTTGAAGACATGGCACTTTGTATTCTCTCCTGGTCTTCATCGTTAGCATTTTCTTGATCAGCAATGTCAGTGGCCCTATCAGAATGAACTTCAGGGGCATCTGATTTGACAGAACCATGCGACTCTACTGATTTGCCTGACAGGGCACTTGGTGCTTTTGCTGCATTCTTAACAGATCTACCAGAAACATGTGACTGGGCTGATTTTGCCGAATGGCAGCTTGAGGCTCTTTCTTCCTGTTTCTCATTCTCTCCATTGGTGCTTTCAACGCTGTCTTCAGCCAGGACTCGAGCAGAACATTTTGATCTATTAGATCTCAAAGACAAACCTGACTGCATTGAATGTATTGACATTGAGCTCATTGATCTGACTTCAGAATCCTCTCCGTCACTGCAGTTTTCAGGAGGATTTGTGGAAGCTCTTGATTTCCTGGATGTTCCTGAGACATTTGACTGTGTAGATTTAACAGATGTAGAAGACATATTGCTGGGAGCTCTTTCACAGTCTTCTGTAACTGTAGCCCCACTGTGCTTAGATGCTTTTGATTTGGCAGATATATTTGAATGTGCAGATTTGGCTGACACATCTGACCTTGCTGATTTTACAGACATTGCACTGGGTGTCCGATTTTCTTCATTTTGAAGGACATTTTGGCTGTCTAAACCATCATAGGCTTTTGATTTACTTGACTTAACTGAAATGGTTGATTTCCTTGAGCTACCAGACAAGCCACTTGGTGATCTCTGGGGATCATTGGCTTCCAGTTCAGTTTCCTGATTGCAAATATCATCATCTTGTTGGGGATGAACTTCAGAAGCCTTTGATCCTGCAGATACCGCAGAGGTAGCAGACTTAACACTCTGTGGTCTTTCTGCACTTTCAACTTCAGCATCCTCTCCAGATTTGAACTCTCTTAACTTAAGAGAATTTGCAGATGATTTTGACTTGCATGACCTTTCTGAAATAACGCTAGATGATCTCCCTTCAGTTTTATCTTCTTCTGTGGGATTTTCTTCCACTGGAACCTCACAATCATCTTTTGAATTCTCCGCATTTTCTTCAGTTTGCTCTTGCTCATTTTCATCAGTACTGTTTTTGTACGTTTTCCCATTTGGGATTTCAGATGTTTGTGATTTTGCAGAAATATTTGACTTTTCTGATTTGATTGAAGTTTTGCTTTGCGGTCTCCCCCCACTCTCCTCTTCAGCATTTTTATCAGCTGAAATGTCTGAGCTTACCTTTGCCTGAAGGTTGGACGTGTCTGACTGTCTTGATCTTGCAGATGTGTTTGATTTAGCTGACTTGATAGACCTAGCTGACACTGTGCTAGCTGGTCTTTCAATCTTTTCATCTTCAGCCTGATGTTCCTTAGCTGATCGAGCAGATGTGTTTGATTTGTCTGACATTCTGGACCTTGCAGACATATTGGACTTTACTGATTTTTCTGAAGTGGTACTTGGAGCTCTTTCCACTGTTTCCACTTCAGTCGCTTCGTTGTCAGATTTATTTGGTGTCACCTCTGACAGACTAGGTGTTTCTTCATTCACATTTCGTTCCTCATCAGAATGTTGTGATTTGATTTCAGAAGTTTTGGACTTTGTTGATTTTGCTGACATGGCACTGGATGCTCTGTCTTGAGTACCTCCCTCAGCACTGTCCTCGTCTTGAGGCTTAGATGAATCTGAATGTTTGGATCTTCCGGAGGTATTGGATTTTGCTGACATAACACTTGGCACTCTTGATTGGTTTTCTCCAGACTCCTCAGCTTCTCCATCAGGATTTTCAGTTTCATTTTGTGACTCTAATGCCACCTCAGATGTTTCCTGAGGAGTTGCTAACTTATTAGATTTTACAGAAACATTTGACTTAACAGACATAGAGCTTTGCGTCCTCTGCTCTGTCTCATTCCCATCTGGTCCTTTTTCAGTTGGAGAAGAGACTCTTGATCCCCTTGACCCAACTGAGACTTTGGATTTTGACGACATTGGACTTACAACTCTTCCTTCAGCATCGTCTTCAACTTGATCTGTATTAGCAGCTGCTACATCAGACTTCACTGATTTCTTAGATTTAGAGGATTTAACAGATGTGCTACTTAATGGCCTTTCTTGTGTTTCACTGTTATCATTTGCTTGTATCTCCTCACCTGTAACACCTGAAACATTGGGTCTAGATTTTGTGGAGGCATTTGAATGAACTGACATGGCACTTTGGGGTCTTTTCTCCTCTATGTCTGCAGAGTTTGTAATCTGTTCATCTTCAGACTTATTTGTTCTGCCTGTGGCATTAGATGTGACAGACATGGCACTTGATTGATCTCTTTGTATCTCATTTTCATCTCCAGCATCTGCATTGTGTTCTCCTTCACCAGACACTCTACAACTACAAGTGTGTGATTTCTTGGATCTTCTTGACCTGCTGGAGCTCCCTGAGGCATTGGATGCTTTATCAGTTGGGCTCAGGGATGATGGATGTGATGGTGATCCTGTTTCCTGCTGAGGACTCCCAGGCTTGCTCTTCTGAGATGACACTCTTGAAACACTTATTGAACCATCATTTTCTTTATCGTCCTCGAAGTCAGTAGCACACTGAGTCGATTCGTTTAGCTCTTCTTGCTTGGTTGGGGATTTTGCCTTGATTGGAGAGCATGTCTCACTCCTGGTGGTGCAGTACTCCACAGTTTCAGCTGCCTCAACAGTCTGCTCCATGCAAGTCTCTCTCTCCACTACTTGCTCAGTATTGTCTTCACTCGACCTGGACACAGTTTGCCTTTCGACCACTGTCTTCTTAGAGACCACTGTATGTGAAGACCTACTTGAGCTTGACGTTTGATAGAGTCTACTTTCTCCCTCCGCTCCTTTGACATTTTTCCAGATGTCATAGTCCTGACAGTGAGTGCAGCATTGAGGACAGTGAGCATCCTCCATATGTTTTTGATAGTGTTTATGGATATAAGCTTCTCCTTGCTCATCAGCAGAGATGTTTCCAGATTCTGAACAGCTTCTATCACTAACTTGTGCAAAATAGGGATTAAAGTGTCCTTGGTGGTTTTCACAGGTCCTGCCTGTTGTTTTCCTAACATGCGTCGACCAATGCAGAGTGTCATCATTTTGCAGTCGGAACCGTACTTTCATTTCCATGGACAAACTGCCATCTTCATTAACATGGACTCTTTTCTCTATGTCATCCTCCCGTATCCCTTCACCAGTGTATTGGCCAGAATCCACATTATCAGGTGAGTCAGCTCCATTAGGTAGGGACTTGTCAGACGACAGTGAATGTCTGGTTGACTCCGGTTTTGGACTGACACTTTTCTTTGTTGGCGATTCTTTGAATACCATCAGGATTTGAGAAAGGCAGAAAATGAGAGATTGGACAAATATTATATTAGTATGTTTGCTTCTTTGATGTGTAAATGATTATTGCAAATTATCTATAATGGTCACATATTATAGCCTGACACATCTGATGTACTGTTTCAAATATCCATAGACTTTTTTTTTTCAATAGTCTATTCGTGCAACATCCCTTAAGGGGGGGAAGGGCATACACCTTCAAGATAAACTGGGCAGTGGTCGAAAAAAAAACTGTCTGTCAATTTTATTAAAAGCCAGTCAGGGGCTTGCAGTCACAGCTCACTTTAAGAATAACTAGCCTGCCCTGACAGCTACTACCTCTGCCTCCTTAAAGAGATGCTTAAACCCTAATCATTTTCCAACCAGGATTGTTTTATCTTAAAACTTTGCTAGATGGATCTGCCTAATGAAAGACGTAATCTGGCAAGTTCAGCTGCTTTGCATGGTTAGTTTTGCATAATATGTTACATATTATGCAAAACTAACCATTCATGTTTTTATACAATGTGACTTGATAACTATGAACAGCATTAGAAATATTCCTTATGTCTTTTGGATGTTAGCTCCAACCTTCACAAAAGTCTGCTCAGACAGTCCTCTCTGAAAATATCCAATTGATCAAGTGTTTGTTCAGCCCACATATAGCTCTTGAGGAGGGAAAATGCCGTGGCGGCCACAATAAACACCAGATCACAAAAGTCATAGTCATATGGCCCTTTTCCACTAGCCCTACTGTACTCTACTCGATTCTACTTGACTCTTCCCTGGCACTACTCTTCTCGCCTTGTGCTGGTTTTTCATTAGCCCCAGTCGCCTGCCCAACGGCGTGCAGTGTCGCTATAAACAGAGAGCAGCTCTGCATTGACGTCATTTTTAGCGCAATACAACAATCTGTGGCTTTTTGTCACAAACCAAGTAAAAAGGGAAAGCAGGAGAAGGCAGCAGGTGGCAGGAAGAAATACCCCTTGAGAAGCACGGAAGACTTTTGGAAGATATACAACAGAATGAAGCCGAGGAGGAGAGCGATCGAGCTGCAAAGAAAAGACGGATGAGGGTAAGCTAATGGTAGCTACCGCTAGCATGCTAGGTCGTCGCGCTCATGACTCATTGATGACGACATTGTCTGACCAATCAGTAGCCGGCAGTCGGTGACGTCATCTTTTAGTCTCGACTCAGCTCGCTTGGAATCAGAGTGGGGTAGGTACTAAACTAATTTGTTTTAGGAGGTACCGTGCTAGTGGAAACACGCCGCAAATTGAGCAGGGCCGAGTAGAGTAGGGCCAAGGCGTGCTAGTGGAAAAAGGCTAATAGAGTGGGATGTGCCTGTTGTAAGCAGGGCTGAAACTGAGGGGTTTATAGTCAAGCCAAAATCCAATATCTGTGTGGATTTTTCAACAGAAAAATGAATATGTTCTGGGTTCATCTCAGATCAGAGTAAATGTGAAAAAAACTAAAATATGTGACCATCAAGAAATATTCAAAAAACTTCAATATGTGAATAAGTTTCCTCATACCCGTATGTCCATTGCAACCACTGATGCGGGTTTTCAGCTTTGGAAGTTTGTCATCTGATGTTTTCCGGAAATTGTCTATGATGGAAGGATGAGAGGGCTCACGTCCAACACAGACGATAATACTCGGGCAGTGAATAAGACTTTGGACAGTGTCAATCTGAAAAAGAGAAACAAAAAAGTATTGCTACAAAAATATTTAAAACTGGTAATGGTGATCTGCTTAATTCCTCAGCTCTATCTGCACCACTTTCAAAACCTAATAAGTCTAAGCAGGTGGCTGTACATACAATTCTAGTTCTGCTCAAGTAGTGGTCTTTTTAAGTGTTATGTTTTCATTGTCATTTTAATTTGCAAAGTTTTAATTAAGTTTGCACCCTTAAATTTAGCATTATCTCATTGTAGGTATAAGTATTAAACATATCACACACACACACACACACATATATATATATATATATATATATATATATATATATATAATGTTTTTTTTTTTCTTTTAAGTATTTTTGGGGCATTTTGTGTCTTTATTGATAGGAAAGAGACAGTGGATAGGCTTGTGAAAGGGGGTGAGAGAGTAGGGGAAGACACTCTGCAAACTGGTCACAGGCTGGATTCGAACCCGGACCAGCAGAAGCATGAACATGGGACGTGCATGGTTGCTAACCACTCCACCAAACCAGCAACCCCCCAAAAATGTTTAGGGTTTATTTGGGGTTCAGGAGAAAAAATATTAGGGGCAGTTATAGGTCGGTCTGATGTTGATTTTTTCATTTAAGTTTATTGATTCTATCTTAAATATCATTATCTTAAAATTGAACACTTGTATTGCACATAATATATAATGTTGTCCAATCCGTAAAGGTGTAGTCAGCGATCTTCTAATTTTTAAATCTAATGCACTATTTGTCAAAATCACCGCATTTCTCCTCTCCATCCACAAGATGTCACCACTGACAGCATGTTGGAAAAAAGTCTGGTTTCAATACACAGCCTTGGCTCTGAATTTCAGCAGGTAAATACTGTGGCTCGGGCCGAGTCACCAAAACAGGGTACACCCCCCCACATCCAGGGGGCGATCATACTCATGCGCAGATCAGACAGAGGGGGGAGGGGGAGTCGTAGGTTGCGTAGCGTGCACAGTTAGTGTAAGAGAGAGCAACAATAAATGCAGTAGCAATGGCTGAAAAACAGCCCAAAAGATAAAGATCAGAGAAGTGAAAAGTGAAAAAGAAGGGCTATGACCATGAAAGAGTGAAGACCTGGGTCAATATTGGTGTTGCTTTCCGACGGTGGAGGGAACTCCGTCCTGAAAACGGACGCGGATGTCGCCGTCTTTCTGCTGGATAGGTAAGCAACATTAGCTTTGTGGTGCTTCACATAACAGTAACAGCCTTTGCGCATTCATCTTATTGTCTAATCTGCCAGAATGTACTGTTGCTGTGATGTTATCAATAGTAAAAGTCGAGTTGGCTGGCGAGTCAGGGTTACTTTAGCTACGTTGGTCAGCTACGCAGTTTCTACGGCCATTTCCATGACGATGCACGTCCATCAGCTTTCGGGGTGGAGCCAGGGGTGAGGTATGACGGGAGAGGCGGGTCTAAATTCATTTATCAACAACCTCTCCACTCGTTTTCTCCCACATCGCTGACAACACCTTTAAATGTCAACCTACTTATACTTGGATAGTATTTCTCTCAACAAAAACTCAATTTATTTGGAATGACTTCCTGTTCTTTATGTTTTGTTATACATTATATTTTACAGAAGGACAATATATCACAGGGCCTGTTATTTGGGATTTGTTTTGCCCTAATGCCAAGTGTTTGCTAATGGCAAGTTGTGTGGGTCTTTGTGAATAATTAATAAAATAGATCACCTTCTTTAATACTGTATCAATACATCTGTTAAAACCTGGCCCATTATCAAAATCCATATAACAATTAACACATTTAACAAGCAAGCATCTAAAAATAATACACATTCTTATTTAGTGCACCGATGGGTTCCCTATTATAAGCAAGATATTTAAGTGCTTTTAGAAAGACCTAAGAAGCCCTGTTTTACTTTTACTATGACATATACATTTAAGGTAAAATGTTCATTTACTCCATACATGTATGTAAATAATATGTTTGCAGAATCTATCTGTCTTAACTAAATAAGTCTGGTAACATTTTTGGAAATCAGCAACAATCCAATATTGTGCATCCTTAATACAAAAGGTATTTTAGAGACACGTGTTGTGATAAAATTAGATCTAGCCCTGGTTCCCTCCTTAAGGCCACTAAATGATCTAAATCCATCAACAGGGGGCTGTAAGTCGAGTGGTGAGTCAAGGCAGGGTACAAACCTTAAGCCAGGATGATCTCTAGTAAAACTGACATGATAGTGCCCCCTTGAAATATTTAGCTGCCACTATCACTTTCAAAGGCTAATGCTTTAGTTTTCAAGCTTGTGGATAGTGAAAATGATGTAAAACAAGCCATGTGTATGACGTGTGTTGTAATCCATTGACATAAAACTATATTTACCCACCACAAAAGTTATGCTTTCACCTGTGTTTGTCTGTCAGTGAGCAAGATAACTCAAAAAAGTCTCAAAGGACCTTGATAAAAAGTTTTGAAGAATATTGGTTGTGGCCTGAGGAAGAAGTCATTAGATTTTGGTGGAGATCTGGCTCCAGATCCAGGATTATTTAAATGATTGAACATTGCACAATGGGCCATTTTACCACATGTTCCATGATAACTTGGCTGACAATGTGAGATGCCTTGGTAGTTTTCATTCTTAGGGCACTTCTAGTTTAAAATTCTTATTGTAAAAACTATCAACTTATCAACTTGTCCCACAAAAATCAACCCATATATCATCCTAAACATTCGTACTTTACTGTCCGGCTATGGTATTCCTTTTAGAGCCAAACAAAACAAAAACAAAATCAAAACAACAGTCAGTATTTCTACCTTACTGACATACCATTGGCCGCACAAACATCTAACAATATTACCAAATAATTAATGAAGTTTGTTGCATACTATTCTGGATTGGACTGTATAGCGTGAATATCCAATACATGACTGAAAACTTTTTTCATCTTAAATTTTGTTTCATGCCATTGCACTTCAACAATCTTATTACTCTTCATATTGAGCCCCACTGCTTTTGCTGCTGTTAACATCTGTCAGCTTCAAAACTCTTAAACCATGTAGACTACAATATTGAAAGTTTTGTTGATTTTATTTTCCCTATGAGAAGTCAGTTTTGATGAGTGTGCAGTTTCAAAGGCAGATGAATGGCTTCATCCGTGGTCACATGAAGCCTGAGTGAAGATAATTAATTGCCACTGTGGAGACACTTTTCTGAGAAACCTTTGGTATCAAAGCAGAGAGAGTGGAGTTTCAACATTGACCTGTTTTCCCTTCTTCAAAAATAGCTCTGATTTGACCAAGATTAATGGAGTTTGGAGAGATACCCACAATCTAAAACGTATGTGTGAGGGAATATCCCTGTTCCTGTCCTTTACACACAAAAAAATGTTTGTCTCAATAGACCCAGATTGTAATAAACTAAGTGCAGAGTTAGTGAAACACAATCTTATGAAAATTAATGCTGTGTATTTATTTAAAAAAAATAATTATGTAGTTATAGCAGAGTGTCCTCTTGGTCAAAGCATGCAGTCAAGCATGAGCTACAACCTTGTGGCCTGTTTCCTTAAAATGGAAGAAGTCTTCATTTCTGGTGGGCTCTCTGGACGGAACTTTTAGATCAGGATGCTGTTTTGTTTACAGCCATGCTAAGACAGGCAACAGCATTTAAGGAAAAAATTAGTCCAAGCTGGTTGAAGCCAGGCTCAGGAACATATGGTTGATAATGGTACTGATATGATTTGAGCACATCACTATTGTAAAATGATATCTGACTGGGGGCTAAATTGCATTTTTTGTTCTAGAGCTCTGCAATTTTGTGTTACAGCCTGATTGTATGATTGGATGGAGGTCAAAAATAAGAAAGAAAGAAGAGAGGACAATTTTTTGAACGTATATTTCTCAGCTTTTAGTATTTTTGAAAATTTATCCATAATAAAAACGAGATAAGATTACAGTAAAAATGTATCTAATTTTGTCATAATGTCAGTCTGTTATTCCTTCCTTTTAACAATACTAATTGGTATTTTATTTTATATTGAGGAAGTGTGATTAGTCACCTGTAAATAGTGTTAGTGCTGTGCATTAATGGAATGAGAAACACAAACATGTTGGTAGCAGCCAGAAAATGAGCCAAAATCCCCTTTAAGATCTCTGTGTCACTGACAGCAGGTGAATGGACCAGTGGATTCCCTCTGTCACTGCATCCAGCAGGTCAGTGTGTGGATGCAAAACTACCTTCTCCAGCTAAGTAGGAATGAAGCCATTGTATTTTGTTCACAGAAACAAAGAAACAAAAACAAAGTGTTAGCAGTCACCTCCAGTCTCTCTCTCTAAAACCTCCGAATCAGGTGAGAAATCTCACAGTAAAAATGGACTCAGACTTGCACTTTAACAGCCACATCAAATCAATAACATCAGCAGACTTTTACCACCTGAAACATTGCCAAAGTCAAAGGTAAAGTGTCTAAACTTGACTTGGATAGACTTATCTATGCATTTGTCTCTAGTAGGTTAGCGACTGTAACAGCCTGCACTGAGCTGCAGTACATGCAGAATGCTGCTGCTCGGGTCATGACCAGAATCTGAAATTTCGAGCAGTCCTGTGCTCAGGTCTCTACACTGGCTCCTGTGGCTCAGAGAAAAGACTTCAAAGCAGCTCTGCTTGTGTACAAGTCTCTCCACGGCCAAAGTACGTCTCTGACATGTTAGTGCCTTATGAACCATCTCGGACTCTGAGGACCTTAGGGACCAGCCTCCTGCTGGTGCCCTTAGTCAGGACTAAACATGGGGTTCCAGTTTTATGGAGCTAAAATCTGGAACAGCCTTTCTGAAGATGTGACACAGGCCTTTACTCTGACATTGTTCCAATCTAGGCTCAAAACAGCTCTATTTAACTGTGCATATGACTGAAAGGATCTTATCTGCACTCTTCTTTTTAAAGTTCATTTTATTATGATTACTTATTACTTATGAACTTTAAATAATGATTTTTTTATTTTTGATTTCAATGCATTTTCTTGATCTGTAAAGCACGTTGAATGACCTCGTGTATGAATTGTGCTCTACAAATAAACTTGCCTTAAACTGGAAGCTGGTGTTCCTGTATGCAGAGTGGCAGCATTATTTTGTATCAGCCCTGGTGCCATTTCCAAACTTAGGACCAAGTCTAAGACTGGTGAAGTCAAAGACAGAACACAAAGTGGCCATCCAAGGAAGGCAGCACCCCAAGAAGACCTGGTCCCCTCCTTGCTTCACTGAGGAACTGTAGGCTTCCAGGGGAAGATGGGATATTCACTTTTTCTGGGTGCTCCTTGCACATTTAGATGTGCTGCTAACGTCACAAATGCATGATCCTTACAAGCTGTTCTTTGTTTTAAGCATAACAAGTCAGGATTTCCAACCAAGACATTATAACCAATTGGTATTACTAAAGGGGATCATTAATTGACTGAATATATATATTAAAAGTTGTATGTTGTAAATGAGTATATTTAAACATTGGCATTGAGTCAGGGAACATGGGGACTTAACTCTAACACCCTTTTAGTGTTTAGTACAAAAACAAGTGCATCAACGTCATGGCCCTCCTCCAACACTCAAATATTTTCTTCCCCAGGATACAAAAGCCATTTAAGATTTAAGAAGCGACAAGAGATGTTAACTTGAAATATTTATGATACATAAACTTATGTTCAAATAAGAAACTGACTTCCATGCTCACTTTTGAATGGTTGTGTGTATCGCATACACCTCTTACTGCAAATGAAGTGTTATAATCCTTTATATTTATTATTATGTTTGATAAAGACTGGAGAAGTTGATCATTCATTTTTTGATATTTTTACCCTTATTTATCTCCCTTATCTCCCAAGTCCTTATTGTTAGTGATGGGATGACATGAGGACAGTGCGGGTTACAGTTTATAAAAGGTTACAATTTGATCATTTCTCTCTTTCTTTGTTGTTAAGTGAACGTTCTTTCTCTTGATGTTTCGTGTGAGCACATTATGATAATATGTATTTCCTTACCTTCAGCTTCTACTTATTGTTTTCCTGAGATAACACTGACAATTTAAAAGCTTTTAAAATCAGTAGTTGTTATTGAATTTCAACACTTAGTTAATACTTTCAGCTAACTAGACTGATGAAGAATGTGAATGTGCTTTTCAGAGTTTAATGTAAAATAAAATAAAGAGGTAAATAAAGCAGTGCATCACATCTCTGGATTATATTGAGTTTCAGGTGTTCTCACCTTGCGACCCTCCAGCGTGTACAGCTTTCTGATGTGGTACTGCATGAGCTCAGAAACCTCCTCTATGAAAAGTCCAATGCTACGTATACTCCTGCGGTGGAGGACGATTGTCTTTCTGAACGAAGGGTCGCTGTTCTTTACCAGTACCACCCTCTTCTGGCGGCTGTGATGAATGTGGCGGTCGTGGCCTGAATGGGCCAAAGGGTGCTCCTCAGGCCTAGTGGGTCTCCTGAGAACATACTGGTGTGGATGATGGTGGTGATATGGGCTATGAGCGTAACAGAAAGGGGAGACTTGAGTCTCCAGAGCCTCCAGGGCCTGAGCATGTCTGTACTCAGAGCAAAGGTAGCATCCCTCCAGATGGTCCTGGTGGGCCACCATGCCATGATGGGAGACCCTGGGCAGGCGGAAGGAATGGGAAGACTTGTGGGAGCCTTCACTTCCTAAAGCATTGAAGCACTGGAAGTTGCGTTTGTGGGAGGACATTTTGGATGACCGTCTCTCTGCTCCGGATGAAGGATGGTCTCACGTGAGCAGATGGAGATGGCAGGTGGGCTCAGGCAAACAGCTAAATGTGGTTAGCATGTTTTCCATGCTTGTGCTGCACATCCGCATGGCTCCAATGAATCCTGGGCTGGAGAAAGAAAGAAGAGGAAGCAAGGAAAAGCAATAAAAAGTGAGGTCCTGTTGAGTTTCTTTCTCTGTGTACATAACCTAAGTTCTTCTTCAACACACCTTTATCTCACTCTGTTGATTTGTGTCTTACCATAAGAATACTGACTCCAGGTTTTGATAGGAAATAGAACATTATACTATATAACAATGGCAAAAACCTTTTCACATCCCACTCAGCTGTTTATTAGATTATTATCTAGATCACCACCAAAATTGAAAAGATTTTAAGGGCCATTACTGACATCTCCTGAAAATGTCTGTTTTTTGTTAGCAAGCGTAATCTTGCTAACAAACAAACACCCACTGCTGGCAAAAGCATGACCTTCTTGGTTGAGGTTATTATTGCAGTGAAAACATTTCTGTTAACTAGAAAAGCACTCGGAGAGCGCAGACCTCCGCCAGCACCACAGTCCTCACCCATATTGTGATTTTCACCATAAATATTAGTCCTACCTTTATTTTCATCGAAATATTATTAGCAATTGGATTCATAATGATATCTTTTTTAGTTCAGTAGTTATTCATGAAAATCACATTTTTCGCCATGGCGGCCAGACGCTGATCCGGATCAACACCAAAATCAAGTCAGTTCTTCCTTTTCCCTTGCTGAACATTTCCTGAAAATTTCAGCAAAATCCATCCATAACTTTTTGAGTTATTTTGTTCACAGACGAACAGACAGACAAACAAACTCTCCCGAAAACATAACCTCCTTGGCGGAGGTAATTTCAGACCTTAACTAATCACGATTTACATTTTAATTCTGAAGACACATTTAGATAAAAATTTAAATGCTTACTGCAAAGCAGAGACAAAAACAGAATAGTTAACCATTTTTGCAACTCTTAAATTTTGCCATCTTGAGGGCAACAGCTTGCACTCTTGTGGCCACTGAGCTTCCATTGGTCACTCTGTCCGTCCTTGTCTAAAGTCTTTAATTCTGAAGCAGTTGTAAACACGTTTGATCAGGGTTTACGCCTCTGAAACAGAAAATCCCTGGAAAGGAACACTTTTGGCCGTGGTTGTAAGCAGCCTAGTGCCATCTTACTTGTTCTGGGAATCTTGTAGACATTAACCCTTCAGATGGTGGACTTGTTTGTGCAAGATCATTAACTATCCTGCTCAATCACAGTATCCAACAGCCCCTCTGTGTTATTTTCTTTTTGAGGTCAAAACATCTGAATGAATCTGGAACAGAATAGATGTATCAACTAGTAACAGCTGTAGATTTTCTATGAGTATTTCAGATATCTCCAATATTATATATCTTTACACATGACCCGGCTGTTGATCACTGTGTGATCAGACTGAAGTAAGGATAAAGAAATAAATGAAGACAGGGATAATGAGGACGGAACCACAAATAAATACCACAAGTGACTTTAAATAATGAGCTTAAGTCTCCACACGGTGTGAAAGTGGACATCACCTCAGCAATTTTCAGTGAGGAATATATGCAATAACAATGCATTCTCTGCCTGCTTCTCCTGCTCTCAATAATGCACAGATTACCTATAAAAAGCAATTTCTGCAAGAGGCACAATGTATTCATGCAGGGATAATTCATTGTTGCCTGATGGAGAGGGACACAATCCCACTGTGAAAGATATATATTTTTTATCATAAGAATGAGTCAAATTCTGTGACTCCAAAATGGGCTAAGCTTGACTGACACACAGAGAGAGCAGGTTTGGCCGTTGTCCTTGTTCTTGTATTAGCAAAAAAGCAGCAAGTGTTTCTGCTAGCTCAAATTTTGGCATGGAGAGGTGATTGATTGTCAGGAATAATCGTGCATGTCTTGTTGCCAACCTGAGCTGTAGAGTCTTGAGGTTGTACCTTCAGCGTTCCTATTTTTAGTCTAAAAATGATTCTCTTAATATGTAAGCTGAGTAGTAATGTTTTTTTTGTCCTCCATAATCCAGGATTATGAAGGCCAAAGCTATTCTCGTCTAAATGAACTCAGGTTTGAAACAGGCAGTGCTGTTATGATATCTGGAGCATCAGTTTTGTAAAAAAATAGCAAAGAAAAGAACAGTAAAGAAAATATCTTTTCAGGCCTCATTCCTGATGGATTTGTTAGAAGATGAAATGGGTGCATTTCCACATAGTCTGGTTCAGTTCAGTTCACTTAAGAATGCAGCAAGGGCAACCTTAGGATCAGAAATTAAGAAGTGCTCTTAGCTACTAGAGAAACATACGCACTGGCATATGAAGTTTGTTTTTTTCTCTAGATATCTTATTTTATTGAATCACATGTGAGACTTTTCTCTTATCAAAATAATAATGTAACATACAGCAAGTACATTGGGTATAACAGCCTCATCTGTTAAGAGGACGTGACATTGCGGCTTTGGGCACAAACCTGTCTCCTTTTCATATGATTTACATTATTTTTCATACAATAGTGCTATTGGTCACCTTTAGTGTTGGTGAGTGGGTTTATAAATCTTTGACCAAAGTGCAAATAAACTGTAATCAGGACAATAAAATGTTTAAATGTGCGGGAAAGTAGCAATTTTGGAGACAACGGGTTTGTACCTGACAGCGACAATATGCTGTTTGCCATCGTTGTCAGGCATAAATATTGCATCTGTAATTTTTTTACGATTTATTATCTTCATAAATCAGCGCCATTGATTGCTCTCCATGTCTAGGAATGTTTCTTTGTCTTATTCTCCTTTAAAGGATCAAAATATTTGCCAGAATGTTAAGTAATTATTTATTTAAAAGACACAGAAATGTTATTTTCTGAAAAAAGTACTATTAATAAAGATGTTAAGTTTCGGCTTGACTACAAAGTCTCAGTAAAGCACACAATTTGACAAGTTTCTGATGCAAAGAAATGTTTTCTTGTTAAACACTTTATAAGTCAGTCAATGCATAGTTATGTCGATAGCATTTTGAAAGCAGGGATTGATATGACAATGCATCTCAGCATTATTAAAATTGATTTATGTCACCACAGTGAATACAAATGTTCCCACTTATGGTCAGTTACATGTCTTTGCATGTAAATAAGTCCAGGTGTTACTAATAAGAATGTATAACATTGGATTTATGCTAATATCTAATATTATGATATTTACAGACCATTAAGATGTCAGTACTAATGAATCCTTTGTCTTCCAATTACAACAAACCTCAAATGCCTTTTTACCGAGTGACCCACAGCACTGTAGACTGATGTCCGAAAAAGAACGTGTTTTTGTATGACGCACTAACATTCAAATTTAAATCAATTATCCAACAGGTTTGCAGGTTGATTCTCAAAATTCAATCAGTGTTGGTTAAATTACACAGAACTTGCAAAAAGTTAACATGTCATCATCATTTCTTAAAAAGTAATACAATTACTTTGCTTTTTTCTCTGTTTAAATAGTATTCAACTCTATTTATGTAGCACTTTACACGCAACACTGTTGATCAGCAGTGCTTAACAGTCCGGATAGAAAAGTGAATCATATATGGATTAGCACTGCTGTTATAGCACAGCAGCATCAGCAATGAAAATACAAATACTTTGATTTTAAGTTAGTTGTTACTTTCTCCTCTGGAGCAAAATTAAACAAAGGTTACGACAGAATACAAAGTTTTTTTGATTTTTCACAGACATAAACTCAAAGTAAAGATAATACTTTGAATTGTGAAAACAACACTCATTGTTTTCCACTCATCCACCCTGCTGTGTGCTACTTTTTGGCTAGCCCCTGCTCATGCACGTAGTTATGATAAAAGCCCAACAAGGACAAAAAGTAACTAAGTAACTAGAAATTACCTTTAACAGTGACTGTGATATCAATGTTTTAGAATAACAATGCCTTACTTTAATAATCACTCAGAAAAATCATATTAAAACATTTAGTCATAAGTAAGTAGGTATTGTCCAGAATTGCTCACAAACCCTCTAAAATTTTGACAGGAAGGATGGAAAATAACTTTAGCTGAAGAAGGTCTGTTTATCTGCTTCAAACTGCAGAAAGCCATGTGAGAACTGTTTTGCTGTACAAGGTGGTGATAGCAATAAATATCTCCAGAAATGCTTGTGTCTACTAATAACAACTAACTCATAGACATCATGCAGACTCTACTGAGCATCCCCCAATTATTCGACACAATCACTAAAAAAATGGTATTATGACCAGTGTTTGGCATTTACATGTTACATGTAACTCTTACATTACAGAAAGTGTCCAGTATTACATTTTCTTAGCTGATCATAGCAAAACAGTTACTAATCAAACTAATACTTAGTTACTTTTTGTTCAATGTGGGCTGTTATCAAGATTTCACATACTCTGTGAGACTAGCTCAACAGTTTAACACAGCATGGAGATAAAAGGAACAGTGCTTTTATCAAAGTAATCTCTTCATTTTTAGTTTTCAGACTGGAAAGATGTGAAGAACATTGATGTCTGTCAGTAAGTTCCTTTTAGATCAGTTGTTTGAATATGTATTTGGTTACTTTTGCTACTAAGTACCAAGCAAAGTAATGTATCATTTTTTCAAGGAGTTTAACTGAATCACTTTCCCAACATGGATTATGACTTTTGCAAAGTTTCTATCAAGTTTCAGAATGAATTGTGGAGTGTGTGCCTTTTTTTATCAGCATTTTAGGGCTGCTGCGGGGGCACTCAAATATGGGTCTGAAAAAAAGATCATGGGAAGCAGATATTTGCATTTCCACTGTCAAGTATTGGGCGAGGTGGCAACATGACTAATACCTGCTTTCCTACTTTTTGGCGCCCTGCTGTTCGGGTACCTAATTTAGCTATCTCACACTAATGGGTGGAGCTCGACACTCAGCAGCCTCCAGAGAAAGGATACTTTTAACAGTAAAAATCTTACAGTATCGAACATAATTGAACCAAACTGCTTGATGGAAATGCACAACATAAGATAAGTGGTGCATTTTGCAGGGTGACACCATAGCATTGATACTTATTCATTTGAAAATAAAATGAAAAATACCTTTAGTAAGCAAGAGTTTGTCAGTAACTAACCAGCATAACTGCATAACTGGTAGTGTTTTAAGCACATTACATGCAAACAATCCTGCAAGCCAATTGCTGCCTTTCAAACAGACTGTTTCTTTTTGATGCATTGCAAATGCAACGTGTGTTTTTTCCTTATTTAACATGACCAGGAAACATATGTGGCCTTGGATCCCTAACAATAATGTCCTTTATCCCTAAGGTGCCATATTTGCCATCTGAGGCTCCTAAAAAGTTCAAAGAAGATAAATAAAAATGACATCCTGCATTAAGGCCAGCCTGAGTTCATCCAGTTTGGAATATTTGATCAAGCAAATGAAGACCTGGATGTTTACCTCACATTGCACGTATAGTAATCAGGGTTATTCTTAAAGTTTTAAGAGAAAAATTGTTCTTCCTATTCGTTTTAAAAAGGACAAACATCTATAATCTCTAGCCAGAGTGTAAAGTATAAATGTAAAGTAAAAGTACTCACATGGTCCAACATCATAAGAGAACAAAAAGATGAATTGAAAATAATTCCAAATCTGCAGATGTAAACTCTCTTAGATACACAGAGGAGCTCCTGCACGCAAGAGAACAAGAAACCAGTTCAAAAGCCTCCCTGCAGAAGCGGGCCTACCTGCTAATCACATCCATGGGAAGCTAAGGATAGACTGAAAAGCCTTGCTAATCACTCTGAGATTGGACTGAAATCTGCTGAGGCTTTGGACACATGACTCGGACCTCACCATTGCATAAAGGGAGTTTAACACGCCTTAGAGAGCAGCAGAAGGCTCAGTGACAATGACGAGGCATAATGTTTCTGTCTTTATCTGCATCCTTTTGTCCTCTGTCATCTTTCACCTTACATGAAGGTAACGTTTGACATGTGTGGCCTTTAGCAGCACATTATTTGAGCTGATGGATTAACTCTACTTGATCAAGATTTGCAACACATGCATGTAGGGACAATTTTAATAACATGCCAAATGAGCATATTACAGTGACATTGTCTGATACCTGTTAACATATACTTTAGAATACAGTTCATCTTATCGTACATTTTATTATATGTATAATATCATAGATAAGTTGGAAATACTTTTCAGGCATACTGAAAAAGCTTCAAAGCAAAACGTTTGTATTTTTTAAGATTATTTTTGGGTTGTTAACCTTTAATGGATAGGACATGCAAAGGAAAGGGTCTGAAAGAGGACGAGATAGAGAGGGAAGACGTGTACCAAAGACACTTCGGCCTGGACCTGAACCCACAAAGGCTTTCAGCAACACAGTGTAGGGTGTTTGAAGCAGAACCAGACTAAAAACCATCTGGTTTATCCTGTGTTGTCCATTTCCCAGAATGCATTTCTCTTCACTTTTAACAGTACACAAACATAATATTTTGTGTGTTCTAAAGCTTGACTTTAACAGTTTAAAAAATTTGCATCTCAGTTAGCGTAATTATTGTTAAACTAGATGATAACGACGTGGACATGTCTCTGTTTGGTGAGTTTTTGAGAGGCAATCACGCTATCAGGCTCTCACTATATGCTCTAAATGTATAACTCCAGACAACATTTAATGCAAAAAATCAGATATTATTCTCTGCTGTGAACAGAGGTATCCAAGAATAGTGATGATGCTGACCACTAGGGAGAAAACATCATTAAAAGACGCTTTACCAGGAACTACCAGCTCTTCCGACTTGCAACATGTTTGTGGACTTTAAGACAGAAATCAAACCAAGCTTTGAAACAGTGGAGATGGAGTCTAACAATATTCAATCTGCAATTACAGCACATGTTCAGGGTTTCAATGACCTGGAGGCTAACGGCAACCACGACATGGTTGTGGACATATGATGGATGCCACGTGTCCCCTGTGTCGGTCCAGTGTGTCAGTTGAGCAGGATGTCCAGAACTGATGCAAACTACAGTTACACAGGAGCAGTAGGATCAGTGTAGAGGCAGAGGAGATATGACAACACATCAGGTGGAACATCTATGACAGAAAGTTTTCAAGACAAAGTGATGCATCAAAGTCTCAGTCTTCAGCATCGAAACATGTTAAACTGCACAGACAGGAAAATGACAGGTAACCAAGGTGATGACAGATAAATCCTCTTACAGAAGTCTTTGGAAACAACTTGGACCAAACACATGTAGACCGGGTGTGTTTAGGTAAGCTTAGTTTCAATGGCTTTAAATCCTAGGAATGAGCTAATTTGTGTTTTTTGATACAATGATCAATTTAAAAGAAAACACATCAGAATGAAGCACTGGTTAGTACACTCTCTGTTGTTCATGGTTTCACTGTCTGACATGCATGCTGAAAGGTGACAAAGCAGCACCTCCCCTGGCAAAGTTTAAGAAATGAATACTCCTCTATCACATACGCTGGGAAGGGCACAGTAGTCCAGTTGAATACGTAATTATCTTAGGACTATATGTTTCCTTAGGTTTCCTATCCCTTTCTAAGTTGTTGGCCTTTGACAAACAGCTGTGCTTATTTGTTAAGTGTTCATCTTTCACCCAGGAAAAAAAAAACCTAGTGCCTATTTTTTGTGCTGTATATCACAACCTGAACATCTTACCAATCAGATATTTAAAGTTAGACTCTGCTAAAATGTGACTCCATCCAGCTGAACAATTGCCATTCTGTGTAATAGGAATTGTGCCTTGGAATAGAGCTGTCTCGAGGGTTGTATCATGACAAATGATCAAAGATGGTGTCATTAAAATGACCTACTGTCTTCCAATGGCCCTGTAATCCTAACAAAAGGCTAATGGGACTTCTTAAACCCAGCTGCTTGGTTGGCAGAGTCTCCAGAGAGATCGTTGTGACCAAACATGTGAAAGCTAAAAGGGCAAAAAAACTCTTTTCATGCATGTCTCCCATACATGCACTTGTTGAATCTATTTTGGAGACACACTTTCCTTCTCTAAATATCAGCAGGGGTCAGCTTGCTCTTTAAAGGGACAAAGGGGTAACCCTTATCAGAGGTCCACAGACAGCCTACAAACCCCTCCCTGTGAGTTTCAAGAAGTGCTCCATCACAGGAGAACCCACTCCCACAAAGCTTAAACACACGCACGTACACACACACACAAACACACACACACGTGCACACAGGGGGGCAAGCTTTCATGCTGCCATCTGTCTTTGGTCTTAAGGAGCTTGATGGGTCGTAGTGGGGCGGATTTATTGTGTCCTGACTCGTGGGCGAAAAAAGGCGATACCACCCCCCTGCTGAGTCATGACGGTGAGTGAGTGACTCTGGAGAGCTGCTGAGAGTGGTGTTTAGTCATCTTGGCTGTGGGCTTTCCTGTGCAAGGAAGGCACCTCCCCTATTGTTGTCAAGTCTCATTATTAGTGACTTTACTGAAGCATGGTTGATTTTTCCAGGTTGCCATACTCATCCTGTTTCTTCCCCTGCTCTCACCAACAGAGAGAAACAAATAATGCAGACTTATTACACATCTGTTCTAGCTACCTGTATGCGCATTATCTGCACAATAATGTAAGTGCAGATAGCTTGAAAGCTAAATCTTGATGTAAGCAGATGTAAATATTCCTGCTGATATTTATAGCCAACATACTGGCCTTACATATTGGTCATGTGTATTCCATATGTTGGCTAAAATGATGACAGAGTGTATGAATGTTCCAGTATGCTTCACTTTATCAAAACTGGATAAACAACAGTAGTTAAAACAATACAGTGTAAGTTAATATGATACGTGTTACATCAAGTGTTACTATTTATGTATCCCATATGTTTCTTAAACAAATCTACTGCCAAAATAAGATAAGTTTCTTTTTTTGTTAATAAAAAACTCAATGATGTCCACTCTTCCTCTGATGTGGATGCTCTTCTGTTCTTATGACTGCAGCGCTGCTTCCCTGTAAGATGGTACTCCTTCATCATGGCTCTGCGCCTGCCATCTCCTTGGAAGCCTTGGACTGGCTTGGACGACCCTTTATCTCAAAGATCTTCTTCGGATCCTTTTGATCATCTTCATCTGATCTCCTCAGCAGCTGACAGTAAAAGGAACAAGCACAATCCTAACCTCCACCTCGGTCTACAAAAGTATTTCATCCCTGCAGCACTCTATTGATACTCAGGATTATTATGAAGACCCTGTCTTACCTGACTATTGCTGTCACCTTTTGCCTTCAGTCTTTGGTCAAATCAGTTTTGTTAAGTTTTTTATTATTGCCTCGGGCCTGTTCTGTGTTCACATGGGGAAATGTACAAGCTGACTAAAATGTGAGGTGTGCAAAAATCATCCATCATTTTATGTTGTTTCTTTCCTTATGTTGATGAGGTTGTAAACAGACAATGGACACATCTTTGCATAAGAAATACTCTTTTTGTCTTAATGTTATGTCATTTTTAAGTACAGTGGATTGTTTTGTCATATTTGGTAGCCTCAAACATGTCACATGCTGTTTTTTTTTTACTGCCTGAAGATCTTTGAAAGAAAAATGAGAAATTATGAGTTTCAGTCTTGAAATGATTTTCTTTTTAAACTAAATTCAAGACTTTTTACGATCTGACGTGTAAATACAGAGCACTTTTGCACTGCAGGAAAACAGCAATCAACATGTTATACCATTTCAATCAAATGCTGATTAGTCAAAGTGATACTTATGGTTTAAGTATCTGGCTTGAGCTCATTTTTATTACCTCTGCCAGGAAGCTATGTGATTGCTGGCGTCTGTTTGTTTGTTTGTTTCTCTGTTAGCAACATAACTCAAAAAGTTAAGGAAGGATTTTGATGACATTTTCAGGAAATGTCCGGATTGGGACAAGGAAAAAATGATTGGATTTAAATTTTTCACCGTCTGGATCCACCATGATGAAAACTGGGATTTTTGTGAATAACTACTGAACTAAAAAAGATATCATTATGAATCCAATTGCTAATGGTATGTTTTCATGGTCAATTAATCTAAATATTTAGATGAAATAAAAGTAGGACTAATATTCATGGTGAAAATCACAATGTGAGTGAGGACTGTGGTGCTGGCAGAGGTCTGTGCTCTCCAAGTGCTTTTCTAGTTTTGATAATTGAATTTCAAAGGGGCAAGGGAACAGCCACATGAGAGAGCAAGTGCATGGACGGGAACATTCGATGCTTACTGTTAGGGCATCACAAAAGCTTTTTGTTTGTTCGCCTCATTTTATTTTTTTTTCTTGCTTTTTGTTTGTTTGCTTCATTTTTTTCTGAAGAAGCCTTTAAAATATGCCTGAATACATTTGTCAAAGATGGTCTTAGTCAACATGGCATCTGAAATTTGAGACAGTGACCTCTCTCCAAAGCTGTCAAGTCTCCCGTTTTGGCTGGGTAACTACCGTATTTTACCCCTCTTCCTCGCCGTTCTCCCGTATTATTATTATTCTCCCGTATTGAAAAAAAACATTCCTCTGCCTCTGCTCCTAACTGAACACGGTCACTAGCCTCGCGAGAAATGCCACCTGCAGTAGCCTGGGTGGCAGTTGTCACGAGGATAATGCCGACAGCAGGAACAAACCCGGCAGAGGAGAGAGATGGATGGATGTGAGGAGAGAGAAGGCATTCCTGCCAAAAAAAAAGAAGTCCTGTAAATATCTTGAAAAACGGGACAGTGAATTTACTTTCCTAATGTAGGAATGTTCACAGCATTTCAATGTCAACAAAGGTAGGCCTATCAGATTTTGATCACCAAACTAATTAGTAAGCTGCTGACAAGTTGTTTTTAGATATCTTGTACTCCTGTCTTAAAATGTAAGGGATACTGGAGCTTGGTTGGGGTGGTGGGACAGCTCACAGCAAGCGCTGGAAAATGTCCCTTATTTTCAAATCCAAAACTTGACAGGTATGTCTCTCTCACTGAGTGAGAAATGAATGAGAGAATACAGAAAGACATTTTAACATGTGGGTTCATCCTCTGAAGCCATACAGTCATGAGAGCACACAAAACAATGCCAGAGACATACCCAGACTGTCACCTCACGCACACACGCTCTCTCTCACTCGCAGTCAGAAGTGTTTCATCATGGAGTTACAATTTTTGGGATGTGCACATCAGGTTATGATCTCTGTGTTCGGTAAGTGGAGATAGAGTGTCGGATTATCAGTCAACCTTTGGAGAATGCAGGAAAGGTCAGGTTATTTTAGGCTTTTATGTATTGAAGAACCAACTTGCTCATTTTGGGATTGCTCCTGCTGCAAGATCTGGTTACTTCTCTTCACTTGACGTGAATCAGCTATGTGAGGAATAACCGCAAGGAAAAACTTTATCTTTTAATTAAAAGTCTATAATTTTTCCTAGAAAGGGTTTGACTTCTTAGATAAGGAACTCTGACTCCTCTTTCCATGCCAATCTCTCTGAGTTTAAACCTTTCAAAGAAATCATTACAGAGCTCGTAGTCCGCATTACTTGGTTTCAAATATGATTAACAGTCCTTCAGCTGTCCAACATACGGATGCAGTTTGGATCCGGTCATGCAGGATGCCATGACAGGCTGAACATCCATTAAGCCTGCACGTGTGCGTGACTCTCAGGCTTAGCCCTCCCCCTCTCCTGGCTGCTGTTTGAATATCAGGTCCAATTAGTGGGCAACCTGCTGTGCAGCAAGATCCTACTGTGTGCAGTCACAGTCAAAAGCTACACCCCAAAGAAGTTTGAGCTTTGCTAGAGGAGTCATTTGTACTTTTACCTCCTGAAACCTGAGCTTTTGTTTTTGTTTTCTTTTATTTTGAGTGCCTTTGTGGGGTTAAAAGATCCTGATAATTTTAAGAACAAAGTATATCCTCTGTGAACAGGAAGCGGTTCTCATATGAAGACATCAGGACAAAGCTACCATTGTGCTGCTAAACTACAAAACTAAATGTATTTGAAGGAGGAAGTTTTCAAAATAAAAATAGGTTCTTACTCTGAACTTGCAGGTGAACGTCCAAAGGTTCTTTGTACAAAAATCAATCTTCATTGAATCAAAGGCGCTCAGCTGTGGTTGAAAATTCTAGCTATACTAATGAAGCTTAGCGAAACTTCTGACAGAAAGACCTATAATTTCACTCAGTTTCCAGTATTCATTTCCTCACCTTGCCTTCCTGCACAGGTGATCCAAATCATTAGCTCATGAGGTGGGTGCACTCAATTGAGCACTGAGCCAAGCAGATTCTGCCACCATCTGCCTGGCCAATCATCCTGGTGGTGTCATATTTTCAAATACTGCCTTTGCTGCTCCACATTCAGTGCTGTGTGATCTCGGCAACTCTCCTTCACCCCAGGCATTCGGCCTCAGTACCCCTGAAGAACACCAAGACATGACAGACCTGATCAAAATCTTAAGACCAGTTGAAAAATTGCTAGAATATGCATTTTGCACATTTGGACCTTAAGGGGTTTTAAATAGAGCTACAATATGGAAAAGCAAGCAGAGGGAGTGTGACAAGAAGCACTTTGGAAGTAATTAAAATTACAAAAAAGAAAAAACTGAAATAGTTTTTTAATCACCTGATCAAAAGTTAAAGACCACAGGCTATTAAAGCCAAAATCTGCTCAATTTTTTTTTTTTCAGGCATTCACACGGTCATGCCCTCCTGACGGCTAAAGCTAAGAAGCTTTCTCTTCTTGAATGTGGGCGGATCGTCGAGGTGCATAAGCAAGGCCTCTCGCAGCGTGTCATTGCTGCTGAGCTTGGACGCAGTAAGACTGTCATTCTAAATTTTTTGAAAGATCCTGAGCATTATAGAACAAAAAGGCAAATTGCAGACCCAAAAAAATGACACCTGCGCTGAGCCGGAGGATCCGATTGGCTGTCCGTTAAGACACAGAGTGGTCCTCGACCCAAATTAAGGCCCTTACTGGTGCCGACAGCAGAGCAATAACCATCAGACGGCATCTGCGGGAAAAGGGTTTCAAAAACAAATTCGAAGACCTTGTCTCCTTCAACGCCACAAAACTGCCCGTTTAGACTTTGCCAGGGAGCATCAAACATGGGACACTGAAAGGTGGAAAAAAGTTTTATTCTCTGATGAGAAAAAATGTAACCTTGACGGTCCAGATGGCTTCAACATTACTGGCATGACAAGGAGACCCCACCTGAGATATTTTCTACCCGGCACAGTGGAGGGGGGTCCGTCATGATCTGGGGGGCTTTTTCATTCAGTGGAACACTGGAGCTTCAGGTGGTGCAGGGTCGTCAAACGGCGGCTGGTTACGTGCAGATGTTGCAGCGGGCATCCCTCATGACTGAGGGCCCTCGTCTGTGTGGTAACAGCTGGGTTTTTCAACAGGACAACGCTGCAGTTCACAATGCTCGCTTGACCAAGGACTTCTTCAGGGAGAATAACATCACTCTTTTGGACCATCCCGCATGTTCCCCTGACTTAAATCCCATAGAGAACATTTGGGGATGGATGTCAAGGGAAGTTCATAAAAATGGCCATCAGTTCCAGACTGTTGACGCCCTTCACGAAGCCATCTTAACCACTTGGAGCAATGTTCCCAAAAGCTGGAAACACTTCATCAAGCATGCCCAAATGAATTTTTGAAGTGATTAACAAGAACGGTGGAGCTACTCATTACTGAGTCCTACAGAGAATTTTTTTTATTCTGGTTTGGAGAGTTTTTTCTAATTTTTTGAGCAATGGTCTTAAACTTCTGATCAGCTGATAAACAGCCTATTTCAGTTTACTTCTTGCTTTCAATGAATTACTTTTTCAAAGTGCTTTTTGTCACACTCCCCCTTCTTGCTTTTGCTTATTGTAGCTCTATTTAAAACCTCATTAAGGTCCAAATGTGCGAAATGCATATTCTAGCAATTTTTCAACTGGTCTTAAGATTTTGATCAGGTCTGTATGACGAAGTCTAATCGCAAAAGAGATTCTAACCACAGAGACAATCATACCAACTTGTATAATAAATAATTATTTGCTCAGATGTGTCCCTCCTGACTGAAATGCACTGTAACCCGCCTAAGTCTTCATTAGGACATGATCAACAATTAATCTTTAAAGACAACTGAGGTGTTGTGTGACCAATCACCTGAGAGTAGAGAACACTGCACTATGAAAATGTGCATTAAACTCCACAGCCAGCAACCATTTAAAAGACAAAACAATCTCATAGCTAAACTTTTTCATGAGCATGTATGAAATTATACCATGGTTTCGTACATCAGATAAATTGACATAATGCAGCATGGAGCAGCAATGTGCAAATGTAAGTCAAAATGTGCCCTAGAAAGTAAAAGATTTTTATCTTCAATTGAGTCCTACTGATTCTCAAGGCAGACTATCTTCTTAACAGGGAACTTTAGTTTTTTTTGTAATCCAGATATTCACTAACTTGTTTTAAATCTAACATTTCTTTTCACCTTGAAGAGCAATTGATTTTGCAACCATGGAACATCTTGACCCAGTGCTGCACTCGACCTAAAGGTTTCTATTTTTTATTTTATTGGTCTCTTTTGGTGCAGAAGCTGAGACAGATTTGGTGCCTGGCTGAAGGTCAGATTAAGTTTCAGTCAGGAAGTAAAGACAGGTCTTTTAACATCCTCCAAGAAGGATATGATTTCCTGGTGTTTTTTCTGTTTGTTTGACTGATAAGCACAGGATAAACTCAAATATTCCTAAACAGATTGTGATGAAATGATCTTAGAATGCTGGTCATGGTACAAGAAAGATAGATTTTGGTGGAGGTTTGAGTTTTGATTCAGATACAGGATTTTATTTTATTTTATTTTTTTGAGGATTTATTAACACGGCAAAACAGGGCACATATTGTGATTGTTAACCAATAGCTACTTTCTCAAGATAGTTATACTGATTAAGTTTGTCAAACTGTTTTGCCATTTAATAAGAAACACACTAATAAGAATAAATCAGCAAGTTGCGAGCAAAACAACAAGAAGTTGTTTGCTTGGTCAGGTGTTGCATTGGATGTGACTGCAAACTAGCAAGTATTTTAGTGATGATTGCAGCATGAATTAGATAAATGCTTCTTGATTCCAAAGGTAATTCCAGGTAATAAGAGGTAATAAGATTTCTGTTTTTTCACTGTCATTAAACCATTTATTATTCAAAATGAGAGCATGCTCTCAATAATCTTTGAAATTAAATTACAGGTTGAGAGAATACAATTTAAATGCATGTATTGTTTCACTGTCATTAAACCATGTAAATAAAAAAAACATACCTCTGTCAAATACTCAAGACATTGATACACCTTACCTCTGTCTATACCATGATCCTTCCAAGCTAAGGACTAGCAGGCACACAGCCAGAAAAGGTCACCTGCCAATCCCTGTTAATATAAGTAGATAACACATTTAAGTTAACTGAGAGAAGATGTAAGGATACAAGCCTTTGTCAATAAGAGTTTAATCTATACGATTAAGAACCTTAGTCAATCTCATGATAATGAGTGTCGAGCAGGAATGATCATGGCCTGTTTTAGGGTTGCAAACCATTACCAGCGTATGTGATGAAACAATCCTTAAAATAGCGTGGGGTCATAGATCATCATGGAGCACAAGTTCCCAAAATAGAGAAAGCAGCCTCTTGGGACCGCCAATTTCTCTGGATCTAAAGGTCTTCAAAATGCATTTACAGATAAGAGCTACAGCAGGCCGTGAAGTGGACCAAGACATCCTGCCTCAGTGTAAAAACCTCTGGAGAGAATTTAATTTTAGAACTGCATCCCACCCTACCACGCACACCAGTTTTATCCCTGCTGGTTTATACTGTTTAAATACCATTCTCAACTCGGCCTGAAAAGTTTAAAGCCCTCTTCTGCCATCCTTGTTAGGCCTTCTTTTTTTGGGGCAGGGGGAATATGCCAGCTCCCCAGATATAGCACTGGCTCAAAAGGTGAATACGGATGAGTCTGCCGTAATGAAAAGACTTTTCACTGTATGTCTTGTGCATAGAACTACTCTATCACTCACATACCGATGCATATTAAAACTTCCAAGGCATATCTAAGAAATGAAGCGAGCTCCACTCTGAAAACTGCATTCGCTTCATGGCTCCTGCTGTTTGCTTCCGCAAATAAGCTTGATTCACGCCTTTCAGGTCTTTAATATGGATATCGTGAAAAGCTTACGCAGATTACAATGCTGATTAAAGAGCTAGCACCGGGCGATCGCGAACCGCCTGTGGCGAATACAAATCTGTGGCAAGGAATGACTATGGATTTATATCGATGCAGTTGTTCGCCATTCAGGCTTCGCTGCTGCCGCTGCATATGCTGTCCTGAAACTGATCCAATTAAATCTATATCATCACGCAGTTGTACCCGCCAATCGATACACACATACACTGTCAGTAATAGGACACGCCTCTGATCTGAGTCTTTAAAAATACCGTATAATATCTTTTAAACAACTGCAAATATATGGAATATTGTGGTTCTTTTGTTGCAAAAAGTCTTTGTAATTCATGAATGGAGCAATCAATAAAAAAAGTGTTTCTGTAAAAAAAAAAAAGCCAAACAAAGTTCTTGAATTGTTTTTGTGCTTAATTTTATTTCATTTTTTTTTTTTCAAATGTCTTAGCTGTTTAACTTCCTTCTCTGAAAACCCCACTAAACACCAAAACAAATACACTGGACTTCTTGTAACCAGCAGATCCTTTGGTAAGGCTGATTCTATTTCACCATTGTCTGATGTACACTCAAGAAAAAGTACTTTTATCAGTGACCAGTACACCCCATCCTGGCAGAGATATAGAAGACCATCAGTAACGCGGTGTATCAAATAATTTATATTTATTTTGATATACAGATTACGACGTTGTGCATTCATTAGGCTAACAGGTTAAGCAACATAAGTTAGCTAACACATTGCTAAAAGGTGAGAAAAGCATTCACAGATGGCCCTTAAACATACACGTGCCTTGTCACTGCTGTGCCTATTGAAGGGACACAGCTGTCTCCAACCTTTAATTTGTCTCATTGTGAATTCATCCAACGTTAAATTTTGACTTTTCAGCTGTTTTTGAGGTTAAAAGACGAATAGAAAGCAACAGCCGCAGTGAAGTGAGGGGAGAGAGCAGGCTGATTCTATTTGTGCCTTGAAAACGATGCTAAAGCATCCTCTTTGCTGTGACTTGAATTGGTGTCTATAGATCTTTACTTTAGAAAAACAGGATGCAGACCTACATAAATGAGAGCTGCTAAAAATAAGTTTTATAACTATGATGGTGATTAGAGGACAACATGTGAAAATATAGCCTACCTCAGTGGTAACCAAACTATTTTGCTGCACTACCTTTGGCATTTAAACCAGAAATGGTCTTCACCAGCATGTTTTTTGCCTGTTTAACACCCAAAATGTCAAGTTTGAGCACATGTTTTTTTCGGAGTCCAAAATGGAAAACAAAGTCATATGTTAGCATGTGTGTTTTTTAAAGCATTAGCAGAGGGAAAAAGGCTTACAAGTCCATTTTTATGTGAAATATCACCACACCGTCTCCACCAGTTTTTGGCCTGTTCTACACCCAAAATATCATATTTTAGCTTCTTTTTTTTTTCCGAGTCTGAAATGGAAAAAAAAAATCATGTTAGCATGTGTGTTTTTCAAATTTTGAGCTGAGGGAAAAAGGCTTTTCAGTCCATTATGGAGCAAATACGACCAAAGTCTTCCCCAGCATGTTTTTTGGCTTGTTTTACTCCCAAAAAGTCATGTCTGAGCACATTGTTTCAGAGTCTGAAATGAGAAAAGTCATACAGTATGTCAGCACAAAAGTTTTTTCAAAGCATGGTCTCAAGCAAAAAAGGTGTATAAGTCAATTTTTTAGCCAAATATGGCTAAACTGTCTGCACTAGCATGTTTTTCCACCTGTTTAACACTTAAGAAGTCATGTTTGAGTTTTTTTTTTTGAGTCCGTAACTGAAAATAGTCATATGTTAGCATGTGTGTTTTTCAAGCCTGGCCTGAAGGACAAAGTCTTAAAAGTCCACTTTCAAGCCAAATATGTCCAGGCCGTCTGAACCTGCATGTTTTTCAGCCTTTGTACCAACTATAAAGTCATGTTTGAGCATGTTTTTATTTTGGATTCAGAATTAGGGAAAAGTCATATGTTAGCATGTGGGTTTCCTCGATGCCTGAGCTGAGGGAACACAGGCTTGTTAGTCTTAAGCCTGTTCAGACCTTGACCACTGTAACCGTGCTCTTCTGAAATATTTATGCACCAAACCACTCAAGGTGTCATTGACAGCTAAATTTCACAAATTCAGAACCGCTTATTTGGACTTTACTGGTCTGTGAGATGTAAAATGGACAACAGCAGGAGAGTGCTGAGTTATCAGGTGTTTTACTGTAACGATAATGCATCAACAGACATTTGACCCAATAGATGTAGCTGCTAAAGTAGTACTCCTCATTATTAAAAATAGATATCAAAGATATCAGTGAAGTCATGTCTTATCCACTCAGTGAGCCAAATTTCAATCCAAGCACAGCAGATATGACAGAAAAAATCTAATGCTGGAAAATATGTTATTACAGATAAACAGAATAGAATTTCTGACTATATGGTGAAGATCATCTCTACATTTAACCAGTAAGGTTTAAATGACAGCAAAGCAATATTTTCATTTTGGTTACCAGTGAAACAAGGAATAAAGTCTTTTTCAAGGCAATATTCTAAGAAAGGCTATGGATGGATTTCCTATCAAACTTTACCCAAACGTCTTCTCTTACTGTCCTTTACTTGCACTTCTTATGGATGCATGATTTTTCAGGCAGAAGTACAAGTTTTCAATTCATTGTGTTAAGTGCAGATTTTTGTGCTGTTTTATAAGCAAATGCTCATATTTTGACAAAGATCAAATTATATATTTTTCAGTCCTCACCATCTAAGCACGGTATCTGTGTGACCCAGAAACTGTACGTAGCTGGTGTTGTAGCCTCTCAAGTTCCAGTACATACGTGACTGTAAATGCTGCACTGAGCTATTGGGGCCCTCAGTTATCACTGCTCTTAAGCATCCCGCCATCTGTAATAAACAGACCTATCTAGCTCATATCCTGTTTTGAAGCTGTCAACACAGTACTTCAGTTGACGTGTCTGAACTCTGGGGATGACTGTGTGAGTCATTTCCATGCGCCTCATTTTTGAAGTTGAGTCTTTAAGGAAATGGGGCTGAGCATTCAGCAGGAAGTGATTCCTTCAACTTCAGACATCAACAACATCACGAGTATTACACACATAACGTAAGGATGGAGGAATGGGAGTGAGTGTGGAGATTATGCTGAAATGACCCATTGCCAAGGTCAGTGAGGAACACTTGTACCCAGAAACTCTGAGTAAACACTTAACATCAAGGTGGAGGAAATGCCGTGCGTCATGACTGACATACAACATCTTTGAATAAGCAGCTTCAACTGAGAGTTGTTGTTCCTGTAAATTGGTCTCAGGGTGATTGAAACCCTTAACACAAAAACATAGGCAATTTAGTTGGATAAAATAACTAATTTCTACTATAATCTAATGTTCAGTTTAATCATGGGTCATGTTAAATTAACCTTATAATCTGCAGTTTTTCCTAGATTGGCTTTAAGGGTGGTACAGCATATGAAGAAATGAATTGAAAAGTTTCTGTACAGAGCCCATTTCATGCTTTTTGGAATTCATTACGCCCTCTAGTGCATTTAAAATGTCTTTTTGCGTGATAGGGCACTTCTGTTAACAAGACAAGGAGTCTGCAGCATCAGGACTTCCCCCAGGACTCCCTCTCCCCCTCCATGCTCAGTGGCGGTTCTAGACCAATTTCACAGGGGGGGCCAGGCTGGGGCCAAGGGTGTCGTCAGAGGGACACATTCAATCCCGACAAAAGAAACTGAGAAGTGTTCTTGCATTTAAAATATTTAGTCTAATGTAATACAAAATACTAGTAAAAGTATTTCAGTTGCAGGAAAGTTTATTGTATGTTAGTTAAATTTTTTCAACAATATGTCCAAAGAAATTGTTAAATAAACAAAATAAGACATTGTTTTTGTCTTCATCAACAACACGGTGTTCAAGCCTTGAACACATTTACTTCAGAACAAAATTTAAAAACAGTATTGGTAATTGTTTCTGTAGCAATTCAGACAATAAAAACAATGAGAGCATCCACGATACCCTTTTAGTGATACAAATTTGTGATACAAAGTCACAGTTATCACTACTTTATTTTTAAATCAATACATCTATAAAAGAACACCAAACTAACATACATAAATTAATTAACATAAATTAACATAAATTAATTTATGATTTCTGGACAGAAAAAGTCTACTAGAGAAATCTGAAACAGTGTCATATTTAACTCGTATTGTACAGTCACCAAACACAATTACACTATTGAAAAATATTTGTGTTTACAATGGGGATTTTTTGTGGGATCAACTTTATGGAAGGAGGAAAGGATGAGTGGTGCAGTCTGGTTTATTCTAGTGGGTATACTCTGACATATTCTGATGGGTGTTTGTCCTCTTAGGGCCTCCATACACTGAAGACATATTTGCCACATTTTTACCTGATTTATACACCATCCACTGAAAACAGCTCTGAGACCTACTTATGGGCCTCCACCCACAGGTTGAGAACCACTGCACTAGTAGATGTTATTTGAAGCTTAATACTTACAGATTGTTCTTATATAATGGAGCATAAGTGATGCAGGAAGCCTCTGGGTGAATTTATCATTTAGAAAACAGTGCTTCAGTGAAAACAGCTGCCCAGAATTGAACTGATGAACAATAATGAGTTTTGATTTATTAACATGCCGACTCGTCATTTTTTAAAGTATTTTCGTTAAGTTAAACAGAGCACATGAGCTATGAAGACACAGTTTGAATCATAAAAACACACTGAGTGACTGACGGTCCCTCACTGTCCCTGTGATGCGCGCCTGTCTGCGTCTTTACGCTCACCTGCATACAGAGGAGTGCGCGCACAGACTCCGAGGGAAAGTTCAAGACACACATCCACGCTGTACTAATCTCTGCGCATTTTGTTGTTGTTACAAGATATTTCAGGGCGTTTTCTTGTGGGCACCACGCATGCTACACTCCTGCGGCCCCCATGGGATTTGTACCTATAAACCCAGCATAAAAAATCGGAGGTGTGGCGAGCGCGAGAGCGCGTGAAGCCAGTCAAAGGCGTGCGTATCACAGCCGATGCGTAAAACTTGGTAGACCACATCAACCTCTGTGCTTTTCCTGGTCTTACCGTGTAAAAATTACACAAACAACACAGCTTTACTCACCACAATTCTCTGTGGTAAGTCTTCTCGTATCACTGTGATGATTCTGTGGGCATATTCTCTTTTTCTCCCAAGAGGTTCTGGCAGTGTAGCACTCTAAGGGGTCTGACTGGAACCCAGTGTCGCATCATTTGTTCCGCTTATTACATCAGCGGGACACCATGATTGTATATGCTTGGTGTGGAGGGGGGGCCACAGGGGGGTCCAGGCTCAGTTTTACAGGGGCACTGGCCCCTGTTGGCCCCTCCCCAGAACCGCCACTGTCTATGCTGCCAGTTGCTGTCTGAAATGGCTTGTTCCCAAGATGACCAACCTGTTTGACGTCACACAATTGTTTAGTCAACAGTTTGGCCCATTGGAAGCCTGGTGCAGGTTCAGTGCAATGTGTGCGGAGTTGTTGACAACATGGCACAGTGCAGTGCTAAACAGCCCAATTACCACAGAGCTGACCTGTTAATCGGTCAGAGTGGATGGAGCCCAAGTGGGAAGGAAGCCTTTAAGGGGAAAGAGGTCTAACAGAGCAATTCAGATAGACAGAGAATAAAACTGATCAACGTATTCTGCATTAAAAAAACAAGATGTTTTTTAATGATAGTGAATATACTCTAGTTGTTGAAGTTTTTATTAATTATCAAACAGTGACGTTTCGAGTGTAACCAAAGAGCGGTTACGCTCGAAACGTCACTGTTTGATAATTAATAAAAACTTCAAGGGAGCTACTTTTTGGTGCGCGGATCTCCTTTTACATTTTTCATGTTTGGAATCTTTTGGATCCAGCACCCTACATAGGATGTGCATGCCCACTCTGTTTATTTCTCAACATTAAAAATAAGTGAACCAGAGTAAGTAGAATTACGAATTCTTTGAAACCTATCAGCCTTTATTTGGTCTATTACAACTACATGCCTATGAAAGTGGTGTAAGAGTCAACTGTATGAAGACTCAAAGTCTACAAATGTAATGCATTTCTCTGGCACAGAGTTCATTCTTAGCAAAAAATAAACATCAAATGAAAAACAAAGGGTTTTGTCAGTCAGACCTTTGTGATGTTTCTTCCAAGTTGGGTTTTTTTCTACCAAAAGACCTGACTGAAGACCTGAAAAAGTCTTAAGCTTAAGGTTGATGTTGCGATTGAACTTCTGAGTTCGGTCTGAATTAAATTCACCCTGAAATCTCAGAAGAAATACCTCTGGGTTATGAGATGTCACGGACAGGGTAAGATGGAGGACAGGCCAACTTATTATGCCCTCTCCATCAGTCACATCATCTATCTGTGCTGCTACTTTTTTGTAACCATCCAGTGGAGACTTACAGTAAGCTAATTGGTAAAATGATGTAATATACCCCTGAAAAAGACACTTGTTTATGCTCAGTAGGTTTTTCTATAGGTAATAAAAGTGTACACGAGGTATGACTATTAATAAAAGGGACTACACCAATAAGAATAAAACCACAAGGATTATGGTTACACATAGTTATTTATTTAAGGATGGGTATTCACACACAACTTCTGTAATTTGCTAATAAGTGACTTGTTTAGTCACGAAGGTGTTGAAAAATGATTAGCTTAAAACCAACACAGTAACTTCAAACTTTTTGGTCAACTGAACAAAGCTAATCTTGCAAGTGCAGCTGGATCTGCAATGTCACACTGTTTTGTGAGAACAAACGACCAAACTATAGAGAAAAGAAACACATTTTAAAAATCCAACTACATGAGGAAAGGGCCCAAATCTGACTATCTTTATATTATGTTGGTATTGTTTGATTTCAAATTCTTATCTATACCAACTTCAGCAAGACTGTAATGGTACTGTGATTTTTTTTAAGTTTATTCATATTCAGATTAACACAATCATTTCTTTGTGTAAATGTGCTTTATTGTCTTTTCTTTTTCACAGCTCCTGATTTTATGTTTGATGGTTAAGTTCAGTGAAATCTGGTTAACTACAGCAGTTGTCCTGTTAGGAAATTTCCAGAACTAAAAGTTGTATACACCAAAGAATAATAAAAAAAGACAATGTTTTTCACAAGTGTTTGACATAGTATTATAATTTACTGAGAGTTTAAGGTGTTTTTTAAGACGTTCAGTCCCACTTATTTTCTTTTCCCGTTTAGAGCATCAAAATCTAACTATTCATTGAATGGGTGAATTGTAAATTTTCATTAAAATCAAGTTCTGGTACATAATTCAGAGCAAAATGCCATCATTACTGATTGCTATTATCGGAATCTTCAAATTTATATAAAGTTTTTTGCAGTACTTTTTCATTTCCAACACTAATCATTTTTTTCAAATGCCCGAAGACCGGAGGAAACCTGAAGGCAGCACGTAGGTAACCCCTTATTTCTTTTAAAAGCTATTATTTAGTGCTTCCTATTTGTTTATTTTGTACTGTTTTCTCAGTTTGCGAGTTTCATTTAGTCTCCTTTTATATTTCCATTGCTCAACGTAACTTGATCTTGTGTTCAATGCCTTATGCCACATTGGAGCAATGACACATTTATGTGTCCCTTGATTCTGACCTGAGCAGGTTCTTGGGGGAGAGGGGTGTGTAGGTCAAATCTGAATACCTTTTTTCACAAGTTTGTCCTCTTGTTCTGTGCTTTAGGGGTTTTATTTATTTATTTATTTATTTTTGGCATATGCAATATTTTGAATATGAAAAATATGGCAAAAAAGCACATGTAGGTTACAGACCATCAGTGGAATCATTTAAAAAAAAATATGCCACCACTTAACAGTACCCCTCACAAATATCAAGCTGGATCGAATAAATTGCCCATTCATTGCTGTCTTGTTCAAATTTATTTAAGATTTTAAAGGGATTTTTAACTCTTTAAGAATCCATGTAATTATTTCCAACAAGAACCTCACTGTGTCTCATCAGCTGTCATCGGGCAGTCTGCTGGTTTGCTTTGTCTATCCTCTGCAGTAGCTGTTAAAAAGGGCTCCCTCACACTGCTGAACTTATAGCATCACTCATCTGAATCATTAGTGCGTCTGCATTTCAGGATGTACTCTGAATAAGCTCTGTTGGTGCAGGATAACACAGCAGCAGCCTTGAAGGAAGAGTGTGGATGCTGGAAAATGAAAAAGACTCAGATTGACTGAAATCAAAGACATGATGTCAAGGTCTTTTAAAAGAACAATGTCTTAATTTTACTTCATGTGTGGAATCTTGTGTTTGGCTTGTAAAAAATAGAAAGGATGACTAAACTGACAGCTTTTGCAGAAGGTAGTCATGTCCATAATGTTTAACTTCTGTCACATTAAGTGTTTCATGAACAAGGCTGTCTGAAAAAACAATACTTTAATTAGCATCTTAAATAAAGCATTAACCAATAGGTAAAGTCTCTGCCACGATTTCCCACAACAGAGTATCACACATGAGCAGATAAGGATATTCTTGCCCCTAAATGGAACAACCACATTGCAATTAGGAAGCACAATAGGAACATCCTCCTCCACATTGAGGTGAAGAGTTACACAACCCCTGGGAGAACCTGCAGTGTCAAAAACAAGCCAGATAGCGCTGCAGCATACCTGGATCATGCTAATAGTGAGTAAAAGAGAGAGAGGGCCTAATGCAGGTCGAGCTGTGAAAATAGTGTTCAACATTTTCACACCCAGGTGAAAAGATTTAAGTAAAAGGTGTTTGACTAAACTTCACAGAAGAATACGACTTAAAATATAGATTCTGATGCAGAAAATATACATTAGTAGTAAAAACAGACACATAATAAAACTAAAACTCTGACCAGAAAATAAATACACAACTAAATATTTTTAATAAACTATTTCTTCAGGGTTTTATGCCACTTGTGAAAATACAGCAGTGGATGAACAGATAGGGCTGGAGAGCTTTTGTGTAACAAACATGAGACCCCATCCCTTTGACCTTTAGCTTTTAAAATCTACTGAGATCAGCCTTCTGTCTAAGTAAACATTGTGTGAAGTTTGATGAGAATGTGTTGGGCTATCTCGAGGTAACATCATGAGCTGTATAGTAATTGGATGAAGCCATGTGACGTTAGCTGTTTGATTACTAAATGAGCCTTTGAAATGCTGTTGATGCTGTAAAACAGACGCTGCCTTACCGCACGTCCATGTTGAGGTGGAAATAAAGGCCAGCTGACACATAGTGACTCGGAGTTTCGAAAACTGGACACCGTCAATGAATCCTCAATATATAAAAAATGGGAACATCTTAAAAAAAGACGCCCCCCTCACAGTGAGAGCACGTAGATGTGTAATAATAATCAGCATGCTTTTTAACCAGGCTGTAAAGATGTGTATTGAGGATGTAAAACCTCTCTTCCCGTGCATACAGTCATTTGCATGTCAGGTTTCTGCAGCCAGCCTCAAGTGGCAATTCAGGGTACTACAGCTTTTGGCACTTCCACATGGGCCTCAATTTTCAACCACAGAGATCGTCCTCTGAATATCATTCATAAGCAAGGGAAAGCATCGGAGTCCATCACCTTGATCCTTATCCCCTGCTACCTAATAATCTAATACTGTATTTAGATGGGACTGAAGAGGAAGCAATTTTATTTCCTCTCCCTGTCATGGTTGTGCTCCTAGTAATGTCCCACTCCTTATGCACAACCAATCCACTGTGTCTGCTTGCCATTAGCATCATTCCAATGGAATTTAAACACAAAAGAGCCACATGCCATCATCCCTTCATAAAATTAAAATTAGAAAGGGTGAACATGAGGCTCCATAACTTTGATCTTTGACCTCCAAACACACATCATAGTTGAGAGAGTGAACATTTGTGCATAAATGGAGAGAAATCACTCAAAGAAGTATTGAAAAATGGGTTTATGTGCTGAAAAAAGTCCTTACATATCTTGATCCAAAAACATAATGCCAGAGTTTTGAACATATTCCACCACTTTACAGTAACTTTCATTCATCATTTGTTCTAAAGAAATAACAGCTATTACATTGTTGTAAATGCAAACACTGCTAATACCATACAAATTAAGATATAGAGACCTATGTAGCGCACAATTTACAATCTCTCTTCCAGTGCTTTTTATATATGTTTTGCCCCTGGCACACCGAGAGTTAGCTTGACTTTTATGTAGATGTAAATGACCCCTTTAATAAATTAAACAGTATCTTATCCGTCTATTTATTCATACATACTTGCACCTAATCATTCTTTTGTTATAACAACTACATGACTCAAGAAATATTTATTGACAAATTATATATATGAAACTTGAACAAGTAAGAGAAAAAACAGTAATAATTGCCTTCATATGCAAATTCTGTCTTCTGAAATGATTACTGTTTTAATGGACGTGTTTACACGCACTGCTGTCCTGTCAAAACCTTTTATCTTCATTTTTGTGTCTCTGCAGTACATATTAAAAGACATGGTTGTAGAGTAAAGTAGAAGCTACATCCTCTGCCTGAGTGGGGCATGATCTGACTCACTTCATGAGTATTTACTCTAAAACAGCCTGTTCTGAGTGGGGCTGAAGTAGAGGGGTTTATGGGAATGCCAAAATCCAATATCTAAGTGGGAGCAACTTTACAAACATGTTTTGGGGCACTTCAGACATCAGTAAACTTGTATAAAGGAGTGTAATGTGTGACCTTTAAATATTTATATTGTATGAGAGTACTTAAAACCAAAGGAGTAGGTTGTATATGCTGAAGTATTGTGATTCATGTATCCTCAACAATCATAGAGAAACACAGATAAGGTATATATGAGTGAAGATAAGACACAGTCTCGATTTAATATAATAGATATATAGAGTATAGACAGTACCTAAGCTCTGAAAACAAGGGACAGCATTTATATTAAAGCTCTTAATATAGTCTAGACTTCAGTGAAATGTACATAGTTTTGGAAGAGAGAACATTTCTCAATCCTTTTTCACACATTCTGCAGCAGAGCCTGTGCCGATTTGCTAATCAGGCCATGCTTATGGGTAAATGGAAATCTAGCCTTCTCCTTCCCTGGGTTGGCAACCATGTGCTGGCCTCCCTCTGCGCCTGTATCTGCTTAGAACAGGTGCCGGATCCCGTTCAGCTGCAGCATTCTCAGCACAGGTACGGGTGGGAGGCCCTTGGCTGCTCGCACAGTCCCCCAAGTTTTCCAGGGGTCCCCATCTGTGTCCCCGCGCATCCTCTGCCACATGGCACCTGTCCCTCGACGAGTCTGGTCCATTCTTCGTCCGGCAACGTACACGCCTGCCTGCCACCCCACACTCTGCCTGTTGTTGAGCCACAATGAGATGAAGAATAGCTGCACCCATAATCCCTTGCTGTGAGATGTGTGTGTCTGTTTTTTTTCCCTCCTTCTTTTCCTCCTTTGGCCAGATATAGGGCCAAGTACAAATTGTAAACAGGTTATTATGCTGCTGAAACACACTCCAACTGGAAATGTACTCTGTCAACATTTAGTGTTTACTGATGTGAGAGTGTCTGTATCCTTTGCACAGACTCGATTAAATTGGTGTAAAGTTCACTGTGTTTACTGTGATGATGATGTTGTAATTGGGTTGTTGTGTCCTGTTTGCCAGGCCAAACAGGAAAAATGTAATGACTCCAAGACAATCACTTGAACTAATATCTTTGCCTCATCCAATTGTAAATAACTGACCATATTTGAGAAGCGGCCAATTTTATGGACATCACACTAAGGGTGTTAAAATATTGTATTGCTCTGTTCAAGGCTGCAGAACTTTGAGGACCTTAAAATCATTTTTCTTTTGCATTAATCAGTGTAAGATGACAAAGTTAAATATATGGTTCAAAACGAAAACACATTTTAGCCAAATAATTTTTGCACTACAAAATTTTCTTGGTAAAGTTCCTGTTATGCTGTCTATGCATTGAATGATTGACAGCCATATTTTGGACCTGCTTCTCTAAAAAAAATCAAGGAATGTAACTTGATTTAAGGGATGTCCCAGCTTACAACTTGTCCAGGCAATCCTGAAACACGTCATGTTACTATGATTAAATTGCTTCTCCAAGTTGGGCAGAGGCCACTCAAGTCTCAAATCAAAGATAACAAACATGTGAATTGCACTACTTGATTTGCAAGTTCAGTATTTTGAAGTTAGGCTATATTAGGTACTTCACAATAGTCTCTGAATTGGGTTAAAGGGCTATCTCCTGCTGTATTTTTAAAGGAGACATATCATGCTGATGCATGACTTAATACTTACATATAATATAATAGATTTGAAAACAAGACCTTACACCCCCTTAATTTTCAAAAAATTAGATATTGTATTTTTTCTGATATCCTAGAACGAGATTTGATGCCTCTGAAAATAGGTCATTGTGAGATGTCCGCGAGATTTAAATCGTCGTGACGACACGAGGTACCTTTCTTTTTTATTGGAGTAATCTGACAAAACACTTCCTCCTCTGTGATGTCCGTTAGCCACAAAACCGTCACCGAGGAACACATTCGTCCAGCAGCAGTATATAGATCCCTAGCTCACACTCACTCATTACCAGCTCTGGCCTGTAGGGGGACTCAATACGCGGTCGCTGCTTTGAGCCTGCCGGAAAATACAGTAGAAGAAGAAGGACAAGCTGGCTCTACCCCCGATAGAACTGACCAATCAGAGCACAAAGGGCTGTGACGTTGCAAGGTAACTGTAGGTCATCCTGAGATCCTCTTGTTTCAACCAGAGCTTCATAGTGGTTTAAAATAAGGAGTTTGAGAACGCTATTGTGGGGCAATGAAGGAACTAAATGACTTTGAGGGCAGAAATGCTTTACAGGCATCCTAGTCTGGCATAGTGAAAAGGAGAAACAAGCATGATATGTCCTCTTTAAGGAGAACGAGTTCAAATGACCTGTAAGATACACTGCTGTTGGTGAGTACAGTTATTTTGTGTTATATTGTGCTAGCTTTAAGTAAAAACAAGCCAAGAAACTATGTTAGGTCCAGTGTATGATTTGATGAACAATTCCAGAGCACTCTATCTTTACCCCATGAAGTCTCTGTGTTTGGTACTATTTTAGGATGCTAGCCTGACATAACTATTCCCTCGACCTGCTGTTCCACTCTACGGACTTAAGAAGACGAAAGAATGGCAGAGGAAACCAAACATGACTGATCTGACTCAAGTGACATGAGTGTGATGAGTGTGGATGCACTATTAACCCTTTTTAACCCAAGAGTATACAGGAGCAAGATTCAGTTGACAAAATCATAGACTTAATGTTAACTTAATAAGAGTAACACTTCCATAAATAAAATAAAACTGCCTAACCAAATGAAAGTGATAGCTCATAATGATCCTGATCATATCAATAAATAATAATGATGAACTGGCTTTTACTTATAACTCGATGATGGTTTGACTGTCAAGAATGTCTTGCTCCAAAAAACGTTAACAAGTGCTGTTGTGTAGAGATACAAAGCCTGTGCTGCAGCTCCACACTGTACTGCAAGCTAATACAAATTGTGCAAGTTGACGCAAGCTACACTTGCATCATAACATTGCTGCCTTTTAGGCCTGTGCTCAAAATATCGATACGGCAAAATATCATCACGCACTTCTTCGGGATACGTGTATCGATACGGATTCTACAGAATCGATATGTCCTAAATATTTTGACAGTTGTTGTCAATACACTTTGGCTAATGTTATCAGTGGCACAGTTCAAGGTAGAAGACAAGCTACATAATGAAGCATATGTTCTAAATTTCAACTTAGGTCTTTTTAACCCAAGAGTATACAGGAGCAAGATTCAGTTGACAAAATCATAGAGGAATTTATGTCTCTCAAGTTGTAGAGCCACTTAAAACTCATCCTTGTTCTTTTTCTTCTCATAAGAAAAAACTAAACATGTCAAGAATTTTGTTTAAAGCATAGTCAATGTTCACAATTTATGTGTATCGGGGTTCGTATCGTATCGTGGCCTTAGTATCGGGATACGTATTGTATGGTGAGGTTGCTGGAAATACCCAGCCCTACTGCCTTTAAGATCAATGTGTTATATTACTGTGGAAAAGAAAGAATGCACTGGAGTACTTTTGTGAATATAACCTTTTAATTACTCTTTCCACATGTTGGTTATAATAACTAAATGTAGGTGGCTATGTATCTGCTGAATGTCACTTTTATAAATGATTTCCTGTGCAGAGTCAAATTGATATTAATCTGTAAAACATCAAACTATGTTGACAATGTGTAGGGTTTATGTTTGACACTCAGACAAACGGTTGATATGCTTTCGTCAAATAGTTCAAATCAGCCACTTTCTATTGAGTGACAATGCATGAAGAACATAATTTAGCTCAGTCGTGATTGGATTTCTCTTTACAGGCTACACAATAGAACTTGGACCAATCAGACAGTAGGCCTCCTTCACACCTTCAGGAGACACGACATCTGAAGAGATAACTGTTCACCTCAGCCTCAGCAGATGCATAATACTTTACGCAGCTGTGCAAGCTTCACGTCGCCTCCACACATACTGAGGCATACAGGGTTACCTTGACAGTTGGTGTTGTTTGTTTGCTTAGGGAAGTGACATGACGGTAGAGAAGGAAATAGGAAACATAACAGACAACCTGACAGACTCATTCCACAGGCCTGACCTGAGACTGGACCTGAGCCAGCCAGCAATCAGAGAGAAATAACAAGAGGGGGGCCGTGTTTGTTCAGCCTTTATCCTTCTATTCCAAATATTCTCAATATAGTGACCCTGCAACTGAGAGAAATATTAGTAAAATTTTAGACATTAAGAAGAGGGTTTCAGGTGAATTCCTGAACAAGCCTGATGCTGTTTACACAAATTGGAGGTTGCGGTGACAATGCGTCCGTTTTTCTGTTGGAAATTTTGCCTGTCTTAAACACTAATGGTGACAAAACCTACAGATCACGAGAGTTATCCGTCCGAACATTTTGACTAAAGAATAAATATAAAAAGTCTACTGTTTTTTATTCATATTCTGAATCCCTTTTCATCTGAAACTTGTGTCCAAGCAAGTGTCCAAACTTTTCTTAAAAGGCATTGTGATAAACCTCACCTTTAGCTCAAGAATGTTAAGGAGAGGAAGACGGACTAGATAGCAAGGCTAAGTGATTTAGGTTTTCTAATGTTGGAAAATATTTATATCTATTTATATATTAAGTAAGTCAACAAAACAAAGCATGTCAAAGATTGTTTGCTCATGCTGTTCTATTTTGTATTTCTTTCTAAAATTACATAAAGAGCTAATCTTAGTCTAAAAATAGATAACGTAATGGTTGGAACGGTACTTTTTCAGTTGACAAAAGTATTTTGAGGTGTTTGCCGTTCTAGTTGGCACCAATTTCCAACAAATTTTGCAGACTACCATGACACACCACAATATATGTCCAAAGTATAGGCAACAGCCCACAGAAAGTGTTTTGGGATGGGCAGAACCTTTCAAAAGCACACTCGGCAGGTGATTTGATGATTGATTTGTCAATCACTTCATTGCAGGTCAACCAGATGATGTAGTAAGGGCACTATTGTGTGAAATACAAAACCTTGGCCACTTTGTAAAAAAAAATCTGCAAAACATATCCTATCAATAGTGAAATGCTTTGTTTTTACATTTAGAAAATATATGAGGTCTAGATCCGATTTAAAAACTGCACTAAAGCTGTTAGCATCTGTGCTAATCTATGTTCAGGCAGTCACTACCTAACGGTGGTGACCTCATACCTCCCACATCTTCCTGTGTTAAATTATGGTTGGGCTGTGCTGCTTTGGTCCACTCAGAGTTGTAAAAGATTGGGGCAAGGCACAATGGCTCTGTCAGATGGATCCAGTGGCACTGCAAAGTGGGGCTTCATCTGCTCAGCATCTCTTTTGTGATATCCAAAGCACACAGCAGAAGTCTTGTAACATTTTTTATCAGCAATGTCCCTTACTTAAGCAAGTTAACCATTGTTTTCTAACACTTCTTGCTGTAGTGAGTGGGCATAACTAACATGTGAACTCTGATTTCTACTGTATTTGTTTTGGCGACAAACCAGCATGAAGGCTACATTAACGGCACCCATGTTGGGAGAGTGGAGCACAGTAACTACCCTTATGAAAAAAAACCCCACTTTGACTGGTCTTTGAGGTACACAGTACATTTTGCTCTTTTTTATGACTATGTTTTGTCCGTATTGTTGTCAATGCTTTTTTTTTGCATACAAAAAAACTTTTGAAAATTAGTCAGTTTTTTATGTAGAAAATATTTGATTTTATATGATATGGGGTTTATCATCTTTTACTGGACAGAATGGAGAAGCAGTTGTTAAAATCAGAGAGAGGCAGTGAGATTGGGGATGACATGTATCAAAAGCCCAGGCCCAGCTGAACTGTTTTAAATTAAAATCAAAATCATGAAAAATTGATACACTGTATATATACCTGGATAGTTTATTTTCAAAAGCAGATAACTGCCTAAAAAATTGCTCTCAAACTTTTTTGTATTTGTGTACAGGAGGCTATATCATTCAAAGGTCAATCTGTTAGATACAGTATGTCTATCAGCTGATTAAAGCTAAACTCAAGGATATAGCCAGCAGATAATACAAATTACATCTTTATCTTGTAATTTTGTGTTAAACATTTCTTTCAGGATGCATTTTTGAAGGTTTATCAAAAAAAAAAAAAAACATTGTTAATTGCAATTAATCTTTCTAGTCATTATCAACGCAAATCTTGGTTAATAACTAACCATCACAAGACGTGTTGAAGATAGACACAGTTACAAAAGTCTACTTTCAGTAGTGTTGTTGGTTGGATTACGTTTCTTTATAGGTAATTCACTAAATGATATTGTGATAAAATAAGGTTAGGAAACATACAGAAAAGTGCGTGTTTGTAAATTTTGTATCTCCCATTGTCATTGTCACATTATTTGAAAGACTGTTTCAACTGGGCTTTTGTGCAAGATGCTAATGTTATGAGGGGGTCTTATGCATAACATTTGGGAATAACACATCAAAACAAAACTCACCTGCATTATCTGCTCCTCTTGACTATGCTTATTCTAAATGTTACAATTTATTATGATGCCTTGCTGACGTGTGAGTCTTTGTCCTTGTGTGTCACTGCGTCCTTCCCCGAGGTGGTGAATGTGATTGTTGAGAGGCTGCCAGACGTCTTTACTGAGGGAGTCTGCAGCAGCACCCTGAGCTGACCCTGATGACTGTGGGGACCGAGGACTACTTTCCCACCCCATGCCTTGGGCACCATGCATCCCAAATATGGTTGCCGTCAAATGGACCGTCTGCAGAGTTCTCAACCCCTACAGGCACAAAGGGTAATGACCTAACCCTCAAGAAATGAGCTCTCATCGGCTAGCTGCTTGATGAATGTTGTCATAATGGTCAGTTTAATCACAGTCACAGCGAAAGTATGGGTACAGAGAAGGGTCAGTTTTCAGTGCAAGTGTTCAACAGAAGCTAGCATGATATAGGTATTGTTGTTCTGTGACTGTTTTCAGAGCTTTAGACTCTAAGGTACTTCAGGCCAGGTTGACGAAGCCTCTCCCGGAAAAAATGTGGGTAAGTAAAGACGGGTAAGTAAGATGCTAATCAGCACGGCAGCGTTTCCTCCCACTCGCTGAACAGCAGGTTCCCTTCCCTCTCTCTGGCTCTTTAATGCAGGACCCAGCCAGGGCCCAAACATCCTGACGGAGAGAGGCTTTTCCCTTATCAGTCAGGAAACACCGCTCCTCCGCCACATCCTCTTTACAAGAAGCACGACTCAACCGTTCCCAAAAAATGCAGGAAGACCAGCCAGACTCCAGGATTTGTCAAAAGCCCCCTGAATTCCTTTTATCAAAAAAGAAAAATTCAAGAGAACACAGAGAGGGTGCGAGAAGAACAGGAGAGGAGGTGGGGGAAACGAGGAGGGTGTAAAACAGTCAACGAGGCCCCGTGGATTTATTTTTTTATTTATTTTGCACAGATTATGAAAAAGGTCTGCATCAGCAAGATAGAATAGGTGGTGAGGGGGTGGGGGTTGTAAAGGAGGGGGGTGGTGGTTCAAAGTGCCTAAGAATGGCACCCAGAATAAGACTCCGGGAAAACAAAGGACATTTGGGATGGAGGCGGGTGGCGACGACTGTGCCTGTTTTACACTAATCCTCTGAACCGGGATGAAATGAAAGCAAGAGAAGACGGATGGAGAAGGAAGATGTGACGGAGGGTGGAAAAAGCGAGCAGAGGAGTTGGTGTCAGAGTGGGACACTTGTACGAAAACAAGCACACTAAGCGACATTTAAAGAAAGAACCCACCGTGTGAGAATGAGAAGTGAAGGTGGATAAGTGACGTACGCCGCTTTTTACCACATTGTTGTGACATCATCCGTGTGAATAAATTCTCAGCACACGTCTTATTTTGTTTCTGGGATCAGCGTTAATTCTGGCAGCCATTTTAGATTCAGTACTCTGGTGGAAATGTGCCTTATCACAGCTCATTTATTTTATCCTCTTAAGATTTCCTTTTACTTTCAGTTGACTAAACATGGAAAAACATTATAACTCTGTTAATCAAAACATTAGTCATTACTGTAAGTTAAATTTTTTTTGTACTGATGCTATTATCAGTACTTTTCTACAACAAACAACTGGTAAATCATGGATTTTGGAAGTCAGACAGCCTACTCATTGCATTCAATTCTGATATAATTTTTGGTTGACAAAAGTAAACATAACTTTGGTCAGTGCTATTTTACCAAAGATTGAAATTTAGCAAGGTAACACCTCTTTTTGTCAATTAGAAGGTAAGCAATGAACACTTAAAGCTATATTTTTTCAAAGAAATAAACACCATGTGGAATTTAATGCATAATTTATGTGCTTCGTGAGCTGCCGGGAAAATATGGAAGAGTATTGGGATTAGGAAAAAGGAAAATATTGATAGGGCGTTGAGAAAAAGTTGAAATTTCAGCACTAAAGTTAAAATAAGAAGGTCTAATTCTCTTCATATTGTACATTAATGTTCTTTTTGACATTTCCACTTTTTCTTAATATTATATCTCAACTAAAAGTGAGATATTCACATAATTCAACATATCTGGGTCACCTTTTACACACATTGTTGTGACAACTGTAGTAATCATAGTGTTCAACAAATATTACAGTTGGCTTGACGCGATTATTTGATACAGACATTTCCAATTCAGATTTTATTGTTCATTTGAATTGAGTCCTCTATATTGTAAATATAAACCACTTATTTGAAACCAAAATCCTTTTTGACACCAGACATTTTGCTATTTGTTGTTATTCTTTGAAGGGTCTGTCTCTGTTTCCCACTATAAAAAAGGTTTCATTAGTTTTAGCCTGTCTACCTCTTGGAAAGCATAACCTGACTCAAAAATTTAATAGAGAGGTGTATGTTCACAAAAATAATTCACATATTTTTCAGAGTTAAAAAAACATAAACCCCTCCAAACCTAGAGTTAAAATTGCTGTTAAAAATTCTACACAATGTTTATTTCTTAGCACTTATCAGCTTAATTCAAATAAGTGGAAAACCACATATGTCATCACAGTGTCAATACACAGAATACTACTTTCTTAAGCCACAAACTTAATCTTGTGAAGATGCCACTTTAGATATCACCATATTGACTTTTTCCCAAAGTGCACGATGCAACAAAAATTTGATTGATTTCTCTGTTTTGTATTAAAATGTTCAAAGTATGTGGTACGAAGTCGACTTAATTCATTAAAAAAATTGACCTTTATTTAAATTATTGTCTTTCACAAACCTAGATCAGCATACAGTTATAGTTACCATTATTATTTTCATCGTAGAGGTTATGATTATATATTATTAAGTACTTGAGAGGAAGTATAAACGCCTTTTTTCATCATTATACACCGTTTTTTGTTAAATTGCATAAGAAATGTCAGACTAAAACCTCATTCAATTACAACTACTGAGGTAAAACTCCCAAAATAATGAGAGCTGGAACATAGATATACAAACATTCGAATGGAAAGCGGTGAGAATAGCATTACAGTTAGCATTTAGGCGAAACAACAAAGGACTTGAATTAGCTTCTACAGAGCGTCTGTACATGCCGCAGTGGCAACAGAAAGATTTACAAGTGGACAACAAGTCCTTACGATTGTTCCTCTGGTTTATAGAAATTTCATGACAAGTGGAGATGGCACACTAGAGTTTTTTTGTCCCTGAGTTGTCCATCTCCCCTTCCTCACAATCCTCCATTTTGTCTTTGTTCTTCCCTCGGCTTCAGACAATCATATTGCTCAGTAGTCAGTCCATGGACGAGGTTGCAGATGCTAATTTGAAATTACAGCTGAGACATCTTTTCCTTACTAGCACCCATTTGCTGCATCATCCAAATTGTTCTCACCCTGTAGGGTCTCGGAGGGTCTCACTTCAAAGTGGGTTGGGTGCTGTGACCTAGCTTACAAGCAGCCATGGTTGTTGCAATAGGCAGTTGCAGCCTCCATGAGAGATGCTACATAGATTTTTATCATTACAAATGACGGCACACAATTGTTCCCTTGTTAGCACCCAAATGTTGAATCCCCTAAAATGTCCTCACCATTATGAACCACACAAGTGTCTCAAGTCTAAAGGGTGCAGTAAGTTAACTTATGAGATGCCGTAGTTGTTGTAGTATGCCGCTGTAGCATCCGCAAGCACTGAAATGAGGCTGGTTTCTGAGGAGCTGCTTGGACACGCAGAGGTGCCAGTGGTGGATGCTACCTGGATGTGTCCAGTGACCGTCATGCTGCCGCCCTGCTCCGGGTGAAAACCACTCCCAGTCGAGTTCAGGTACTGGTCAAACTCATTACGATCGACTTCACCCAGCAGCTCCGCCTGACTAAGCTGGTCCAGAGTCTCTAGGTGAGCCTGCGTCTCTGGTGGGGGGGACAGCTGTCCCAGGTGGCCCTGGTGCAGCCCGTGGTGGATCTGCGGAAAAGAGGAGGTGCTGTAGTAGGACAGCGGAGGTGGGCCAGGGATGAGTCCAGCACCAGAGGGGGTTTGGGACATGTGGGCGATATGTGGGATGTGTGAACCCCCGCAGTGGATCTGGGTCTGGCTGTAATCAGTGTGGTACGGGGGTGGGCTGCCCATATGGGTCTGACTCTGGTGGTGATCATCCGGACAGGAAGCTGAGGAGGAGCAGGAGACAGAGGAGCTACTTGAATAATAGGAGGACGGGACATGCTCGTGGTCCATGGCGTCTAAAGGGGACATCTCTGGGGGGGTGGGGAGGCCGTAGGGATATGTGTCGAAGCTGCTGTTTGACCCAGCGGGGTCTCTGAAGCTCCTCACACTGGGCAGAGCCGGGCTGGGGCTAGAGAACCTGCTGCCGACGGGGTTTGGGCCGCCCTCATCTTTGTCCAGGGGGTGGCAGAGGGCTCGCTGCTCGGGCAGGGCGTTCTGATCGGGGGCCAGGCCGCTCAGCAGGAAGCCAGGGTCGACCCGCTTGCAGATGCGCTTTAGCTGCTTCTTCCGGCGAGGACGGTACTTGTAGTTGGGGTAGTCCTGCATGTGCTGCACCCGGAGACGCTCGGCCTCTTCGACATAGGGGCGCTTCTGAGGGGGAGTCAGGGCCTTCCATGACTTTCCTACAGGAAGATAAAAAAACATTTTAGTTGTTGTTGTTTTGGCTTTACTAAAGTTTTTTTTTTATAATCCTGCATTGCATACTACCTCATTTTAGTTTTAGTTTAAGACAGAAAGAAAGTTCACTTTTATAATTTTTTAATTTCCAGTTTTAAGCTGGTCTGTTTGATATGACTTTATGAGGTAATGTATTCTTGTTTCATGATTCACCTTTACCCTCTGTAAAGCACACAGTCTTTATTCATACAGCATATTCAAACAAATGCAATTTAGCTATATCAAACACAAGATTAGGAAAAGTAATTTTATTTATTTCACATGGTTCTAATTCTATAAATTCTTAAAATGAAAACCTTATAAACATGTTTTTCTAGATGGGTAGTATTCATTTAGATTTTTAGTTTTTAAGAGAAAAACGTTTGAGTGAATCACAATAATGGTAATAATAAAAATAATTATAACATCAGCAAGAAAGTCAAAACATCAACAAATAGGATATGAAAAAGTATACTCTTTTATTTTATTGGAGTGTGTGTAAAATTAGAAAAATGAAATAAAACTTAAATTAGTCTACAGCAGCCACTTCTTCTCAGGTTCCCTATTGTTAAATTACGTTTTTACGCCCCATGATTTTTGTTACTTTTAGACTAAAATACAGTTTTGAAATGCAGATACTTTGTCAGATTAAATTTAAGTGACTGTCAGATTTAGGGTTTTATGCTTAAACAGTGAGCTGTAAAGTCTAAATCAATTGAATGTTAAATTCATTTAATTTCTGGGTGCATAAATTTGGACACATTTTACGGACGCACGGACTTTTCAGTCCAATCGATTTTTGGCATTGCTGTTGAAGATTTGTGAGATAATTTTACTTTGTTGTACTAGGGTAAAATTACATTTTTGATATCATTTTGTAGTTAGACATGTGTTCTCTGTGTTTGGATAAATTCTCTCTCTTGTGCCAACTTAAAAAAAATCCACAACAAACAAACAAAACCAAACCTGAGGCCTGATAGAAATAAACAGAGAAAAAAATGATTGCAATATTACTATAAATATCGCCGTTTTTATTAATCGAAAAACTTTGTAAAACTTTTCCCTCTCACCTAACATCTTGCTGAGCTCGGCGTTGTGCAGGTCCGGGTTCTGCACCGCCAGCCGTTTGCGCTCATCTTTGGCCCACACCATGAACGCGTTCATTGGCCGTCTGATCCGCGGCTCCGGAGCCTTGTCCGCGGGGCCCCTGTGAGGGCCATGTCCGTCAGACACGTCCCCGTCTCCTGGAGGACACTCGAAGGACTCGGGCCACGACGAGTACGCGCTGATGAGGGCTGCCATGTGCGCGCAATCTTCTCTCCAAACTTCCCGCTCTCCCTCTGACAAGTTGTGTGGTCTGATTAAAAAGAGTGAAAAACTATATTCGGAGAAAGTTCCACTCGGTGTGAGATGAACACAGCAGTCATATGTCAGCTGAGGTTTAGGAGACAGTGCAGATGTGCACGCACAGCAGCAGCAGCCTGCAGTGACTTATGATTCAGTGTTTCCTGCTGGATGGGGGCAGAACTGCTTTATATTTGAGGAGCAGGTTCCAGGAGAAGCCCCGGAGGACTCTCGGCTCCTCCTTGATTGCATGTTGAGCCCCATGAAAAAGAGAGAGAGCGTCTTTTCAACACCACTAACTACTTAGACCAGCCTCACAACAAAACAACACTTAACACCAATACATAATGCCTTTTCTGCTCAGCTCATGTCCAAAATGGAGCAAGCGAGCGGCTCGTGGTTACTTTTCATATCTAATTTGTTTTTATTTGCATGGGGCCAAAGTTTGTTTCTGTTTTTAATTTTGTATTTTAGCACTGATGCTGTTGAAATGTCAAATAGGGATTAAGCAACAAGGAAACTATCACCAGGCAAACTTATCTAACCTGTTCTGCAGTACACTGACATTACTCAGGTGACACTGGCGAAGTTGTGTTGTTAAAGTGGCGTTTTTAGATTTCCACTGAACTCCTGCTCATGCAGGAAATACGTGTTGAAATATCTGAAATGAAAACACACACCCACATTAAAAAAGAATCTTACACAGGACCACTGATTCAATAACAATCCTAGAAGTTTTAGAGTAATTAACAGAACATTTTCAACATGAAGAGCCTTAACACAGCTACATAAATAAATAAATAATACTAGAAGTGCTCAGAAAGTACAAACGTCCGCCAAGGCATTCCCAACACTGTGATTTAATGTGACCAAAAATGTGGAAACTAATTTGGGGAAAAAAGAATTCATTCCTGTAAAGATTTGAGTATAATCACTTCTTCCTTAAGCCATGACCAACTTCCCTGACAGTTTTCAGCAATATCCATTCACACCTTTTTGAGTTATCCTGTTCTCAAACCAGCAAACACTGACAAAAACATGACCCCTTGGTTGACACAGGGAAAAACATAAATACATATGATTAGCTTAGATAGAATGGTGGAATAGGAATAAAAAGAAATAACCTAGAAGTTTTTTGTTACAAAATGACATGATAATGAAAAGGTGATATACTCATCTGAGGTTATAAAGAGGCACTAAATAAATTGATAGATAAATGTATGCTTCAGTGTAAGTGTTGCTATTTAAGGCAACAAGTTCTGTGATACTTTTTAAACAAGGAAGTTTAATCAATATACTTAATTAACTAAAAAAGTTAAAACTGATATGTTGCTTTTGTTACAATTGTCATGTATTGTGCAATAATTTAAAGGTCCTATGTCATGCAAAATAACGCAAAATAAACTTAAATATTTTTATCAGAAAATAACTGATCATGACTGGTCCAACCACCAAACAGGAGAAAAATTCCTTTGCAGTATTGTTTCCTTCTCTATCTGAAAATGTGGGCTCAAAATGAATTCTTTCTCCAAAGAGATCATAAGGGCATACTGTACAGTATGTCCCCTCCCCAGGAACATGGCCCTTTCTGAGCCAGGTGCTTGATAAGCCCCAAAGCTCCAGTGGAAGGAGTTTGCACAGACACAGTAAACATTAGAGCACAGTGCCAGAAAGCTGAGGCTACATCCGCTTCTTGAGAAGAGGGTGGTCCTGACCTTGGTGACCCATACAGATGTTAATGAATGAAAAACACCATTAGACCTCTTCTCTAGAAATTTGTGAAACATGCTTGTAGGAGAACTTGTTGACCTGTTTACACTTCAGTTGGTTCTCAAAAACTATGACATCAAAATCCCTTACCATAGCTCTAACTATTTTAAACCTCTCTAATCTACTAGAGTGATTAAAACACCTGCATGAGTGAGCGGGGCCTTTAAGAACCACTAAAAGAGCCTGTTCTGAGCAGGGATGAAATAGAAGGTTTATGGCCATGCCAAGTTAGAATTTTTGGATTTCATGAAAAAAACAACAAAAAAATGCTTTCTTGACGCATTTAGAACCAGTGTTGACTTGTTGAAAATGATTAATACACAAGAAATTAAAAGAAATAATGTGAGATATACATGTGTCTCCTTTTTTATCTAATCAAAATTAGATTCAGAGAAAATTCTACAAGGATTTAGGCTCACAGTTGATCCTTCTGTGTCCAGCACTTTCCTAAGTTGCTGGAAACCCCCTGCAGCGGTGATGATGTGGAATAATTCACTCTCAGTCTTATCACTTGAGAAGAGTACTGGGCAAATAAATAAAAAAAACAGTCAGCCAGTGAACAGTAACAAGCCAGTACAATTAGTTTCTGCTCCTTTAAAGACTATTATTCAGTAAATTGTCTCCCATTTAACCCCCTTAAAGCCTATTGTATCATATTTGCTACATACAGTACTTTAATAATACCTCTATTTAACCAATATGATCAGAAAATTACTAATAAAAGCATATGAATACAATCAGATAAATGAAAAAAAAATGTCCTTAAGTTGATTTATTGCCAAAAACACATAATGTGTCAAATGAGATACAAATATATATGTTACATTTTATGAGGATTTTAATTTTGGGGGATTTCAGTAGAAAGTAAAATACCATTTAGCTCCAAAAATAGAATTTTCTGGCAATAATGGTAGTTTCAGGCTTTAAATGGCTAAAGTAAACCTAACAAATATAAACTAACTCATAAGGAAACATGATATTATATTTTTGGAAAAATGAAGTAGGTCAATCTTTTCAGTCTGGCCTATGCTGAGTGGACGGGGTGCACAGACATAAGCCCCATGCTATCAGTGGACCATCTTAAGATTTGTTTGTAGTTCCTTTGCTTGTGCCCTGTGATATTGTGCTTTTTTCATGTGTCTTGCATGCACATATTTTTTCACATTTCCAAAAAGAACAAACAAAAGTGAAAATGTTAATCTTTTTGCGTGCTCAGTAAGAGTGAAGAACGGTTCTTTTACTTACTTTACATAAATGATTTAAAATATATTTTCTCACATCAACTCTATAGCTCCTTTTTTGGCTGCAGATGAATTTTCTGCACGTCTTAGCGTATGTGTGGCTGAGAGCAGAGATAAAAACCAGTGAACATTCACTACAAACAAATCAGTTTCCTTCTGTGGTCGGGAGCGGGTGCATATCAAATCCAGGAGTTCCTGTTGACAGGATACTCTTGGGCTGCAGCCATGAAGTAGCTCACACTCTCACACAGGACACACACGCTGCTCAAATTAATCCACAACTTTCAGCACAGAGTCCAGCTTTGTTTTGATAATCCAGATTTCTGTTCTAAATTAAAACAATCTTTCTTTTTGCAGGTTGAATACAAATCAGAATCAGTGTTCCCCCCCTAATCAACCAAAGTGTCAGTTCAAGCTGAATGTGTAACTTGCCCCTCAAACAGGAAGAGGATGCGACACCTGAAGCCACAGATTGTGCAGGGAGCAGACACATCAGTGATGTATTGGGCTGTAGTCACTCTGCTGTGGTGATACTGATGTGGACTCAGTGTCACACTCTCACAGGAGGGGGAGAGGAGGCGTGTTGAGTCTGACAGCAGACTGGCAGTGCGTGAGGCTGAACTTTCATATTTGGAGATAATAAAGCTGTGAGATGGGGGTATGTGAAATGAGTAATAGCTCTGTGTTTGTTAACAGTGAGCGTGTGGGCGGGAGCGCTATCAGCCTGCTGTTGTTCAACACTTCAGAGCAAAAGACATGTGGCTGCCCGGACTTGAGGAGGGGGTTTGGGTGAAATCACAATGTCAAAATAACTTTTCCTTTCATCACATTGGACACAGGTGAAAATAAATCCTACTGTTTAATATTAAGGACACAAAAAGCTGACATAATAACCCCAACAACAGAATATGACTTAAAAGTAGTTACAGTAAAGAAAAATCATGTGTTGTGTGGTCATCATGTCAATCTAGGTGTTTATGAAACTTTAAGGTGGGTTATGAAAACTTCTAATTCTGAACTAGAGATATTTTTTTTGTCTTTTTGCCAAGCATTTTGTTGGGATTGTTTCAAGTGACTCCACCAAAAAACAGTTTTTATTTTGAAAAAGACTGATTTTAATTGAAAGAGTGCATCTTTATTTAATGCTCTACAGAGCTCACTGTCAGTCAGCAGACTGGTACAGCCCTGTTTGGAGCTCTTAAAAAACAAACAGAGCTTTGTTTGACTTTGACAGTTAAAAAAACTACTAATTGCACATCAGCACAAACCCCCACCTCCAACATTGCTACATTTCAGGAAATGAAAAAGAAGGCTCTACAGCTTAGTTTATTGTTTTTCCATCGGGTTAAAGTTAAAAAAAAATCCATCAGCATGGAAGGTGACCAGTTGAAGTGTTTTATGAAATAAAATAAAAATTATAAATTCAGATAGTTTTGTGCCAGACAGCAATGAACCAAGGCTCCTACACCTTTATTAAACTTAACCCTTTAACTTCCTGCTCAACCACTTGGTAGACCAAACTTGGAGTAACTGTGTCTTATTCATAAATGCTTCAAACTTCTTAAACCTGATTAGGCCTTCTATTTCGTGGGGGCTGAACATAAGAAAGAAACATTATGTCTTATCAAAGAGGGGAATTTCTCAGATAGGTAAATGTAGTTTAACAAGTCAATTAAGTTTAACATTTTTTTTTACTTGGAGTTTGCATCAGTTTCCAAAAGTTAGTCACAGTGACCTGCATGCAGTCTTTGTGGAATATCAAGGGAATCTTTTGTTCTTGTCTGGTGCGACCAATAAGAGACGTACAGTATATAGTTCTCCAACACCACTGCTGTAAACACGTATGGCTCTTTTGGGTTTCTGATATGCCTCATATGCAAGCCCCTTTTTGTATCTGGTAGCTGTAGCTCAGTGTACATGTAAGTCTCAGACATTAAGAGGTCTATCAACAATTTAATATCAATAAGTCCAGTTGTGAACCTCTACCCAAACAGTTTTTTTTATTGACTTGAGTCAGAAATGTATTCATGATTCAGAATGCTTTATCAAATCGAAGTGTACAGTAGGTTTCATTCCTACATGACAAGAAAAATGTGCATTATAATGGCAAAAATACAGTATTTGTTTATGCAAAGCCATTTCTAAATGTATGGGAGATTTTTTCATTAATGTAAGAGATTAAAAATCTGTTTGCAAATTAATAGGATACTATATATGAGCATATAATACAGGAAAATTTACATGAAAATAAGAAACACACTTACATACATTGATCTGTTCTTTTTGTTGCTTTATCTTGCATGAACCTCTGAGTTTGCGTTTTGTTCCTACCCACTGGTTCGACTTTTAGTCTCTGTTTGACCTGATTTTTTATTTATATTTCCCAGAGTTCTGCCTTTATTTTGTATTTTCAAAACATGTTTTTAAAGGTGCTATATAAAGTTATCATTTAAAATATAAAAGTAGCATTTTAGACATAAAGATTCTTCAGAAAAAGAATCCTATTTATATGAATGAAATGTTGCCTTTTCCACTGAACTTTAAATACATTTAAAATAGACCTTTTTTTTTCATTTAACCCATCTTTTTTAAATTCATCTTCAGTCCAGAGATGACTGAATTGTGACTTTTAACTCTAAAAGTATTCAACTGTATAAAGACAGAAAAAATGTACCTAAAGCACCTAACTTTACAGAGACAGTGCTAATGTTAGAAAAAAGAGCAAATCCAGGCTTTAAAGTTTGTAACTTACAAACCCAAAATAGTGTGGAGCAAGGCTGCAATGTTTTGACGTGAGACTGGACAGCTGTAGTTTCCTTTTTCCTCCTTTGACTCATTCCTCCCGCTGTCATCGCTGAACTCGAGTGGCTTGTTAGGAGTTCATCTGTCACGTCAGAGAAAAGATTTTGTAACCCTGTGAACATTTGAAGTGGAAAGAATGACTTTGCATTTTTAGCTGATCACATCACTGATGAACTAAAGGATCTCATTACTTCATGTTTCTGAACAGTCTTAAGGACAACTGAACCAAATATGTAGGACTTATTGGATTTTTTTCTGTTACTCTGCCCTTACAGCAAGACATCATCAAACTGCATTGACTCACATTTGTGGAGTCTTAGCATGGAAAAAGGAATAATTTGTGAGAACTACATTTACAGATATGATCGCTTTAAATGATATTAAGCATTTCACTCTCAAGTTGTCTATGACTTAGCTTGGAGGTACCTCAAATGTATTTTAAATAGTTCAACATGACTAGTACTTGCCTTTGTTCCTTGACATCCCTAAGAAAACACAAAAGAGAGTGAAGGTACCATTTCCTGTCACTTTCTCTGCATAGACCAAGTAAATACCAGAACTCCGCCTATTCTTGTGATGGTAAAGTGGCACTGATGATCATGGCACTGTTCCAAAGGTTGAACTATTTTTACCTGAGGGCAGTGACACAAACCTTTTGACCATGAGGGCATATTTCTGCCAAGATGCTAAGTACTAAAAACTGGGGTCTATGTGGGCTTTCTGATAAAAGTAACCAGGGTGCTGGATTGATGGAGTGGTATGCAACCAGGCACGTCTCATATACGTACTTCTGCTGGTACAGACTCGAATCCAGCCTGTGGCCAGTTTGCAGAGTGTCGTCCCCAAATCTCTCTCGCCCCCCTTCACAAGCCTATCCATATTCTCTCTCTCTCCTATTAATAAAGGCACATAAAGCCCGAAAGATAATCTAAAAAAATGAGAGAAAGCCCTAAAATAACAACAAGAAGGAGCTTAGAACAGGCCCTTGAACAGGTTAGTGTTGGTCATTTTTAGACTAGTGGGTCAAAACTACCCTGCCAGTGACAAATATCGAACACAAGAGTACATTTGTTAGCCTTTTAAAGAAAGAGTAAAATAACATCATACAATTTGCCAAAATCAAAATTTTTCCATGATTTCCTGCAGTTTGTTCTTGTGTGACCTTTTCTATAAGACGTAAAGGGCTTTGAAATACAACATACCCTCATTTAACATCAACAAAATAATGACAAGTGACAACAATTACAACATGTATGAAATGTTTTATTTTTGCAGTGGGTAAAACTCAACAGATGTGTTGGTTCTTGTCTTGATATCACAACCTGACTCTTAGGATAAACTACTTGGCGTACTGTTACAAGATTAACACCTCTAAAACATATCAAACTGATTCAATGCCACACTGCAGATGTTCAGCTGACCAAGGCATATCACGTAAGAACTGCGAACCAATCACTTCCACGGCAGTCCAAAGAAGTCTGGTTCAGATGGTTTTATGCTCTTAACAGATCAGCCTTCCTCATGATAGTTAGGAACAGTTTTCTACAAGGTCATCCAGTGGTTATATATTTGTGTTGGACATTCAGATACCAAGCTGACAGTGTTTCTGCACACATCGTCAGTGCACATCTAGTGACAACATGCAATCAAATCTTAGTTTCATGCTTCTCATGTAAATAACAGCCCATTTATTATTTTACTGTCCTTTTCTGAAAATGGATGGCTGCTTCACTTACCAAGCAAACACAAGCAGATCACAGTCCTCCCATGTAAAGTGTCATTAAAACCCCAAAACAAGAATCTACACATTTCAGACTGTTCCTTTCTAAAGTAACCTGCAACACTGAAGACATTTCCTACTTTGGTCGCACTTTGTTTTTGTTTTTGAGGCTCACACTTGTGGGCAAAGCCAGACAAAAACTGAGAAGAGAAGTGGCACAGGAGGAGAACATGAACCCAGAGGAGGCTTTTGGGCTTACTGGAGCACATCTTGCAGGAGAAGGCAAGTCGACTGCCATAAATTACACTAGAGGGTGGAATGGTGTTGAACGTACATCAGCGCACTTTGAGTCAACTAAAGTCAATCTGTCTGGATAAACACAACCCAGACCATCACTGTATGTAATCTGAAGTATCTCTTAGATCAGAAAAAAATGGGTACGCAATGACATGTGAACAAACAAACACAAAGGAATGACAACTGGTATTTGGATGTCCAAAACAGATATAAATGCTTTGAATGTGGAGGGTCTATTCACACTGGAGGACACTGGAGCCGTACACATGTGAAACCATGAAGTCCTCGCAGGGCTTTGATAAAAAACATATTTAAAAAAGATCTGAGTAAAAACCTGTGATTGGGGAATTAAGGCTAGAAGTGTGAAAATAGTGTTGTCAATTCATGATCCACAAAGTTTAAAATTGACACATTTCAAGAACTATAAAAGAATTTCATAGCATTTTATCATTTTTAAACAGAACTGTTGTATTTGCTGTGAAAGTGGGACTGATCTTCTGTTACAACTCTTGGCATAAAGGTAAATACATTTATTTCCTCAAAGGAGTAGATCAATTTCAGTCAAAGCATTTAACATATCTTTTAAACAATGCATCCAAATTGGCTTTTGTCTATAATTGATGCAAGATGTTTTTCAAAGTGGAGTCCAGTCCATGTCAGCCACTGACTGGCCCAACCCTGTTATTTCTAATTAACCATCACTCCAGTATAAAGTCGATCAGTCAGGATCTGATGTCAAGAACACTTGATCATGAGAAAGACACAACATTTAAAAAGTGTGTCATCTTCCACAAAATACTAGCTTACTTCACATCTCCAAGTTTTTAATGTAGACAAGTTTCTCTCTTTACTATAGCAAAGTTTTTTCATGAAGAATATTATCATAAATACACAAGAAATGTCATGTATCCAGCATGTCCTCAAGAACATGTGTACAACATCACAGGTGAAGTTCATCTGAAGCCTTAAGGACATGTCAAATAAGGTAATTATCTTCATTTTATTCTTGATGTTTCTTTTTCTTTTTCTTGTTCTTTTTGGGTTTCTTCTCTACCAGCTCCTGGTTGTGTTCTTGTTCTTCATCCTCAGCCTCCTCTCTGTGTTTCTTCTTCTTTTTGTTAACAACATCAGCCTCTACACTTTGTTCCTCAGTTTTCTCAAGTCCATTTGTGAGCTCGATTTCTTTACTGTGCTTTTTATGCTTTTTTTTCTTTTTAGACGGGGGCAGCTCCTCACAGTTCTGCCCCACACCAGAGGGTGAGCTACAGCTCTCATCTGCTGCTTTTTCACTTTCTGCCATTTTTCTCTTTTTCTTCTTCTTGTCTGCACGCTGCTGTTCTTGGTCCACATTCTCTTCTATAACATCAGGAGTAGAAATGTCTTCTTGTATCAGTTCTGTCTCGTCAGATGACTTTTTGCTCTTCTTCTTCTTCTTTTTCTTTTTGGGCTCTTCTGAGTCGTCGTCGTGGTCCATGACTGGATCCGGCTCATCAGATGGTCGTGAGGTTTCATCTGCCTCTTCTCTTGCTGAGGGTTCGGTGGTTTGTGCCTGTGCTCGAGCATTTTTCAGCTGAGCCATTCTCTGTGCAAAGTACTCCTGCATGGTGAGAGAGCTGGTAACGGTCTTTGTGATGGACTCTGTATCCAATTCAGGAGGAGTGGGTGGGACGGACCCTTCAGTGTCAGCTTGAGAATCACTGCTGTTGTTCTAAAAGAAGAGAAAACACAAAAAGTTGGGATTTACTTGAAAGAATCTTCACAGAAATAGGCACAATGGTAGAGCAAGAGGCTTAAGTGATTGTCAATCATCACACAGATTAAGCAGTCAGATCTTGGTGAGTGAAAACAGCCCAAAATAGGTCCCTGATGCGACAATAGGTGTTAAAGGATAGCCTTAAAATAAAGCACACGACTCAAATTCATCACCATCTTCTGACAACAATACGCCGCTCCATCCAGCGGTTTGTCCTTCAGCTGTCAGCTCCTTCACTTAAATCCAATGAGTGTAGTTTAAGCAGATAAACAATGCAAAGTAAAAAGAAATATATATGACACTGAATAAAATGCAACAAAATGTCCATGCAGGCTTGTTTCTTTCTGCAGAACAGAAGGTTTACTGAATGACAGAGATCACAGGAAAATGCTATAAGATTAAAAAACTAGCAGATTAGAAAATGATCACACAATGCTGATTTAGCTTCTCATGATGAGGGCAGCGCTGGTTGGTGTGCTTTAGTAAATCTGGTATCATGAACTGCTCATAAACTCCTCTTTTCAACCTTTAGGCAACATTATTAAACCAGAGCAAACTTTACAACAGAGAATTCCAACACCGTCTACATTTTACCTCTGCAGCATGAACTATTTGTCACCTCACCCCTGCGTCCCATTTGTCTTCATTTTCCTAATGGCCTACTCAATGCATAATGATTCATCCAGAAGAATACAGAAGTTCCTCCTGAGGATCGTGCTAAACAATACTGTCGCTCCGCAGGTTACCTCGGAGGTGGTGAAGTGCACGGCATTGTTCAAACCGCACAGATTAGAGATGAATTGAAAGCAGGGTGGTGTCATGTCTTCTTATAGTTTGGCCTTTAAGCCTTTAAATTCAGATTACAGAGCTTTGACCCTCGATATTGCTTAAGATAAACAGCCTGAATGATGGGCTGGAAAAAACAATGTAGATCCAAACAGGCCCTATGGGATCTGATAAACTGAAATATGGACCTTTGCATATGCACTGAGGGTGAATACGAATGAATGCTTTTTAAAGATGTATCTATTTATAGTGAAAAAGTCATTTCTGTCAAGCAGCTTCATTTGAAACTCTTGATGTTATTTGTCACATCCCACTATAAAGCTCTTTTAGTCAATACATTTCCGTAAAGGAAACATCCATTGTTTTGGAGGCTAATATATTGATTTGTATTGTTGGAAATGGTTACTCAGCAAATAGAAACCAAATGTTTTCATGTGTGTTTTTTACCTGTTTTATATAATGCCAATGCTTGTTGGTCTGTGGAGTAATATGTTTTATTGTAGATAAACCCATACACTGGAATAAAAGGCAACTAGTGATAGTTTTGTAAAATTCAATACTTCATATGCGACCCACAATCAATTTGATGAAACAGCAACTGTGTGATAAGTGATCAATTGCGACACAAGCACATACAGTAATGATACATATCTGACTTGAATATAAAATGCCCTTGCAACGGGCTCTTTGGGTTCTTTCAAGAAAGTTTGGTAAAGAGTCGAATGGCACAAGTAAACGTGAGTGCCAGTAAAGGAACATGCAAGTTTGGGCGGTGGTTGAGGAAAAGTTAAACGCTGTAAACAACCATACTGTTTCATATTGTTGTGCCAGCTTAGTTTTTTGAGTAGTTTTAACGTACAAGTCCGTCAATGATGAGGCTTTCGGCAGCACCATGTACGGCTAATTATCAGCTACTGTCCGTCTCCAGATGTCTTCCCCAAGGGACACCGCTCGCGAGTTCTTTTTATGGAAATCATATCTGCTGGTGCCATAGGCCTCTAGCAACCCCATTTAAAAAAAAAAAAAAAAAAAACCTTTAAAATGTCATTTTTCTGCATTTATGTATGCATTAACTTCATTCTGCTTAAGCTTCATCTTTTAACTCATTTTCATCCCTGTCCCAAATTTTCCCAGTTTCTCCTTCTTAAGTCAAGCCCTGCTTACTCAATGAAGTCCTATTCAATGATTCAATGTGTTTCGCTATCGATAACATATAGTCAGTAAGAATTCAAAAGCTTTAAGCCCAAGATTGAAGCCAAGTGATAAGGCAGAAAGTTTAACACCACTTCAGACCTTGACTGGAAGGGTCCCTAACTTCTAACAAGAGGGGACACAGTTCCTCAGGTGAGGTGCCATTAAACAAAACTTTCTAACTTCCCAAAGAAAATCTATAGCCCCTGTTACCACACAATTGCATCCTCCCTGCTTCTTGGGAGAGGAGATGGGGCTTAGAGCTGACAGCGCCAAACAACGTGTAACTGGGATTTGGGAAGATGGCTGGGGGCCACTTTAGAGCTGCCTGTGAAATTACTCTCAGGAGGGGGAGAGAGGGTGGGAAAGCAAGGGGGGAAAAGGGAAGAGAGAGAGAGAGGAGGCTGACAGAGAGAGAAACATCTCCTTCATCAGGAGAAAGTGGCTGGAAGTTGGTGTATGAATCGTCCTCACTGCCTGGGGATCTCCATTAGACCCTGATCCAACAGAAGGGAAAGTGCTGTGCTGAGCAGAGACTGGTTACGCACACACACTCACGGATATAAACCTAAAGGTCCGGTCAGCATTGCTGGCAGCCCTGGAGATTTTTGTTGGCGAGTGTTGAGGGGCAACATGTTTCTAAGAAACAACTCAACAGAATTGTTTGAGATCTTGTTTCCATTTTTCACAGAGTGTGTAATTACATCTCACATTTCACTTGGAAAAATTTCAGTTTGAGTGCCGATACAAACTGGCAAATACATCTATATCCCAGCAAAAGCCTCTCGTAAAAATATTTTAAAAGCCAGACAACAGTCTTTATGTTCCAGCTGGATGAATTATGTGCTTAGTAGGGATGCACAACACTGTTAGCATATATTTGCTGTACATATGAGTGGACTATACATTAAGTTTATGGTAGTTTAAAGTTCAAATCAGAGCAGAGACACTGATCACAGGTTTTCCCTTTTTTCATCCTCAACCCTTAAAATGCTTTATGTTCTCAGAGTAAACAAACTCAGCACACAGAGAAGGGTGGACACCTGATAGCACGGTAACCTATTAAAAATATTACATGTAGAAGTGTAGGTGGACAAACTGCCAGAGATGTGAAGAAGTATGGAGCAGCTTCATAAAGAATAAATTCTGCTTGAATGAGCTGGACTGCAGTCTGGGAGTCTTAACAAGTTTTTTAATCAGTCAATGTAACTTTAACGTTAACATGCAACTCTGTGGGACCTAAATATCATTAGGTAGATACTGGGAATGAAATAACACCAAGCCAAACATGAAATGCCCACTTGTATCAGAATAGTCTCTCACACAATCTGGGTATGAAAATACCTTAGCACACCTATACCAAAAGTGCACTTAAAGCGTGTAGAAGTTGGCCGCCAAACAGAAACTGTGAATATAGGATATAGTGTCTCTATTTGTATGTAAAGTCTGTCGAAATAGGTGTACAATCATTCCCTTAAACTTTCATTTTCTTTTCATTAAGTTAGAAAAAGCTTTTATATTACTGTATCATGGGCCTCCCCTTTGTGGAGGCTGACCTAACGATCCGCTGTGTTGCCTACTGGTGGGTTTTTGGGATAAAAAGAGTGAAACACGATTAGAGCTGCAGCTATCGATTATTTTTGTAATCGATTACTCTATCCATTTTTTTTGTCGAGTAATCGGATAATGGTTACATTGCGCTCAATGCTATTTTTTTTTTTTTACATTGAATCACTACACATCATTATTATTAGTAACACACATAGCAGAAAAGCCAGGTCACTTAAATTAAAAACTTACTTTTCTTATTTTGAACATTCTGAGCATAAATGGGATCTCAAGGGGTGCTGGTTTGGCATAGTGTTTAGCACCCCATGTACATGCTTCTGCCAGTCCAGGTTCGAATCCCGCCTGTGACCAGTTTGCAGAGTGTCTTCCCCTGCTCTCTCACCCCCTTTCACAAGCCTATCCACTGTCTCTCTCCTATCAATAAAGGCACAAAATGCCCAAAAAAATGTAAATTAAATGGGATCTCAAAATCTATACTTTTATTTTTACTCTGGGCCATATCTTGCTTTTTTCAGTATTTTCTTTTAAGTTTGGTGATTTTTATTTTATTTGTATACATGCCTGTCTCTTTTTGCTAAATTATTGCCTTTACTACTGTAACATATTGATGATCTTATTTTGTGTACTTTATTTCTAGGACTAAATTATATCATACTTAGATACTAAGATCATTTAACTAGCTAATGTACATTTCTATAACATATGAAAACATTCCCTACACCTGCTTCCTCTACTCACTGTCAGTGTTTCCTGTTCTACTCCCTGCAATCAAATTCAATGTAAAGTTATTGGATGTGAAAAGTATGTGAACAAAATACAGATGATTCTGGGCAAGTAGCCACCGCATTGATTTACGTTCTGAACCAGACTTTACACGGAGCCATAATCAAAGTAGGTTATTTACTCGCCCATATCTCAGTTTACTGATCATATTAGCTGCTTCTGCTGATGTATCGCGAGTGTCACCCTGCAGTGTCGCTCTGACGATGAACAGACCGGATGTTTACTACTGCAGCAGTGCCGACGTGCTATCATGCTAAGCTACATGCTAAGCTAACTCCGTTAGACATCAGACACTGCACTGTGTTTTCTTTTCGTCCAATCTTGTAGTGACCACACACTTGGGACACTCTCTGCAATTTCTTCTGCGGACTCTCTCCTTTCTGTCTCTCTCTTTTCTCTTCCTTCATGATTTTACAAGCCGCTCAGCAGCAGAGGTAGCAGGCGCGTTGTGCCACAGAAATTACCGTCCGTGTCAAACACTGTGCGCTGTACAGTAGTCCAGATATATATTTTACATGTATAATTATATATGAAACGAGGCTTCGAGGCACAAAATTTGCTTCGAGGATATTTTGTAATCGAATACTTGCGATTATTCGAGGAATCGTTTCAGCTCCAAACACGATTTTTGAATACGAGTCTGGCCGCCAGTCCAGAAATCTAACTGAATGGTATGTAAAGAAAGAAGAGAGCGTGGTGTTTGTTAAAGAGAAATAGCATGTTGTTGCTTTGTACTGAAGGATTTGAATTGCCCTGCTCATGATCCTTTTTGGTCTTCACCAGCTCTTGTAGCTTTGGGATGTGATGTTTAGTAACGACGGGCTCATCCCAAAATTTTCACGCTAGATGTTGCAAAATGCAGTTTATAGACACATCTTTAATAAAAAAAAACAAAACAGAGACTTTTAAAATAATCATAGTGAGAGGTATAAAATCTAAGATAAACTCAAAATCTCACAGTTCATCTGACTTTAAAACAGACTTCTACCACAGAAATCTTGATATTTGATCATATATAGTTGATATCTGGCATCTGGTCCATACAGTCTGTACCTCAGGAGGATGGTATTTATACTTTCTTTAAAGTTAGGTGTCTGAATATATATCTAGTTACATCATTCTTCTAAAAATAATCAACAAAGCATTTTTGTCTTTATTTACCCATCCCTATTGTCAGCGGCAAGTTTTTCTTTCTTTTTTCCCCCACAGATCTGCAGAATCTCTTTGCAATTTTCCACATTTTCCAAACTAGTGTGCTCATTGAGCTGGGTAAAACTCTGGACTTAAAAGAACAAAGCATCTATATATGGACCCAAGGGGAATTTCTCTTTATCAGGCTGATCCTTAAGAAATTTAACGTTTCCTTTTCAAAAAAAATCGTAGACATTTTTTTTCTGCAAGGGGGGATTTTCATGAAAAAAGAAACACCTGTACATTGAAGAAAAAGTGTCTGTCAGACATTATGAGCAGCAAGTGATGATAAAATATCCAAAATCAGTTTACATAACTCCTGGAACAAGATGGGAATGATAACAAAGGCAGTCCTGGGCTAAAACACGGGGGTTGGGGGGGTGGGGGGAGGGTTGGAGAACACCTATATCTAGCCATGTCTACTCCTCCTCCTCCTCCTCCTCCTCCACCCGGACCCTGAACCCCAGGAAAAGGATGCGCTCAGTGTGCTGCGTGCAGTTTTGAGATAAGACTCCTTCAGCAGAGGAGCGGTCTGGCTGGCTATCGGGGCCCTTCCTGCTCCGCACTCTCCCCTGGCGGGGGCCGGGGGCTGGGCAGGGAACACAGGGAGGGCCCGCAGAGGGTCCCAGAGAAAAGGAGAGGGTGGGAAGACATTCAACAGGCCGCCTCCTTCAAGACACTCCAGTTCTATCTGTCCCTGCTAATGTGGCCAATGGAAAGCCAACAGGAAGACGAGTGCCAAGGTGCCAAGATACTGAGGCCAACACATTCAGGGGAGAGTCAACGAGCCAGCAAAGGATGATGGGAAAGGCTTGCCTGAGTGCATGTGAAACTTTTTAAACTAGATGGGAAGAAAAACTCATTTCACTTACTTTATCAACAGCTGAGAAGATCTGCAATCTTATGAATAACACTAAATACTGAATGTTCTCCCTGATGTCCAATCAGAAATGACCTTAGTGAGTAAAGTACCTTAGTTTCTGAAAGAGTGAAAGAAGGCTGCACTGAAACCTTACAACTCTTAATTCACTCAGGAGTGTTCATGGAGTTGTAGATATCCTCTGAGAGGAGCTGGGTTGAAATGTAAAACTTTGAACAGCTTAGTTTGCACCACTGGTTGAGGCTCACATCAATGTTTACATCACAGAAAAATGGAAACAGGAAATCCCTTGTATCATTTTATTTTCATAGTGTGGGCCAGTATGTGGGCTATTTGGTTTATGCTTAGACATATCCTTTAGCAAGATTCACTTCAAAATATGACCATTCATTGATCTGTGTGACATTACAGAAGGAACCTCAAAGCACCAAAAAAAAAAAAGAAAAGAAAAGAAATGTATGGGTATTAGTCATGATTTTTTACATTGAAAAACAATGGTCAGGCCTATGATTTATCAGAAGAATAGAAAAAGGATATTTAAAAAATATTATTAAAGTATGACCTTAATTCACATCATTGCCAATCAAGTAATCCCTGATCAGGCACTGTTTATTTGTTGGAAAAAAACAAAAACCTCTAAAATGTACAGCAGAGCACTGGCATGAGATTAATGGCATCAATCTGTTTTTATGCATTTGCCAAATGTTACATAACACTGTCCATTTTTTACATTACATAAATAAACAAATAAGAAGTAAACTGTCAGTTAGATTTCTCAGAAGGCATAAAACTGTTTGACAGTAATAGTAAAGTGATAGTTCAAAAACAAGGGCAAGTGTTCTTTTTTTGGTGATGTAACTTGTGAAGACCTTGTAGGAAAAGGATGAACATGAGGTCCAAAGACTATGACGGCAGAGTCAAAACTTAAATCAGCTTTTCTGTAAGTCTGAGAGGATATCTGTGTGAAGCTTGAGGAAAATCTCTCAAAGCATTTTGGGATGTTGGTTGTTTAGGTACCAAATATTTTAAAGAAATGTATTTAAAGAAGCCAATAAATTATGGGATAAGTAACAGAGGCAGTTGTAACTTCTTAAGGTAAGAGTGTCGGCCAAATAATTTTTTTTTTAAATAAAGAAAAACAAGCCAGTGTGCCACTAAATCAAAGACAAAAACTCATGATTAGCTCAGGATAATGAAACAAATAATAGATGCTCCTGCTCTGATGAAACAAATATGGTGTGCAGTAATATTTTTTTTAATTAGTGTTATACGATCTTTTAGTTGTTAGTTTCAGGCTGCCACCCCTACTGAACAGTTGGGGAAATGCACAGTAATGCAATAAGCCTCTAAGCCAGGGGTGGGCAAGTGGCGGCCTGGGGGCCAAGTGCGGCCCTCCACATCACTTAATGTGGCCCGCCATTCATTCCCTAAAACCAGCAGCTGTAAATATGAAGAAAACTCAGATATCCAATAGAAATAATTCTATACAATCTTATGTAAGTTATTTACAACCTTACTTTGCTCTTACAGTGTCTCTAAATCTCTTTCATGAAGCCGTTAAAATTATATCAAGTATTACTCAATACTATATTTAAAAAATGGCAGCAGCAAAATATTTGAGCTCTAAAAAGTTGAAAAAAAAAATATTTTTATTGATTTGAAAATAGCTTCATTGGCTTTAATTCCATGTATATGAGCTAAATTTGCCTGAATTCTATGTCAAGTTCAATTGATTATGCATAATAACTTGTATTTATGTTGTAATATATGAATATTGTTATGCTAATTTTATGAAAAATGTATATTCTCATATGTTGTTTATCCAACATTCTGAAAATTTGTAATGATGTGGCCCTCAGGCTGCAAAAAATGGTTTTATGTGGCCCTCTTGGTAATTAAAGTTGCCCACCCCTGTTCTATACGCACACTCTGGAGTCTTTAAAGTTCACGAAACACCATCCAGCATATAAGGGGCTTCATAATCATTTTGAAGGGATTTATTGTAAGGTTGAGTATCTTTGCAAAAAGTTTCTAAAACTTGTGAATTTAAAGAGTTACTCTGTTCTACTTAGCCTAAAAGTATTATGTCACTTTTTGGCCAACATCTTAATTAGCATTTGACAAACCTGCAGAAGCCCATTAATTTTCTTAAAAACTGCCTGTTTGCATTACCCGCTGTTTTTTTTTTTCTTTCGATAATTTCCAGCCAATATTGGTTGGGTCTGTAATTGCATGAGTGTGCCCTCATTGTCCTGCCACAATAATAAATTTGGCGATAGTCGAGGTCTATGGATCAGGCCCTGATTAGCCAGCTGTCTCTCCCTGATGAGCACGCGAGTCCAGCAGCCCATCCTTCATGAGCCTGATGTGGGTGGACAGAAAAACAGGTGGATACCTTACTCCCTGGAAAATAAGCAAACCCTTCAGTTTACCATCAATATTTCTTAAGTAATGTCCCTGCCTCCAATATGCAGGGCTGAACAATATTGGGTGCTGAAACACTTTTTCTGCTCCTTCTCCAAAGGAAATGATTCTATAAGTGATCTGCCATGTACATCAGTGAGAGCTTCATTTGAGCGATTCTATTTTTGCTGTATGAATTATTATCTCATTATTTTGTTTCAAATGTAAACCTTTTCTCCTCTTTTTTTTTATAAATCTTTTATTAATTTTCTTATGCAACAGTACAAACAAAATCATTATTCCTTGTCATTACAAGAGAATTTTACTACCATCACAGAGTGAAGGAAGTGGAAATAACATAACAAAAATAACATCATTAAACATAACAATGTTTGTAAAGTGCATTTAACTACCCCCACCCCCTTTACCACCCCATACCCACCCTCACCCTGTGTTGGTCACAACACCACATACACACACACACAGACACACACAAAAAAAAAACAAAAAAAAAACTTTAAGACAGAGATAAGGACAAACAGCTAAATAATAAGAAAAACAAAAAGTTCCTCAAGTTGCAGTATTATCATCTTCAGGAAGTAGATCGAGATTGTCCACATACTCCATAAAAGGTTTCTAGATTTCATAAAAAGTCTTAAGGGACCCCTTTAAAGAATATCGCATCTTCTTGAGTTTAAGGCAACTTAAAATCTCCTGTATCCATTTACTATGTGTTGGAGGAGAGGCATGTTTCCACTTAGGAATATTAGGGTTTTGGGGCAAACCAAATGGAGCTGTCAATGGATTTAAATTAATAGTTATATGAAATATCTCACTGAGGGATTTAAAAATGTCAGACCAAAAGGCACTGAGCTGAGGGCATGTCCAAAACATGTGTAGATGGTTAGCTGGGGCTTGATGACATCTGTTACATTCACTATTTTTGTTAGGGAATAGTTTGGCCAGTGTGGCATTAGTATAATGTGCTTTAAAAAGGATCTTGCATTGCAACAGACCATGTCTTGCGCATATGAATGCGGAGTGCACCAGATGCAGTATATTGTCCCAGCTTTCCTTTGAAATAACAACACCTATATCCTGTTCTCAAGAAGTCTTAAAAGAGGCAGTGAGGTATGGATTCAGGGAGCTGATTCTGTTAAGGATTACAGAAACAACTCTCTTCTGGATTGGAGACAGTGTAATAAATTGATCAATCACAGCTTCAGGTGGGCGATTGGGGAAATGTGGAAATTGTTTCTGCACAAAATGTCCGACTTGGAAAAAACGGAAAAGGTGAGTGCTTGGTAAATTAAATTTAGCAGAAAGTGTAGCAAAGGAAGAACAAGAGTGGTTCTCGTATAAATCATTTAGTGTAACGAGACCATTAGCAGCCCAAAAACAAAAAGCAGGGTATGAAATAGAAGGGGGAAGATATAGTTATTTAAGATATTTTTCTTCTTTTATCAAACTACAGCACTGTGGAAATAACTCAGACACTTACTCCCACTGAGGAGTCAAGTGTTGAGGAAGACGTTAAGCTAATCTTATGTGGATTTCAACAGCATTTCAGCGGCTTGTATCACCATTATTTTTGTTGTGAAGTTGCATTTGATCTACATTACATGACTACCCCCAACATTATAGCTTTGATTTGAAGAAAAGCTCACTGCATTGCAATGACTATAACTCACACCACATTTAATTGTGTCTGTTGCTTATGGTCCTGCTTAAAGTAAAAAATCATACTAGTGTTCAGTTTAATGAGTGACCATGTCATCTGGAATCTTGCATTATCTGTTGCTGCTGTTGCAGTTGAAGCCACTTTGAATTATGTGAAGTATAAATAGATGTAGCGGTGAGGTCAAGAGTCATATTGCTGGATTGCTGTAGCCTACAGATGAACGACAATACAAATCAAAAATGCCAAATTTCTATAAAGTGTGAACTAATAAAATATCAATATTGTACTAATGAGTGTTATTACAATACCAAACCACAAAATAATGCTTTATATTTAATGTATTGATATTTTCTTACTGTTCAGTTCTATTAACTTTTAATCCTTGTACATATGGTTTACAAATGTATGAAGAGGTATTTTTTTAATAAAGTCTTAAAAAGGATAATGTTTGACTTCAGATTTTCTGTATATACCCTGCAAAAAATAAAAAATAAAAGGCATTTATTGTTGGGGTTACCTGCACATTATATGTTAATTACTGTGTCCAAGACTAAAAAGCAAACTTTACATGTGAGAATTTGCCAACAAAATGAACTCTGTAATACACATTACATTAATGTTATCTATTTTGATTAAGATGTCACTTTAGAATTAAAATAATCTTTCGTATTCAAACAAGTTTTCAAGGTGCCTCCTTAAGAAAAATCTGACAAAGTGCTTAAATAACTCTGTCTGTTTGTAATGTTTATTTCATTCATTGGCTAAAGAAATAAACTAAAAACAAAAGTAAAAATCTAATCTTAAAAAAAAAAAATAAACAGAAAGAACAAAAATCTCATATGATATTTCCCTCTACTTTAATTAACAAAGTAATAAATCACAAATATTTATGGATTTATAAAATGTATGCAGCCAATATGTGTGACTTGAATGATAACTGCAATCACTCTCTGGAAACAATCTTATCTTCTGATACAATAACAGACTTTTAAAGTCATTATCAGATAAATCCAAACAAGGCTGGAAATATAACTGGGTGCCAGTTGGGCAGTGGTCTGATGTAATATGTCGGTGTGTCATTAGGCAAGACACTGCTGGTAAGCTGCGTCTTCATAGGAATGAAAGCATTCAGTGTGCTTGCTGATAATGATGGATAGCTTACTTAGAAACTTAAACAGTCAGTAAGAGAGCGGATGAATGGGTAGGTGTGACCTGTGTTGTAAAAGCACTTTGCAAAAGCATTATAAAAACTCAAGTCTATCATTTACTTTGTCAAGCAACCCTCTTGATGAGTCAAAAAAAGCTAGAAAAGAGTTAGCTTTTGTTATCATTGAACAGAACAGAAGTGGCAATGAGATGTGCTTCAACTCTGAAAACATCACACATCATTCAATGACTGTTGCACACGTTGAATTTTTATGGAAAAACTACACATCATTTAGCCGTACTCAAGTGAAAATGATATTCATCACTGTCCTTCTAAGCAGTATGATTTACATAGTGTAACAATGTAAAATAATGTACAATAAATGCAATAAGAGCCACACGTGAGAGCTTCAACAAAACAATAGTTTGGATAAAAGCAGACTTTTTGTGTGGTTGAGACCAAAAACAAAAAAAGAGGGTTTTGAAAAATGGCACACTGTGCCCGATGCAGGAACGTTTATCATAAGTAACAAATGAAGACAACATTATGCATGCAGCATGACTGCCCTGTGCTTGTTCAACATAGCTAACATTTTCCGACAATGCCCCCCTCAAGTGCAGAGGGGTCCTCCCACCCAGCTCCACAGAGAGGGGGATACAGTGATTATTTTCCCCCGCTGTGATTTATTAGATTAAAGAGTCAGTGATTAAATGGGAGGCTAAGGCTGTAAACAGCAGAGTGGGGCTGGAAATCTTTGGGCGGTTAGCTCCAGCGGGCTGTAATTACCCCAGCCTTGTGTATTCTACTTTAGGCCGGTAACTAAGAGATGGACGCCCTCTTTTTCTTTTTTGTCCTGCCCTAATCTGTACGTGTCAGCGTGCTGGCATGGCAGGCAGGGAGCAGTCCACACAACTGCCGGGGAGGTAAGTGGTGGTAGACGTGTGGTGCATGTGTCTCAGCAGGAGGAGGGGGAGTTGGCGGGTCTTGATAATTTCGGCGGTAGAAGCAAAAGGGCCTGTCAACAAATACTCTGAAGAAAAGGAGAGCTTTTACTTGAGGCAATTAGATGTTATCTGAGAATGAATTGCAGCTCTTCAGTTTAACAATAAGGTCAGCAGCCCGTGTGAATACACCAGCCAACTCAGAGGGCCGTACACGCTGCAGCAGCGCACGTTTGCACCAGCATCACCTGTCAACGGATCAACCCTGTGAGCTGTTGGATGACTGTGCCAAAGAGTCGCTCTCCGGTTCTCCTTGGTGCTGTAGTAATGTGATGCAATTACACCGTTGGTGAGAATGAAATGGGACAACACTTTGGACAAAGAGTAATCCTGTTAGTGTTTTAACTGGACTCATTTTAACACAAAGAAAACAATTAAATATCTGCACTCTAAAGATTTAACCCCCTACAAGTTTGCCCTGGGAAAATATATTAAGTTTTATGATGTGTCAATAGCCTGTTTGTCAGTCATTTTCAGCCATAAATTGTAAAATGCTCAGTAAGACAGTCTAAATAAAATTGTCAACCGTGTTGAAATTGAGGCTGAGGGTTGCCCTTCTGCCTTGCTCTGAGTACTCAAAGGTGTACCTCAGGGGTCAGTCCTTGGGCCACCTCTTTTCATAACCAATATCAATAATAAGAGTGAAACAAATATCCTGGCACATTAAATTCAATTACAGGTTCACTGGCACCATGTATCAATGTTGTATTTTTTATACAGCACATGGATTGTCTCTTGATTTGATTCAGTGCACCAATACGTCATGACTCCTCATATCACTGCCTAAGAGTCTGGTACACACATTAAGATCAGATTTATTAGTTTTGTTCCTGAAGTGAGAGCATTCTATTAACCAACCAATCCATTTACCAAAAAGGCTGTGTTTCTTGTGATCTTCATCCCACGTGACTTCAACGTAAACAATTACCACAATGACAGGAGGCTAATGGGGGTAGTGTTTTGCCTCCTACAAATAGTATATAAATACTGAACATAAAAATGTGCACAATAAAATGACTCAACACACCTCACACCACAGGATAATCAGTTAAGACAATCTTTAGGACCACCACATAATCAGACAATGCTTGGTTTGATCAGAAGAGGAGCTAAAAGTCGTTCCGATTGTCTGGTTGTGTGCAACCTGATTAAGACATAAATAAGGGAGAACTTGACAAGGAAAAAGTGGACAGAAAAGCATTTGGCATGGGGTTCAACTGAATTTATCTGAGTGACTTGAATCACTTAGAACAAGAAATGAAGAATGAACCCCAAACGACTGTTATATTCACTGTTATTCTGTGAACTGTAAGCGCCAAGAGGAACATACTTCTCTGCTCTCAGTGACTTCATGTTAAATGAACAAAAGGAAATTCCAGTGTCCAGTGATGATGCAAGAACTTTAACGTCTTCTATGCCATGACATGTAGAACTAATAAATAAGAAAACAAATATAGAATAAAATAACAAAACTAAAAACTACAGCAGCACAAATTATTAAAAGAAGTTATCAGTATGCCCTTCTAATAATCCTCCGTCACTACAAAAAATCACTTTATATGACATCAATGCTCAATACTTTAACAATGAGCAAGCAATTAATTCATTTTTGAGGTATGTTTTCAATTTTTTTTGTCAATTAAACATATTCAAAAGTAATACGTTTATGTGTAATATGATTACCATACCTCCTTTTCATATTATATCATAATTCAGGCTATGAACAACAAAAGTTATGTTTTGTGGTAGAGGTTCAGAGAGTAATGACAAAATAGAAGCAATCATGCAAAATGTGTCAACTGTTTAAAGACTTTACTTCACTGAGTCCACTAAGACACTTGTCTGAATGTTATCTATAACTCAAAAACTGAAAATCTGAGCCTTTTCAAGGATTTGCATAGTATCCACACTGTAATTCACAGTAAGCCTCATGTAAAAATCTGGAATATGCTCATCCATATCCATTAAGACCTTTGCAACAACATGTGAAACCTGCATGTGTTGAAATTTTAAACATTCAGTTGCAAAACAACATTTTTCTTCTGCGTTGTCAGGGTTTCATTGCCCAACTCCACCCTTGGCTCCCTGGCGCCTTCCAGACGCATCTGCAAAGTGCTGAAGCCCCCAACCCGCACTGCCCCTGTCCCGTATTCCTTAAGACGACAGTATCGAGGGAGCCCCCGCTGACGTGCGATCCTTCATGTGGACGACGCGTGGGCAGGAAACACATCCAACAGGTGCCACCCGATGAGGCCTAATCCTCTGCTCATTGTGCCTGGGCAGAAGTGGGAGTGGGAGAGGCCGCCGGGGTCACACTGACCCGGGAGAAGGGGCGCGCCATACCTACCGTCTGACTGAAGGGTTTGGAACGTCAAAACAATCCTAGTTTTCAAATTATACTCAACCATTTTTCTTCCCTGACAACTTTAAGGAGTACAGAACTAATGAACGGGAGGACATCTGAACAGTTGTGATGCTTTAAAATGTCAAATTCTGAAACCTGTTCATCAGCTTTGAATATTTATTTGTTTTATTAGTTTTTCCTGTGCAGATGAAGAAAATGATTGTTGGGATAGGTTTATGTAAAATTATAGCAAACAAATGCTGCAGACTTTCACACAAAAAATCTCAGAAAAAATAGGGAAAAATATTTGTTCAATTTCTTTGGTTTCATATTACTATTTATTAATATTATATCAAAACGTCAAAGGCTGGGTTAAGTGTTATCTTTTGAACCTTGAAAAATGGAAGGAAAAATATAATATAATTATTATCTTTTTAAATTGTACAAACTCTCCAAAAAGGAATAAAAAGCAGATGTAAGAGGAGAAATATAACTACGGTTTGTTTCCACCTTTCATCTGAGCCGGCGGCTTTAAAAAATGACTAACTTTTGTTGATGTATGAATCGGCGGGGAGTCTATTTATCAGCAGGCCCACTGCGGTTGCCCGCTTGGGTCCCTCAAGTCACAAGCCGCGTCGCTCCCCTTTGACTGATTAATTAGCCAATCAGAGGACATTTTTCACTGGGCGGCAGAATGGTTTATTTCAGCTAATGCCGGGCTTTCGAGCCGGGGCCCGTTGGAGCCTCGTCGGCTCTTTCGGCCTGCCTGAGTGGCCGGGCAGAGGGGCAAGGGAGATAAATCAAGCCGTGCCGGCCCCTTCCATGTGGCTCCCCTAACTAAACCCCCTGAGGAGGGCACGGCAGTGGAAGAGGCGGGAGGGAGCAGAGGAGGGGGACACGGGACGGCCAGGGGCACTGCTCGCCCGCCGATAAGCACGGGGAGCGTGGGGCTGCCAAAGTGCCTTCATTTAGAAGTGGCCGGGGCTTTTTGATATGTCGGCAGAGAGAGCCTGTCGTTTGTCATGTTGTGAGTAATTGTGTTGAGGAGCACAGGAGGAGGCAGGAGACGAAGGGGGGCTGAGAGCGTGGGATGGGTGATGGATAACAGGGAGCTGTGTGGATGGACAGGTGCTCCAACACAACCTGATAACCACCACAGGTCAGGGAGTGTAAGTAACGGCTTGACACATACACTTACAACTGCAGCTTGAGTGTGAAATAGTGGTCCTTCACTTGTCTTATCAATAATCTTTATATCGAACCATGCACACACTTGCTAATAAAACACATATATTTGGTGATTGACTCTGCAGAACGTTGGCGACTTCTGTGAACTATCACCCTCAGGATCCGCTGTGATTTTATGCTGTCTTTCCCACTTCTCAATCACTTCCACTTTGTTATAATAACACTAACAAGTTGACTGCAGAGTATTCAGAAGCACAGAAATGTCATGCTGGACTTATGGCCTCTTATCACAATACCCCGCTGGCATTCACTGACTTTTTCATAAATATTTAATCCTAAACTTTTTATCTTGATTTTTTTAACCTCCATTGACATAAAACTAGTTACTGAAATCATCATAATTAATAATTTCCCTTTTACCATAATTTCTCCTGTATAATACCCCCTCATTTATAACATGCACCCCATTCTTTCATGCTTTTTTCCAGGAAAGTGGCTGTAAATAAATATAACACATGCTCACATTTTGCCCAAGCCTTACTCTTTTAGACAACTCAAAAATGTTGCCTTTAAACAATGAAATTTCACTGTTTGCACAACAAATACACAATCTTCTCTCCCAAATGGATGCGGAAATACCTTGTGCTTCATGCACATGCCCACTTACTCGATTTCTCTGCCAGAGTATGCGCCCTGTTTACGTGTGAATGGTATTTTTCACTTTGTAAAATATCGACTTTGATTTTAAAAATCGAACCACCTGCACCCAAAAAATAAAACAGAAAAATTAACAAGATTCCTGCAGGGTACGTCGAAGACAACAACAACGTGTACAGAGATATGGGCTTTGACAGGCCAATGAAGCACCGTATTGTTTATATTAACATCACTGAGGCCCCTCAGCCAGAGGACAATACTGAGAGAGTGCAGGATATTGAAGAGGACACTACTATGAGTTCATCTCCTCAGCCCCCTGTGAGGAACACATGGGCTAAGGCGGGGCATCCTAAAATTCTCCAGCACTACACAACTACATCAGCCTCCAAAGTTGAGCCTGGGCTGGTGCCTATTTGGAAACAGGAGAAACATCAGCCGGCAGAGACTCATGTTATGTTTACGCGGAGACTCTGTGACTTAAAACGCAAAGGTTTTTCCTTTGCGTATTCAAAGTCAATCGCGTTCAGACGGAGACACTTGAGACAAATGAAACCGCTGTAGTGCGCATGCCAGTTCAGTAGATGGTGGTTTAGGTTTGCAGAAAGGCAGAGCTGCTACAATACACGTACGAAGAAGACAAAATTACCATAAACAATAATGCAGAGTGGACGCACAAAGACGGAGGAGTTACTTTTCTGGACAACAAATCTGTTAGGACAACAAATCTGTCTGGATAGTTTTGTCTGGATAACAAATCCAGCATGGTAAGAGACTCACACGTTACTTGGTAGACGGCCGAAGCTGTTGTTGTTTCACCCTGATACAATCTGATTTAGGTTTACACAGCGCTGCATGGGGAAGCGTATACAAAATTCTCCCCTCTGGACCCCCTCTGGAAAAAAAAAAAAAAGACACACACACCACTTGTACACACACGCGTTTTGGTGCATGAAATTGTAGCTTACAGTCGGTTAGTTAGGAGGAGATGAGCCTGCTGTCTTGCTGTAAGCTACTGTGAGAGGTGCGCATGCGCACTAGCGACCGTCACTGCACACAACAACATGCAGAAGGATTCACAATGGTGGCGTCCACGGCAGCATCACTTCGTGAACAACCAAAAACCTCCAAAAGCAGGGAGCATGTAAGGCTCAACAAAGCAAAGCAAACGATCACTTGCAAACATTGCAAGGCCGACTTCATCTGGCATGGGAGCACGACCTCTATGAAAGAGCACTTGCTGAGAACGCACGTTGGCGTGTTCGAGACGGACGGAGACTCGCCTCCGTATAAAGATTATTTTTACTTGTTACATTCAGCAACACCTTATTTTATTGAATACTTTATCGACAAGACTGCTACTACTTTGCCTGCTTTGTTTCAAGAAAAAAAAGTCAGTTTGTGAGCATTTATTTAAACAACATGCAAACAAGTCTATTGTAATGTCCGTCGGACGTAAAAATAAAGGTGACTCCGTTCAGTTACCTGCATTACAGTGGTAGTAATCTCTAGATCTCCTGCTAGGCTCTCCGTTTTTCCTCGCTCAAAAACACTATCTCTCCTTCTGAACTCTGAATGCCCGCCTTCCTGGTCCCTTCACTGACCATCAATTTTCAGGAAACATTTCATTGCATAAACAGTAGAACTGCTACACAATGTACAAGTGTTGCACAATGGGCAAGAAGAGCTGTAATCAATTACTGAAGGAAAATGCTTTTAAGCTGTTGAGAGTATCCTTTGCTCCATCAATTTTCAGGAAACATTAACATCCACATTGAACACATGAACAGTAGAACTGCTACACTATTAATGTACTTACAGTGTTGCACAATGGGCCAAGAAAGAAAAAAGCTGTAATAAAACATTATTACTGAAGGAAAAATGCTTTTAATTGCCTTTATTGTTGTTTAGAGAATATCTAAAACAACTTTAAGCTAAATTGTAAAGTAAATTGCAAAAATGTGTCATTATCTGATTAATCGATTAATCGTCTAAATAGTCGCCCCATTAATCAATTATGAAAATAATCATTAGCCGCAGCTTTAGCAGAGGCAGGTACATGCTTTAGACAGGACAGACAGCAGTTACTCATGGAGATCCAAATGCTGGAGGACCATCTCTGTGAGGCAAAGGAGGGCCTGAAGAAACAGCTGGAGGAGGAGAGATCCAATAGTCAGGCACAGGGGTCTACCACCACAGCTCCATCCAATGACCACCTCAAGCAGAAGAGAGTGTGGGAGAAGAAGAGATTGGAGCTCCTTTTCTCCCTAATGGATAAGAGGGTCATACATACGACCACCCTGGATCAGGCCAATGAGACCATCAAGAACCTCAAAAGCAAGCTGGAGGAGGAGAAAACCAGTGTGCAGGTAGAGGGCAAGGAGAAGACATCCAGCAAGATGGCCGAGGAGCTGGAGAAAGCTAAAAATGACTTTCTCCAGCAGAAGAGTGAGTGGGAGAAGGACAGACTTCAGCTCCTTTTCTCCCGCCCTGGATCAGGCCAAAGAGACCATCAAGAACCTCAAAAACCAGCTGGAGGAGAAGAAAACCAGTCTGCAGGTAGAACACAAGGAGGAGATTTCCAGCATGGCGGCCACTCTGAACCAGACCCCCGGACAGACCAGCAGGAGATGAAGTGCAAATGGGAGGACAAGAAGTCTGACCTCCTGGCTGAGCATGAGAAAGAGACCTCTGAGCTACAGGAGGCCAAAAAGGACCTGGTCACTCAGAAAAGCCAGTGGGAGGAGGAGAAATCTACACTCCTTAAGGAAAGCTCCAACATGAGGGTCGCTCTGAAGCAGACCGAGCAGGAGCAAGAGAACCAGCAGCAGCAGGAGAGGACAACCCTCCTTGAGTCCACTGACACCAACAAGCAGGCTCTGGAGGAGATGGAGAAAGCCCTCGTCTTATCTTGCCGGGACTTTTACAGAAAGTACATTTAAACCACTTCTAAACAAAATCTGAGGTTTTTGGAAGTTAGCAGTATTTCATTTCATTTCAGGGCTGCAAATTATTATGTTTTTAAAGTACCAGATTTTTATCCAAGTCCAAATCCAATTTTTAATCTATTTTTAAATAAATTGTGACATTTTTTGAGGACAATTACAAACATTTTAAACAGATTTATCCCATATAATGACTGTAATATTTGCAAAATGTAAAATGCACCATGTTGGTTTACCTCATCATTATGCAATGTCCATTTTAATGAATCAAAAGTGTCATTAATTCATGAGTAAAACACTTTTCTAGCTTCACATCGGTGTCTAAGACAAAGTGTAACTTTGAAAGGAACTGGTCATTTTTTCTTAAAAGACTTGGTGCTTTTGACACACATACAGCACGGAAACTAGGGCTGGACAATTAATCGAAAAATAATCAAAATCGACATTCAGACCCTCTAATCGAAATAATTTTTCTCATGTCAATTATTGTGATTATTTTCCCTCTGTAAGTCACATGACCACGCCCCCTCCATTCCATATGCACTCACTTCTGCTAAGAGCGAAAGATGCGCCGCCAACATGGAGGAGACAAGAGCTAATCAGTCAGAGGACCTTGTAGTCAAGAAAATATCGTGTCCATTGTTTGGGCACATTTTGGATTCTTTGCAGAGAACATCGAGCAGAAAATACTGCAGGAAGACCGTGTTGATGACTGTTGGTGTCATCACTAATTTGTTCCAGGATAGTATAAAATAAATCGTTCATTAATTGAGGTAAAAGTTTCAATTAATCATGATATTGAGAAAAGAAAATATCGCCCAGCCCTAGTGGAAACACAGCAAAACTTCATGTGATTATTGTGGTTTTAAAAACTTTTAATAATTAATTAGTGTTTTAGTTTCTGACTCAAGTCTCATAACGATTAGCTAGTTTTCTTCTGACTGTCTTAACACTTGCTGATCGCTGGCTTTTTTATGTTTTGATCAATACACAAATCAAAAGCTTAACCACAAGACCATTTTAAGTGAAAATAATGTGATTTTTATTTCAAACTTAAATGTTTATCTGAAAACTGGAGAACCCATCCAACAACCTGGCCCAGATTTAAAAGGAGGCCATCAGGTTCACACAGTTATAGGCCGCAGCTATTGTATGCAACTAAAGTGCTGAGATTTAACTGCATGTTAACGAGGGGGCTAATTAGATTTTCCATGCGATCTGGAATACACATATTTAGTTTTTTTCTTTGATGCATGTGGGACAGAGGTATGTGTGTGTGTTTGTGTGTATTTGTGTGTGTGTTGGGCCTGTCTGGGTTTCAGGGAGCGTTGTGTGCAGCGATAAGAGGCGAGCAGGAAGCACATCACTGCTGAGGAAGGAAAACCCCAGCAGAGGGGGACCAGTGGAAGGGAGGCTGGAGAGACAGAGGTGGGTGGTGGAAGATTCATGAGCGGGAGGGAGGGTGGTTCTGGAGGAGGAGATCCAGATTTGGTCAAGTCTCCTGGTCTAACCTTGTCAGGATGTAGACATGTGATAATGGCACATGTGTAAGACTCTCCTGGGCCCTTTATGTAGATTTGGTAAAGAATAAGGGTCTTTGGAGTGTTGAGGTTTTTGAATGTGTGTATCTTAAGGGTACTCTGCAGCTGTACAGTAAGCACAGATCAGGGTGCATCGAGGGCTACTCGCTGTGTCACCCACACACATTCACATGAGACCCAGCACAATGCCTGAAGCTTGATTGGTCCATCACCCTCTCTGCCTCTTCCCAGCAACCTCAGATGATGCTGGGCTTCAGCACACGGCCTCGTGGGAGGCCATTGTGATTGTGTTCAGTGTTTTCGATACGGTCAATGGTGTCCCTCCTGGCTGAAAAATAACAACCCATAACCAAACGATTAGGGAGAAAACCATAGTGTGTATTGCTTGCATTTCCAATGTTAATCAGCCAGGGAGCAGCACCTATTGTGATGCTATGGCTCTGCACCTGTGGGGAAATGGAGAAGGTTTTTCTCATGCAATTTATGGATTTTAAGATGCCAATTTCTTCAAGCTAAATGCTTGAGATAAACGGAGGAAGCAAGTAAGAGGATTTTTTTTCTGTCTCACAGTCCAAGAGCTCCATTTGTCAATGTCTGTCTGAATCAGAGTGGGATCAGCAAAAACTTGTGATACCAAAAACAGCAGCTACTTAAAAAGGGTCTCAAACTAGTGTTAAAGTCTTCTGCTTATTTTGTCATCTTACATGTGTTGTTGCTTATAATCCCAGTTAATGTTTATGCAGAGGAAAATGTTGCCTGCATACAACTCTACAATGCAATATCTAAAATGTCCTTGAGTGCAATGTGATGAAAAAAGGAATCATATGCCCATGGTTTCGCTAGGGCTGCAGCTAACGATTATTTTCATAATCGATTAATCAGACGATTACTTGGGAGACTAATCGATTAATCGGATAATGACACATTTCTGCAATTTACTTTACAATTAAGCTTAAAGTTTTTTTTAGATATTTTCTAAACAACAATAAAGGCAATTAAAAGCATTTTTCCTTCAGTAATAATATTTTGTTACAGCTTTTTTTCTTTCTTGACTCATTGTGCAAAACGGCAAGTACATTAATAGTGTAGCAGTTCTAATGTTTAGGTGTTCAATGTGGATGTTAATGTTTCCTGAAAATTGATGGTCAATGAAGGTACCAGGAAGGCGGGGCGAGCGGGTCTGAGTTCAGAAGGGGAGAGATAGTGTGTGGGTTTGAGCGAGGAGGGAGAGAGACGCTAGCAGGAGGTCTAGAGAATACTACTCACTGTTTTGTTCGTGAATTGAAATTGTAGTTGGCGTGGTCACGGCCCACAGTGACTGTTTAATAGACAGAGTCACTTTTATTTTTACTTCCGACAGACATTACGATAGACTTGTTTGCATGTTGTTTAAATAAATGCTCACAAACTTACTTATTTTTCTTGAAACAAAGCAGGCAAAGTAGTAGCAGTCTTGTCCATAAAGTATTCAATAAAATAAGGTGCTGCTGAATGTAACAAACAAAAATAATCTTTATACAGAGGCAATGTTGGTAAGTGATCATTTGCTTTGCTTCGTTGAGCGTGACATGCTCCCAGCTTTTGGAGGTTTTTGGTCATTCGCAAAGTGATGCTGCCATGGACGCCGCCATTGTGAATCCTTCTGCATGTTGTTGTGTGCAGTGACGGTCCCTAGTGCACGTGCACACCTCTCACAGTAGCTCGCGGCAAGAGAGCAGGCTCATCTCCTCCTAACTAACCTACTGTAAGCTACAATTTCATGCACCAAAATACCTGCGATTAGTTGCCGATGAAAATCGATAATTATATTAGTTGCCAACTAATTTAATTATCGATTTAATCGATTTAATCGATTAGTTGTTGCAGCCCGAGGTTTCACCTGCATGAGCAGTTAATGGGTTGTTCTATTTAAAGCACCTATGTTGTGGTTTTTACTAGATGTAAATGAAACTGAAATTTACACTAATATCTCATTCCGTCTTTCAGGAAATATTAAGCTCAAACAATTTACATATTTATTTTAATGACTATAAGAAGAGGGTGTCAGGCGAAGTTACTAACTTCTTATAGCAAAGATTATTACTTACAAAACGAGAGGACCATAAAGAGAACCTGCACTGTCCACACAAAGCGCCAAAATCAATTCAAACTTAAAAAAAAGGCCCTCACATGAACTTTAGGTAAACTATTACTGTATTATAAAATTGATCTCAACTTTGATGGTAAGCAAGTTTAAAGCCAAAAAATAAAATAAATCAAAATTTCACTTCATCCATAGTGTTAAGGCAGGTATTAACCATAAAATTAAACAAACTTTTTAACTACAGGGCTTCACAGAACAGTTTCAGAGACGGGTATACAACATAATTTCACCTGGACACATGTATTTCACAGTAAGTAACAGTCAATCATATAAAAGCGGTATATATGCGAGCCGAGCCGATGCACCTTAGAATTGGCATCAGATGGGAAACTGTTACTTAAATGCATCTTTGCTTTGTTCTTATCCTGAGGTTTTCAGATCAAGCAGTTGTCACAGTCACTTTGCCAGTAGTTTTAGCAATGAAAACACATTTGTTTAAGACATCACCTATGAGTGATAGTTTCTATGACAAAATATATAACAGAAATACACCAAAGTACAGCCCACTTTGTATTCAAAAGACCCAGAGGCTAAATGCATGTACATTGAGTTTATAAGATGCTGTTTCGGATGAGTAAGCCAAATTACTAAGCTGGCCTGAAATGCAGCTTGCACCCGTCTGGGCCTTTAAGCTACAGAAGCATAAGAGGCAGCACAGTGCCAAATGGCAAAGTGACATCTGAAGTGACCAAACTCTGAGGCCAAGAGCAAAAGGAGACAACTTTTCTGCAAGCGTCATCATTTAAGATTTCTGCACACCTCACCCCATTTGGATTTGCCTTTAATAATACCTGCTGGCGCTGTAACTACCTGATGTGAGCGCTCCAAGACACGGGGCGAGGAAGAGTAGAAGTGCAAAGAGAGGGGGAAAGGGTAAGAGTGCAAATCCTTTAACTGGATTTAAGTGTTCTCGCCACCAACAGGGGCCTGTTGGCGTTGTTAAAGCTGCACGCTGTGACATGGCTAATCTAAGGCCACAGGCTGTTCAGAACCTCAGCGCTGCGGGAGTGGCGGAGTCACATGATGCTGCAGCCGCTGATGGAGGCGTCAGCACCAGTGGTCATCCTTAATTACCAGCGCAGAGGCGATAAGCTCCAGCCACCTGGCCAGAGGAGTGTCACCTCCTCCGCATGCACACTTGACTTTGACAACATGAGGAAAGATTATGAGCCTTCATCTTAGAATACTAAACCATCACTTTATTATTTAAAAGAGTCTTTTATAGATCTGAATGGAAATATTCACTCAAGGTCACTTAGTGCACTTTGACATGATAAAACAGAGTAACCACATGAAAATTCTTAAAATCTCATACTGTGTTCTCATCTTATTGTCATGTATTACTAAATAAAAGGTGTGATTGCCAAAAAGACTTTAAGCTGCTTTAAAACATTTTGAAACGATGCGCTTTAACTGATCTCAACTCATCTTTATTTATAAAGCACTTTAAAAACTACCACAGCTGAAACAAAGAGCTGTACATAAATAAACAAAACAATCCAGACACTATACAATTTAAAACAAGGGATAAAATAAAGCTGGTACAAACACTGAAAGAGTTGTTTCATTGTTAATTCTGCCAAGAGGTTATGCTATTGTCAGTGTCTGTTCTTTTGCTTTTGTTTGTTTGTTTGTAAGCGACATAACTCAAAAAGTTATGGAGGAATTTCAATGAAATTTTCAGGAAAAGTCCAGATTGAGACAAGGAACAAATTGTTAGATTTTGGGAGTGATCCAGATCAGTGTGATCTGGATCTGCCATGACCAAAAATGAGATTTTCGTGAATAACTACTGAACTTAAATAGATATCATTATGAATCCAATTGCTAATGATATGTCTTCATGGTCAAGGAATCTAAATATTTTGATAAAGTAAGGGCTAATATTTATGGTGAAATTACAATATGGGTGAGGACTGTGGTGCTGGCGGAGGTCTCCGCTCTCCAAGTGCTTTTCTAGTCATGAAAAGCAGATTAAAAGCAATAAAACAACAAAACAAACTAAAAACAATCATAAAACCCTAAAACAGGAGCAGAGTCTCATTTAGGGTTGAAAGCCAAGGAATAAAAATGAGTTTTGAGACGAGTTTTCAAAATGGACAGTGCAGAGGCTTGTCTAATGTGGAGGGGAAGCTTGTTCCACAGTTTAGGAGCAGCATCAGAAAAAGCTTGATCCACTCTGAGCTTCCGTTTTGACCTCGGTACATCCAGAAGTAGAAAATCAGCTGACCTGAGACACTGAGCAGGAGCGTAGGGATGGAGGAGCTCAAAGAAGATGATATGCTTTTATTGTAATGCATAATGGTATTCAAACTTACACTAGCTATAAAACAAACAAAAGAACATTTAAGTAATTCAGAACCATGCTTTCTTCAAGTGTGGACCATGAACCAACCCTTGGTGGGCCTTGAAGGTACAGCAAAGGGTCATTTACAACAACATTAACATAAAATTGAAATCAGTGCACCTTTGGGATGTGGTAGAAAGGGAGATTCATGATACAAATCTGCAGCAACTGACTGATTGATGCCATGAAGAATTAAGGCATGTCTGAAGGCGAATACAAGGTGTATCTCAGTACATGGCCAGTAAGTGTTGATTACATCAATCTTCAAAGAGACTAATCACAGGTTGTTCTCACTTTTTAACTTATCCTTGAACAATCTACCACCATCCAGGAGTACTATGACTTAGTCTTGGGACTTGATCCACCATCAATAGGGAGGTCGATGCTTTGAGCCCAACTTCGGTTGTTACAAATCTGTGTGCCCACTTAAAGGGCAACTTCGGTATTTTTCAACCTGGGTCCTATTGCCCCAAGTGTATGTGTGTATACGATTGACGGGTACAACTCGTTTTAAAATTGGCTCAGTATCAAGGGAGCGGATGCAGCCGGCAGCATGAAGCTAGATAGAGCAACTGCATCCCGTATAAGTTTGAGCATTAAAAGTGTTTATTTCGCCACAGACCGGTTGCGATCGCCGGTGCTAGCTCTCTAATTAGCATTGTAAGCATTGCGTTTTCCTTCACGTCCTCTGACCTGTGTGACGTCATCTGTGAGCTTGTTGCCGGAAGAAAACAGAGGAGCCATGCAGCGCGCCGCTCATAGTGGAGCTGCTTATCCCGGAGGACAGTTGGAAGTTTTACTGCATCGGTATCATGGCTGAATATTTACCAGATTTTGAGAGTGAAGATGAGCCTTTTCATTATGACGGCCACCCGTATTTATTTGAGCCAGAGTATACGGACGAGGAGCTGCAAACTCAAGAGCTAACGAGGATAGCAAGAGAGGGCAACGAGCAGACGAGGGTGAAGCAGCGGCTGCACGAACGCTCTAGATTTGTCTCTGACACACATATTTACTGTTGCCCTAAATCCTCTTCACTTTTTCCTCTCGTCCAGCCAGTACAGACTTGTGGCCTACCGTGTTACAATGCTAATAAGAGAGCTAGCACCGGCGATCGCAACCGGTCTGTGGCGAATTATAAACACTTACACAACACATACAATACTTATACGTATTGTATGCATAAAGACATATTAGTTATACTTACTTTATGGATAGTTGACCATTTGGTCCCTGTGGTTTTTGTCGCCTCCTCCAATTTATTTTGGGTACATGAAAAAAGGTGTCCAGCACTGCCCTGTTGATCAGAGGGGGGAGATCCTCTAATGTAGTTACACAGCGTCAGGTACTTCCTGTATCATCCCACGACACATCGAGACCACGAATATTGGGCAACAGGTCCCACTCGTTACAACACAGACATTCTTCCTCTGTGGGCATAGAGTCACAGCAACCACAGGAGCACCACCAGTCCTCAGAAATTCGCGTTTGTGCAGCCGCTGCTTCACCCTCGTCTGCTCGTTGGCCCTCTGTTGCTATCCTCGTTAGCTCTTGAGTTTGTAGCAGCTCCTCGTCCGTATACTCTGGCTCAAATAAATACGGGTGGCCGTCGTAATGAAAAGGCTTGTCTTCACTCTCGAAATCTGGTAAATATTCAGCCATGATACCGATGCAGTAAAACTTCCAACTGTCCTCCGGGATAAGCAGCTCCACTCTGAGCGGCGCGCTGCATGGCTCCTCTGTTTTCTTCCGGCAACAAGCTCACAGATGACGTCACACAGGTCAGAGGACGTGAAAGAAAACTTACATGCTTACAATGCTAATTAGAGAGCTAGCACCGGCGATCGCAACCGGTCTGTGGCGAAATAAACACTTTTAATGCTCAAACTTATACGGGATGCAGTTGCCCCCCTATCTAGCTTGACTGCGGCTGCATCCGCTCCCTTGATACTGAGCCAATTTTAAAACGAGTTGTACCCGTCAATCGTATAAACACATACACTTGGGGCAATAGGACCCAGGTTGAAAAATACCGAAGTTGCCCTTTAACCCCAAATTGCTCCCACTGCTTTGTCAGTGTTGTGGAAATGGATATGAAAGCGCATTTATGAGCTGACTGACACTGAAGTGTACTCACAGGGAAATTTTAATCATCATGAAGTGAATGTAGAAGCAGATCACTGTGGTGTGACCTGAGTTGAAAATGTACTTTGAGTATTCAGAAAGACCAAAGCACTCGAGAAGCTCAAGTCCATTTACAATAAACCATTTATCGATTCAGGGAAAGACATATTTACTTCAGTTATGATACCCCCTATGCTAGACATGCAATAATGTTGTTTTGGTCTTTTCAAGTCTTATTCACTAAAAGACAACATCAAGTCACAGTGGCCTCACTCACACAGCTGTTTAAAGCCATAATATTTACACCACTGCAGTTCTTTACCTCCAATCAGAACGTCACAGAGTAGAAACGGCAGAAAAAGCTGACACACATTAGGTCCACCTCCAGAGGTGTTATCAGCGAACTAAGCAGGGGACAGGAGAAATGATTGTGGGTTTTTGCTTTTGTGTGTATGGGGAGCACATGCCGTGTCCTACTCTCCTACATGTATCAAGGCCAAATTGCACCGCAAGCTGATGCGAATATAATACTCTCATAAAATTAATGTGAATGTCTCTTCTTGTAATGGAGACAGCACTTCATTGAAGCAAACTGCCTCAATGCGCTGTGAAACATTTTGCTGAAATACTGTTGGGTATCATGTCTATAACTTAACTAGCTAAGACAATAGCTTGATTTATTGTACAACCTATTAACAATTAATTTACCAACTAATTTTGGGATTTGGAATTTCAGTTTGTTTAAAAAGTATTAGAGTTTTAAAAAATAAGTTTTTGTTGTTAGCAGAACATTAAACCTAACCTTTACACCCCATCATAGAAAACGTTTTAATGTCTCTTACTTGTTCCTGGTCTTGGGCAGATTTTCCTCTTTTTCCAAAGATACAGTTGAGGTCTGTTTCAGATCGGGAGGACAGATCCTTTCCTTGAAGAGGCAAAAGAAAAAAGACACTTTTAATACAAGGTCATTTAAGCATCTTTTTATCTGGGAGATGATGTCAATGGTACTTTCCTTTACACCCCATCATAGAAAACGTTTTAATGTCTCTTACTTGTTCCTGGTCTAGGGCAGATTTTCCTCTTTTTCCAAAGATACAGTTGAGGTCTGTTTCAGATCGGGAGGACAGATCCTTTCCTTGAAGAGGCAAAAGAAAAAAGACACTTTTAATACAAGGTCATTTAAGCATCTTTTTATCTGGGAGATGATGTCAATGGTACTAACACAGAGGTTAAAAATAAAATCACAGCAAAATTACTGTGCTTTGACTCACTAAAAAAAGGAATTATGTCACAAATATCTCAACAACTGGCTATAATGTATTCCTCATCACAGTTTTTGAACACAAAAATAGAAATAAAGACATCTTCTGGGGAAAAGCTTCCAACAGGAATGCTGTCATAGCTGCAGTTGAAAGCATTTCAGTGTTTGTGTATCTGTGTGCGTTTGTGTGTGTGCTGGAGCAGGAGGATAAGGGCTGGCGGTGTCTGGAGTAAAATAAAGACGAGGTATGCACAGTTTATGTCTTGCTTCAGGGATAAAACAGCAAAGACAAATAAACAGACAAAAAGGTCTGCCATGCCACGCCTCCGGATTCCCATTTTCAAGCAGGGCCTCAAAGACTCCTGAAGCACACAGTGGCCTGTCTCGAGCCTGGGTCCTGTTCGTACAGCTGCATCCTTTTCCTTCAGCATGGCTCTGATAACATTTGGTTATTTATTGCTTTTAAACCTCTATCTCCCATGCTCTTGGCTTTGAAAGTCCCTGCACGGGCAGGTCTAAGAAATAAACCAAGAAAGTATGCTGAAAACTAAAACAAATGTTGAGAGGAGGGGAGGAGAGGGGGGTCTGTGGTGTTTGTCATGAACTGAACTTAAGGTCAAATATACAATTATGTCCAAGCTGACCTTTCTGCTGTTCGGGAGAGGAAGTACCTGTCACAACTGTTGGGCCTCAAGGTGAAAGAGCAAAACACAGTGTTTTGATAAAGCTGAGCTTAAAACCACTCTCTCCATTAACTTTTGAATAGTATCAATAAGCAGCATTGACAGGCTTTGCTAATGTTCATCTGTCAAGGTCTTAGCAGACTGTGCCAACTTTGCCCATCAAAAATGATTGCACCAGTAAAACACTATTATTTTGTGTCCTTAATGGCTGACTCAGAAACTTTTGTCTGTCATAATGATTATCAGCAGGTTGATTTTACTTGTATTTTCACATCAATCCAATTCATTTAACTTTTCTCATATAGTGGGGCCCTACACCCAAGGGACTGTGCCCACACAAGGGGGGGGGGATATAAGAAGAGACATGGACAATGTAATTTTTGATTTGTCATCTAAGCTAAAGGACATGAGCTGACACCTAGTTGTTTTAATCTTTTCAAGACAGGATTTGGGTTGGAATATAAGTTATAAATTGATAATGGATACTGAGTGGTAGGGCTAACCTAAATATCACGATTAATTGAAGCCCTTACCTCGATTACGACTAATGAACAATTATTTTATGCTATGCTGGAACAAATTAGTGGTAATACTAATGGTCGTCAACAGTCTTCCTGCAGTATTTACACTTGACTTCTTTCTGCTCGATGTCTTCTACATAGAATCCAAAATATGACCAAACAATGGAGACGGTATTTTTGTTGGCTACAAGGTCCTCTGATAGATTGGCGCTTGTCTCCTCCATGTTGGTGGCGCATCCTACGCTCTTAGTGAAAGAGTGAAATGTAGACAATATGGAGGGGATGCAGTCAGGTGATTTACACAGGGAAAATAATCAAAATACTCATCATGAGTAAAATTACTTTGATTATAGGGTCTAAATATCAATTTTGATTATTTTTCGATTAATTGCCCAGCCCTACTGGAAAGGTAAATAAAATACTACTCCTATCTGTGTTGACATACAGATAATTCAAGCAGAAGTGAGTTTTCACATACTTGGATGCATTTAAAAAGATCTTCATCTTTGTTGAATGACTTCATTTGCGGTGGGTGGGAGAGGAATGGCAAAAATCACCACCTTAGAGGGATTCCTGACTTATAAATGAGAACCATGGCTGCAGCCCCTTTTAATTTGAACAATGTGCTGTGCCTATTATGTGGATTTTAACCGATACGATATGAATGGGAAAATGCCCTCAGAGTCGGCTGCTTGTTGTTGCTGCACTCCTGGCGCTCTCAGTTAGACAGTTCACTAGCCAAACTAACTAACTGATGAAAATCAAGAGGGTTGGAAATGCTGCTGTTTGCTTTGTAAAAATAATAATAATAAAAAAAAACAATGACAGAAGTGGAAATGATATGTATTTGTGGGGAACTTTTCCCTGGTCGTCAGCTTTTACTAGTGGTATGACTTGATTTCTTGACGCTGTGCACACAATTTTGAGGTGATATTTCAGTAGATTAAAGAAATTATGACACGAAAAGTAATTTTAACACTAAAGGCTTAAAGATTCAGATTCAGATTCAACTTAATTTATCCCAAAGGACAATTCAGTTGAGTTACGGGTGTCACAGAGAAGGGGAATTCAACTATTTGGCTGGCACGATAAAGCAATGGCAAGAGGTGCTCGGAAACTTAGGCTGTGTCTGCTCCCAGATAAAAAAAGGGGATTCCAATGGGAATTTGGTTTGGTTGAAATTTAAGTTCTGTCTCACTTGTTTGATGAGATATGAGATGGGGGTTAATATATTAGTGGTAGGCTGACAGACATTCAATATCCATGATCTGCCTTGACTGTGTTTCAGATATTATGCTTAAAATTCAAATTGGAAGAGACGAGAACAAGACCACAGAACCTATCAGGATAAGCACTGGATCAACAAGCAGTCTTGAGCTTGTGACGTATGGACAAATGATGTAACTGACTGTAACATGTCAGTACGTTTATGAAAGGCTCGGGTTTACTATTCATATGGATGCATAAAACTATTACAAGGTTAAATCTGAAGCTCCTTTGTGATAAAATGCAACAAAGCGATAGTAGTTTGAGTTGTTCCATTTAAGGGACTAGAATATATCTAAAAAAAAAAGCTCATGTGAGGAGTTTTATCTCATGTGTTCTTTTTTTTTTTTTAATGTACTGTAGTTTTTTGTCACAACTTAGAAAGCAAACAAAATTATCAGTGACAAGAAAGACCAGCTTGTAGGGGTGGGAGGAAAAAAATCGATTCACATAAGTATCGGGATATTTTGTTTGACGATTTTAAAATTGTTTTTTTTTTTGTTCAAAACTTGTTTTTTTCCCCAAATTTAAATGATTCATTTTAGTCTGTGATAATAAGTCACTTTTAAATGCATCCCGGCTTTTGAAGAGAGAGTATAAACAGCTGGATAAAATATATTGCTGAATAAATCCTAAAAACAGACTCACATGTGATGTGTATTTTTCCTGATATAGTCTGTAGGCATCATCATTGTTCATCATTTTGGCTGGTGTTATAAAAAGCTAACTAAGGACTGCAAAACTTGGCATTATCATAGAATCGCTATTTAAATTGAACCGGCACCTAACAAAAATGTAAAAAAAATCGAATGGGGAGAAAAGCGTATCATCCCAGACCTACGAGCTTGTCTTGCTGGGTTATAAGATTAACTAAATAATTTGCTGGAAATCAAAAACCTGCTGCCAACACATTTTCTGCCACAACAATTTACATCGAGAGGTAAATATCTTTCTTAATGTTAAGCCAGCTTTCAAATTACACCAGTGAGCTTCTAAGAAAATAATGTTAATCCTTACTCTGGATATTAAAATGGCATTTATTAACCTTTTTCTCTAAATTCTTTTATTGCCAGGATCCATGATGTCAAAAGTCCAAGCACTGTAACAAAGCCAACCCCACAGAGCAGCGGGTTGGAGCCATAGTTAAATTCTGCATCAGCCACCCTCGCTGCTGTGACAGGTGATAGATGGAGGCAGCAATTAAAACTGGGTTACTGGTTTATGCTGTGGGCCCCGGACCTAAGCAGCAGAGATTTTGGTGCCTTTCCTCACAAACAAAGGCCATCAATCCTCAACACGGGCAGTGAGAGAGCCAGTGTGAACAGGATATCAATAAAAAGCAAGGAGAGTAAGAAAGAGGAATAAAGACAAAGAGATGTTCGGAGACTTTTTTCATACTACTGTGGCCAGAAAAAAAAAATCAGCCTCTCATTCAAGAATCGTCAATTATTCTATTAATTAAAGACAAATACAGATCATCTTTGCGTAGAATAGATATGGAACTTGTGGACAAACATTAGCTCTTTTAAATGCCTTTATGCTGTGAACACAGATTGTACCCCTGTTTATTGTGATAGATCTGCCTCACTTGTGATTATCTGTTTGAATTTTCTCTTAGATTTACAAAAGAAGGTTGTTTGTCATATATTTTGGGAGTCACCTCGACAGTTCTTACACCAATTACACCAGTTACAAATGACAAATTCAAAGGATTCCACAAACATATCCTAAAAAAACATAAAACAGAGCATTATGTGTTTTTAGACAAGAGAAATACAAAAATAATAGGCAATCCACAACATACAACACCACATCTTCCATGAAATAAGAGAAAGAGCTGAAATTGAAGGAATTTAAAACTGACTTGATTTGGATAAAATCAACATGATTTCTCTAAAAATCAAACAATTTAGAGACCTTTTTGATACCAAGACAGCCAGTACTAGACTGCCAATATTGGGCTTTGATTTCTTTTTATATATCAAAGATTGCATATAAACTCCTACACACTCAAATGCAAAAAAAAACAAAACATTTAGAATCTTGAGGTTGTCAAAGTCTTTCTATTAACAACAGATTCCTAACATGAAAAATCTCCTTTATTATTTCAATGATCAATAATATGTCAGAGGTACATTGACTTAATATCCACTAGTCATACTTTGAAAGAAATGAAAAAGTGAGCAAGTCTTAGTTGTTAAAATATGTAAGAGCAGTAACTAGCAAAGAAAGGGGGCTACCTGCTTTCCAAATGATGCCGACATGCTTCTATAACTCAGTTAGTAAGACTTTGACTTTTATTGTTTAATTCAAGGGAATAGCTAATATTGGAATTCCTGGATTTTCATTAAATATTACAAGACCCTCTGTTTATTCAATTGGAGTTTTTGTATAAAAAAATGTTTTTAAAAGAATCAGTAACAAATCCTAACATCACATTCTGTATTGTATTGACAGAAATGACAAAGAATGATATCCACTACCTAAGTTGACTTCAAACTAATTGCTATATAACACTATATTTGGGTAACTCTGACCAAAAGTCATATCTTCATCAAGCTAAATGGTTTATTTATGTGCTAGCACATAATTTAAATAAATCATACTGCCTCATTCTAAATATCGACTTAAATAAAATCATCAAAACAACCTAACACATTACCCAGCCCTGTTAGATTTGTCATGGTATTCAGCATTACAATGAGAACTGAACTGTGAGCCGAGTGCATCATTAGATCTATTGAAATAATAATTAGACCAATGTTCAAGTAAGACACTTTCCAAATAACAACCAATGGTTCTAAAGTCCACAGCATTTTCTCACAAAGAAATCAAAGGAGATTACTTTCTGCAGTGTTGACCTTTGCCTGCACCCTACACATCCAGAGTTATGAGTGTAGTACCTGACTTGTTCAACCTCTCATGTAACAAGCTTAGCAACTCTAAATCTATTACCAAGCCTTAACTTGGCAACAGGTTCACAGGGAGGGGAGGCTGCTCCCAAGCAATCGGTGGCAGCCTGCAAACAGGAGTGGCAGGTTAAAGGTTTCCAGGCAACTCCTTGGTTGCCCCTGTCAATCTGGACCACAAGACACATAAAGCACCAGTCAATTTGAGGACACACTCATGAGCATTTTATTTTTTTTATTAAGTTACGAATATACTATAATCATTTGCAAGTTTAAGCATGTTTTAATCATAAGCTTTTAGTGTGTTGTAATTTTATTCTTTTAAATGGATGTTTATAGCATAAGTTAACTGCAAGGCGGGTCAGAGGGGAACTTAGTGGGGTTTAAGACTTCTTAAAATCAAGGAAAAGAATCTTCAAGACCTTTTAATCTGGCCTTGAAAAAAACTGATAAAATTCAAGTTAAATTTTTAGTTGTAAATTGGTACTCAGTGCCTTTTGCATCGGTGGTGCAGTCTAACAGTGCGCCTGGTAAGTGATCATAAGGTTGTAGTTCAGGGCCAGCTCCAGGCGTTAAGTGGCCATGTGTCCTTGGACAACGCACTTAACCCCAAGTTGCTCCCACTGCTGTGTAAGTGGTGAATACATGTGAATGTGTTAGCTGATACTGATGGATAACAAACTTATAACTTCAACCATTACTGACTGAACATGACAGCGAGTGGGTGTGAATGGGTAGGTGTCACCTGCACTGTAAAGATGCTTTGAGTAGTCAAAGACTAAAAAAGTCATATATAAGCTCAAGTTCATTACCATTTACTGTAGTCCCTTTGTCAAAGCTTCTCCACAATGTCTGTAAGTGTATTTAATGTGTACATTTTCCAGGCCATTAACTGTTGCATTCACACAACAACTCATGAAAAAAACACTTAGGGGTTCATGGAAATTACTGGGATAAAGTCCAGGTGAAAAACTTGATTGTTTGTACTCATACACACCTGCATAAAGACCAGAACATTTCAGGGTTTTCTGCAAGTGTAATGGCCTTCTGCTTTGAGCACACCTAATGTTACAGTATCTACTGCTTCTAAACTGTGACAAATGCATGCACTGGTGAAGAGTCTATCGCAAAGAAAAACAGTATGAATGTAAAGCAAACATAAGAAAATAATAGAACATTTTGAATAACCAGAGCGGGTCAGTGGGACATGACATCATGTGGCTTGTAACCTATCAATCATGCATCCAGGTACGTAGGCCAGTTATAATGTTGACACCTGGACTGTATTTTATTCATGGAAATAGCAATACTCAGACTGTTTTTGATTTCACATGCCAGGGCAACAGCCAATCTCTATTTGGAGATTCTGTCCCAGTTGTAGTTGTCAGTGTGATTGAGTAGATGGGATAAACTTAATTTTGGGTTTGAAACATAATACTGAGCAGTGTTCTACCTTAAGTGCTATAATACTGTGTGACATTATTATTACTGTTTCATTACAGTTCTGATATGGCAGATGTTTGTCAGTTTTTGGAGAAAACCTGTTGTTTCACTTATCACGTTATCTGGTCCTGTCTGAGTAATAACAGATTTTGTAACTACAGAGGGTGCATGTGTTTTGCCTTTAGTTAAATCATTGGCTCAGCAGAAGCTCGTTAGATGTGTCTTGGATAAAAAGTGACTTGATTTTGGAGCAAATCCAAGTTTTGCAAGATAGGGCACTTTGTCATATTTTCGATGGTAGCTCGCCCAACAGTGACGGAGAAGCCTTGGCTGAATTTTTTGCTGTCAGAGCACTCCTGGCTCAAAGTGAGTCACCCATTTATTCCAGTTATTAGTTGAATTATTTTCTGAGAGAAAACCCTGTATTTCCAAAATTAACTATGCGCACTCGAAAAATTTAACACCACTCCACTCAGAAGGGTAAATAAGATGTTTTTGAACAAGTTGTTTTCCTCAGGATTTCTGAGTTGCAGTTCCAGTTTTAAGGACCTGCTGGAACCAAAGACACAATTTCTGCATATGGTAAAGCTGGCAACAACTTTCACTTGGACACAGTGGGTAACAGTCAACAGAAAATTAAAGATCAAATAAAAACAAATTAGATATTGACTGATAAATAGCATTACTGATAATGTTACCTTACATTACAAGAGGATGATTTCACTGACATAACGCCTTGTAAAAACTGACAGCTTGCGGAGCACTTGTTCTCAAGTTTCTGATTGATCTGTAAAACACAAAAGTGCCAGTGTCACTTTTGTTGCGTGACAACAAGAAGAGAAACGGGTTAAAGTGGTATCATGTTGCCAAAGACAGTAAAACAGCACATCAGTTTCCTTCACTGTCACGCACTGTCCTCAGATTGTATTTCAGTGAAAGCATTTCTACCTGCAACAATCTTCCTTCATCTCTGCCCCTCAACACAATATTACAGATACTGTGAGAAACAAAGTGGATTTCAAACACTCTGACGTAGCCAAAAGTCAAATCAACCTCCTTTCTCGTTCCAGTGACCTTTGAACAGCTGCTTGTGTTAAAAGAGCAGACCTCTTCAAATGGATTAGAACCTAAAGTCTGTCCGGATCAGACCTCGTTATCTTAGCAACCAGAGACGTAGAGGAGGTGATAATGTAAGGAGGGCAGAGGAGGCTCAGGTTCACCGTCAGCATGTATGCACTTCTGAATAAGGACGGCAGAAATCAGTGTCATTGAAATGACTTGGGAAGGGATCGTTTGCAGCACTTTCATGGGGTCACTGAGGTTATTTTTGAGGTGGAGGGGAGCAGTGTCAGGGGACATTCAAGGAAGGAAAGATACATGTAGTTGTGTAGCTGTTCATGTCAGTTTATAAGGTGGCTGAACAATTTCTCCCATAAATCATTGTTTATATTTTAAGATGAGTGGTAATACACAGTCAGTATCTCGGCATTCTTTATGTAAAGAAAAAATATAAAAGACAGGAATGCCCCTGTCAGGTTTATGATGCTGAAGCTGATCCTGATCACAGATATCCATTTAACCTCATTTTCTTTTTGTGGACTGTAAATGCATCACCTTAGAGTCATTTTACTGGAGAAATAGCTACGATAAATGATTAAGAGGAATAATTCAGGGTAAAACTTATGTTTTGACTTACCATGTATTACTGATATCCTGGGTAATTTCATGGACTGAACAGGACAGGGCAAAAATAAGCCTCGGCTTCAGCCTACTTCTTTTTTAGCTACAGAGTTTGTTAATTGTTTTTTTTTCTTTTGAGAAAATGCTTAGCTTTGTTTGTGTTTAAATGTTCTTTTTTGTAAGTTGATGCACATAATTCAAGTTTTGAACTGTCTATTGTAACACAAATAAAAACACATATGCTTATAAAACGACACTGTTGTACACAATATCTTCTTTGAAAAAATTGTAATACATCTCAAAATTGCAACATTTTCCCAGTCCTAGGCCTAATCAGTAGGGATGCACAGAAATGAAAATTTGTGGTCAAAGCGGAATAAAATTCTAACACTTGGCCAAATACCAAATATCCAATGCGAAGGCTAACTAGTTCACTATATTTTTTAATAGTGCATAAATAGCTTAGAATACATTCTTAGACATGTTTTTTAAAAGAAAGTAATTGAATATTATGACATTTTTTAATATTCCAGCCTTTGCTCTTCAAAAAAGCCCAACAAAGTTTTTCATTCATATTAAGCCTTCAAACAAAACAAAACATGCATTAAAAAAACTAAAGTGCACTGAAGTGGAGAAACCCACAACAAATGAATTATTGTCCTTTTGACACAAGTCTGCTTAGCAACAGTCACATGCAATGACGTATTTGATTTCGTCATTGCGTCACACGGTACAATTCGGCCTTGCTATGACCTCACTCCACCGAAGGCTGATTATGGCATTTTTTTTGCAATATTTGGCCGAATATATTCGGTCACCAAATATTCGGTGCATCCTTACTTATCAGTTTGGTTGGAAACATAGAATGGGATTAATTTTTGAAGTACTCGTGAAACTAACAACTTCTTGATAATTTCAAAGTAATCTTATGTTCTCATGCCTTTACAACCCCAAAGAAGAATCTGGCTCAAATAATTTCTACTTATTTCAATTTGGCAAAAGCAAAAAAACAGGCAGTGAGGTCATCAGTGTTGACAAATACCAAACAAAGCTATATTCTGACTTAAACAAAACTAGAAAATGGTGTGACATGCTGCATGTAGCACTTACTCAGAAACTTTGAACTTGATCAAAAAAGGAAAAAAAAATGCTGTTAAAATTGGAAGTAATGAGTCCATTAACGGTCATTTTGAACAGAGCAGTGATGGAAGGCAGACGCGGGAAAATCAGTCAAACAAGAGCTATCATCACTCCCCTTGTGTCCATACTTTGTGTCTTAAGTGTTCATTGTTTGGCGCATCTCGTCCATCAGGCACCGTGTCTTTTTCTGGCTAATTTAAGATCACAAAAACAGAAGTAGAAGGACAGGGGAGAGACTTAGGCTATGTTTTATCAGAAGGGGTCATTTAATGGGTCACACAGCCCCTGGGAGTTGTTGTTTTTGGGGGGCCAGTGAATGGACATAACAGATGCCCCGAACAGGAAAAAGGAAGTTGCTATTGAATGACGTAAAATGTACAAGTCTGTTCCAGGTGAGGTAAAAGTTAAGATATTTTGTTTTCCAAAGCATGCTGACTTGATGAGGTGCATATAAACGCACACAAAGCAATTCTATGTGAATCACTTCAGCAGATGTTGACATATTATGAGCTTGCATTACTCTTTCTTAAGGACTTGCTCAATGCTGAGCTGGTGAAAAAGTGTTAAAAAGCCACATATGTGAAAGTTTAAGTTAGGCAATATGAACCAAAATCATAAATCACTGTTGTTTGCCAAGTGGCCACACACCATTGATGCATTTGAAGTTAAAAAACAACATTTTTTACGCCACTTCAAAACTCCAGCAACTCTTAAATGCTTCCAAGGTGAAGGACGGGTATAAAGAAGCAGCTCCCACCGAGAGCTGGTTTAACTAGTTTAAGGAATCAACATCTGTGTGTATGTTAAATGAGTCTTAATTTTAATGCTCTTCATTTTCTTCTGAATGATGTTTTGCTCTTTTTAAGGCAGTCATCGTAAGTTATAATGATTAAAGTCATCCATTTTAAATTGCACTTATCATCAGCAAGAGAAGTCAAAAGAGAACTTAACTTTGCTTAAATATAAATTCACAATATAAATATAGAAGTATTGTCTTTTACTATATTCCATTTGAAAATATAAAAATACAACTTGAAAACCAGGTAAATTGCCCAACCTTCATTTTACTTAATAGAAAACCACCATTACTGATAAAAAAACTTGGCAGTATTAGTTAGAAAATGGCCTTTTAATCACTCTGCTCTACATGTTCAACCAAAGCAGCTCATCAGTAAATTATGAGCGAGCTGGCAATTCATTTAGATCTCCAGCGGTCCTGAACACTAAATTATTCCTCCTTCCTATCAGCACTCTGGCCTTGACCAGCAAATCTTAACTTCCTGACGTGTAAAGGAGTCATGAAGGTAGAAGTTATTAATAACCTCCCCTTGCAGTGACCGGGCCCACTGACCCATCCATGTGACCCAGCACGGGCTAAAAAGCCTCTGATCAGCATCTGTCCTCTGAGCTGATCGCTCTCAGCTCAGAGGAGAGAGTTATTGAGTCTTTCCGTCTGTCTGTGTGTCTGTCTGGACTGTATACAAGGTTGAACACAGCAAGAAAGGCACACAAACACAGGCTGCTGCTACTGTTGCAAATAAGAGAAAGCAGTGCGTTGGAGTTTGTTTTTGATTATTACATCTTTTAGTTTGCTTCTCTGCACACATGAGTAACTTTTCATTGTTTGTCTTTTATGTTCACCTTGAATGTCTGTTACAGATGTGTCTTGCATGGTTTATAAAATCAGAAAATGGTTACATTAATATTAACAATGAAATATTACCTTAATTAGGTTCAGAGACATCTATTTCTATTGTTGTGAAATTAAACAGCAATATCATTTGATTTTTACTACGGCAGTTGAGACTTTATCATTCTGACGTTGTGACAACCATGACCAATACTTCAACTGCTGTGCGATATTCCTGCTGTATTCGTTGCTCAAAAAAACTTAATGAGAAAAAATCTGTTGGCTGCCAAAACATTAACCCACCTTTGGTAAACTTCATGTAATGGACCCTCTTTCTGGATGTTTTGGACTTCTCTTCCAGGCTGAATCCTTTCTGTTCCTCTGGTGGAGGTTCTTAAAAACAAAAAAATGCACAACACAGTAGATAAAAAATGTGAAACCATCAGTACAGATATAAAAAGTTCACTTGTTTTACTCCTCTCTACCATCTATGATTTACAGTTTGCTGTTGAACCTGTGGTGAGAGAAGTGCCCATTAGGTCTGGTTGCTGCACTGCAGCCCCCTCTACTGACCAAACGATGGATCAGCCAATCAGAGAAAGATGTGCAATTAAGAGGTGAAGTATTTGGTAGTTAATACATTATAAGGATGCAATAAAACATTTAGGCCCCAGTTTAGACATAACAGTTTTTTGGTCATTTTTTCTGGTTCAGATTTAGGCTGTTAAAGTGCTTTACTCCTTATTCTTAGGTGTTTTGGGCAGATTTAGCTGAAGCAGCACAGAATTAAGAAGAATAAAAGTGGAAACATTTTCACCTTAACATTGCATTCTTTTAATTTCAAGCGAAAAAAAAAAACACAAACATCCTTAAAGCCGTTTTTGATTCAAAATACTTACAACCCTAACTGTACCACCTACCCCTGGCAGCAAACAAATTACATGCACAATAAAGTGTAATATCTACATTTTTTAAAACAAAACTTTTATTTTTATTTTCTTGAAACACATAATGATGGCATATGTGTTCATTTACCCCATTCTCATTTTTCTTAGACGACTTTAAATGCATCATACTTTATGTGTAATCTGCTCTGTAAGGCTTGTTAAGTTTGTTTAATAAGTGTCCTATTGAATTCAACATGGATTTGCTGGTGTGTTCAGATGTATGATCTCTCTGTAGGTCCAGATGACCGCCTGTGCATAAGTTTCCAAATCACAGAACTCACGAGACTCCAGTTGTGTTGATGAGCTCCAAAATAATTGATTACCTTTCAGAACTACAGCACAAGCTCCATCCCGACACACACCAAAGATTAGAAGAACAATACCCTATCATACTGCTGCCCTCCACTTCAACGAGAAATGCTGCATCCTTAAGACAATGCCAAACCTCGATTACTAAATTCTAGTCCCCAATTACATCGATTACAACATTTTCTCTAATGTAACAAGAATGACTAGATTGTAAATCAGGGGGAGGTAACTAGTTTGACCAAACATCTGTACATACCAGTGGTGTTGTTTTGGCCATGGCAGTTGTTCAGCTGAGCAAGGAGTTCATTGAAATCGTCTTGGTGGGCAATCCAGTTATCCTTTAAAAACAGCAAATATCCATGTTAACGTCAGAAAAATATCAGTTTGACTGTGAACCTGTTTTTGAAAAGTCAGGCAGGTTTTAAAACATTATGGACCCACTGTTCCAGATTTGTACACTTTGCAGGAAATAGGTTTTTTAAATGGTGCTCAAAAATTATAATTCCATGTCTTTACATCATTGTGAAACCATCTATCAGGGTGTACAAGCTTTTTCAATTAAGAGCCACACTTTGAAAAATACAAGGATGTCTGGGCGACTTCATACCAAAGTTATGTGATTAGAGTTTAGGATCTGGCGATGGCCAATCAAATTTCAGGGGGCCCTTGGCAGCTGTGTTAGCACTACTAGCTCATCTTCAGATTTACACAGAGGACACAAGCAAACTGCAAAAAGCTGATGAACCCTGCTATCTATTAGTTTCTATTAATCTGTCATGCAAAAGCTCCACATAACACAATCTATGCTTAAGTGTGCATTTTGGACTTTGCTATGGGCCCATTAAAAGTGGCCGCAATTGCCCCCTCGGCCATAGTTTAGACACCCCTGTCTTACATAACTGCATCTACCATTAACATTGTGTGTCAGCTAAAATTATGTTGATTTTCTGATTCGGATATGCCTGTGAAATTCTCATTAAAAACAGTAGATCAGATGCACCTCCAATAAAAAAATGTCTATCTAAAAAGTTGTCTACCTCCTAGAGATGACACCTATATGCCAGTGTATATTCCTTAACACATGCCACCGTGACTGCAAGCACAGCCACCACTGTGTCACATTTTAAGAATTGAACTATAAAAGTTTGTACCTTCTCACAGTACAATGTGAGCCCCACTTTCACTGTTCAAAACATGCTGGGATACAAATCAACAAAGACCAAACTAATAGGGTTTGGTGTCACTTTCTGACAACTTTTCTCCACCATCTCTTTATGATCCTGCATTGTGAAGAAAACATGAGTGTGCTATCAGTAAACAGACCTTGGTAAGAGCTGGTTTGACTGAACAAACTCCTCAGTCACAGATATCAGCAGAGGTGTGTAGAAAGACTTAATGGCTGTAGGTCCATAAGCTACTTCACAGCTGTCGTTGTAGGCTGAGCTCAACTACCAAATATGGTTGATGCAAATGTTACAAAATTATTTATTTTATTTTGTTTTAATTTAGCCTTTATTTAACCAGGTTAGTCCCATTGAGATCAGCAGATCTCTTTTCCAAGGGAGACCTGACCAGGAATGGCAGCAAAACACAGTTTCAACAGTCACACAGACTCCATACAGTACAAAGAAGAGAGGAAAACAATAAAAAGCCATCAGAATGAGTGACTGAGATGCTCACAAACTACAAGAGGATTTTGCAGACCACATAGACAAATCAACATGCAGGGACATTGATTAAATATTTCTTCCTGTAAGATACCCCTTATTACAGCTATTCACTACATAACAGCGTGACTTCTATGCTGATTTTTACTATATATTCTGTATACAGTCAAAATCAGCATATACTCTGATGTCTGAAATGTTTGCAGTGTGCTCACCTCATAGCTGGCAGTTGTTCCAAGACCATAGTTGTTGTTTTTAACTTTCACTTTAATGTGGTCAGTGGAGCCCTGCTCACTTTTTCCCAGGCCCTGAACATAAATACAGAACAGAAAAAAATGTCACAGATTTTCATTTTTTTATTTAATTGCTTACATTACCAGGAAAGTTCACACTGGCTTCTCACAGCAGTGAGTAGTCCCTGCTAGATAGGGGAGAAGAGGGGTCACCAACAGGCAGCACATGGTGTTAAACATACACAGCATCAATAACCTATAGCCTAACTTCAGGCTGCGTTTACACAGAGCCGAAAACGGTCAAATCTGATACGTTTCGTTGCGTTTTGGCCTTGCGTTTAGATGGAAACGTGTTGCGTTTTGTCTGAAAATGGAAACTTTTGACAACGGGCTCCAGAGTGGAAAGCTTTGAATACACTCTCCATGCAGCTGCGTGTAAACCCGTATCAGAGCGTTTCAGGGTGAAACGCTGACGTCACTGCATGCGCAGTACTCTTTCATATGAAGGCTGCACGCATACCTTGAACAACAACAGCTTTGGCCGTCTGCTGAGTAACGTGTGAGCCTCTTACCGTGCTCTGTTTGTTATGCAGACAAAACTATCTAGACAGATTTGTTGTCCAAACTGATTTGTTGTTCAGAAAAGAAACTCCAGCCTCTCTGTGCGTCTATTCGCCATTGTTGTTTGTGAAAAGTTTTTCTTCTTCGTTCGTGTGTTGTAGCAGCGCTGCCTCTCTGCAGACCTACACCGCCATCTACTGAACCAGCATGCATACTTCAGTGGATTCACTCTTCTCTGAGCGCCGTCGTCTGAACACAGAAGAATTTGAAAATGCAAAGGACAAATCTTTGCGTCTCTAAGTCAGGAGTGTCTGTGTAAACGCAGCCTCAGTGTTACATGTGAAAAAGTGTATCAACAGCACCTATTTAAGAGCTGAGGGGAGCACTGTTGCAAACAGAGGTCAATATGAGCAGTGTCACTACGTGCACACCTGAGAAAGAAAGCTGCAGGGTTTTATCTCTGTATTCAACAGCAGTGCGAGAGACCCGCTGATCATTTTGGGAAAGATGAATTACAGAACTTTGATGATGAGCAGTGGAAACAACACCTCTAATGTCAAGACACACATTTGTGTTTGTGTTGCTCCCCTTAAAATCACATAAAGTTCTACCACAACTAGTTGTTTTTATTTCAGCTTGTCAAGTCTCTGTTTTCCTGGTTCACACCAGTCACGCTGAATGATGTGATCAGCCCCCCTCACTTTCCTCAGTGAATGTCCCTGATAATTAGCTGTACTGCTCAGACATGAGCCTGCTCTGACTTTACACAGGTAAATACTGAGGGGGCACACAAGGATACTGACTGGGTAAAGTCCAAGTGAAAAACTTGGTTGTTTGCAATCACACATATGGCTTGTCCGGGTAATGTCCTGATAACAACTTCATTCTTATTTGTCCCACAATAATCTTTACGAACAATTTAAATGTGGTTTCTGCCCCCTTCATTTCACTGAAACAGCATTACTCAAAATAACCCACGATCTCCTTTTAGCTGCTGATTCTGGTCTATTATAAATCCTCATCCGGTTTGATCGGAGTGCGGCCTTTGACACCATCTGCCACTCCATCCTCCTGGACAGACTTCACACAATTGGCATCACACAGGCACCCCTCAACAGGTTTAAATCACATCTCACGCACTCAGTTCATTCAGCTCAAATTTTTCACTTCCCACCCACTCCCTGCCACCACAGGTGTGCCCCAGGGTTTGGTCCTAGGGCCCCTGCTCTTCATCATTTACATCTTCCCGCTTGGCCACATCCTTCGAAAATATAACATTCAGTTTCACTGCTACCCGGATGACACCTAACTCTACATCTCCACCGAACTCCATCGTCCCACCGTCCTCCATCAACAACTGCCTCCTTGAAATAAAGTCCTGGTTCACACTTAACTTCCTCAACTTAAACAGTGACAAGACAAAAATGTTATTAACTGGCACTTGATCAACTCTCAATGAATCTGTATTGCTATTTCATTTGATCTCTCCTCGATCTTGGTGTCAACTTTGACAGCACATTCTCTTTCACATCACACATCAACAACATTATCCAGCCTGCATCCCCCTTTGAAATATCAACCACCTCCGCCCCTCCCTCACCCTTCACACCACCGCCTTTCTGTTTGGTCTCCCTCAGAAAATCCTGCAGAAACTTCAACTGGTCCAGAATTCAGCAGCCTGCATCATTTCCAGGACACCATCCACTCACCACATCACACCCATCCTGCAGCAGCTCCACTGGTTCCCCGTCACATGCCCCATTCAATACAAAATCCTGCTCCACACCTACACCAGCCATCCAAAACCTCGCCCCTCCTCCATAATTCTCTGACCTTGTTAACATTTCTGTACCTGCCCTACCCTTCAATTTTCTTCCTCTGTCTATTTCTCTATCCTCTCTTTTCGCTTCGTCACCATGGGGAGTCGAGCATTCTGCAGCTCGGCTCTCCAATTATGGAACTCACTCCCCCCGATCGCCGCAACACTGAGTCCTTACCCCGCTTTAAAACCAGACTCAAAACCCATCTGTTTAAGCTCTCCTACTTCCTCTGATCTGTTGCACTGTCTTTTGTATTGTATTGTTTGTTTTTATGCCTGTTTTAATGCCCTTTTATTCATACTTTTGTACGGTGACCTTGAGTGTCATGAAACGTATTATTATTATTACCATTACTATAATAATTTCGGGATACTTGTGCAATTGTGAATGGGTTTAATAGCCTTTGTTGTCAGTAGGGACCAGGTAAGTGGGGAGTTCATTAAGTACAGCCTTATAGTGGGAGATGAACAAATGTTCCATCTTTCTGTTGGATAAAGAGGACCAGTTCATACTTTTGAGCAAGACACGATGATGTATACAAAAACCCAGACCAGAGACAACAAAAACAGCATGTGAGTATCTTCAGTGAGGAAAATGTAGCATGCATGCAAAGAATGTCACCATAATCAATCATAGACATGAATGTTGCTTAAATCAGTCCTTTCCTTACAACAAATGATGTTCATAGACTATTTTGATTTTATGATGAATAGCAGCACTGACCTTCCCCTTAGACCAGCCCATTCGCTCCAGCATCTTCTGGCCAAACTTGGAGTTATCTTTGCTCCAAGCGCTGTTCCTGGGGTCAACAGACCACTTCTGTTTCCTTCGGGCTGAGCAGAGAGCAGTAATGTCAGTACATAAGACTTGGATTGCATTTTTAAGCCCTATATTAATTCAATCTTGGTCAAAAGTTCAGGTTTACAAGATATGATGGTAAACGGACTTGAGCACTTTTCTAGTCTTTGACTAATCAAAGCAGCTTTACACCCCAGGTCACATCTAACATAGAAACTCAAAAACCATCAGTGAGTGAATGTGAGAGCGAATGGGTGTGGATGGGCAGGTGTGACCTGCGGTGTAAAGCAGCTTTGAGTAGTCAAAGACTAGAAAAGCACTATATAAGCTCAAGTCCATTTTCATCTACCCATTCAATCTCACATTCACTCAATGATGGATGGAGTAGGGCTGTAAAGTCCTAAAAAACTCATTGGTCGATGCCTGCTCAGTCGACCAAAATTCTGATTGGTCGATTTTCGGTCGACAATTGCTGTGTTTTAGTCGACCAACAATTTCTTTGGTTGATTACAGCCCTAGGATGGAGCTTCTTTCTTGTCTGTCAATATGAACTAAATCATTCATGCCTTTTCATACCCATTTACACGCCACTGGCACAACAGAGTGGGCAACTTCGTTACGCGTCTTTCCCAAGGACACATCACCATGGATTTGGCTCAAACCTGCAACCTTTGCAAACTATTTCTATGACAGGCACTCTGCTTAATGTTTGTGAGGGTGTTGTGGTATCTCATATATTGCCAAATGACTGCATCAAGATTTGAATAAAGAATGAATGATGATTTAATAATAAATTTCACATGGTTAAAATGTGTGCACTGTAGTTTCCGTAACATTTACCTTTAGCAGTTACCAGTCAGTAGAAGGGACAAACTCTCGACTAAATGCCACATCTCTAGTAATGCTGTAAAGTGTGTTTACTGGCAAGACTCTACAATACCTATCGCAATACAGGGGTGATCATAAGACATATCACAATATGGTTTGTTCAGCAAAATATACACTTTGTGTATTTGTATTTAGTAGGGGTGTGTCAATATTCTTTTTATTTAAAAAAGATGGAAGAGTATGAACTGCTCTTTTGTAAAGCATCTCGAGGTAATAGCTGTTATGTGGTGCTGTACAAATAAAGGCTGAGTATACTCCTACTAGTGTTAATCAAGGGATGTGCACGATTGGGCATTCATACATTTAGCCAACACTTCCTGGCACTTCCATTCCAAACCAACAAATACCAGCAAGAACAGCAATGCCTTAGCTATATGACTGAATAATGAAATAACACTACATACCAAGAAGTCTTACATCATCAGAAACATCTTCACAAATATTAAATGTCCACACACCGTGGAACAAGTTTAGACATTTTCTCTAGCTTTCTAGACTTTTGTCTTGGTAAGAAGTATTAAGTTTAAACTTATCACCTGATGCCAGCCTCTGGTATGTAAAAGCAGTAGAGCAAGATAATCTCTGCCAACAAGTTCAGATGAGCAGCTTTAACCTTTTAATGGCAGATGTAATACTATGGTGTGCAACGTCTTTATGTAAACATGTAATTATATAGACAGATACATCTAAAGAAATCTAAAGAAATGGGCTCCCCACAGATTACACAAAACCTTGGACCACTGCCAGTGTTGAAATAACAATACAGAGAACAATTCAAAACCAATTAATTGTTTTTGGTGCAATGCACTCACACTACAACCACTTTCTCCAGTGTTAGTGCAGGCAAACAGGCCAGAGTCAGTAGTGAAATAAACTTCCTCTGCCCAATAAAAATTTTATCAAGAGCAGACAGCATTTAGTGTGGCACAGTTTAAAACTTTTTGACAGCAAAAGTGATGCAACAAATAAAAGTTAATTCTTTAAAAGAAGTTAGTTTAAAGATACCATGTCCTGCAAAATGACCTTTGCTGTTCATGTTGTTCGAAACAGCTTGGGGAGCAGAAGAACATGACCACTTTTACTAAATTCTCAGTTCTTGTGAAAATGCTCTATGCCTCTTGAAAGAAATGCCCCCTAAAACTAGGGCTGGGTATCGATTCAGATTTTCTGGATTGATTCGATTCAATATTAAGAGGTCTCAAATCGATTCGATTCACGATTCCAAATTTGTTCAGTCTGGGTTATCTCAGTAAAAATAATGCTGTAAATGACTTTTTGACCTGGTACATTAATAAAACTGTTTTTATATTAAGAACTGAACCCAAAGCAGGTACATTAATCACATATAAAAGATATGCATTAATGAATATTCTGCAAGTTACTTGTTTTTTGTCCAACTTGTCTTTTTTTTTCATGCTTGTTAAATCCGAAATGTCCAAATGTCAACTTTTAAACTCTGCAGTGGTGCCCCTATAGTGCTACTCACTTCCGCCATGTTTTTTTTGACTACTTGCAGTAACATCTGACGAGATCTGGTTCAGTGGAAAGCAGAGCTAAACGTGAGACTAGCAGAGTTGATACCAAAGGCTGCTTCTAGGACCGTCCAATGAAGAAAAAACTACCCATGTTAAAAGATTGATCTTTGGATTTTATGGATTGATTATGAACCATCTAAAGGGAAATCGATTAAAACCGATTAAATTGATTTTTTTAACCCTGCCCTACTTAAAACACTCTTTACTCTTCTTCCTGGGGTTTATTATGCAAGTGCTATACAGCCTCCACCTACATGTGTCTTTTCTGCTTGACAGGACAGACACCATTACTGTTTTAATAGTTCACATTGCAGCCTGTAATTCCTCCCCCCAGCATAGAGCTAACTATAATAGACTTCAGTAACCTACCAGCCCCTTCAGATAAGAGTGTTTCCAAAGGGGAGGGAAAAGGAGACAATTCTGATCCTTGATTAATAGACACCCAAGACATCAAGTTGACAGTCAAGCACACCAGGACATGGGACCTTTAAAAAAGAAGTCCAACTAAATATAAAAAGTGCAAAATATTAAAGTCATAGTGCTTTGTTAATATGACAACATTAATATGAATTGAACATTGACAGCAATATATTTCTTACATCAACAACTATTATTTTTGTATCACTTTCAAAATATAACTTATCTGCTTAATGATTGAAGATTGTTTACATATGTTGTGCTACTTTTGTCTTGATGTAACTTAACTTGCTTCTTTTAACCGAAGCGACGCTTTAGTGTATCAAAGGTGATTTCCTTCTGTATCTATATCTCATGTTAACACTATTTCCCGGGTCCTAGAGGTTCCTGCTCTCTGAAAACCCGGTTACATAACCTGGATACCATCAAGTAAAAGCCTTCTCCCGGTTTCTAGAAGATTTAGACACTGGTGTCTTTCCTTAATTTGTCAGGGGAAAACATTCTAATCTACGGGCAAATGTTCTTACATTATGCCATGTAAAAGTCTGCGGTGCCCAGCATTGGGATATCACAGGAACAGAGGGAGAGCTGTCAATCACTTGTGAGTGACAGTAGAGCTGGTGCCCCAAAATCAACCGATCGACTGAGGGACACCGTATAGTAGCCTGCCTTCAGTTCATACACATCAGCCTGGCGCCGAATAAAACTGGTAGATCCCAGAGTCAACAAAAGATGGTTGGAAATGACCAGCTGACACGTTGTTGCAGTTAAAGGACAGAGTCACAGGAACCAGCACGTGTTTACAAACTGACGAGGCTAATGACATGGCTAACGCTACCTACCCGTAAACTTTAAAAACAAGATATGCTGATCGATTTTTGACCAAGTCTTACAGTGGAGGGTCACAGCAATGTCTTACAAGCACAAATCATAAAGCTACACATTTCAACATCGACGGAGAAAGTAAAATTTCACTAAAAACTCAAAGGGATTTACTCACGTTCAGCGAGCATGGACATCCTGGGGTCTTTTAACAACTTGCCGGGAGGAATGCAGGCTGCCCAGGACAGTGCCTGATTACATCGTGTCATCGACAGTGATTATTCTCAAACAAATACTTCAGTATACAAGGTAACACAAAATAAATCAGCAACAGTGATTTATATTCAACACAGAAGTTCCATTCGGTGAAATAAATCGATTCTATGTATTATTTACATTTCAGATAATTTACCTGACCGCTGTAGCTGGGTTACTTCATCAGCAGGGGGCGCTCGAGCCGCATTACCGAAGCATGAAAACCTGCGCGAGCAAGCTGTAGCAGTTCAACCCAATAGTTCATTTGCATGGAATTTGTTGAAAAGTGAATAAGAAATTTATATTTCTGGTTTGAAGTCTAAAAACATGGTGGCATCATGCCAGAAACCTGTCAGTGAAATGGTTCATGTCTTTAAAATTTCATAAATGTTTGATGTGTTCATTAATACTGAAGTTAGTTCAAAAGTCGAATGAAAAAGGTAGGAAAATGTTGTTACCATAAAACATTTTTATTGCTTTTTTATTAATATTTTTATGCCTGGCAATACGGCTGTAAAAACAAAAATGAAAAAACACCATGGCTGCTAATCACTGTCTTGGGCTGCAAGACCCAAATGCAAGAAAAAAGACTACTTTGCATGTAGTATGCTTAAAATAATTCAGTGTTTTTTTATGTGAAAACACTTAACTTTAATTTTAGTACTAATACGAAGCTTACTATCATCATAACTGAAGGCAAAAATACTTAAATTAAGATGTGAATGATGCATATTTGGTACCTAATGTATAAGCAAGAGGACATGTTCCTCAGGTTTGGTCACAGTTTGAACTCAGCAGCATATTGACATCATTAAATGAAAAAGAAAAACTTCAAAAAGAGAACAAATCTCTGCCAAGGGCGGCATTCCAATATTGTCAGTGATGTATGAGTAAAAATCTTGAAAACCCCTTTGACAAATACCTGCAAAAACCAAACCTCATTGGCAGAGTTAATTTAGTTTCAGTGATGTCATGTTTATCCAGCAAATCATTGATGGTCTTTATATTATGTAGGGATGGGATGAAATATCGTTTGGCAATATATCGTGATACAGTATGTGAGGACATGTTCGACATCCATCTGATACCAAATACTTAAATGATGTGAATGATGCATATTTGGTACCTAATGTAAGAAAAAAGGTCTGTTGAACTCAGCAGCATTTGACATCATTAAATGAAAAAACTTCAAAAGAGAACAAATCAAAAGGCGGCATTCATTGTCAGTGATGTATGAGTAAAAATCTTGAATTTAGTTACCTGCAAAACCAAACCTCATTGGCAGACTTAATTTAGTTTCAGTGATTATCCAGCAAATGCCTAAAAATGGATTGCGAAATGAATAATAGCGCATGTGACCAGAAGTGACGACAACAAACATTAGCACCAACTACCTTGCCTCCAAAAAGCCGAATGATGGAGTCGAATGAGGTCGAAACTGATGCTCCGCCTGGATACAAGTCATCTGTCTGACAGTATTTTGACTTTCTCATTAAAAAAGACGAAGACGGCGAAAACAAGCCTATACCGCTCGTTAGCATACACTCTCTCTAACCTCTCTAGGGTTAGAGAGAGTGTTTTTGTTTGTGTTTGGCCTGTTAGGCTTTGTGTTTTCCTGTGCGCAACTCAAATAAAAACAAATAAATTGTTATTGTCAAATAAATTACACAGTAATATTTTTTCTTTTTTTACTTTTTTGATATTGTATCGTGATGTATCTTATTGTGACGTATCGTATCGTGACGTATCGTATCGTGACGTATCATATCGTGGCCCGGGCATATCGAGGTGCAGCGTGAGTTTAAGTGTACTGTCCCATCCCTAATATTTTGAGTTCCTTTTTTTTGATTTTGGTAAAATACAGCATGCTTGTAACACTATGACTCCAGGGGCCCGAGCTACTAAAGGTCTGCGAGTATGAAAACACGTGCAAACTTGAAAGCCCACATAAATCTGATCTACTAACAGGGTGCACTGAGGATTGGGTCTGTCAAAAGAGTAAGATAGCATGTGCAGTTCATTTAGCATGTTTGCTCTCATGAATATACAGAAAACATGCAGATCATCAGAATGTGCAAAATACTGGGATAGGGAGATGTAAACGAAATCAGTTAGCACCCAACAGTGTGATTTATCAAGGCTGCAACTGATCGCACACTGTGTTTTTCCATCTAAATTAAGTAAAATATAATCTTAAAAAAGCAGGTGCAAGAAAACCACAGTGAATGCAATTACTGAGTATTTTCCATCACTGACTGAATTTTTATTATGAAAACAGAAATACTCGGAGGCTGTCTGTCATTATGAAGGACTGGAAAAAGAAACGTGTAAACAAAGCCCTCTCAGTTTTGCGCTCTACATAGCAGAGGAAACTTTATAAAAACTTTATAGTCTTAATCACTCCGTTTGTCACTCAGAGCTGACTGCATCACTCTCCTGACAGCGTGTTTTGGAGCTGAAGTGCGTGGATGGTGTGAAACAGTCTGTATGTGCGTAAATGTAATGCTGCTCTTCACGAGAGGTTATTGATGATAAAGCTGTGAGCTATGTGATGCTGTCATTTAGATTATAATTAATTGGAATCAGAAAATAAAAAAAAATTAATGTCAGATAAAAACACTGCATGAGAGAAAAGTGAGCTTTTAAGTTAAAATAACAGACAGCAAAAAAGGTTACTGCAAGTGTGTTCATTTGCCTCCAACTCCATGACTTCAAACTTTGTTTTTTATTTATGGCTACTCTGCTCTCCCAAACTCTTTATGGTGACAGCTGGTCGCACACGAAACATCCTCCTTTGAAGAGGGAGATCTGCACCACTTTTGTGCCTGCTATGAATTGCACAGGCAGTCTTAGTAGATCACCCGCAACACACCAACTAATTGCACCTGCAATTTTTAGTTTGCACGCACAATTTAGCAGTCATTATTTTGGATCTCGGTAGATCAGGCCCTAAATGTACAAAAAACATTTATACTGATATGACTCTGGATGACAGTTCCTGCCTACCCTTTAGAAAAATGTTTTAATATCACTTATGTTGATTTTGCATGATACAACTAAAAGTTGACTGATATTGTAATGACTTATTTCATGTATACCAAATATTAGATAGATTAGCCATCCATTTTGCTCTCACTTTATATCACAGAGAATTGCATTGAAAATAATCTCTGCCTTTTAAGAACATTTTAGATAAAGGAGTTCTTTCTTTTACTTGATAAGAGACTTTGAGTGCTTACCTCTGATTTGTGCTAGACTTAAGCTTTACCCAAGTAACTGTACTTTTATTTGAATATAATCAAGGATTTATAAATGTAGTCAAAATTATTAGAAAATTATAATTTCAGTTTCATATTTTGTCCAATAATTTCTTTAATTTGAGCAGTCCTCTGCTCATGTTCCAAAACACTGTGTGTACACTTTATGTATCTGTGAACAGCAAATATCCACCCACTCACATATCAGGCCTTGGCCAAGCAAAACAAATATGTCCCCAGCTCATGCATGGCATTGCATAAGGTGTGTTTGTTTAATTTGCTGCAGCTGGTGTCATAATGTTTTCAATGTTTCTTCCCATACGTGGGTAACCCTGAGCTGTTTATCAAGATCGTGTCTCAGCAATTTTTGGTTCTTAATAAAGGGCATAGACAAGTAATGAAAATTATTGTATGATCAAAGAACTTCAATTAAACAAATGCATTTTAATGATGGAAATGAAGATTTGACAAGCTTTTCTATCTCAAAGAAGCACTCCCAAGTTCTTTTAATAAACTTGGCAAAAAGTGTACATCTCTGACACTAAGACTCAAGAGTACAGGCAGCACTTGAGGCAGCAGCTCTAACCTTTACAACGTAAAGTGTGAAATGTGGACCAACTTGATTCACATACAGGGAAAACCATGTTATGTAACTTTCAGCTGAAATAAAACACTATAACCTGAAACCATCACTTATCAAAAAGTAGTTTAAAGCTCAGCCAATTTTCAGGTGATTTTGAATAGTTTTTTTTTTCTGTGCAAGTCTGAAGTTGTTTTAATGGAACACTCCAGGCTGTGTACTAAGTGTGGTTGTTTTGGACTAGTAAAATCAAATGTCCTTGCCTTGTGTATGAGTTCTAAAATCTTTCCAAGAACATTAGCCAACACCAGTGCTATCAATAATGGGCAAAAATAGACTTGATATAAGATAATACGTTAAGAAATCACTGTGCCCAAGGCCAAAACATGGACAAAAATATTTGCTCAGGCTACAACATGTGGCTCTATGTGGGAGTCTGATAATCAGGTTTAAGAGGGTTTGAAGAACCGCAGGTTTTATTCCCTGGGAATTACTCCAAGAAAAGATGCTGTTATGTACTTGCTGATTAAATGTGAGAAATTGTGTGATTGCATAATTTTTGTAAGGATGTTTTCCACTAACAACGGAAAATTTTCTAAAGTTCTTATAAAAGTTTTAAGAAAGTAATTTTTTCACATGTAAGAGAAATTAATGGCAAAAAATAAACATAAGCCTGTTGTTTGTTGAAGACGTCCTCGGCCAAATTTAGTCTTTGCATCAAAATCATAAGGTGTTCTAACCTCTTGTTTTTTTTTTTTTTCAGATCTCCCGAACGATTTCAGGGAATTTCTTTGAACTGTTCACAAATACCAATCTGACTGTAGGATGAACATCAAAGACTTTAGACTTTGGAGGTCACAGGTAAAGGTCAGGGGTGTATAGTCTTGTGTTCATCCTTTGTCTTTTGACAAGATAATTCATGAGGGCTTGAGTGTGTTTTTATTTTTTTAATTTTAACCCAAATGTCCATCTTGACTCATGGATGTAATGTGTCTGAATAAGGGTGAAGGGTATCTATCTATCTATCTATCTATCTATCTATCTATCTATCTATCTATCTATCTATCTATCTATCTATCTATCTATCTAACTATATACGTATATGTGTATGTATGTATGTATGTATGTATGTATGTATGTATGTATATATATATAAATATAAATATATATATGTATATATATATGTATATATATGTGTGTGTATGTATATGTATATATATATATATATATATATATCTGTATCTATATATATATGTATGTATATATATATATATATATATATATATATATATATATATATATATTAGTGCTATCAGGCGATTAAAAAAGTAATCTAATTAATTACAGGATTTGTAATTAATTAATCTAATTAATCGCATTTTCATCACATATCTGCTTAAAGTCCCCACATAAAGAATTTGAATTCTAGGACTTCACAAAACTGTAGTGGATGATTAATCAAATGAATACACTAAAAAGAGAAGACTGTATATCTACATTTTTATTGGTGATTGAATAAAACCAAAGTCAGGGCACCTTGTCCAGAAAATTCTAAGCTCAATCAGGTAACACAAATTACACTTTAAGTGTGTTTCATAAATCAAATTCAAAATAAGGAAAAAGGTCGAGGACACCCAGCAAACCAATTAGGCCTGATGCAGTATTAAAGAATGTAGTACAAATATAGATAAATTAATTCAAAAATAAAATAAAGCTAAGTCTCAAATATGCCATTCCTGTTGTCACCTGGGCTTTGTTTGGTTTGACTAGCGACGTATGTGCGAAGTGACGTACCACTGCCATGTAAGGGTCCTCCAGCTGGCCAATATCAAAATGTTTGTGTGCTATGATTAATCGCGATTAATTTTTCAATGCATTAATTTGTGTTGTAATTAATTAATCCAATTAATGCACTAAAGTGACAGCCCTAATATATACATATATATATCTATATATATATATATATATATATATATATATATATATATATATATATATATATATATATATATATATATATATATATATATATATATATATATATATATATATATATATATATATATATATATATATACATATATATATACATATATATATATACATATATATATATATGTGTGTGTGTGTGTGTGTGTATATATCTATATCTATATACATATATATGTATATATATATATATATTTATATATATATATGTATATGTATATGTATATATATATATACACACATACATATATATATATTATACATATATATATCTATATATATATATCTATATATATATATATATATATATATATATGTATATATATGTATACATATATACATATGAAGAGAGAGAGAGAGAGAGGAGATGTCTGTGACTGAAGGATAAACTTGTTTGATTTTGGAGGGTGAAGCTCATGTTATCATGCCTCAATTTTATATATTTCTTGTGAAAATAGCTAAAAAAAATTCAAATCTCCTCAAAGTACAACTAACTCAATGTGTAACTCAACACATTTTTCGAGTTACAACAAATGTGTTGAGGTCAAGAATATGGAGACCTTGATCTTATTGCAAAGTGTGCACCTACAATATTAAATAAATAAGATTTTTACCAGTCACATCTTCAGTCAAAGACAGAATTTGAACTTGGTATTATAAAGAGCAAAAACCGATACCTGCTCCATCCTTTGGAACACAGATTGAATTTAAAGTCATTTATGAACTAACTCTTCAAATAAATTAAAGTGGATCCAACATTGTATGGACTGTCCACCTTCTACTGTAAAACACTGAGCAATGTCCTATTTACACTTCTTCAATGAGATTAAAGTGAGCTTCTGCTGCCCCAGGGTCAGATTACAGTGAGTTTCTTTCACAGTCAAGGCAGAGTTATGCTTGACTCTAATCTGACCCCAAATCAGTTTAGAGTCCCTGCCTCAGGCGTGGGATTAAAGCGAGGTTGTGTAACAGAGTCAGAAGTCTGAGAGGGATCAGTATCAGTCAGTACAGTCAAACAGAATGTCCCAGAAAAGATGCTGACAATACAGGGCCCCATAAACACGGGCATCATCGAGCCATTTATGCTTTCAAATACGGTTTTTAGTGACCTTGAAAGATGTGTTTTATGCTAAAGCCATTGGCATGATTCACAATGCTGTAGTAAGCACCAGTCAGTGGTGTGAACTCTGCATTTTAAGGTCAAATCAATGGATCAGGGGTAATTGAATTTAAAAGTCTATAAATTTGACCAGAATTGATTATTTTCAGTGAGAGCCATTCTGGATGACTGAAGCAGTCTGAAGGCCATTAAAGGATCAGGCATTCTTTAAAAGCATCAAAAGAGGTAGGCTAGTTTAATTCTTTATTATGCCACAATGAAACACAAAATCATAAAATCTAAAACCACCAAAACAAAGTCAGACAACAGAAAATACAAAAAGGTTGAAAGGAGAGCTTTCCTCTTTTTAAAAATGGTGTAACAAAGGCTAGGAAAAAACTGAAAACTAGTGTTTATACTGTAAGGAAATGATATACAGTAGATCCTCACATTACTCTGGAAGCTACAAGGCTACAAGGAGGGAGGCCAGAGGTATAATTGCCAAGGAAACAGGTTTCGATGTGGAGTAACAGCTGTGGGAAAGAGTGCTATAGTGTTTTTAGAAGACGCCCCTCCTGCCACCTCCAAACCCCCTTACCCACCCTACCCAGTCCCCTTCCCTTTTTATGTCTCATCCTTAGATCTACTCCCCGGTCCAACCTCTGCTGAATCTTGTTACACGATGACAAACAAAACACTGGGGCCCTGGCCACAGACGGAGCTCTCTGATTGGAAGATGGGTGTCGGGATTGCCAGCGTGGGAGCACACACAGGGAGACTTCTTACATAAGAGGCAAGGTCTCCCTTACTACAGAGTGAAAAAGAGGAGGAGCAGGGGGGGAAAGAGCTCTATTTCACAGGACTCTTTGTTTCTATATTCCTCTTCTTGGAAAGTTTAGTCTGTGGGGGACTTTCATGGACAGAAACCACAAAAACATACTCACATGAGGAAATTTCTTGGCTCTAAAACAGGGCAGTATGTATGCTAGGTAAATCTTGAGGAGCAAATATTGACATTAGTTGACAGTTGGGTCCTTTGAATCATTTGACTGCATCTTAAATTCACTGCTAAATGAAAATGGATGAATGTTTTTCTCAGAAATGTTTACAAAAAAGTTCTGTGTCTGAATTACAAATCTAGTTCAGACATCTGTTTTCATTAATCCTACATCGCTAACAAGCTCAACAGGTATCCAACTCTGATCAAAGTGGCAAGTGGGCTAGTTCAAATACTTGAAGACATTTCACTGCTTCAGAAATCTGAATCAGTCCAGTTGCAACTTTGATCAGAGTTGGATACCCATGACCTGGACAACTATGAACCTACACAGAGAAGCTCAAAAGATAATTAATTAAACTGTCTTCAATTGCCAAAGACACAATATGAGGTCCTATATAAAACAGATTTTAACAGTTGATTAAACCAGAACCACTGTAAACCTGTTCATGAAAGTAAATAAGCACTGGAAAAATGTCATTTGTAAACAGGCTAAAAATTGTATGGCCAATGAGCACAAACAGCCTGCAAGCCTAACAGCTTCAAGAACAGAAAAGATTCAAGTATAAAAACACAATCACAGCTCAGAATACAATACAAACACAAAAATGTTGTGCAAATGAAATAATGTGCTGCAATAAAAACAACTGCGATAACAGCGAATGCACTAAAAGTTAGGAATAAAAAATAGCCCAAAAATATCCAAACTAAAAAAAATCACCTGCAAGAATTTGCTCAGGTTAACATAGTAATGAAAACTGAGTTTTAAGCTAATTATAGCTTAAAAGCAAACTTGTTTTGTATTTTTTTTTACATGAACATCGGTCATAGCCTGTTAATATTAATTCAGCTTATAGATCTAGGTCTAAGTATGAAAGCAAATGTTTCTTAAGCTGCTAAAATTTAGATTTATGCTTGAATTTCATTTATAAAGCATTTATTTATTGCATAGAGTGTCTGTGTTGTTGAATGTTTTCCCATAAAATTTTGGGCAAGTTTGCTAATGTACTAATTTATGATACTTACTGATTGGTAGGCATTTGCTCATACAGCTAAGCTGAAGACTTTCTTTTCACAGACTCAATACACATGAGAACATCTAGGTTGATTGATTGACAGGCTTTTTTATACTGCTAGTTTGGTTAAAACACAATCCAAAATCTACTTATGTGTATCTAAAAAACAACATCAACATAGCAATATCATATTTTTGATACACAAGGGACATTTACCAAAAGCTGTTAGCATTGTTTTGTCTTCCCCTGTTACACAAGCTGTAGAGCCTCATGAAAACAAAGAAGGCTGTAGCCGTCAGTCTAGCTGTGAAACCTTTCTTACTTGTTTCAACAGTGTGTAAAAAAGCCACAGTAAGCGTCTAACTGTTTGGATTTGCAAGACACAATTGTCATGTTGCGTTCCAGTTGGAGTGCACACCTCTAGTTTCAGTGACACACATTTGTAGATGATAATTAGAGATGAAGCCTGCATGCTCTTCAGCCTGAGCTGCTTGTTCCAGAGAGCGACCTGAAAATGCAGCCCTTGTTACATAACAGGGCTTTGCTGAATGAAAGTGAGTCTGTGGGTGTACTCGGGCAGTCTGTCTGCCCTCCATGCTCTTACCCTCTCCCCAGCAAAACAAAACCAGAGGTCAACTGGAACAGCTGCAATTACTGACACAGAGAAATTGAAGAAAGGCCACGCAGCGTGTGCTGAAGGACACTGCTGCCGTCAGGGGGGCAGGCTTTATGATCCCATCAGCTTCACTTTGCTGCACTTATTGATGTGCTGATGCAGGATTTTACACAAGTGCTTCAGTATTTTTTATAGGTGTATCTGCTGGCTTCCCTGGCTTTTGGGGAAAAAGTCTGGAATTGATGAGCAAACAAAAAAAATAATAATGAAAAACAAAACAGGGTGGTTTAGTCAGGCTCTGTGTTGAGTTTTGAGTCTACATTATAACAGACTTTGTAATATTTTTGACGTCATGATAGAATACAAGGTAAGGTCTCAGTACCTTAGTTTGTTCTTACTCCACAAAACCTGATGCTGCAAAATTAACACTTGGACAGTGAAGCACCCTGACATGTCATGAAATTTTGGTTTTGTAGTTAAAACAAAAGGTAGAAATCTTACTGCTTGAGCAGTACTTGAGATCAGAAAACTGTATGTATCTACAACATAACCCGTTCATTCTTAACCTCGAGTGGACATCTGTGCAAAGCCTACAATTGTTTTATAGTTTTCACAAGCAAAGGATGAACAAATAAAAACCTAATCAGGTTTCTCTAGTTAGAGCAGACATTTGTGCAAAGTTGGAGGTTTCCACAAATCAGAGATTATTTAAGATATGGTTTCCACAAGCAAGGGATGAACATGAGATATACCATGACTTGACACTTGACCTCTAACCCTCAAGTTTTGGTGGTTAGAAGTCAGGTTTGCAGATGGGCAAAGTTTCTAGATAAACACTTGATAAAAAAAAAAAAATCTAATCAGTTTACCTCTGAGTCAGAAAACTGTATGAGGTTCAGTCAAAGTTTGAAAGACAGCTCTTGCAAAGCCTACAACTTTTTATGCAGACTTTGAATGCGAGAGATGAATTTGAGGCTTCATGATCTTGATTTTTGACCGATGACTTATAAAAATGTATTTAATTCATCCTTAAGTCATTGGACATTTGTACAAAATTTAATGTGAATCTTTGAAAAACCACACCCACAAGCAGAAGAAAGCAACAAGGCCCTTCTATCGTGACACTTAAATTATGGCATTAAAAATCTAATTAGAACACATTTTAGTCATCTTTGGTATCTGTGCAGCGTTTGAAGAAAATTTTACTCAAATCATTTTTTTTATTGGATAAAGCCAACATACGTAAGCAAGAAATGAACATGAGCCTCAATGGACTTAACCTCTGGCCTATGGCTCCCAAAACTGATTCAGACGATACTGCAGTAATAGTGGGCATGGATCCAAAGTTTGGAGAAATCCCTCAAACTTTTGTTTAGATGTAGCATCTACAAGCATGAGATGAACATGCCACACAGCAACCTTGAAGTTTCACATTGGACCTCAGAAACTGAAACTTGCAGCATGGATAACACTAGCCTTGCAGAGCAGACAGACCTGCCTGATTCTGAAACCCTCGTGAAATAGTTTCTGTGGCAGATGTATTGAGCTGTCCATCTGGCTTGTCAGGTTAGGATGACACTTCAACAAAGTAACATGCAAATCCTTCTGGGCGTATGTGCATAAAACAATGTTTCTCAAAGAAGTGATGGCCCATTACCTTAAACTGTGACCCATGTCCTCCAAATTCTATTCAGTCATTATTTGAGTCAGATTGAACATCTAGGCTAACTCTGAGGAAACTTTTAAGCTCACAAAGGTGGGGCAGACAGATGAGCTGGGCAAACAGACAACCTGGGAACATTTTGTTCAAGCAAAAAACTGCATAAATGGTGTATTTCCAACTATCAATAAATGGATATTTACAGAAACAGCTTATAGCTTTACTAACAGATGGTTCTTAAATCTTATCATGCTCATCCCATCTCCTGGAGTCCTCTCCTTGTACATATGTGTCAAATTAAGTTTGGCTCCAACATAAGCTGCATGTATAGGTTGAATTACAGGTTCTATCTGCCAAGTGCATAAGTGCTTGCCCACACGTTGAGCTGAAATTTAACCCTGCTCCATACTTTTTTTCTTATGCTCGCATCCAGATAGTACTGGTTTGAACGTGTCCTGAAATGCTGAAAATGCTACCATGTTTTTCACGGTATTGTCAAATGTGGCAATAGTTTGTGTGTAAGAAGTGTATCTTTGAAGTGGTCTTCCTCTTCATGGAATGAGTTCACATCAGCATTGCTTAGTCAATGCTGACTCATCGTCTTTGACTTACCAGAAATGTTGTAACTACTAATTATGAAATTCTCCATTTGACACAAAATTTAACAGCCATCTGGGCTTGGTTTTGGATCAATTATTTCATTCAAGTCTACAACTCTTTTTGGTCAAACAGGCCGAAACATTTTCAGGGGGGGGGGGAGCCTTCGCAGCTGGAGTGTCAGGACATTTTGTTCTCTTATGCCTGCTGTGGCATTTCTCCACTACCCTGGAGGCAGGGACAGAGGGAACATTGTCTGAAGTTAGTTGGATAAGGTCCTTATGTCATAAAAGTGTTGAATAACAACAAATACAAACACAGTTATTAGCAAAACAGATTTATTGTCAAAGTTTGCTGTGTGACTAAAAGAATAGGTATTTCCCATTCCAGCATTTCTTTGAAAAAATGTTGAATTAAAGAGAAAAACACCAACATGGTCTGAATATAAATGAGGCATTAAGTGTGACAGATTATTTTGTTTAAAAAAGTCCCTGAAACTGAAGAAATTATCAACATAAAATAAAAGCGAACAGAAACACTTAGAAGTAGAGTGTTAAACGCTCCCACTTGAAACTCCCACATTTACACCAACAGACAGAATAAATAACGTACGGTGGAATAAAAACAAGAATATGGGTCTTTGCTGCTTGAAATACAGATGCACTGTATCAGAGCTTGCCCCTGCAGATAGCTCATTTAGGCACATTTACTTTCATTTTAAAATAAAATGTGTCTAAAGTGCATCTCATGACACAAATTGTGAAATAATACCATCTTCTAGCCAAAGAAACGTGGAAGTTTTAGGCCCTCACAATCCAATTTCTGAGATTTCTTGGAAATTAATACAGAAAATCAAACCCCGATAACTTTCCAGAGAAAACAATCTCACAATTACACAATGTATTATTCATACTTTTTTCACAAATTTTCCACTAAGAAAACATTGTAAATTTTGCACATTCATGCCATATTTCTACCTTCTGCACAAGTCAAGCTGTTAGCTGTTGTCTTTGACAACCATTACTGAAGACCCCTTTCATCATATATCCAATAACTAAACCAGGAGAAGGTATACAGGAGCAGGATGAATAGTCAGTTCTACACTGACCTTTACATTCTGTAGACAAGGACGCTTTTGTGCCGAGCAAGCGGAGCCCTTCTGATTGGACAGAGAAGTGAGTGAACGACTATGTACAGGCCACGTTCCTCTTTTCTCTTTGGTCAGTCTATACATTATGTACAAAGAAAACTCAGTGAGAACACTGATTTTGTGTGGAAGGCTCAGTTGGCTCGAGCCATGAGCCGCTCTGCACCAAAGTAGTTGAGCATTGTCTGGACAAGCTCTGGCAGGTCGTAGTCGTGTTTCCAGCCCCAGTCATTCCGTGCGTTACTGTCATCAAAGTTCATTGGCCAACTGTCAGCTGTAGAAAAAATGACAACAGAAACAAGTTAATATTTCAATAGTAAAAATACATAACTTTTAGTTAATCTTTTGATTACATTTTCCACAAATGCGGACAACAAAAGAAAAGAAAGTTTTGCACATTGCAGAGCCAGAATTTCCTAATATTTTTTGGTGGAAAAAGTTATAATGAGGTGTGCCCCATTATCCATGTGTGTCACTCAACTTTTGTGGAAGAAAAAAAGTACTTTCTCTGGCAAATCAATTTGTTTTCCTATTTATTGGCTGTTCCCAAACAGCTTCTAGAGGTTCTACAGCCACCTTCTCCCTATTACAAATCAATTAATTCATCCAAGTGGTCCAGTTTGAGACTTAACCTGAATCTTGCTTGCATTTTCACAAAAAAGATACCCTTACTTCGTAGACTGCAGTGTGTCAAGCTCCAGTCTTTAGGGTCAGGCAGGTTTGAGTTACAAAAAACCTAAATAGTCCCAGTGGGTTATTGGGTTACCTCTCCCAAACTGTGACAGTGGACACCCAAATACTTGCATTCCATACTGGATGGACCTGGACAAGACTGTTTGTTGGAAATGTACGTACATATATAATCTTGTTAAATAGAGTGTACTCAAGGGGTTTATCCTTATGCAGCCTTACTTGGTCTGGTGTTTAGCTTAAGAAGGCTACCAGCCCACTATAAAAGGAAACCGTAACTTAAAATAGATTCAGTTTGTTGACTTTATGATGTCATTTAATCTTGCTGTGGTGCAGCTTAACAAGTCACTGATTCAGATAAAAACTGTTTATCTCAGACATGAAAAAACCTTATAATTATTGGTTAATATCATGTACATTTGTCTTGTGTTTAAAAGCACTAGGGATCTTTATTCAAAAGGAAAATGTTGCTGAGTAAGTCAATGGCAAAAATTTAAAGAAAATGTGAAGACTTTTAAGAGGCACCAGGATGTATTTTTATGTTCTTTAGCCTGATGCTAACAATAATGTAAATAACTTAGACACACTAGCAGGTTTAGCATTCCTTCATGCTGAGTTTGGCCTAAGAAAGTATCTGTCTCACTTAACAGTACTATGTTTTTACAGCTTACATATTTAAAAATACACATGAAGATTTCAGTGATTTTCACTGTTGTGTCTTTTAAGAGATGCAATTTGTTTCTTCTCTGTCAATATCTTACTAGATGTCAGTACTTTCCTTGTTTTCTTATTTATGGCTGTTCCCAAACAGCTTCTAGAGGCTCTGAAGCTAGCACCTTATTACAACAAGACGCTGTAAATAGAATATGAGAAAATCAGTCCAATGATTTTGTTTTTTTTGCCTCATTAAAGATTGCCAAGACAGTGAGTTGTGTAAGGAATCTGTGGGATCAAGGGGGAATGATATTTGGGAAAGGCGGCACCAGCTGAATCAGAACCATACCAAGGACAACTACCGCTAAACATGAGGCACATGGACATAACAGCTAACAGCGCTCAGAACCCAGAGGTATTTGTTTTTTCTCAACATTAAAAGCATGGATCTTTCCTTGTGGTAAATTCAATCAAAAGTTGACAGCAATAACCAAAGATCAAAGTTTCGACATACCAATAGCCTGTCGTACGTGGTCTACGTCATATGTGACCTCAAGCTCAGGCATATGTTTCTGCAGCTCCTGGGCGAGCTCCTCAGGGGTGAAGCTCATGGCGTTGATATTGTAGGTCCTCATGCTCAGTGTGTCAGTAGGCGCCTCCATCACCTCCAGCGTGGCGCGAAGACAGTCATCAATGTACATCATGGGGAGGCGTGTGTTGGGCGCCAGGTTGCATTCAAACTTGCCAGATTTGAGAGCATCGTGGAAAATCTGAACAGCGTAGTCTGGTTGGGGACAGAAATGAAAACAAGATCTTTCAATTAAATGTGCTTCAGGAATATTTGAGGAATATCCTGGCCCAGTCAACTCTTAGAATTGCAAAAGTCTTTTGGAGAAGAGGTCTTCAAGAATCTGAACCAGTCCAGTTGCCACTTTGATCAGCGTATAAAATAAAAAAGTATATTGATGTTTGAACACGTCCAGTGCATGACAGCCTCAGAGTGTTGGGTGTAGTTCAGACAGGTAAAAATATGGAGATGGTGTGTTAAGTTCAGTTTGCCTAAAAATAAAACTAGTCATAACAACTCTATTGGATATGTCAGTTACATAAGAACTTGTGACATTACCACAGCAGTGCCGAAATAGACATCCACTTAAAGTGATACTGTGTACACAGTTGGAATTTCATCCTTCTCACCTGTCGTGCCACCCCCGGGCATTGAGTCAGCAGAGATGATTCCTGGGTAGCGGAGGCAGCGGAAGTCCAGGCCATAACGGTGGTGGTAGTACTGTCGAAGAACAGAGAGGAATTTTAGTTTTCAAAATAAACACAGTGAGGTTATGGGGTTGTTATCATTCATTTTGTTTGGGAAGAGCAAAATATGGCAAAAAAATCTAAAATCTCACTTCTCCCATGAGCTCAGCATGGACTTTAGAGACGCCATAGATGGTGCGAGGTCTCTGAACGCAAAGATCTGGTGTAGGATTGCGGGGAGAAGTTGGCCCAAAGGCACCAATGGTGCTTGGGACAAACAGGCGCAGGCCATGCTCAGCCGCTATGTCCAAAATGTTGTGAAGCCCTGAGACAGAAGCAAAAAAACATGTTAAAATGCTGCAGAATTTTGTCATTTTTATCCCCAAATCTTACAAATCATAGTTAGGTAAAAAGTCACTCTCTTACCAGTGATGTTCACAGAACGAGCGAGGGCAACATTAGCCTCTCCAACAGCACTGAGGAGGGCACTGTAGTGAACCAGCCAGGTGATGCGGTTGTTCACAACGATTTCCCTCAGGTTCTTGTAGTCCAGGATGTCCGAGTAGATGAAAGGGCCTGAAAGGGGAAGACAAGGTTGACAATTTTATAAATGAACGGTTGTGTCCAGTTAAAGAATGATGTAAGGCAGGGCTGGGAAACACTGATTACCAAGAGGGCCTCAAAAATTCATTTTCATTGCTAGTGGGCCACAGTTACAATTTGTTGGGCACCCTCAATAAGGAAAGAATAATACATAAACAAACAAAAATAAAGGAAATATAAAGCTTCAATAAAGGATTATGAACGTCTACACATTTCAACTCAAATAATATAAAAAAAATCACAATTTCAAGAGCATGACACATAACTAAAGCCAATGTAAGCTTCTTTTTAATGTAATAAAAGAATGAATACTTACTACTTTTTAAAGTACAACTATTACCTTTACCATTGTTTCCAAATATAGTTTTTACTAATGATATGTATTATGTGTTAATGCCTCTTCGAGGATATTTAGATATACAATCAAGCAAAGTAAGTTCTTTCATTGCCAAAAATAACTAAAGTAAATAAATAAGGCATTTTAAAGAAAATATTTTATCATCTATTCTAATTTGTCCAATATATAGTACCAGTTACTCATGAATCATAATTAGCAGTTGTTATGTTTTCTTTAGATTTCCATGATGTTAGGTTTGCCTGTTTATATTTGAACGAATGCACAAGGATGGTAGCATCAACATGATACCAAATCTTTGTTTAGAGGGATCTATCAGACAGAAAACTCAAAATAAGCCATCCTGTCAGTACATTGCAGTCTTATGCTCTGAATCGCTCTCCATTGTACTGATTCTCTGAGACCACACTTCTCTGTGTGCCGTAATACGCTGTGATGATGTAATTGTGCTCTGGCCAGTTTGGCATCCACAGTGAGAACACAGGCCAGGGAAGCACTGAAGAGGGGGGCAACTTGTTTTTTATTTCTTTAGAGATTAGTAAGGTATTTATCTATTTAAAATCTATTTCTGCTTTGGTGTGATACTGAGTCACTGGACCAAGTCTAAGAGCATCCTTGGAGAAAACAACAAAAGACAACTTAGAAACTGTGTTTTCTCCTGTTACAACTTTTCATGATTGAAAATGTTAAATCTTTGTGAACAAACTGGAGCGGTAAATTACTGCTTTGTCCATTACTTTTGACAGTCCATTTTTGACTTGAGCAAAATAATGTGCATGTTTGATATATTAGTTTGAAGTTTTTTAATTCCTAAAAGTCCAACACTATGCAGAAAACCCATTAACTCTGCATGTGTTCACAGAATGTCTGCTGGATGGAAGATACTTCCTGAACCAGGTGTGGTTGGTACAAAGGGTGTGGTTATTAATCACTGCTTAACTAACAAAGAATTTTGATTACGTGAAATATGTCTAGACATTGATTATGAATGTTTTACTGTAATTCCTTGTTGATTTAACTTGTTTGGACCATGTTTGTCCAATGACTCATGTATTGTGACACACTTTAAAATCAACCTGCTCTGAAATGACACATCTTGTTCACGCACAGGTCTGGTTTGACCCTGACATAATTAACTGAATGGGTTGACTTACCACTGTGAAAGACGTGACTTGGAGGCTTTCTGATGTCAGACAGGATGACGTTGTTCTTTCCAAACCTCTTCCTGTGAAGAAGTAAGTCTGTGTTACACAACTGCAAATGCATTGCTGCTTAAAGAAAAAAGTGAAGTTCTAGGACCTTACCTCAAGAGTTTGGCAAGCCCGACTCCAAGTTGACCCAAGCCACCTACATCCCACGGACAGAGAGAGTAAAGTCAGAGGGCGCTGTACACATTAAATCCACAGGGATAACTTATAAGTGCTGGTTTCTATAGAGACAAGTAACTACGGTGGAGGCAAGGTCAGAGCATTGACCACCTACACTCTGTTGTTCATGATCATCATGCTCTGCTTTCTCTACTTAACTTCTCCTACTTCTTTTATATCCCTTCAGGGCACAATTCACAGCAGCTCATAGTTTATTCCGCTCCTCCTCTGTTCCTCTCCCACATGTTAACACACAGCGGGGGGTTACATGTACATAACCAAATTGCTGCGTACCTGTGATGAGCACCTTGGGGTGGTCTGTTTCAGAGAAGGACACAGAGTGAAAGCTGGCATCAGACGTCACTTGACGAGGAGAGAAGCTGATGCTGCGCACAGCCACAGCGAGGGGCTGGCAGCCACACCCTGGGGTGCTGAGCAGGGCCTGCTGGGCCACTTTGCTGAGGGTTCTGATGACAGGCATGCTGATATCTGTAAAGAGGAAAATGGTGATTACAAAATGCACAATACACATCAGAAATCAATTCTTTTTTCATCTTTAAAAAATCCTGCTGGTACAGCATGTTCACACTTAAAGAGCTTGAGTTGCATAAATGCTGAACTTGATTACTGTCAAAGTGTTTGTTTGTGTGGGGGTCAGGTTCCACCGGCTGTCCTCAGGTCATCACACACTCGATATACTGGCTGCAGTAACCTCTCAGTTTTACATTTCCCCCATTAGTGTGGCATTTTTCTGAGAATCTGTTTTATATTTAAACTGTGTGTGTTTGTGGGGGTTATTTGGGGATAGCATTCCTCTCTAAGCCTGATATTTGGGACGTGAGGAAGTGTTGCTCCGTCTCTGCCTGTTAAGTGTTAGGTGTTGAAGGGTCCGTTCTCCTCTGGGAGCCAGCTCTTTTTGAGATGACTTGACACACAACATAAATAGTCAAGTTCTATCTGACTTCTGACTAATAAGCTATTAAAATGTTATTTTTACGGCCACCATAGATTTCAGGATTTTTTTTGGACTTTTTTATTTTAAATACACACAGGGCTATCAGTTTTCTATTTGAGTACTATATATTTTTTTATTTAAATCTCAAAATTGCTCTGAATGCTGAAGACCCTATAATTCTAAGGGAACAACATGTAATATACCAGCAAAATTACATAAAAATGTCTCTTCCTAGGTCATATAAATGACATATGCCATAAGTATTTATTTTATGTACCGATGGTAAGTTAGTTTTTTCCAGTGCAGCATGTACATTATCGACTGTTAATATCTTTTCTGTATTTATGCATTGTGCAGATCAACTTTAATACATTTACCGAAACAGCTTTGGATCAGTTTGACTTTATGTGGCTCACAATTATCTGCATTTCCACTTTCAAATGTTGGAAAGGTGCCACTTAACAGATGAAAGTCACTGTCAAGTTTTGTTACCCTGTCACTTGAATACCAGGCATTCTTACACTGAAGCTCGAGCTCTGGTGGGTGGAGCTTAACATACTGCAAGCTGTCAATACCCCCCTCACACATGTACAAAATCCCTGAAAATTTGCTAAGTTTATGTGAGTGACTTACATGTGTGAACACAAACAGCAAGATTTTTTTTTACCCAAACTTTGTGCTGGATTCTCCCTGACAGTTTGCACGTTAGTCGAGCACCTGCATTTTCTTTAAATTGCCCATACAAGCTATGTGTGAACACAAACAGTGAGGTTTCCACCCAAATTCTTCCTTGAAATTGAAGGAAACGACCTGCTATGGTGTCTTCCAATTGATCTTTGAAGTCAGAAAGCCAGTGTCGCAAACTGGATGTCACCAAGAACATTCTCTCAAGTCAAAATACAATCTTGAGAACTCTGATGATCTAAAGTGATGACAAGTTTACAAGCTTGGAACTGCAGCGCAGTAAACTTAAGGTGGCATCATTTGCAGCTCTGATGCAGGAGCTCCAGGTAAAATTGTAACGGCACACCATAAGCATGAAGAAGAAAGCAAATGATTTCTTTAGGACTGGATGGAACCCCTGTTCTTAATAATTACACATGCAGTTACACCAGGTATTGTAATTACACTTACTGAGCTGATCTGCATGTTCAAGTACCATTGTCTGAATAATGGCTGGAAAAAAGCTGACCCAAAAACTTAAAAAAAAGAACTGTTTCCTGTGTAAAAGGGCTAGTGGCTGCAGTATTAAACTGAAATTAACCAGAGCTGCTTCGTAGAAACATATCACATTTCTTCCTCGTCTCTGTTACTTAAAGGAAGGTTGCTTGTGGATATGCTGACAAAGATTATCTTTGTTATCCCGTCTCCAATCAAGGAAGGGCTACATAGATCTATTTAAAGCATCTCACCAAAGCAGTAAACACAAGGCCTGTGATGATTTTATCTTCAACAAATTTGACTAAAAATGTTCAAAGAACTTTTTTACATTACATAAAAGAACAGGCTAAAATAAAGTCTTTGACATGGAAGCCCTGAAAAATAGATAAAACAGAGGTAAAATATAAGGGATGGGCTGTCAGACATTCAAAATCCATACTATAGCAGTCACTTTAAGGAGCCTATGATAGTCTTATTTTTCACTATGAAACAAATAAAAATTTGGTGGTAATAACTTTAGAGGGTTGAAATAAGTTTGTAACTGAAGTCAGTAAGGCCCCAAAATAGTAGTCTAAATTAGTGTTTCAGAATTATATAGGCAATGCAAATGAGAACTCTTTTCTTTTTTGGAAAAGGCATTAAATTCAATGTCAAGATGTTTGGGCTCCTCCCCAGGCCCCTGGCGACAGATCATGCAGACATCAGCGATAGGAATATCCACAATGGAACTTCATTTTAACATCTCTAAAGACCAAACGGCAGAAACCTGCAGCTGTGTCCCACCTTGAAAAAAAGATAAACATGGTTTGGGAGGAGGGGGACTTTGCCAACGGGGGAGAGACGCCGGCTGCACTCAAATGCAAATGACGGCCTATTGTTTCTAAAGAGTCGCAGCAGAGGTCGAGCGCATAGCAACGCCAACAGTCCACAGAGTTCAGTACCAATTAGGTAACTTTCATCAAACGGCAAGACACATTAATGCGCGAGTGATTTGTAAATTCTGGCATTTATGTATGAATTAAACCGAAGAAGAAATGCCGAAATCGGCCAATAAATGAAAAACAGCTCTACGTGTCCAATCATTTTAAAGCAATTAACAGTTCAGTAGGTGTAATCTTGGATGAAGTGGCCTGGACGCGTGCGTAATTCATCTGGTTCGTCAGAGTGCCACCTAGTTTTCAACGTCCAGTGCATCACTTTTTCATAATGGTGTACTTACCGACAGCGGGGCGAGCTTCCCAAAAAAGGAAGGAGGAGAGCAACTTGAGAGTATATATACTGCCCAGCCTTCACTGAGAGCCAATCAGGGAGAGAGGGCGTACAGTACTGGAAGAAAACAGTGCCAAGATCACCCGCAATCACCCTTCCATCAGGGTCATTTTTATAGTAACCTGTTTTTGAATACATACTAATTGAAATTGTTGCTGTTAAATGTAAATTAGTGATTAAAAAGGGAACAGTGTGCACTTTTCGCGCGTAAAGGTCAGCGCGCTCTTGACCCTTCCTCGTTGACTTGCTGCACCCCTCCAAACATGTGCCGTGCACTGCTACTGTTGTGCCAACACGGGTTCATGTGCACATACTATAAGCAAGTTGTGTAACATGGGGGGACTTGGCCCCCTCCCCCTCCACTCTTCTCTCCTTCCTTTTTGGACCAGTTGCAGCTCGTCAGAGTGGATCCTGTCACCAGCGCCTTGGTGCTGATCCCCTCTTAACGTTTTTACGCACAGAGGAGGCTGCCAGTGGGGCTTGACACATTTGTCGGACTGACACTAAATAACCAGAGCACGGTTCTGGTGAAAGAGGAGCGGGTGACTTTGGGCAGACGAGCAGGCAAATGAAACCAGGCCAGTGAAGTTGCACTGGCGCACAGCCCGAGACCAATACGTAACAGTGACACAGGGAGACTAATTGAAATAATCAAAGGGGTCTGTGCTCTGAGATGGCAAATCAGGGTCGCAATTTGAAGACAAGCTACACTGGAAAATCATGTTTGAAGAAGCGGGTTCAAATTCAGCAACAGAAATGTAATTTAAAAATTACAATGAGAAAAATTAAAAGTGGACACATGTTGATACATCTTGTTAAATACGTTATCGCTCATAAATCATAAAAAAAAAAAATAAACTTGAAATATAAAATTAAACCGAAGAATTTTACTCACCGGTGGATTTACAGGTGCAAAACCAGCGCAAACTCCTCTTTGAATGTGTGTCTGTGAATAAGTCGCAGCTTCCTTCTCTGTGCTGATCTTGTAGCTTTCAGCTTAGACTTGATGCTTGAGTTATCTTCGGCCAGTGTTGCATCAGCTGCCTCCTCAAGCTATATAGCTGCCATCTGGTTACAGGGGGGAGAGCCGGCTTTCTCCCGGATTGGCTGAGCCTCGGAGGTGCGGTCCTTCCTCTGTGGCCACGCCCAGACTCAGCGTCATCTCAGCCCAGCAGGGATGACTGGTGTCCACTAACACATTCAGAGAGCTGATCAAATCTCATTTCAACGTGTCATCTCCAAAACTGACTGTACACATGACCATCACCACAGCTGAGGGTGATTCAACAAGGTTGTAGTCCAATAACAGATGGGATCTTATTATGGTGATGTGGACAGGGCTAAATTTGAGACACAGGTGACTAAAACACAAAATATCATGTCATGGATAATATAAAGGTTACTATCACTGCCAGTACCTCAGTCCATCTATCAATCTAGAAAATATTTTTAAGAAGTTGGTGATAATTTGCTTTCCATTTTCCAATTAATTGCCAAATATCTTGAACTTGATGAATAAAAGATGTGTCAGTTATTTCTTTTACTGGACAAATACCTGAAAAATGGTCAAATATAATCAAGAAGTGAAACTAACCAGGTTGTAAGAACAACAGGACAGAAAATGTGCATAAGACAGAGTGGAGGTCGATTCATGATGGTATGTCAAATGAACATTTGTGTCTTAAAGAAAGACAATTTTGAAGGAAGTCTCTGCTCGCCCAAATGTGTGACAGGAACCATGAGAGTTAAACTTCTTGACAAATCAGAAGAACTACCACACAGTGTCTGCATCATGCTAAACTTCTTTATAAATCACAACTTTTTGGTCTAACAGACACTCATCACGTCACCATTCCACACTACCATCAGGTCCACTGACAGAAAAGACTAGATCCCTAAAAGGCACAAGGAATTTGCCCCCTCATTTTATGAGATTGACTAAAATGAACACATGCCTTTCACCAATAAGCTCCCTTCTGTCCTCTTGCTCTTGAGCAGGCATTGTTGTGTGCAGTGCTTCATTTGTGCCAGTTTCCTTGCCTATTTTGGCTCCTGTGCCTGTTTCAGAACAGCTATTAAAGCTGGCAGAAAAACCGGGTAAAGAAGGTTATTGTTTGGGTCAAAGCTCTTATCAGTTCCCTCTTTTTTCTCTCCATTTCTCTATATTCAGATCATTGGATGGTTAAAATAAGTTCAGCATTACTGGCACAACAGTTAAGTTTATTGGAACCGCCCACAACTTTAACATTAAAAAAACCAACAAAAAGAAACAGGCTCATACCATTTAAGTGGAGAGGGTGGTGTTAAAACCTGTGTAACTTTTTATAATAAACAGTAATTGATTGATGAATTTTTATTGATTCTGTATGTAATGTTAGGCATTTTAGTTGAAAATGTGTTTTGTCATTGCTTACCAATATAGCATACCATTTCACTGTTGACCTCCATGGACCCCTGTCAGCGGCTGCGCCCAGGGAAGCTTTCCCCTTTACCCCCCCTTATGGGTGGCCATGACCATGCCTAATGAAGGTCTGTCAACTTTATTCAATAAAAACATTGCAGTGTAAAGCAAGGCTGTGCAGAAGCTTATTTGATTTTCCTCAAATATAGAAAAAAATAACAAGCATTGTCAACAAAAGCAACACTACAGAGTTACTTGTTGCTGGCTGATGCTAGATTACAATCGATTACTTAACCTTGGAATTATGTGGATGACTTGATATACAAACTTTAATTACAGCAGATTTTGAGGACATCACAGAAAACTATATTTTCTCACTATTTTCAGATGGATGGAATGTAATCCTAAACCCCATACACTGAGTTGGACCCCAACAAGGACTTTGTCACCACTTTTGTCCACAAAGCTTGTTCAAGATTATTTATACCAGATATTCAACCTTGATTTAAATTTCTTTCAAGGTAACTTTTAATTCTCTCATGCATTTAAAAAAATAATAGAAGTATGCATCGTTACATTTTTACTGAAACCTCCCCCTCAATCAATCATACACTCTTTTTCAGGGTCTTCAAATACAATGTTATTGTATTATGCAGATGACATCCTGCTATATGTTTAACTTCACTGCTCTAATCTTCACAAATTTTATTTCATATTAAACACTGCATGGATCAAACTTTCTTGTGAGTGACCTCTGGTGATTCTAGGGTCTGCTGAAGCAAAATTCATCCAAAAGTGAGATAGGGCACTTGGAGCCAGAAGGGGAGCTCAGCACTTGTGTATGTATAAAAAAAAACAAGATGTATCACTTTTTTATGCTTCCCCAAAGCTACTGTATATCAAAATTTAAATTGACATGAACATCAAAACTTGAAAAAGTAATGCAGATGTCTCTCGGCATGATGACGGGGAACTTTGTTGATGTGCTTTTGCATAACTGTTGATCGAAATGAGTTATAGTCAGATTTTTTAATGTGGCATCCCCAAACTGCACCTTTTATGAGTGTGTGTTTAACAGCTGTAGCTTAATACATCAATCCTCCAAACTAATTTCAAATTGATTTTTTTGCTATTTAGCTACAATCCGCTACTGTGATTTAGTGGTTCTTGCTGTACAAGCGGTTTTATATTTGATATTTTGTGTCTTTTTTTTATTCTTCCATCAATCCTTCAGGTTAATGTTAACTGTCACGCAGATGACACCTAACTTAAGATTTCAAAGTTAGTATTCATTTATTGAATAAAATGAAATTCCATTATCTTAACTCAGTTTAAATATTTTTGTCTTCTCTAATGGTACAGTTTTGTAAAAGTCTTAGATCTTCTGTAATGCTTTGTAAAGCTTAAGTGCTAAATTAAAGCTTTGTGGAGCTAACAATGAGGAAAACATAACTTTGGTAAAATGATCAAGAAGTTTTGTGTTGTCTTCAACACAATTTCATGGCAGCCTGCATATATTCTTGTTAAATCTGAGAATTCCTGGAAAGTGTTGAAAAAGTAGAGTTCATAGGGTTTGACTTTTTTGGCTGTACTGTCTGATCTCATGATACTGACGCACTAAGCTTAGTGGGACCAGATAAGCTCAGGTGTTCAGACTAATGGTACCAGGTCTACCCAAATGCAGACACAAATGTGTGAGCAATGTAAACAAAGCTTGGGGTTAAAAAACTTGACACAAACACCTGTAATCAAACACTTTTAATGTGCAGTACGCCTATTAAACTGTTTGAGTTGGCGCTTCAAAGGAAATCACTGTGGCTCCATTTCAGGTTTCTGTGACCTGTCAGTCAGCCGTTGAAACCCTTCCATCTCTCACATAATCTGTTCGTGTTTATCCAAAGAGAGCTAAGATGGGAATATGTGAGTAGCCGTGTTTGACTTTGAGGTTTGTTTGCAGAAGATAGGGGAGGGCCAAAAGGCTTGAAAATGACTGAGTGGAGTAAGCGCAGGGTGTGGAAGAGATCCATGCTGAAATATGAGTGGTTGATCGGCACACACCCCCACTCCTGTAAACAAGGGTGAGGAAATGACCCGCTGAAAAACAAGTTAATGTGTAAGCTGACATAATTCTGCCAAAAACATAACCGCGATATCTTTGTGGAACCCCAGATTGCATACATTTCCAACTATCTCAACTTGCTGTGAATCATTGCTCGTTTAGATACAGCACAAGAAAATCCTATTTTCCAATAACTTTACTGACTGAAGGTACATGCAGGTCCCCATGTCCCAGTACTGTTCTGTTAAGCAAGACCATAAGGTGTAATCGGGGTGGTGACAGATCCAAGGCCACATCAATAGGAAGACAAGAGCGATGGTCTGACAGCAGCACCAAAATCACATGCCTTAATGAAACAGCTGACCCTGGGCTATTTATGCTGCAGTCACCTTAGTAGATGATCCTTTCATCACCGCTTGAGCAACTTGTTTTATTGAAGGCTATGTTTATTAACCTTTGGAGAAACCATAGTGAGAAGTAAATGTGAGAAGTGGATTTCAGGTCACCTACCATTGTAATGGAAACAAGACTCTCTGTCACAACCTCTGTCACGTGCAGTTACTGACGTCACAATGATAGACTAAAGAAAGGCATCTTATGTAAAAGCACACCACAATTCACTGTTAAAGCTCATTTGATACTATTTTAATTTCCATTAAACAGATGGCATATGATTATTTTGCCTAAAATCAGGGTCATATTTTCTTTTTGATGACTGCTAGTGGATGATCACATTCAGTTCTGCTTGAAAAACATCTAATTTTTGTAAATAGACGTTTTTTGATTCTGCTTTATTCTAGGTATATCTGAGATGAACTGTTCAGCTGTGTTACTACCATGCAATCATGGTCAGTAGGCTAAGGTATTTCCAGGATCAAAGAGGAGAATTGTGCCCAAACAACCGACTTGTGCCGACCAACATTTTGGCACCCTCTTTAAGGGTGGAGCTAAAAGCACCACAGCCCATTGACTGGCCACAAAAACTGTGGGGGTTGTCTTACTGCTTCACATTCTTTTGTTTTGTGCTTAGTCACGCAGAGGAGACACGTTAAACACATAAAATTGCATATAACCCAAAAACAAAGAAGCACAGTATGACCCCTTCTAACAAACTCATTGACCCTTAGAGGCTAGCATTGACCATCATCAGTAGAAAACAATTTCTTTAATATATAGTGAAACAGTCTCAGCTAGTCCAACTAAAGCTGAAGTTCCACATAATGTGAAATATGTTTTTTAATTGTTTTAGGCGTATGTGTTTGTGGCCTATCTTTAAATCCCTAGAAACATGAGAAACATCTCTCCTCCCCCACAGTCGCTTCTTTGTGCTCAAACAACCAGTTGAAAGTTTTCTCATGACGGCGTCAAAAAGGGAGCAAAACCCCGAGCCTGGCCAACAGCTGGCTTCAATTTTTGAAAGAGGCATTATTCCACTGCCCAAAATGATCTTCTCTAATACAGCCTGTTCTAAGAAGACTGGAACAGAGGGGTTTACAAGCATGCTAAAATCCAATATTAACAGTGGATTTTTTTTTAGAAAGTAACTACAAACAAATATTCTGTGATTAGTGTTAATTTGATAGAAAGAGCAAAATATGTGACATTTAAAAAACATATTTGCCTGACTAAAATCATTGTGAATTGATTAGTCAATGTCCAGTCAAGAAACAGAGATAATGAGGTTAGAGGTTAATAAGTTAGTTACATTTTCTATTGTATTTATAAACCTCCATAGGATCCCTGCTGGCATAGAAGGAGATTTGCATGTATTACAGTTTTCAGAATCAGAATCAGGTTAATTGCCATGTAGGTTTTTAAACTTACAAGAAATTTGCTCTGATGCTGTTGGTGCAAAGTACAAACAGACATATACGTAAAAAGATAATAAAAGTTAAGGGTACGTGCATTGTAAATAGAAATAATCAGATATACAAAATATAGAATAGAAATAAAGAAAATAGACTTAAGTATATAAACAGTTATTTACAGGTCACGGGGGTTAATGTAACCCAACTAGAGCTGGTTTATTCTAAGATTTTGCATGAAGTTCATATGTGAAGGGGACCGCAGCCTTCAGGTCAGATAGTCACTTTGTGGTTGACAGGCACAAATGTGTGTTACTGCAGAGGCTACATAGTTGTCTGTCTGAGTGTTAATCACAGTAAACAAGAGCAGTGAGGGGTCAGGACCCTCTCAGGGTCATGTGGCACCCACCCAGAGGGAGGTTAGAAGGGGGTTGACTTGACTAGACAGTGATACGTTTCATGGATAAAAAGCAGAGAAATCAGATTTTTTAGGATGTACAGAAAAATAGCAGTCTTTCTCCACATGGGGCACCACATGATGACAGGAACCTTCATTTTATTACAAGAGCTCTATAGCAGATACCATTTTTTGTTTACCAAACCAGGGCGGAAAGGATGGCATATGTTGGAGCTGTGATGAAGAGCCTTAAAGTGTATTTGGCTTATTGGGTGTGTACCTTGTGCTATCTATCCATTTTTTTCTGTCAGCTGGGCAAGTGGTGAAGGCTTTTCTTAAATATTGGGTCAATGAAAGCAGTAAAACATAATCTATAAAAATACCTTAAGTTATATTTGTACACATTTTACTGTTTTAGTTAACCTCTGGCTTATGTGTAATGCAGCTAGTTTTTTCTTTCTTTACCAATAATTAATTTTACTTTGAAACTATCTGGCATATAACCTGACAAGCCAGATGGACAGCTCCATATATCTGCCACAGAAATATTTCACTAGTCCATCTGGATAGGAGCCCTTTCAATTTGTTTTCAGGGGCAGAACGTTAAAAAAAACACAAGCTTGTGATTGGACAATCGCTTGGCTCGTCACATTCATCACAGACCAATCCACATCAAGCAGGCTTGCCTCCTATAATGTAGCATACATAGCGGCTAACAACAGTTAAAATCAGTTCATGGACGTTAGCCATAGTGGCTAACTTAGCTGCTAACAGCTAACAACAGTTAATGACCGTTACCCGTTAACTTAGCTGCTAACAGCTAATGGCTTCATACTATTGTCTTACACTAAATTGTACCAAACAGATGATTGATTTAACACCTATATGTGACATGAACCTCGTCATGACAATCCCTACAAGTAATCTTCTGAGGAGGGCAGATTTCGCCAAGTTTCACTGAGTAGCCATGAGGACAATAGGCAAATCGGCATGTCCTTTCTCAACTTTCGGTTCTCAACTTCCGGTTATCGTCACGTCCGCATTCTGCAGCTCCCACCTCTCTTCCCTGATTGGGCCGTTAAGAATTCAGCCCAGTGAATTTGTTGGACAACGGAGGCTGGCAAGACGGACCTGCAGGATTTCAGAATCAGGCAGGTCTGTCTGCTCTACAAGGCTATCTGGCATGTGCTTTCTTAAATAACTTTGTCTGTCTTAAATTGCCTCTGTAAACTTACAAACATTATAAATTCTTTAACCTCTCCCTTTAATTTCTCAGGTATAAGAAGAGCTTTAAAGAGGGAATTAATGACAGACTGCAGTTCTGCTTATTTTCAAGGGAGTCCGTCTTTACTTTAAAGAGCTCACCATCATGCTTTCTGAAGTTTTACAGTCCCCTTTGTGTTTTAGTCGCCCCTCTGTATCTGGACTTCCCCCTTCCCATGAATATCCAGGGTACTCAGTACATGAACCCTGAAAATATAAATCTGAGCTAAGGCAAAAGATGGACTCTTAAATCTCAACTCTGTCCCCAATTACAGTATATTTGATTGTTAAAAATTCAACAATGGGAAAAAAGTCTGAGACATTCATACGAGTATAATAATAAATGAAGAATGAAAAAATACAGCTAGTTTAAGTGCTATAATCTTTAATGGTTTGCAATCTTAAAAAAATCTTGAAACAAAAACATAATTACACAGGCATCTGGACAGCACTGACAATAGATCTGTAAATTAACTCTGCAGTAAGGCATGCACAAAGCTGGTAAAACAGACAAAAATCAATTTTGTCCTCAGTGTTGTCACACTTGACTACATAAAAAGCACCGAGTATTAAAGACAAATTGAACTTGATATGTAAACAGGACATTTGTACATATGAAATCTTTAACTTTATATGACGATGTGCCCTATTCATGCACACATTTAATGGCTGGCAATGTAACATTTGGCAAAATGAAGCATACAGCTATACCCAACTTTAGTTTTATGAAGTTTGATGTAGTGGATGTTATTTGTCCAGTTAGTGTGATCATTATATCATTTATTAAACTAAAGTAGATCAATGTCCAGATTTCATTAAAGAATCAAATAAAATGTGGCTTTACAACAATCTGTTATCTAAGGCTGTAAACTGGATATAATATAACCATTTACTTATTATATTTCTATTTAAAGTGCAGTAAAGTGTGTATAATGCTTGTGTGAGCTCCAGCAGTTATCAACAATATGTAAACGAAGTGTGACGTCACCATGCAAACACAGTGCAAGTTATTTATTTTAAGATACGTCACACTTGTTTGTTATTCGACCTTGATGTTCCTGAACTTCAGTCCTGTGACGATGGGAAAATATAAATGATGGTTACAACACACTGACACAGATGTCAGTGTTCCCATGACACACTGTCTGTGTCACTGAACCTAAGTAGCTTGAGTTTACATTAGCTGGATGTATTTACATTTTCTGTTTTTAACGTGGCAGAACTGACTCTAAACACAGAAATGTACCGAGTGCAATTACAAATCAATTTGTGTGGGTTAAAGATGTTCAATATTATCAGCACATTATTTATCAATATGAGCAGATGTGAAAAATCCTTACCAAATCTGTGCCATTCAAACACATTTATACACAGGTTAAGTCTCAAGCTTGTTGAGAATTAAGCTGAAGTAAATTTTTTATGCTTTAAAGTGTATTCACTTCATTTTAGGATCTAAAATATAGCAAATCTGTTGTTGTGCGCTTGAGGATTTTTTTTTTTTTTTTTTTTTACCATTGTCACATCTTCTTGACCACTCTGAAAACCAGTTAAACAGTTTGAAGGATTTTTACTTTCGAAGAATTCAAGTCTGATACAACGTCTTTAATTAAAATAAATGTGTCTTTACAATGGCCACGTGTCAGATTTTTAATATCAGACTAACATACAGAGATGTTGAATAGTCAGTATTCCCTTGCATGTACAGTTAATCAGACTACACTGAACTATAGATTCTGTGACTGCTCTACTGCCTCTGAAAAGCATCTAATTTAAAAGCATTTTAATTTGAGTATAATCTCCATGAAAATAAGGCCAATTTTCTGTTAGCAGGTTGTTACCTCACTGTTTGTGGCTCTTGAAAGGGTAGATGAAGCTTGACTTTAAGGTTGCTGTTAAAAATACATCTTGAATTTGATGCATATGAACTACTTTCAGCTATGTTGATATATCACTATCATCAAAAATCAGTTTGGATATGTCAGTTTAGAAAATATTGACCAAAGTCCGACATAGTCCATCAGTGATAAATGCTTAGTTTATTAGGGAGTCAGAAGAAGTTTTTGTCTTCTGTCAGATAATTAGAAGGATAGTGTTACATTAATTTGTACACAAAGCATTGAGTGTGCATGACATGTGCAAAACTGAAAATCTGGACTTTTCTTGAAAAAATAAAGGGGTAGGATTAAGTAAGTTTGTACTTCTATCTATTTGATGTTTGAATGTATGTTCTGCCTTTGTTTTCTTCACTTCATTGTTTTTATTTTATTTTTAAGTTCAGGTTATATTTGAAATTTACAGGCTTCAATCAATCAATCAATAACAAGGCCAAGAGTTAAAAATCTATTTCCCCCTGTTGCATGTATCATGGGACGAAGACAGAACTTCATCTGAGTTGTCTAATTAAGCTTTTGCCTTAGCTTAACTTAGGCAGGTAAACCCACTCGGTATCTGTAAGCAGGTTGTTACAGTACTGTTGGTAGTTTGAAACTTGGTTTAGCTGTTAATGTTGAAAATACATTGATCATAAACTGCATTCCTAATATCATTACTGAATGTCTGTGTGTGAGAACAAATAAATCTGTTGCTCATGATTGAATGAAGTGTTGTCTTTTTTATCTCTGTTTGACATAAGTCACAATAACAGCCAGAGTTTATCTACAGCACAGAGGAAATCTATTTTTCACAACTAAAGAAAGTTTCAGAAATCATCATGTAGGAAACAGCAAAAACTGTGATACTGTGCATCCCAAGTGAGAAACTTTCTGACATTGTTAGTGCTTTAATCACGAGGCTAATATGGCTTTGATTTTTAAGATATGCTTTTTCTTTGATTATGATTTGGGGGAAATAGCTATAATGACTTTAATAAGCAAAAAGAATCTTTGGAGCAAAGCTCACACACACACACAGACGTTTCAGCTCGAAGCAGACGGCCATCTAAGCGATAAACTCTGTAAAGCCTTGACCAGCACTTTTACCATTCACTGCCTTCCTCCACTGCATTGAGCATGCAGACATATTCTTCATCATACTGAGGTAAACTGAAACTTTATATAACTTTGTGTTGAATAAACTGTTTAATGCTTCAGGCTACACTACATACTGGAATGTATAGTAATCTAACAAACATAAGAATCAAGATATTTTGGTCAAATCATTATCAAACCACCCACCAAGCTTATTTTACATGACGGTAGGCTCTAACCCTGCCTACGCTGATTATGTCACCTCAACGTGCAGCAGAGTCACATGCTGCCTTATAGCACCCTATATGTTGCCATAGTTACTCTGCAGTGCTTGTCTGGCTTATGTATATTCAGCAGTATGTACGAGGAAAAAGTACCCGGTAGCAAATCAATATTCATAGTAGCAGTTTCTTACTTATACAAGATGAATGCCCCAAATGTACAGTAATCTCTGAAAGTACTAAGATTTGGAGGAGATGGACTTTTGAGCCATCCGTGTCGTGAACGGGTCAGTCAGTGCGGTACATGGTGAAGCTTGTGACTCTGAAATGGTACACAGAAGTCATAGAGCAAAGTGGATATTGGAGTAGGGCTGCATCTTATAATTTGCTTCAACATATAGTACCATTTGTTATGTCGACTAGGCCTATAGTTGTTCAGTTTAATGTTTTATCAGTGCAGGAATCATTTTGCTAACAAAACAAAAGCTAACATAAATACATCTATATGAAGGCAACGTCATGTGTGTGTTTCTGTGGTTGTGAGGGAGTCAGAATGGTTCTGGGAGTGAGACACACAGACATGCTGTGATTAACAAAAAACAAGCTTGCATTCATAAGTGATAGAATAATACATGCCCGAACTAGAGATAGGTTTTGCTACCTGTTCCTCATTTTCAAGGCTGGGTCTTTGCCCGAACTGAATGTTTCATTGTGGCTGACGGCACTGTCACGTAGATCTTACAAAAAACATGCTGATATGGCACATTGCAGTCAGCGGGGAATCAGATTTGGGCAAGGTCAAAGAATCAGAAGACCAGCTTGTGATACAAATTGTTATATATTGTGTGTTTCCTCCCAGGTTCCAAAAAGGAGCTCTGCAAATGTAATTCAAGGCTCTTTCTGATGCTGCACTTCCTGTGTAAAGTTTGATGGCCCAGAAGGAGACCTCAGCTGAGTAGCTTTATTTATGATCTGATTTATTCATTAAATAGATTGTTTTATGCCTTTGTCTAAATGTATCTAACTTGCCATTGTCTTGTTATGATATATTTTGAATACAGCTCTCCTTCTAACAATCTCATAAATGAAAATAATTGCTTGGACAATATAACTTGGACCTAGTTTAATTCTAATCAAAGCCTCAAACCAGTTTGAACTTGACCATTTGGTTTGTTTATTTGTAATCTCACATCCTCTACCTGCTTGTTCCTCTGAAGGCTTCTTCTCTCTCTCTGTCTATGGTGACTGAAGCAGAGGATCTTCAGTCTCTAGCTCAGCCAGCTGCCTGCGCAGGCTGTTTACTTTGCTCTGAAGTTCCTTGTTGTATTCAATTATATGAACCATTTCCTCATATGCCTCATCAAAACACTTTGAGGAGCGGTTCCAGCGTAGGAACACACCTGAAATTAAAAAGAAAAACATTTGTAAGTAATGTAGAAATCATGAAAGAGACATAAGGAAGCTTTAATACAGTTCAATAAAAGAACAACAGTTTCCACGACAGACAGATTTAAGTGCAGAAACACAACCAAGTTGCCAGATCAAAAGAATATGTCACAGAAAAACTAAAACAGTGTGGTTACATTTCCAGTTTTTGTTTGCTTCAGAGTAAAAGCCTGGTTTGGCTGTTGTATGGAGGAACTCCAGTTTCCCATCTTTGCTTTACATTATGGGGTTAAAGGTTTTCCCATGTGCAGTGATTTATTGCTCTAACGCTGTGCCGACTATTTCTGTACAGTCACAGAGCTGATCTCTGTTGCTGTGGCCAATGTTCAAGATAATGCCGTGAACCTCATAAAACTTCACTTTAAAATCCCCGGATGATTCCTTTAAGTCAGCATGCTTTAGTTTTGGAGGCAGCACTGAATGTGTGAGGTGACAGGCAAACCTCCAGCTTCAAACACAGTCTGGATGTGGGTGGTAGACTCTGACAGAGAGAGCCTGACAATGATATACTCAAAATACAAGTGTGACCACAGAGATGTGCTGCGTGACTGGAATGAAATGACACAAAAGGAAGTCACTCTTCAGTCTTCATGAGAGCTAGTGTGCAATAACAAAACACAGTGGATATACAACTCAGAAGCAGAGCTGTTTATTAAAGTTACAATTATGTTGTCATGTTATTCATTAGATATTCCAATGATCTCTGTGAAAGTATGCTGAAAAAAGTTTCTTATATTTTACATTGGAATAAAAATACCATTTGTTCAACTTAAGTTTTCATACAAGGTTAGTAGGAGCAAAAACGTGCCTTGGCTGAAAATCATACAGTGGGGGGAAGGGCATGAGGTAGACAGTTAGCATAAAAGTTTTTGATGGGTTCTTTCCCTGATGCAACAGGTAAAAAGTAAAACAAGGCAAAGATTCCTATCACTGCAGTGATGAAGACTTAAGCACTGCTCTGAATCAGTGTCAAGACAAAGATCTTAAAATCCAGACCTCATATGGGGCCTCTAAAGTGGGCCAAGAAGTCTGTGTGCCACTCTGTTGAAAGGTTGCATAAGCAGGATGACGCTGCTCTGCACGTGCTTCACTTGTTCCTGTACGTCCCAGCTTGTACAAAAAGAGGGAGGGGCTCTGAGGCTGCAGGCTCTATATGGCCTCTCACAGTGGACAGTTGAACCTGCTGACCTCTCATTTGTCTGGACTCCAACATCCAATTTGTCTTTATGTTGGGCATCTGAATTCTTGGAGCTGAAACGACACTGCAAGACTAAATGTTTATCACACCAGGACTTCTGAAAAGGACTTCCTAAATGCTCTGAAACATCCTCTGAGACCAAATGCTTCTCCAGTGCTTCAGTGGATTCTCTGTGTGTTAGACTTTCCCATTTATGTCTATTTTCCACTTACTGCCTAAATATTTGTGCCTTATATAAATTAGGTTGTTTTATTTGGTTTTTATTTTTTTTCTTTTATTTTGGGTATTAGCTTTTCACTTTTTTAACTTAATTTTGTCCTTATTATTGATAATTTGTTTTCATTACTACATGAATGCTACAGTTTGATATTATCCTCAAGAAAATTCAAGTTTTTGTTTTTTCATTAACACATGACAATAAGGCAAGAAATAAAACAATAAGATTCTGTTAACATCAATGTCGTGGTAATACAGTAGAAAAAATACATACAGGAAAGTATTCAAGATAAAAAATACAGTGACATTAATCAAGAAGCATAACTATGATAATTTGTTAATTAAAAAACTGTACATGTGCCTGGACTCAGCAGTGAATCAGTAAATGAATAGCAGTGTGTGTGCACGGACTGATGTCGGGGATAAAAAAAGCAGATGGGCATGGATTCAAGGGTTGAAAGGATAAAATCCGTGAGTGAGCAGTAATACCAGAGGATAGACTTGAGTAACATTTAAGGTGTGAGTTGTTGAAATAAGGCAGGTAAAGAATAAGAAAGTAAAAAAAGGTATATGTGCATGGACTGAAGTAGTATTAAGAAAAGACATGTATGATCTAATAGGAGTGAAGGAAAGTGGTTACACATAAATGAGCTGAAGCATGTGTGCATGCATGAACGAAAACAAGCATATGCATATGAAAAAAGTACATGAAGACTAAGTTAAGCCAAAAGAAGTGTATATGCATGAACTAAATAATAAATAAATGAAAAGAAACACTGTGTGCATGGACTTAAGTGATGGTTCACTGCATCTTGCTTTTATTATACTTCTATTAACTGCTACTTGTGACTTGACCATCTGTTATGTTTGTCATTCTATCTACAATATTCTGCAGAAGACCAAGTGTCACCACAGACTTGACATCCAGAACTAAGATAAAGGGTTTCCGTCTCTGAATATGATTTTTATTAAGACCATATTGCTTAGAAATATTTTTTCACTATTTTTGATTTTGCTGTTGTAGGACTTTAGACCTCTATTTGTAAATTGTTTGCAACAGAACAGTGCCCATGATAACACTAGAGTGCTGACAAGTACTATGATAAGTGAGCATGCTGTATGACTTCTAATGCTTACTAATAGTTAACCCGCCTGGTCACTGTGCAGGTCTAAGGTTTCAGTAAAGATACAGAACCTTCTGTGCAGCCTATAATAAGACCAAAATGTCTGCCAAACACATCCTGAGGAGGCGGGAGGAACCAAGTAACGCAGGTGGAGTGTGGCATCATGGCCACAAAACCTGTCAAAACTTGCCTTGCTACAAGGTGCAGAGTGATTTTAGCATTGAAGAGTTAGGTCAGAATATGATGTTTCATTCACACTGAACGGTTTAACTTCTGAACATTAAATAGATATTTTGTTTGTTTTTGTGAGCAGAAAAATGCAGAAAAGCACCAAGGTCTCTGTGACTGCTATGCCATGCATTAATGCTTTTGGAAAAGTGCGTAGGATTGCTGTTTACACTTCAGTGAATGTATGTCTTGATGCTTGGTGCTGTGTTTACTCTAGACTCAAAGGGTCGCTCAGTTCAAAGTAACTGCATTGGATGCAATTTACCAATGGCGCCCCCCTCTGGTAAGACTATTCACCTGTCTGTGAATACAAACAATGGAACAAACGATGGCTGGTTGCATATTTGTGGCTGTCATAACCACGCCAAACAACTTAATTAGGTGTTGATTACAGACCGGGCCAAAACCTGAAGCAAACCCACATTTGATTTCTGCATGCATGTGCTTGTTTTATCTTTTCTCTCTCACAGGACTGTTCTCAGGTTACTTAGGTGCAAATCAACCATTTTAAGCATGCAAAGCCTAAAGTATTAATAAAAAAAGCCTGTAAAGTAAATTCTGACTGTGTCTGTCTAAAGGTCTTTCAAAAACTAAAGGCAATACTCATCCAAAACTGAGGCACATATTAAAATAAATACACTGTCACCAAAACAATCTCTGAAACTGAGGTTCATTATTATATTTTTCAGAATACATTTATTTCTGCTTAATGTCACATTCATCCAAGTCATTTTACAGGGATTTTTTGACTCCTCAGAGCAGTGTCAGCAGAAGTTTTGAGCTGCAGCTACCTTTCCCTCTCTTGCTTGTGCTCAGACCATTCTGTGTCGCATCATTCTGTAGACTTCATAAACAAGTCTTAAGTTTTTGCTCACACCCACAAAAGACAGGACAGAGTGGACTCAGAAAAAAAGTTCCCTCCATCCAAAGTTTTTTATCACTAAGCACAAAACTGTGATGCATGAGGGTCTCCATTTAATGTTTTAAAAGGAGTAAATGTACTAAAAAACATATTAGTTACTGATGTCACAGCAATATTTTGTCTCATTATGCAAAATTTCACAATGAAAAGAAAAAAAGCACAAGTGCAAGGTTTGACCTTTCCTCTTAAATCAGACTGCAAATCAAAGAAAATGCATCGGAAAAGGTGTGTATGTATTGTTCATAATATTTACTGTCTATTTTAATCATATTTCAGGTGTTGCTGTGTACCGTCTTTGGAGTGGCCATTTTCATTTCTTTTTTTAGCTTCACTTCTACATGAGACTTTGGGTGTTGGTGACTTTCTAAATCCGACATGTTAGTATAAATGACAAAAAAAAAAGAAATGTATATTGTCACATGCAAAAGCACAAACAAGCAACATTACAGTGGTCCACCAGTCAATTGAAAATGTCACACAACTGAATACACATGAAGAAAATATGAAAAATATTCTGCTATGATATGATGGAAAATAGTACAATTTCAGAGAAAACAGAGGGTTAGTTGGATGTGACTGTTCTATAAAACTCCACTCATGAATTGATATTCATTTGTAAAAATGTTTTAAAAATGGAGGTAAAATATGCTTTCAAAAAGTAAATCCTCTGTAACTTGCATTAAAACAGCTGAAAATGGCTTGAATTTTTAATTTAGCTCATGAACAAAGTTTTACTTCATGCATTTTACTTCATATTGATAAACTTCGATTTAACAACTAATTGAGTGGAATGTATTTGTCCTTTTTGTTAAATTACGTTACAATGTTACATCTTACTTAGCAGACGCTTCCATCCAATCAATGAACATCTGAGAGTACACCAAGTACGACACAAGCAAGAATCTAGATCATCAGAAACATCATAAGTAAGTACAACAAACTGTTGCAAGTCCGATTGAACACAGAAGCTGCCACGTAGTACCGAAGGCAGTCTTATTTTTGTTTTTTAACCAGCAATAGACAGATAATTCTGTCAAGTCAACTCATATCATCATAACTATCTTCATCATCACACCATGAATAATCATGCCCGTAAAGTTAAGAACATTCAATAGATTTCAATGATTTAGCCTGCTGGCATTGTACACTGCATAAATGTGACCCTCTTTGTAATCAAAGTTGCCTTTTGCTTGTAAAATGACTTGTTTGCTTGTGAAGTAGCAACTTGTTTTTGAAACGCACAACACAACTAAATGTTATTACTGTCAGTTATATCATTATAATTATTATTTTCACTATTGTAGACAGTCCCTTAAAGACAAAAACAAATAACACTTTTAGCAAGCCACCTCTTATCCTATCCTCAAACCCCTTTAAAGCTGTAATTTCTTGTATAGTCGAACCTGACATCAGCATACAGAGGCAGAATATGTAGTCCTTTATTTTAATTAGCAGAAAATTCTCGAAGTCACAAGGCAAAAGAATGATATGAAATGATATGAACAACAGAAAAATGTGATTAGGGCATCCCTCTTTTTCACTCTGTAGTACAGCATGTTCTGTGCCAGTCTCTTACCTTCCCACAACAGCAGGCTCTGAGGGGCCACAGAGGGCCAGATCACAAGACTGTTGACCTCGTAGAGAGGGTTGGTCAGACGCTCCAGTTCTTGGGGACGATTCACCCACGACCAGAGGGACACAGTCTTCTCGGGGAGAGATAGTTTGGTTCTGTGAAAATGATTAAAAGTTGGGGGTTACACATAAGAAAAGTGGGTCCTTACAGGGACAGTTTGATGTTTGTGATGTTAGATTGTATGTGTTTCACATCAAAAGTAAATAGGTTAATCACTGTATTATTACTGTATTACTATACTCCAAGTGGGAGGACACGTGGGCTATGCAGTATGCTAATGTAGTACCAAAAATAAAATGGCTTGCTAATAGAAAAGTGAAGCATTGTAAATGTTTCCAATTCAGTGTACATCACTCTGAAGTTGTGTTTTTAGTTTCACTTAAATATCAGTTATTTACTCAGAGTTTTGTCCCATACAGCAGGAAAGCATAGCTCTGTTTCTATGCTGGTCCTCTCCTGACAGTGTCAGAGCTAACCAGCACCCCTGAGGCTGACGGATTTACCACTGACATGAACCTCAAAAACACCATCTCAAAAATACTGAAGTATCCAAGTTCTGTAAAATGGAATTGTAACATGTCCAATGAAACCAAACCAAACTTGATTTTGTCACAGGCGTTAGAATGGACTCCGAGAAAGTCACCTAATCCAACACTGTTTCAGTAAAGCTGCTTAGTGAGCAATGATTAAGAATGTGAAGGACAAGGCTCCACACGTAACAGACACACTAATGACCTGAATGCAGTAATTTCACTTTCGAAAGGTTGTATGGTAAGATATTAAATGACTAATTTGTTCTATGAAGCACAAATTACACACACTTAAAGAGAAGTCGTTTGAAAATTAACTTCAGCAGAATTACCTTTCTGCTGTGCTGTTGCCCAGGAAGGTGCCAAACTGAGAGGCATAGGCATGTTCGAACAGAAGCACCAAAAAGCACTCGTTGAACTCAAATGAGCAGGGAAACTGTCGAAGGATCTGCCAAACACAGTCAAGGAAGAGCAGGAAGACCGGCGCCTCTTGTCGAGGTTTGTTGTTGGAGTAGGCAGACGTGGCACAACGCTGCTGGAACGGATGACCCGCCTGGGATAGGTGATCGAAGAAAAAAATGTTTATGGAGTTATCAAGCATCAATTCAGTGCTTTACCAAAACCATTTTTCTGAAAAACAATGTAAGAATGTTCTAAATACCTAAACAAATGGGTCTAAATATGTTTACATTCTTCATAATAAAGTGCATTAACATATATTGTATGTCATGTATTGAAGGCTGCTGCACACTTTTCTAAACCACATGCAAGACTTTTACAGCTCCATATTAAAAAAAACATTTTAATACCATATACATAAACATGTTTGATGGGCTTTTTTTGTCTTGGGGACAAATTTCTTTTACCCTCTGTTTTCCGCATTTCTCTCCTTTCCTCTATTGTGTCGTGAATGCTTACATAAATGCTTGGCCACAAACTGTGTTAGCTGTTTCAAGAACAACCAGATTGACAAAAACACTCAAATAATCTCACAGTGCTCGAAGATAAAGTATTAGGACATGCCACAAATTGGTAAATCAAATTTTAGACCTCTATCTAAAATGACTTGAGTGGCTTTTAAGACATTTTATGACTTTCATTTTATTTAAATTACATTATTTCAAAACTTTAGAGGATTTATTAAGGATGAACAGGAAATCTTAAATTGCTTACTTTATATTAGGGCTTAAAAATAAAACGTTTGTTTAAGTTCCAATCATCATATTATATTTATCGATTTATAGTGCTTAACAAATTCATCAGATCACCACCCAAAGTAAGGTCAATGCCACATCTGCCCAAAATTAACGGCATTAGTAATTATCAACATTATTTTTAATATTTCTCTAATGGTTAGCAAATCCTTTTTTAAAAGATTATTTTTAGGGGTATTTTGTGCCCCCATTGACAGGAGAGAGCCAGTTGATAGGCCTGTGAAGGGAGAGAGAGAGTAGGGGAAGACACTCTGCAAACTGGTCACAGGCTGGACTCCACCAGACCAGTACCCCCATGTACTGTAGAAGCTCCTTAACTCAGATTATGTTTTAAAGCTAAAGCAAAATTATTGTTGTAACACATGAAATGTCAAATGTACTGTTCTAAAAACATACAGAAAAAACATTAAAGCACATGATTACTTCTTGATTAAGATGTCAAATTTTACTTGTTAACTTGCATTCCTGGACAGAAAAAAAAGCTTTAATGGTTGAATGATATGCTTAATTAATTTCTGACTTTTCAGAGAAGCAGCTTCATTCCTGTCCACTAAGTATATCCAATAAAAGTAACATTTTCTGTGTTAAAATGTTTTTTAAAGATTTCTAAGATATTTCTTTTCTCATTTCTATGAAAGGAGGTCTAATACATTTGTAAAGCAACTGTGAATGAAAGTTACAGCTGCAAGAAAAAAAAACCTGTACAGGAGACAATTTCACAGTGCTTCAAAGGTCACTGAGGCTAACCTGGAGCCACTCTCTCTCCACCAGACCTTGGAATCCTCTGATGGTCCTGCAGGCTGGATCAAGGATAATCTGAGCCAAAGAGGTCACCTGCAGGGTGGAGTCTGTGCCCTCTGTGCCATGAACGAGCACCGAAGCTCCCTCTCTGAAACAAACATACAGAACAGTCAATATACTGTAGATGCAAACACAGGCAGTCTTCAACACTTAAAAAAGAACAACACTGAAGTGGCAGACTGAGCCAAAGAGTCAGAAAGATGACTATAATGAGATCTGAAAAAAGAACAGTGAAGAAAAGTACATTTTTACATCAAAATACAATCAAACAATCCAAATCTGTCTTCACTGTTAATGTTGCTGTTTTTGGACACACAGAGAGGACATACAGGTAAGAACTTTTCATTAAATGTACAGACATCATTCTGGTTTGGTGCTATCCAGTCTAGTTTTGCACTAGTCACATAAAATTAACGGCAAAAAAATAAAAAGTGATTTTTCTAGAAAATGTTACCTTCAGTAAGATAACCAAGTGTTTTCACAGGTACAAGAAAATGACACAAATGAACACTGACATGTAAAACCTTGAAAACAGACAAAAAGATAAAATAAAACTCTGATTCTCTGACCTGTCGATACACTGAGCAGCCAAACACGCCGTTGTGAGGATCTCTTTGACGTGCGTTTGCCAATTTGAAGCCTCTAATTTACTCAACCAACGGTCCATATTGTTGGACTGGTCGTTACACGCCTCCACAAGCTTGATCAGACTCTCCTGGAGGATGCTGGCTCTGAAAATGTCAGATTTGGACAATACACACAAATACAGTTTCATAGGAGCATGATTAGAAATGTTGTTAAATATTTCAAATAAAAGTTTTGAAGAATAAATGAGTCTTACCTCTCGATTGCCTTGTTGATCCTCCTCCACTGTGGGTAGCTGGCCTCCGCTTCAAATCCTCCACCTCGAGCTTTGGCCTGCTGAGCAACATTGATGGTGCGGGTGTCGATGATGTAGCCACGCTTGCCTGGCCTCAGGGTGGCATTTATCAGCTTTTCATCTTCCTTACACCGTCGCCCGTTTGTGCCAGTCAGAGGCTGCCCTGCTCGCATCATGACCTATAAAAGAAGATGATAAGCCTTAGAGCTACTCAGAAAGTTGGGCAACAAGAATGCAATCTTTTTTTATTGCAAAAACAAACAACACAGACAGAGACTAAGACATATAGCAAGACAGGTTTCATAACAGACAACTAGAGTGGTTTTACCATTTTGGGGGAAACACAATAGACAAAAAAAACAAAACATACAAAAACCAAACAAAAATAAATAAATAAGAGCAAATAAGAAAAGAGGGAGCTATTTTCTGTGTGTATGATGTGTCTCAGTGTGTTTTATTCTTCATCAGAAAAACATTGTCTACTTCAACAAATTGTTAAATTTTTCCTGAATGCATTAATTTAAGTTAATTAGGTCCACTAGTTTGTTTGTGTTAAGTTTATTAGAAGGTATATTTACATTATTCACAGTATGTACACATTAAATTAATTTGCTACAGGTCATACACCAAGCAGGGCTGAACAATGTTGGGAAAAAATTACACTGCAATATCTTTTTCTTTTTCTCAAAAAAAGATTTTTTTCTTATTTTGGTCATAGTCAACATTGGATTTTAAATCCTCTCTTTTATGTTGAACCAGTTGGTGGGCTCCTATAATGCCCCACATGTTTCATCAGGGCCTGTAAATAATGAAATTATAGCTCTGAACTGCCCACAGACAATGTAATAAGTAATTTTGCAACCAAATCGACAGCCATTTTTTTATTTTATGAAGCAAGAATAAAACCATTGATCTTCAGCATACTCTATTACAATCTCAGAAAGATGGAGACAGTGTGAGAACCATTGGAAATAAAGAAAATAACAATGTTGGCTGTCAGGAGTTATTTTAGGTGCTAACAATTTTGTCCCTCTTTAACATTTTGAATCTTCATTTGTGTTTGGAATGGCATGACATAATGAATGAAACTGTTTTAATAAACATGGAATCATCTTTAAAACTCCTCTTTATGTGGGCAATGGCCCCCTATGCCCCCCTGTGCTCAGCCCCTGCTCTCCTCCCTTCAGCGCTCTGACTGTACAACAGACATGAACAGAAGGAGCAAAAGAAGGAGATGCATTTTTTATGAGCTAATCTTCACACAATCATGTTGCCAACCATCTGTAACAATGTCAAAAGTTGCATCAATTGACATGAACATAACGTGATATGAAACAAAGCTCACCAACGCAGACCAACAGCTGATGATAAACGTTCACGGCAGCATGACCGCACTCTCAATGGACTTTATAGTGCATATGTGTCAAACTCAAGGCCTGGGGGCCACATCCGGCCCGTTGGACAATATATCTGGCCCGCGAGATTGTTTTATATAGTTTTTGTTTTTGTAATTAATGGCCTGGCAGTATGAAGTGCTGATAACACACAAACTACAGATCCCATAGTGCAGTGCAACAGCTGCCTTGCTGAACAAGAGACAACTGCAGCACCCTCTAATGGGTGCAGGACAACTGGGAACAAAGCACAATTTTTATATAAAATTTTCAGTTTTTTTTTTTTGTTGCATGTTCACATTTCCAACTTTTTATTTTGAGGAGATATTTTTATGCAGAGCAAAAGCTTTTAAAGTTATTTATAGTTTCAGTTTCTTTATTCTGTAATAATAGTATTTGTGTCCATTTATTAAAATTTATTTTAAAAAAAAGTTTAGTTTTAATGTGTTCAATAAATATTTTTCCTTTTCGGCCCTTGACCTAAAGTGTGTTTTAAATTTGGCCCCATGTGCAATTGAGTTTGACACCCCTGTTATAGTGGGTCAGATTATTAACAAGCAGCTGGACAATGTATTGTCAATAACAGGAAATGTATTGACACACTTCATTTATCAAAATGCCTTTTTGCAACATGTCCATGTGTCTGACTCTGGAGTAGCAACGTTGCTCATGATGCATTCACACATCATCATACAGTAACTGACATTTACCATTCATTGGTGAAAATTACATTCTGTTGCTGTGTTCAACGCAGCTCGACATACAGTATCTACAGGAGAAGGAAACACTGTGCTCATGGAGTGTTTCCAACAGGCCCCTGACTAATTGTATATGGTTTTTAAATGAGTAGATGTAATTCTTGTGTAGCGTGCTCAACTGAAGGGGACTTTGGTCTACTGTAGGTTAGCACTACTCAGTGTTATGCAAATGTTTCGTGATGGCACTCAACAGATGTATATGCCATTTCACCATGTGCAGCTGCAGCTGGGGTCAGTATTCCAACAACATGTTTAGAAGATGAAGATGGTCATCCCAAAAAGGGTGCCTGAAGTTGTTTAACAGAAGTCCAGGCCTGAGGAGGAAGCAGCTGAGTAACAGAGATGAACACAGCAACTAAGGGCAGCAAAGAGCGGGAAGGAAAACTCTTGATAGTTTCTACAGGCGTGTTGGATCAAATGTTTGAAACTAACAGTGTGTCAGTGTGTGAATGCAGCTAAGATATGAATACAGGGCATGTACAGAGTTTGCATAAACAGTTGTTGTATCTCTGCCGGGTATTCAGTGAGAAAAACAGGAAACAGGCTTCAGATCACTCTTAACCACCACAGTGATGTGGCATGCTTTAGGACACATGACCAACATCGTACATACTGCAAAGCGGCTAGTGCTGATTTGCAGAAATTACAGTGGAAAAAAACAATGAATTACTCAGCCATAAGATCCAGTCTATAAGTTAACTGTTAAGGCGGTTGTTACCATAATGTGCATGTATCATTCAAATTTGTGAATAAGTAAATAAATGCACTATTGATTGTGTAGAATGTGTTCATCTTTGTTGGGGGAGGAGATGCTTGCTGCTTTTTTTTTTACCTTTCTTCTTTTTGTTCTCTCTTCAGGATAAATGAGTAGAAGGGTGGTTTATTCTACTGTCAACAGTTTAACTTTTAACAAGTTTTCCTGTTTTTTGGGGGGTTAGAAATTAAAACATGCAGTGACCTGTAAAAGCATTCAAAAAAGCAATTACTTTGCTCAAACGACACCAGCCATAAAAAATACCCAGCTTTTAAGTATGTAACTTAACTCTAAGAGAGTTTAATTTCACAATAATGTAACAACCCATTTCCCAGGCTCTTACCATGCCATTCTTTTTGTGGTAGTAACTCATGACTGGAAAACGACCGCTGTGACGGAAGGTAGCAACTTTCTTCAGAGTCTCATCATCGATATCTTTGGGCACAGCCACTAGAGGGGGGTATGACGGGCACACGGTGAAGTCCTTGTTCACTTTGCTCAGTCTCCACTCATCAGTCTGAAAAAAAAAATAAAAAATATCAACTCAAAAAGATGTTTCAAGGACTCCCTGATATGTATAGAGTTACTTTAAATTTCCTTATTTAAAACGTCTGTACCATGGACTCCAAATCTTTAAAGACATCTTCAGGTAGAAACGAGTTCCAGCCATCCTCAATTACTTCAAACATAGGCCGGTAGAAGAAAGGATACATCAGGGAGACTGAATCCAGTGTGGACAGAGCCTGAGAAGGAAACATTAAAATGATATACTTTATCATTCAGTTGTTTGACACTTGGTACGTTTGGTCCACTGACAGTTTGGTCCATATACAGAAACAAAGTGCTCTAGTAAGCCTGTTTATCAGGACAGTTTAACTAAAGCACTTTTCCAGTTAAGTCCACCACAGGTACAGAAACATATACCTCCAAGTTAACTGCTGTTGAGTTTCTTCTTGTTGAACTTACTAAAAAGTCAGCAAACGGTTAATTGGCTGCTGCTGTTATTATTCTCATAGTCACAGCCTCCCCTCCCAGGCTTTTAATCACCTTCAGTACCTGGCAGTTTCATAATAGTTTCATGTTTAGAGACGCTTGTTTACTTCACCTTGCCAATTTCTATTTCCAATTTTTTCCTGTCCTGACATGCTGTCACCAATTTAGGCCAATACCGACTTCCCTCTCCAAAATGTTGTTATCGGCACCAAACAAATTTTCTGCACAATAATTTTAATCGACAACTGATTTCATGTTTATAATAAAATGTTGACGGTTAATAAAATGTAATTCCAACACCTTCAGAATTGCCCTAGACATCTCTCAGTTATACTGTGACTAACTTACTCCAGATTATTTGAGCCTTTAAAAACCTTTATTTCCTTATTATTGTTACCTTAGACTCATTTCAGGAGCACTTGAACATGCATCTCCAATTTGTCTTATTAGTATTTACTGTAATCCTGTCTGTCTGTCCATTACTGATTGTTTTGTTTATGTAAGTCCAAGTCAAGTCTTTCTTAAGAATGACACCCCGTGGCTCAATGAAACTGGTTATATAAATAGAGGCTTATAACATTATGTTCAGTAGTAAATAAATAAGCAACTTCACAACATTGTATATTTCATTTACACATTACTTTTATTACAACTGAGACAATACTTAAATGTAGAATTCTACATGACTTCTGCCACATGCAGCATTTTTGGTGTTTGAAAATACTGAGCATGTGCAGAACACCTTGTTCTGGTCAGACTGAGGTGCATGCATGTTCATGTAAATCCATCTCCACTTCAACCATACCATCAAGATGTGTTTGTTTAACCTGTTGTTTAAACTTTTAAAATTCAGTTTAGTACAATGCCAATCGGCCTTCTGTGTTTACCCATTTAACATTTCTTACCTCGACAGAGCTGGCAATGTTGAGGCACTCCTCCATGCCTGGGATGTCGAGCTGAATCATCCTTAAGTCTTTGCATCTGACTATGATGCTTCCCTTAGAGCCAACAAATCTGTGTGAAAAAAAATCAAAGGTTCATTTCAAAAAGGGCATATTGTTAGTTTTGAGGAAAAAATGAAGGCCTGATGCTTGCACCATTGCCTCCTGCTCTGACATGTCAGTGGATGTTGCACGTTTCGCTCACTTTGTTTTTGTTTTGTTGTTAAACTGTTAACGTTCCTACATTCCTTTGACATATCACAAGCCTTGAAATATTAATAGGTATTGATGTCAACAAAATCTAGGGCCAGATTTTCACAAATGGCAGACTGAGTTCAGTTCAACAGCTTCATCTGCGCGTGTGCTAGCTTGTAAACAAACCTACTCAAATCATGTTTTTCCAGAACTGAGTGCTTGTGGCATCACCAAATAATAGTCTTGTCCTCAGTGTTGTTTACACGTCCACACCCTTCTCAACCACAAAAATTTTCAAATCCAATCTGTGGGAAACATTCACAATGACCCAAAATAAGACTTGAACTCGTTACCAAAGACATTCAGATCCTCTCTTTTAACTATAAAAGTCGAGGAAAGGAGAAAATGTTGGAGGTGAAATACTTACATCTGCTGCTCACAAATACGCACATAACATCAAAAATAAGTATGACAAAAGGTGACTCTTTTTGCAAGCAGTGTTCTTCCATCAAAAGCTCTATCATATTACAAAGTGCGAAACTTCTCTTGAAAAAGCTGTAACATTTTTAGTTAAGGGATGTATCCATGAGTTAAACACAGTTGGTACAGCATATGAGTCCGAATCAGGGGTGCCAAACTCAATCCCATAAGGGGTCCAAAATTTAAAATTCAGCCTGGATTTGGGCCAAACAGAATCAATATTTATTGAACCACTTCAAGCCGATGATGTTTAATTCAAATACTTTTAATTTGAACAGCATATTTATTTTTCGGGCAAGCTGAAAAGTCACTTTAAGCACTGACAAATACATTTGTTTGCTGAGCACTTATCAGACTGATGTTAAAGCAGAGGGAGGAGGGGGTGGGTGCACAGGTCCTGCTAATGGCTTATGCTCTACAATCTTTTGGTACTAGCAGAGCACCCAATTCCATCCTACCACCTGGTTCTCTTTAACCCTATCCCAGCTTTTACTGCCCCCTTTCTGGCTCTGTCTTTTGTCTCTTCAACTTAAATAAAGGCAAACTAATAGAGAACCATCTAATTGTATTGATGATAGCACTGATTGATATTGCTTTGTCATGTTACTCAATCTGTAAATTAAGGCAATTTCATTATCATTTGATCATAATGTTGATGTGGTTTATGCACAACTCTGTTAGCACAGTCACAAAAGAAGTTACCACAAGTTTTTTTTTCCAGGCATAAATCTATTCTGTGGAAACCCAGGACAAGATCCAGAGCTGTGGGAAACACTGCATTGAATCAACTGCACTGACTGATCAAATTAAGGAATAAAATCAAATTGTGAAAAAAACTTGTTTGATTTGGCTGTTAAACTTTACAACATAAGATGAGCCTTACAACTCTGTGGTGCAGTCAAATAAATATGCTATTTAAGTTACAACCTAACAAGTCTTTACATAGCTGCATAGTGGTGCAGCAGGGGGCACTGGAGCCCACTGCAAGAAAGTTGCTGGACTACGCGCCCAGTCTAGCAGGGCCTTTATGTGGGCAGTTTCACATTATCAATATGTACTCAATGGGTTTCTCTTACTTCTTCTACTCTGGCTCTTCTCCACAGACCAAAGTACATTGGTTAGGGTATTTGGTGACTCTGAACTGCTCTTAGGTGGGACAATGTGTGTGAATGGTTACTTGTCTGTACGTGTCTACCTGTGATTGGCTGATGACTAGTCTTAGGTGTACCCTGCCTCTTGCCCAGTGACTGCTGGGATAGACTCCAATCCCCCTTCATCCTTTAACAAGAAGTTAATAAAGAATGTACACACAGAGGGTGCAACAGACTCTTGGACTGTTTATAGTCAGCGATGCTTTGAGGTGATGTGATGTGCTGGTGTTAGTCCACCAGGTTTTATCAAGTTCAGGGTGAACCCAGCGGCTGAGACTTCTTCATGCTTCTGTCAACAGACAAGTTTTATTGTTTTTTTTTAACATTTCCCGCAGGATGTGGCACCTAACACAGAACCAAAACTACTAGAAAATTACCAGCTGATCGTGGCATCATTGTAAACTGACTGGTCAGCAGACAAGCCTGACATCAAATCCCACAGAGAAATGTTAGTTGTTGTCAAAGGAAAGTTGAGACAGCAAAAGCTCATTTTTAAAGCAACCTTGACTTCTACAACAGCTTATCAGTAAAAGGACCCCTGGCCATGTATACATGAACACACTCAAATAGTGTTTTTAGGAGTTAAGGGAGCATTTACGAAGATTATCAAATGTAATGTTCTAATATTGTGCAGCCCATATTAGTGGCATATGCACTATCTGACATATGTGGTCAGATAGTGCATATGAATTACAGCATGAAGGTTTCTGGTTCTAATCCTGTGCCAGTCAGGGACTTTATGTGTAGAGTTTTGTGCTGTCATGTTCTCCCCGTGCGGCACTCTGGCTTCCTTCCTACGGCCCAAAAAATGCTCATCAGAGTAATTGGTGACTCAAATTTGCCCATGGGCGTGGGCGGGAATGGTTGTCTGTCTATCTATGTAGCCCTGTGGTCAGATGGTGACCGGTTCAGGGTGTACCCCACCTCTCACCCAATATCAGCTGGGATAGGCTCCAGCCCCCCGCCACACCAAAAGGGAAAAACAGTACAGATAATGGTTGGATGGATGTTCTATTTTTCTGAGATACTGGAGTTGTATCACTGTAACTCTATGAGCTATGAGGTTAAGGTTTTGCACAACTGGTTCTTAGAGACTTAAGATATTCATATTCAGTGACCTGATAAACATTTGCTCAAGAAATTAACAATACTATGAACAAACATGCATCAGAGGTGTTCAGAAGCAAAGTGGTGTTTGGCTTGAATTAAAGAAGCTGCAGCACATTACCTTTTCTCTATGGAGTCAATGTTTGAGTGAAGCAGCCAAAGCTCCTCTGTGTTGTCCTGTCTAGATGACAGAATGAGGTGATGACCGGTCAGGCACAGAGTCCCCTCCACAGTGGGCATACAGGGCCGATGTAAGTGGACCCCGTCCACCCGGGGTGTCTTTATCAGCTCTGCAAACTCCATCACCAGACCTGAGGAACAGCCGACAGGGGAGGGAATGATGAGGCTGAAGGTGCAGCCAAAGATTCAGAACACTAAACCCTGCTCTGCTTTAATGATTTTAGAGACTAACAAACAGGAAAGACAATGTTAATGTACACGAATCGACAAATGCTGCAATAAACTGTCGGCTAGCTCAAGTTAGCTCGATTCAGGAAATGAAGCGGCTAATGCTACCTAGCGAGCTAATAAAAGAAACGAAACAGCGTCACTCCGTTTTGCAGCTCCGACATTAAAGAATAAAACACAAGATGTCTGAACCGAGCTGGACGACTGACATTAATGCTTAGACTTATTATCAAACAGATTCTTGTTAATCTTACCGTTTCAATCGCTGTTGGGCAAGACTGGTACGTTTACAATAACAATCCGCCTACAAACATGCGATTTGACAATGGTTCCTAACACGACACTATACGCTTTAAATAACATGTCACCAACAAACGGAGTCTTCAGCTGTTCTACATTTTGGCAGTCAAAATATATTGATAAACTTTCAAACAACATATGATGTTAGACAGTATAGTTTATAAATTATATCAACAGTATTAAAGTATGTTGATTCAAGAAAAAAAAAGCCAGGTCATGCCAATCTAGTACTTGTAATGAAGATTATAGTAAGCACCATCTATTGAAATATGCTGATTGAAAACAACATAATCTATAGTGCTTAGTCCAGTTGGAGATTTTTTTCACATTCTGTTTTATTTAAGCTGCATCGTGGTGCAGCGTGTAGTGCACACCTCACAGCAAGGTTGCTAGTTTGACCCTGTCAGTCCGTGCTCTTCAGTGTGGAGTTTGTGTGTTCTCCTTGTGTATGCTTTGGTTCTTTGTCCAGGAACTTCAGCTTCCTCCCACAGACCAAAAACATACTCATCAAGTTAACTGGTGACTGATTGGTGTTGTAAGTGTGAACAAAATGGGTTGTCCGTCTCTCAATGGCCGATGGTACCTGTTCAGGATGTGGCCTACTACCCCCTCCCTCGTCCAGTGTCAGCTGGGATAGGTTCCAGCCCCCCATGACACTGAAAGGTGTAGATGATAAATGGATGGATTTTTTTATTTAAGAGCATTTTTTTTAAAAATGTATGTTTTGGGCATTTATTGTGAGGAGAGAGACTGTGGATAGGCTTGTGAAAGGGGGCGAGAGAGTAGGCAGACACTCTGTAAACTGGTCACAGGCAGGATTCGAACCTGGACCGGCAGAAGCAAATACATGTGGTGCCTGGTTGCTAACTACTCTGCCAAACCAGCACCCCACTTGAGAGCATTTTTTAAAAATAAAATTCACTTTAATCCTAAATATGCATATGCATGTCTGTTTATGATGAGAAATACCAGACACGCTACAGGGCAATGTTTGTGGTCTTAACTATACAGATGTCAAATCTAGCCTTTTATGGCCTCCTCCTATGTGGTTGGGCTCCAGAAAGCATGTCAGTGAAACTATGGTCAAACAGTTTTATTAAAGGTAAATGACCTTTGTAGATCCTCGAAACCAAAGACCACGACCTTGTCTATGTGAGCAGTTTTGTATATTAAAATAACAAATCGCTGAAATTGTATTGTTTGGTAATCATAAGAGGGGTATTGTTTTTTGTTCAAGAATAAGACCTCATGATCATAATAGTTCACATACTCAGATCATATCTGTTAAATAAATGATGACTAATTGCTATTTTTAATCATCATAATTGAGATTTACTCTTTTGGGGAAGACAAAAAGTTGAAAACTATAGACCTATGGTATCACTGCATTGAAGTCAGTCTTTGAAAATTGAGATGATGGCAAAAAAGACAATTTCTCATTCTTTTTTATTATGATGGCAAGTATTTCAGCTTTCCCCTAAGTGTATGTCCAACTTTCTAAGACTGCTTCATCTATCAAACATTACCCTCAGCTGAATTATATTGAATATATTTGACTCTGAAGATTATCAATAATGGCCACAAGGTGGTGACATTGACAGAATTTTGAAAGCTGATTTAAACTGAATTTGAGTCTCATTTAAAAACAACTGGACCTAGGAATCTAAGAATAAATGTAAACGGGATAAATGAGTGTTGCAGTTGATAGGAAAAAAAGTATTCAATCCTGTATTTTACAATGACAACAACTATGGTCAGTCAATTAAGCATCCCCCAGGCAGTTCTGATGTTTATAACATTAGGGCAACAAAACCTGGTTGATTACATTAAAAACTAGAGATATCCAATCTAACCTGATGTCCAAGGAGGGTAGAAACTGACACATGAAATCTTGTAACATCCCACTAAAGGAGGAGTAAATTGGCATCTATACTGTCTATACAGTGAGACTACAGTAACAAGCAATTACAGCCCAACACAAGAGGAGGGAAAAAATAAAGAAATCCCAGGGGAGAGATTTCACAGAAGAACCTATTTCTTCTTGGATGACTGGGGATTGATTAGGAGCCATATGGAAAAAAATAGCAATTTCATTGAAGTGACAAAGGCTATTAACAATACAGAGAATGGCTTCTGTGGAAACAGCCCAGTTTAACACTGGGCAGCACCAGGACTGTATGGAAGGTTAATGGGGGGGGTCAGGAAGGATGCGTTGAGAGTTTTTGTGACTAGGAGGCTGCACTCCGACAGCCAATATTAAACAACAGGGTCTTATCCTGATGCACATATAACAGTGATTATAAACTAAGATATAAGAATAGGCTTTACCAGTAGCTGTGAGTTTGTGACATGAAAAGAAGACATAAACCAAATGCTTTCACCCCAAGCTCTATCAAGGGTGGAAGCATTTAGAGTGGATACCTGGAGTGGTAATACATGCTGAGTTATTACAGATGATGCACCTTGAAACTCAGAGTACTCTTGATGACCAAAAAAGAGGTAAAAAGGGAGAAGAAGGGGAAGATGAAAAAGCCAGAAAATAAGAAGAGAAATAAAAGGATAATTTGAAACCTTGGGATTCAGAGTGGACCTCTGTCAAGATTTACAGGAAATACTTCAATGCATTCATGAGAAATAATGTTTAAAAACAGTGGATGACCATGAGACACAATAGTTTCCACTTTTGCCGGCCAATTTCATTAATTCCATAAGTGAGACAGGTAAAATGTTAAGGTCCCACATTCTGCAAATCAATTTTCTTTGCATTTAATACTGTTAGAAGGGGCTTGAGGAGCAGAAGAGCATGACATCTTATACAAAACTCTCAATTCAAAAAGAAACTAACTGTGACTCTTTTTTAAGAATAGAATAAAAATCCCACTTATAATGCTCGTTTGTTTTACTTCTTGATGTTTATGATGTAATAGTTATACAGTGTCCACCTACCAACATTTTTTGGGCAGCCAATAAGTAATAATAATAATAATAATCTTTGGCACATGCCCTTGGGATAATTTTTTTTTTTTTTTTTAATATAGAGGGACATTTTTGCAAAAACTTGAGAAAAATCCTCAAAGCTGTATTAAGATACTAAGAGTCACAAGCAAGGGGTGCATGTGAGGATCAAGTTATCTTTGAGTAAGAATTGATATTAGTACAAATTTTGAAGAAAATCCTATTAAGTGTTCTTACTTCAACATGTTCTCAAGTAAAGGATGAATAAATGGCTAATAACACTGACCTCTGACCACCAAAATTAAATTAGTTTTTCCATGCATCAGAGTAGACATGTGAAAAGCTTATAGAAAATCACCAGAAGAATTCTTTCAATATCATGTTCACAAATAAGGGATAAACATGTGACTCGTTAATCATAACAATAAAGTCAGTTTATCTGTGCCTCAGAATGCACATTTATAAGAAGTTAAAGAAAAATGCTCATTTTTAAAGAATTCTTGAGTTGAATATGAGACCTAGCCACTCCGTTCATCCTTTCAGATCGGACATCATCATGCTAAGTTAAAAGAAAATTTCTGAATGCAGTCTTTAGTTGCTGCCTTCCCGGAAAGAAATGAACATATGGTCACACAACCCTAAACTGTGATCTTTAACCTCCAAAATACGATAATTTCTTCATGTGGACGTCTGTGTAATGTTTGAAGAAAACTTCCCAACCAGTTCCTGTGGTATAGGGTAAGAATAGCCTGAACGAGTCAACAAATTGACAGAAAACATGAGGCCTCCAGCTGGTTTTATCTGATGAGGAGGAACAGACAGGAGACGACAAAGGAAAAGAGGAGAGGGTCTGTTTCCTATTCGAGAAGGCAATGTAGACATGGACAAAAATTGTTGGTGCCCTTCCAATTAAACTAAGAAAACCCACATGGTCACTGAAATAACTTGAAACTGACAACAGTACTAATAAATAAAAATTTACAAAAAAAAATACTAATGAAAATCAGACATTGCTTTTGAATTGTGGTTCAACAGAATTATTTAAAAAAAACAAAAAAACAATGAAGCTGGCCTGATCAAAAACGATGGTACCCCTAACTCAGTGTTTCGTTGAACAACCTTTTGAGGCATTCACCACGATCAGGCAATTTTTGTAACTCTCAATGAGACTTCTGCACCTGTCAATAGGTATTTTTGGCCCACTTCTCTTGAATAAACAGCTTTGTCTCAGGTTTGAAGGGTGTCTCCTCCAAGCTGCATGTTTCAGCTCTTTCCAAAAATGTTCAATAGTATTCAGATCAGGGCTGATAGAAGGCCACTTCGGAATAGTCCATGTTTTGTTCTTAGCCATTCTTGGGTGTTTTTAGCTATGTGTTTTGTCTCATTATCCTGTTAGAAGATCTGTGACTGACACCAAGGTTTCACTCCAGGATACCTTGATAGCCTTGTGATTTCATTGTACCCTGCACAGATTCAAGACACCCTGTGCCAGATACAGCAAACCAGCCTCAGAATACAACTGAGCCTCCTTCATGTTTCACAGTAGGTACAGTGCTCTTTTCTTTGTATACTTCATTTTTGTGTCTGTGAACATGATGCTGATGTGATTTTCCAAAAAGCTGCAGTTTTGTCTCATCTGTCCAAAGGACATTCTCCCAGAAGCTTTGTGGCTTGTCAGTGCAATTGGACAAATTCCAGTTTTACTTTCTTATGATTTGCTTTCAACAGTGGTGTCCTCCATTAACTCCATTGTGGCTCAAACCATGACAGATGATGCAATCTGATATTGACCTTGGAGTTCACCTCTAATCTCACTGGAAGTTCTTCTGGGCTCTTTGGTTACCATTCGTACTATCCGTCTCTTAAATTTGTCATCAATTTTCCCTTACAGCCACTCAGGAGGTTGTCTGCAGTCCCATGGACCTTAAACTTCTGAATAATATGTGCAACTGTAGTCACAGGAACAAGCTATTGAGCTACTTGAAGATGATCTTATAACCTTTTCCTTGAACATGCTTGCGTATTATTTTTTTTCTACTTGTAGCGACTAAGTCGTCCTACACGTTAGCCGCCACCGGCCGCCAACTGGTCCAAGCAAAAGCCGACGTGCATTCGGAAAAATCTGTAATAATAATAATACATTTTATTTAAAAGCACCTTTCTAAGCACCCAAGGACACTTTACAAAACATTTACAGTACATAATAAAAAACACAGTGCATTAAAATCTCAATTAAAATAAATAAAACAACATCCAAGAGTGACACAGTTAAATGAGGGTGGAAAATTAAAGAGAATATGCAGTTTGGAACAAATGGGTTTTGAGTTTTGATTTGAAGTGGGGAAGGGAGTCGATGTTTCTGACGTCCGGGGGGAGAGAGTTCCAGAGTTTGGGAGCAGAGCGGCTGAAAGCCCTGCTACCCATGGTGCTGAGCCGGGCGGAGGGCACAGAGAGATGGAGGGAGGAGGACGACCTGAGGGAGCGAGAGAGGGTGGCGATGTGGAGGAGATCAGACAGGTAGGGGGGGGGCGAGGTTGTGAATGGCCAGTGTCCAGGCTACCATCACTTTGCAGTGATGGGAGCATCACGTTCTTTTATTCTGGTTCGATTCCATCATTTTGTTCTTTAAACAACTTCAAACATACATAATAATGAACAAAATCATTCCCAAGCACAGTCAAAAACTGTGTGTTTCACCAAACAATCAGCAGCACCTGTTGCTGATGCTGGTGCCTTAAGACCCTTCCTATCAGACTACCCAATACACCCCCCCAGTGTTTGGAGGAGTCAATATAAAAAAATGAAATAAAATACATGGCTCCTACACTACTCTCCTGAGACAAATCTCTCCTTACCCACCACAATACCAAACAGCACTTAATTCTGTTAAGTCATAATTCAAAATGATGTCTGAGTTTCATTCATTCATTCATTTTCTATACCCCTTTATCCCTTTAGAGAGACAGACAACCATTCACATTCACACTCATACCTAAGGGCAATATAGAGTCACCAGTTAACCTAATGAGCATGTTTTTGGTGTGTGGGAGGAAGCCTGAGTGCCGGGGGGGAACCCACACTTGCACGGGAAGAACATGCAAACTTCACACAGAAAGGCCCGGGAATCGAACCAGGTAACTTCTTCCTGTGAGGCAGGCACAGTACCTGCTGCACAGGACCGTGCCGCCCTAGTTGATTTTCGTTTAAAAAAAAAAAAAAAAACTATATATATATATATATATATATATATATATATATATGTATATATATATATATATATATATATATATATATATATATATATATATATATATATATATACAATTACTTTTGTCAGTTTCGAGTTATTTCAGTGACCATGTGGGTTTTTCTTTCTCTAACGGAAGGGTACGGACAATTTCTCCACGTCTTTATATGTCTGAGTGTATATGTGTGACTGTGAAGTACTGCAAATCAGTGCAGTATCTGCTTCTCTTGCAGCCTGCCTCTGGCTTTCACATTAGATGGTTTCCTCCAGCCAACAACACACAGCAGAGTAGATTATAAAGATGCTTGGGCTCAATTGAAAGTGAAACCTGTTCCTGCTTTACAAATCAAATACCTGCTCCTCCTCAAGGGAAAAGATGCTCTGCAGTGGAGATTTTATTTTAAAGATAATAAAAAAATTGCTTTCAAAGCAAATATGCCCTTCAATGCTTCACAAAGGATGTAACAAAGTGACTTGGAGTCCATGATTTACATAGCAGGATGCTCAGACGAATGTGCGGGTGCAGAATGTAAAGGGAAAATACTGTTTTAACATTATTAAACTCACTTCTTTTTCTTTTTGTCTTAATCATCCATCGTTATGTAGAGAGTGAATAACATACTCATAATCCTGCCAAACTTAGAATGTACCAGTTTAAGGGACACTGACAGACAGGGGTGAGTAATTATGGGAGCAGGTTGTTATCACTGAATCTGTGCCTGCATCAGATTTTGTCATTTATTTACAAGTTAGCACAGTTTGTGTTGGAGCATCCTCTGGCTAATTTCTGAGATAGACAGTTTGTACTCACACCTACGCCTTTGCTCAGACTTTGGTTCAGTGTATGGTAAAGACAACGTCTCATTCTCCCTTCTGTGCTGAAGGATTGTTTGGCATTTGTTAGACTGTGATGGTTATTTTAGGCATGTCCAGTGAATCAGAGAAGTCTGTCACATCAGATAATGATAACTTGAACGTGGGTGCAGAGTCTTAATAACAACAGTTATCTCAGAACCTCAGTGATAAATTTCTTCAGTCTAAGACTATCAATCATTCTTCCGTGACTGCAAGTTTTGTTGCTGTGGCGGTTGCAGAACAATTTCTGTTCCATTGTTGGAAATGAAGCTCATGAATGGCCTGGTTTTTACAGTCTGAGGATGAAAAATGTGAAACATGCAAGAGAATTCATCTCTAATTACAGTCTTTGCATTATTTAGAACATTTGGCACATGTTACAAGCATGCTGGTGTATAAACCATTTAAGCCTGAGCACTACTGAATGCTCCCTTTTGCTTTCATAAAATTTTCATGTGTTATGAGGGGATGGCTGTTTTACCCTTTACTTGAGCCGGTTTATTTATGTAGCATTTCCTAGTAAGACCCCAAACTAACACATTACCACCAAAGTCAAAGCAGGTAGATATTCCTGTCTATAACATTTAAATCAAAGTACATCAACATCAAATTGCATAAAGATCCTCTTTGTCTATTGTTTGGGTTGCCAAATGCACAACTTAAAAGTACACACTCCCAGAGACCTTTATGTGTCCTTACTTTCTGTGCAAGGAAAAACATTTTGCTGAGATGGATTGACTGCAAACCTCCAACAACTGCTGGGTGGCACAAGGTTATTTTTGATATGTTACCAATGGAATATCTGACTTACAGATCTAAGTGTATGATTAAAGTTTTTTATGATATCTAGTCCCCACTTTTAAGATATATGGGTAGTAGACTGACAAGCATTGTAATGAAGGGTCTGATAGATTACAGGTACATTGACTGACTCCCTATGATTCTGCACAGTTTGTGAAATATAGTGGTTTGTTGTAATGCTATCATATTTAGGACTTTAAAGTTTAGAGACTGTCTCTGATTTATTTACTTCTCTTATCTGTGATTCTTTATTATTGAGGTGTAATATGGCCCCCAGTGTTTTGTTTTGTGTTTTGTTGGTTTGTTTTGTTGTTATATCTGACTGTTCTATTACAATTCAGTTTCCTCTGGACTGTTTTTGTTGCTGATTTGTGTACAGTCTGCCGGAGATGGGATTTCTCCCTTTATTTCTTTCACTTGTTACACAAATTGCCTTTGTGAAACTGTTGAGTATTTTCTTTTTTGTACTTAACATCTGGAAAAATTAATAAAGATATTTGGAAGAAAGTAGCATGCCTAATCATCTTAGTTCACGTAGCCCCAGCCTTTCTGGTAGAAGAAGAAGGACAGGCTGGCTCTACCCCCGATAGAACTGACCAATCAGAGCACAAAGGGCTGTGACGTTGCGAGGTAACTTTAGGTCATCCTGGAAACCGAGTGTTTCAACTAGAGCTAGATAATGGCCTAAAATGAGGAATCTGAGAACGCTATTGTGGGGCAATGAAGGAACTAAATGACTTGTACTGAGGGCAGAAGTGCTTTACAGGCATCCTAGTCTGGCATAGTGAAAAGGAGAAACAAGCATGATATGTCTCCTTTAAGCTCTTGTGCTTTGTCTTCTGTGTGCTCCTGTCTGCTTGTCAAAGCACTTTGTACACCTTTGTCTTTAGAAGTGTAATAAAAATAAGGTAATTAGCCAAGTTATTATTATCTTCAGACAAAAACAGAGATAGTTAACAAGTTATTTCCAGTCCAATAATTTTTGCTTCACTGGTGAATACACACCAATAAACTTTTACTCCCCGATGAGACCTGATGAGCAGTGAGATGATACATGGTGTTTAGCTCAGGAGTAAATCCCCTCTCTTTGAAATGCCTCCACAGTTTAGGAGAGCTTGAATTCTCACCCTTTTCTGATCTCAAGTGCTCTTCTCTTTGCATGCCTGTCTGGGTTTCCTCTGCCTTGTCAAATATCTAGTGGATAGATTCGCAGCACGTTTATCCCGTGGCACAGATATCTGTGTGTTACGTGTCAGCATCACCAAAGGGAATGACCAGTCATTGACTTTTACATGCACTTCCCCACGCCCCTGAAGGACAATAAAGACAACAGTGTTTCTCACAATGCATCATCGATTTGCTCCACCAGCACTTCACTGGCAGGGTGCAGGATGATGCATTTGAAGTACAGCTGGCTGTAGAGCATCGTTTCTCCATCCCTCTGCATTTTGTTGTGTTTCTTTTGAGAACAGAGATACACACACAGAGTCTGATGTACATCCTGATCTCTCTCATAAGGACCCTCAGTTGTATTGCCCCTCATGCCTTGTTGGCAGCCAGCGATGTAGGTAGAATATTTTCTGGTTGTTTTCTGTCCACAAATCCATCTGGTCATTCAAGCCATTCTGGTGGGTGCAACTTCTCAAGAGCACTTTAAGCTTTCATTTTTCAAACTTTGTACTGCTGTCCACACCAAGTTAAGGAGTTTAGCTTACCAGACTTTGGAGGTCATTAGTCAATGGGTCTCATATTCATGTTTGTTAACATGAAAGCTCAAAATTGCTTAAGGGGCTTCCCTGACTGCACACATATCCCCTTCTCGAGGATAAGACTTTGGAGGTCATAGGTGTCTCATGTTCATCCTTAGCTGGTGAATGTTAAATCTCCAAAACACTGAGTATGTTTTCAGACTTTGTACACATGTCTACACCAACTCTAGAATGAATCAGATGAATTTAGGAGGTCATGGGCCAAAGGTTGTGCTTTTGAGGCTCACATCTATCCCTCACTTTTTTACATATCTCAAGAATGCTTTGAGAGATTTTCTTTAAACTTTGTACCATTGTCCTCTATCACTTATACATACACTGCTTAGATTTAAAGGTAACGGATCTAAGGCCATTGTGCCATTGTGGTGTACATCTGAACACATAAACCTCAAAATGCTATCAGAGATTATCTTCAAGTCTTATAGCAGTTTTCAAGCTGACTAAAGGGTGAACTGATAAGAGTTTGGGGGACATTGGTCAAAGGCACTTGAACACTAAATCACTTTTTAAGGATTTCCCTCAAACGTTGCACAAATGTCCACTCTGACTCAAGGATGAACTGGTTACCCTTTGGATGTCATATGTTGTGTTTCATTTACCCTGGCACTTGGATGTTGTCAAGTTGACCTTGTTCCAGGTATAACTTTGTAACCTTGGGGATGCTAAGGAAGATAAATTTCAACAATAGGGGCATTTCTGGGGATATTTCAAGAGAGAAACTAATATTTCTTGACTCCAAAATCAAAGAAAACTTACTGATGGGCTATGGTCAGGGTCACTGAGCCTCACATTTGGCTCTTGCTAGTTAATGTCATATCTCAAAAACACTAATGTATATAGCTCTAGTTTAAAGGGACTGTGAGGAGAATCTATTACCGGCGACATTAAGACTCTGCTACCCATGAGCATGCGCGGCGACTGTTGTAATGCTGCGTTCCAGTAACCTCGGAACTGTGACATCATCTCCGACTTATCGGCGTTCCAGTTGAAGTCAGAAAAAAAAATGACAATCTACCAGGCTATTGTTTAGCTGTTGTTAGCACGCCCTGCATTGTTGTTCACAAATATCACATGAAGAATGTGATTATCACTATGGCAGCATTTTTGTAAAAATAAGTCTGACAATACTATGTATACAGCTGATCTAGAGCGACACACCCCAGTCAGAAGTGCAAATAAATTGATTATTACAGGAGCTAAATAACTGTTCACACTGGGGGCATCCATTTTTGATTGTCAACTCGGGGTTGTCGAGGTTTCACTGAGTTCCCAGTAGGAAATTCCGACTTCGGGGGACGATCCAGTTGCAGTTTCCTACTCGGAACTCAAAATTCTTACTTCTGACAACAACTGGAACGCACCAAAAGAATTTTTTTTTATTACTTAGAAACTTCTCACAGTCCCTTTAAGTCTGCATTAAATTTCATCCACTCTATCTGTTTCACATACAGTCATGTTAAGTCCCAGAGATTTTCTTTGCTGTTGTCCACAATGTCTGTCTGGTGATCTGTGGCAGAATTTATGACTAATCAGGTTAAGCATTACTGCAAAATTTTAAGGTATGTCTTGTAATTTTATTTCTGCAGTGGTCTCAGGTCTATCAGCCCTAAGAAGGGGAGGAAGTCAACTGAAATGGATCTCATGATGCGTACAAGGTCATACACTCTTTCGTGCAATTGTTCAGTTAGAGAGAACATTTTCACAAGCCATACTGCATTGTGTAGACACACATATACATATCCATACATCCAGAGATGTATCCACACAGACAGAGACAAAGGGACTGGAGATAAGAATTTATGATAGTTACAAACTTATGGACGCCCAGATCATAAATCTGTCCTCATCACATTTGTCTCTGCTGGATATAGACTTATTTGAGGATAGCCCATTCAAACGTGACATTCTGTTTTCAAGAGGGTCCTCATATCTACATGGCTGCAAACGATTCTGTTATGGAGTTCTAATCAATAACAACCATAGATAAAGAGGTCATTGGAATATTAACATGAAAATCTATAATGATCATAAACTGATGAGGAATGGTGCTGGTTAATATTGCAGCCTATAATTATACCATTAAAGTGAGTTTTGATGGTCTAAAAGCATGAATTTATGTTAGATAACATCATTTCTGTTGATGGTTGATGTACGATAAAGCACTTGGTGTTGAGTAGGTCCATGGCAGGAGGTCATGATATTAATGATTCATGATATTAAAACAGAATATCTCCTGGAGCTTTTCATGCAGCTTAACTTGAAATGCATTTCTAAAACAAAGGCAGATTTCCCCCCAACAGTGCCTGCCTAAAAAAATCTTTTAAAAGGCAGTAATCCACAGTGACGGCCAAAAGAAGAATAAAACAATCACATTTAACATGTGTTTTATATGCAGGCTGTAACATATGGTCATTACTGTGATAACCTAAATCCCATTAATCTCTAAATATTTTATTGACCTAGTTTCATTGCAATTGTTAAGATAACGACAGGCAAAGACAGTTTTGTATGTATTATATAGACGACGATATGATCCTTCAACCCAGAACCTCAGATCAAGTCTGGACATAAGTATAATTCTGTATCCATAACTCTGGTCTGATGGTATCACTGACTCTGGCTTTAACAAGAAAGAAAATCCAACAAGCTAGGGTCCAACATTTTCTCTTTGGAATCTGCAGGATCAGTACGGAATAACATGACAAACTAGAAAAGCACTCGGAGGGCGCAGACCTGCGCCAGCACTGCAGTTTTCAGTCATATTGTGATTTTGACCATAAATATTAGTCCTACCTTTATTTAATGTCAATATTTAGATTCCTTGACCATGAAAACATACCATTAGCAACTAGATTCATCATGATATCTATTTTAGTTCAGTAGTTATTCACAGAAATCACATTATTTGTCATGGCGGATCCAGACGGTGATCCGGATCAACACCAAAATCAAATCAGTTCTTCCTTTTTCCATGCTGAACATTTCTTGAAATTTTCATCCAAATCCATCCATCCACAACTTTTTGAGTTATTTTGTTCACAGACGGACGGACGGACGGACGGACAGACAAACAAACTCTCCCGAAAACATAACCTCTTTGGCGGAGGTAACAAATATATCCATCCAGCTGACAGACAGTTTTGTTTGCATGTTTGAACTTTACAATGAAGGATGATCTATTTATCCACTTGAATCTTCTGAGGGTGGAGGGCTAAATCTACTTCTGACTTTCTGCGAGTGGTTGACATGAACACAGCTGCATACGTTCACAGCTGGGTGGAGTTCTATGGGTGAAGATATTAGATGAGGAGTGGATATTATTATAATGACTCACTGTAATGTCACAAAGACAGTAGATTCTGAAGTAGTGGTCAGATTTAATATTATCAGACACAAGTGGACCACTAAAAAAGGATTAGGTTGGGTAATTTTACATTTTGTGAGCTAATGGACACCTAAATATACTGTATGTGAAAAAATACTAAATGTGCTTTTTTGTATAGATATGTCCCTTTTTATGTTTATCCATTGAAAATTTTACTGATATGGCCTTAGAAAATAAACTTCAAAATGGATATGTTGCAGATGAGGCCAAGACCTCCCAGTTATTTAGTGAATTTTAGATGATACTAAACTTAAAAACTGCATTCTGGTGATTGCACATAGCACTGGACACATCCAACCTGACACGCCAGATGGACAGTTTCTTATATCTGGTATGGAAATATTTCCTTATTTCCATGCCAGTCACAACTATCACAATCCATATTAAGTTACAGTATGAAGTAGCGGCTAGACCCTGTTGTTACCCGAAAGCTAAAACTATATTTCAGTCCTTAGATCATCTTATATTAAATTATACCACAAAGATGTATCATTTTCCACTTACAGTGTATTTGACATGAGCCTAATCAATGACAATATTCACAAAGTTCTTCAGATAAATTTATGAGGAGAGCATATTTTGCCAGGCAACGTTGGTTAATCACGACTGCAGGCTACCATAGATGAACCGACGTCACCTGGGAGGAGAGCGAAAACATAATTTCCTGTAAGAAAAGCTTTAATGACATATCTGCTCCTCTTGTAAATAAGAAGTTAAGCACATTTCTGTTAAAACCGCAGATATTGCTGCATTCACAGAGACCGCCACAGAAACCGCTGTTGTTTTGAAGCATGCAGTCACTTCCTGCTGTCATCCCATCTTCAGTTTCTGCCTCTCTTCCCTGATTTGGCAAGGAACTTGGCAGATGAAGTCACTGAATGTTGGAGCTAAGCAAGAGGGATCTGAGTGATTTCAGACAATGAATCAGTAAGGTACACCTGCACTGCAAGGTCAGGACACATTTCCTTTCCTTTCCTTTTATTCCTTTTTTTATCTTTTGATGAAGTAGTACAAAAATAAAGGACCTTGCTAGCAGAACAGTGAAGTACTGAAAATATACCCAGTACAAAACAGCTCAATGCTGTATTTTGATTTGGTTTTACTAAGATTCCAAAAGTCTGAAGAGCTCTTGTCCCAATTTCCTTCAATGGAGGCTACAATATGACTTGAGTTTTTGTTCTTTCCAACAATGGCCAGAACTGACCAAAAAAACTGCAGCAAATGCACTGGCAAATGACTTAGACTCTAAACTACTCCAATTTCAAAATACACTACTATTCCTTTCACCAAAATATGGTTATCACTTGCTGTACCTCAGTTAAATTCTGTAAGTATAACAATATCCTTTAAATATTGGAATGTAATTGCAAAGAATAACATTTTACACATGTAGAAAACTATTATATAAAAGGAGGTCTGTTGTTTTTTTAAAGTATTAAACATGGGATTTGGCTCCAATGGTTTTTGTTTCTCAGTCTTCATCTGCAAAAAACAAAAAAACCCCAAAAAGAAACCCCCAAACACTATATTGACTATTTTCTTAAATGCTGTAGCTGAAAATATATTTGACAAAGTTGCAATTTTGCTTTGCATTACTGCATGTCAACAACCAAAAGCATTTGGCTAGATTGCAGTCAAACTCGTACTAGGACTAATAAATGATTTAAAATATAATGCCCTTTTATGAACGAAGGATTTGTTCAAACACATATACTTTACATTTTGATATGTGTGTGAATGAGTTCCCGTACAAACTGATAATGTGATTTTAGGTCAACACAACAGTGTGCAAAAAAGAGAGACATGCAATGTTTAAGCCCTGTCTCAGCACTGGACAGCACTGATCAAAATCCCATGTCTGGAGCAGGCACACGCAGCATGCAGCGGGGTCTGCGGTGGCCATGATCCAATCAGCATCACACTGGATGTGACCCCGCCAGGCAGCTCAGCGGGCTCTGTCTAATCACTGGGCTGTGGAGCTTACAGCGGAATCACCAGCTCTTTGCTCTTACATGCCACCAGAGGGGGGAAACGCCACTTTTCAGGAAAAAGGCTTAACCCTTTGAAGACTGGAAAAAATAACATGCTGCAGAAAGGCAGAAAAACCATACAGGTCTCTTAGCAACGGGTATATGGAATTATGGATCCACCTATAGAGTGTGATTTCACTGGAGGCTACTGATTCTCAAGTGATAAATATTTGTTAAAAACCAGGAAGACATTGATAAAAATTATGTTTAAATAAGTCTTAAGAAGGACATTTAAAAGCCAGGTTTTGATCACTTTAACTCTCTTTATTTGCAATCAGCCTATGTCCTATCTAAAACAGATACATACAATAGATACATCATCATCCACCCGGTCGCACCATGTGAGCACAAAAATACAAGAAATAAAGCTTGGTGTTCTTCAGCTTTCCAACTTACCAGCTCATATCTGGAATATGTCTAGCAGGGATGTGATTTCCACTCCTCTCTTCCCAGTTCGATGTGACAATGGTACACACCAGTATCTGTCAGACTGATAAAGGGAGGAGTTGGAAGGAAATCACAATCACCACGGATGTTATGGGAAGCTGGATGTATTTAGCTCCCTGACATTGTCCACCACATTTGTCTACTCTGAAGTGATGTTTGATGGGTGTAGCAGAGGTGCTGCCTTCTTGGTAAATGAATCAGTTGGTCTGTGGTGTGCTAAGCCTCTCTTTTTGTGGCACACCACACACTTCAGGAACAAACCAGATAATCTGACATTATTTGTCCTGATGGGAGGGCTCTCTCGATGGTGCACCAGGCCTAAGAGTGTGGTGTGCTGGGCTGTGTTGATCCTCTTGTTGCACATCACATCCAAAGAAAAAATTTAAATATCATTATTTCATTATGTGTTGGTGATCTCACAGTTTTGAAATTGGTTAGATTTAAAACAAAAAGTTTATGTATGTGCCAGGCTTTAGTAAGTGGTGTTAAATGGTGTGAATCAGAAGTACCACAATTATTCCTAGACAATCACTCCTGGTTAATGTCTTTAGAAACCGTGAAATGTATCGTTCATTTGAAATCAACAGGAAATCCTGGCTTAAAGACAATCAAGCATATGATCATAGTGTGAAATTCTGATCCTGTTTGAGTCTATATTTTATTTATTTATGTTTCGTTTTTGAGTGTTGTGTGTTATGTACCCACTGTTTTTAGTTACCTTTGTATTGGTTGTTTTGTCTCTCACCTGCCCCAGAGACAACTTTGAAAATTAGCCACTATGGCTAAGCTTCCCCTTTACTGAATGTAATTAATGTGCACTGTCCCTGAAACTTTGACTGTTTAAAATACATAAACAAAAAATGTTAAGATATATTATCAGCAGGTTGAAAACAACAGCTGTGGTTGCCCAAATACTCACCTGTGGTTTAACTCCATGCTCACTTTACAAATTACCCTCTGCTGCTCCTACTGTTCTGTCGTCGTTAAGAAACTGTGGTATGGTCCCCAAATATTTGTTTTAAGTCCTTTAAGTCATAATCCAGTGTTTAAGTCTGTGTTGAAATTTGATAGCTAATCAGCCAAGCTACTCATTGCCAGACCACATGTGCGGGTTGTGTTTTGTGATGTGTTTGAGGTCCAGTCACTAACAATATCATGCATTGCTGGCTCTGTAAAATGAGTATTTAAAACAAGTTTATTCACTGATACTTTCTAATAGCATTTCAAGAGATGTAAGTTTTGATTTTGGCCAGAATCTTACATAAATAATGTTGACTGGGATTGAATTTATTTGGAATTAGTAACATGAAATAATAACATCAGTCACAAAATATGAATAAATATTCTTAGATGTATTGCCCTGTATTCATTAAACCGTTAATATTTATTCCTGTCTGCCAATTATTTTTTATAGATTCTCATAAATAAACATGAATAAAAAAATCACACTAATTCTGTTCTCAAAACACAAAATATGATCAGTATCGGCCAATCTCACTAACAGGTGATCAGTTATCAGAATTAGCCACAAAAAGCATCCCATAAAGTGAATCAATATATACAGATTTTATTTAATTGTTTGTTGTTTTTTTTTGGGGGGGGGGGGGGGGATTTCGTGCCTTTGAAAGGAAAGACACAGTAGATAAGCTTGTGAAAGAGGGTGAGAGAGTAGGGGAAGACACTCTGCAAAGTGGTCACAGGCTGGATTCGAACCCGGACCGGCAGTAGTATAGCGTGAGTAGTGTGAGTCTAGTGTGAGTTGATCTTGTAATGTTAGGATGAGGTTTGAATGTATATAGTATGTGGGATTAATTAATACTGTGTGCTTGTGGTGTGAATGGATTTTTTTATCGTGTGATGATGACTAATCTGTTCCACATTTTACAATTAAATAAACATCACACTCCCAGACTACTGTATATGATTAACATGAAATAAGGTACAGTCACCAGGATGTTACAACCAACCTGGTCTCTACAACCTTAATGTTCCAAGGGATGCATATCTGGCAAAAGCAAGCAATACACCAAGATGGCCCAAACCCCAAATCCAAGTTGGAATGTTGTGTAAAGCATACATTAAAACCCCTTTCAACCTATTATATTGAACATCCAATAATGACAATATATTTAATGTTCAAGCTGATAAACTCTGTTGTGTTTTTATTTTGCAAATATTTATCTTTTTGTATTTGATGCCTGCACCATATTTCAAAAAAAGCTGGGACAAGGGCTTGTTTGCCAATGGGTAACATCAAAATTCCTTCAACTACACTCAATTAATGTTTGAAAAACCAAAGACACTAATTGCTGAAGCTTCGTAGGCAGAATTCTTTCCCATCGACTTAAGTTGCTTAAGAGTCCGGTGTCTCGTCATATTTTGCGCAACTCATTTTCCATGGGAGACAGGTCTAGACTTAAGGCAGGCCAGTCTCGTACGTACAGTCTTTAGCTAAGAAGAAATGTTGTTTTAACACATGCAGAATGTGGTTTGGCATTGTCTTGCTGAAGTAAGCATGGACGTTTTAAAAAAGACATGGCTTGGATGGCAGCATATGTTGCCTCAGAAGCAACATTTAACTTTCAGCATTAAAGGTGCCTTCACATATGTACAAGTTACCCAAGCCATGGGCATTAACACCCCTCATACCATTACAGATACTGCTTTTGAACCTTGTGCTAATAACAATCTGGATGGTCCTTTTTTTCATTAACTCAGAGGAGACGACATCCATGATTTAGAAAAAAATATCTGAAATGTGGACTCGTCAGACAACAGCGCACTTTTCCACTCTGCATTAGATAAGCTTGAGCCCAAAGAAGACGATGGTTTTGCTGGGTTTTGTTGATTATATGGCTTTGACTTTGAATGGTTGAGTTTTAAGTTGCACTTGAATATATAGTAATGAACTGTTAACTGACAACGGTTTTCCAAAGTGTCCCTGAGTCAATGTGGTAATATCCTTTACAGAATGATGTTGGTTTCAAATACAGTATTGCCTGAGGGATGGAAGGTCACGGGCATTCAGTGTTTATTTCTGGCCTTGCTGGAGAGATTTCTCTTGATTCTCTGAATCTTATGATGATATTATGAACTGTAGATGATGAAATCACTTACTGTTACTGTAAGTCGGGACACACTATTCTTGGTCCAACTCAAAACAATCACCTGATTGTAATTATTTCTCCTGTAGAATCATCTTATCATGTTTTTGTACAGTCATTAACTTTATGTCTTCTGTGTACTCATGTACTTTTAAGGAGGGAGTGAATATTTGCAAAAAAACCCACAGAAGTTTACCAGTTTGAACTTCAAACACCTGAACTGATTATAGGTCAAAAAGAATTTCCATATCACTGCATTCTGTTTTAATTACGGTTTACATGGCCTAATGTCCCAACTTCATTGCAATGTTTTTTTTAAGATAATGGTATAAAAGGAACGACAAGAAAAAAAGCCCAAAACAAAGATAAAAAACACAAGGTCAGCAAAGAGTAAGGAAATAATCAGACGTAAGCTCTCACCGTGTTCCTATGACTGATTTCACTCTTCTTGTCCTCTGATGATTGTCACACAGCTGCATTACATCATTCTGAAGTCCACACTGCTTATTTGGGGGCTTCAAACGAGACACTAGATGGCAACCACGTTGAGAGGGAGAGACGGTGTGTGTATGTGTGTGAGAGAGAGTGAGAGAAAGAGAGGGAAAGGGAGGAGGGGGATGAATTACGTCGGTGTGGGACAGTGGAGGGACGGTCTGAGCCTGCAGCTGGAGGAGGGCTGCAGCAGAGAGGGGAAACAACTGGAGATTAACGCACAGGTAGAGGAAGAAATCGCTTGGCCAATGTTGGATGCTAGAGCAGCAACTTAAATTGCTCGAACCTGCAGGTTAGATTGCTGTAACCAGGTGAGGGTTTTAGGTCTGCAGAGGAGGGAAGACAGGAAGGAAAGATGTGCTGCGTCCGCGGCGCCTCTCGTGCGCTTTCTGGAGACACGGTGAGCCACGGCCACGCGCTGACACCCCGCTTTTAGATGGCTCCAACATTTGGGGTGCAAAACAGGTGTCAGGGAAGTGTCGTCACGAACCCCGGAAGCCGGAGGAGGTGGGAACATCAGAGGGAAAGATGGCAGCGAAATCCGATGGTCGCGGGGTCGTCACCGGTTTTGCCCAGCTGCACAACCTGGACGAGGTGGTGGGGACGGGAGAGGACGACACGCGGGATGGCAGCTCCTTCCACATCTGCCACTGCTGCAACACCTCCTCGTGCTACTGGGGCTGCCGGAGCGCGTGCCTGCATTACCTCCGGGGGAAGGGGAAGGGGAAGGGGAGAGATGCGGCGCGGCCACCGCAGGAGCAGCGCCTCTGGCTGGACTGCCTGTGGATCATCCTGGCGCTGCTGGTGTTTTTCTGGGACGTGGGCACCGATCTGTGGCTGGCCGTCGACTATTACCACAAGCAGAACTTCCTGTGGTCCGGCCTGACCCTGTTCTTCGTGCTGGTGCCCTCAGTGTTGGTCCAGATACTGAGCTTCAGGTGGTTTGTGCAGGATTACACGGGGGGAGGACTGGGCTCCGTGGAGGGGCTGAGCAGTCGGAGAGCCACGGCCAGTCTGCAGAGAGACAGGTGCTGCCGCCTGTCTGTCTGGGTCTGGCAGACCCTCATTCACATCTTTCAGATGGGACAAGTGTGGCGGTAAGACAAACTTCAAGTTTTCCTTTAACAGAGTCAAATAAAAGCTAAAAGTGCTGCGCTCCTGCTCCCCTCTCTCTCTTTCTCTCTCTCCATTCACTCCCTCTCACCTCTCTGACTGTCACCTGGTATAACCCTCTGTGCGTGCATGACCGGGGTGAGAATCAGCACCGTGCTGATGCCATTACGCATTCACACTCGAGCTGGACCAAAAATCCTGACTTGATGTTCAGTAAGCGACTTAACATCTTTCTTGAAAAAAAAAAAAAAAATCATAACAAATGCCTGTCACAGTGACAGAGATCAACTTTAATGAGTGGTGGTACAATGGAGGTGGACTTGGTTGTATCTCAGCTGGAGGGTTTGAGGTTCCATAGCAGCTCCTGCAGTCACATGCTGATGTGTTCTTGGGCAAACACCTACAACCGAATCGCTCTCACTGTGTGTGGATGTGTACAAATGTTGTCATCCACAGACACTTAGAATGGATAGTTCAGTACTTTTAAATGGGGTTGGATGAGTTTTATTTCTAGTAGATATGTAAGCAGGCAGCAGTGATTTCCCTCTGTGGAAAAATAACTGACCTGAAAGCTGAGCTATGCAATGCTGCAGATATGTCCAAGAGCTAGGTGTATTTTGTTGAATTCCAGGTGGGAACAAGCGAAACAAACCCAACAGTGATTGCTGACTTCACTAAACATGTATTTCTGCTAGTTTTGGTACTTCTATGGCACACTACACAGCCTTTGTGTCTGTCTGCTCGAAGTGAAGTGAAACTGAAACGAGGAAACTTTCTCTTACTTTGGTGCTGGTTCGTTCCTAACAGTGGCAACGTTGATCAAAACAACTAGAGCTAATGTATTTTACTACTGAAATAAACCTCAAAAAACACTTAAAATGCAAAACTGGCCCTTTAACACAGCAACCTTTACTATTAGTGTTTGGATTTGGTGTGGGCTGTGACCTGTGCAATGCTTTAAGTACACAGAAGGGCTATACAACCTCAACTTCACTGACTAAACTAGAAAAGCACTGGGAGAGCGCAGACTTCCGCCAAGCAGCACAGTTCCTAGACGGTGAACCGGATCAACACCAAAATTAAATCACTTCTTCCTTTTCCCATGCTGAACATTTCCTGAAAATTTCATCAAAACACATCCATAACTTTTTGAGTTATTTTGTTCACAGACGGACAGACAAACAAACTCTCCCAAAAACAAAACCTTCTTGGCGGAGGTAACAATGTTGATACCAGTTAACAGAAACATGAGCATCTAGTATTTGACCCTTTTCAGTTTTTATTCAGGAGAAAGGCAAACAAAGTCATTCACACTACAAGGTAATGTTATCATGAGTTTATCAAAGTTTTCCATACTCTAATATTGAAGGTGTTTTACAATTGTCCTATCTTGTGATTTCAATGGTCAGTGATATCAAAAACAAACAAAAAAGGCATCAAAGAATAGGGATGGGTGCAGAAATTTGACACTGAAATGGCACTTGCACCAACATGGCCAATATTCAACCAAATCACAACACAGATTTTGGTCTTTTATTGAGAAAGGCCAAGTTTCACCGAATGTCAAAACGAAAGGTGTTGAATTTCTAGTCTTTTCTCTGCAAATTAAACTCATTTGTTACCCTCTATAGCTAAGTGAGTGTCAAGAGGCATTATCACATGTACCACAACATGACTAAAGATTGTTTTTTTTAATGTATTTTTTGGGCATTTTGTGCCTTTATTGATAGGACAGTGGATAGGCTTGTGAAAGGGGGAGAGAGAGTAGGGGAAGACACTCTGCAAACTGGTCACAGGCGGGATTTGAACCTGGACCGGCAGAAGCAAGTACATGGGGTGCCTGGTTGCTAACCACTCCGCCAAACCAGCACCCCATGACTAAATATTGTTGAAGTATCATTCCTTGCAACATTTAGGTACCAACAGGGTTTAAAATGTATATCAATGTAGCAATCATATCAGAAAAAATCTAAGTGATGCACAATCCTATCAGAGTGAGTTCACAGTGTAAGTTGCTCAAAAACGATGGCAACATTGCTGCTACCATATTAAGTTGCTGGAAATAAGGAACTTTGTTAGTTCAACCCACACTTTGTCAACACATGTAAGGAATTAAGACTGAGTACTATTTTTTGTATTCTAAAATAATGCATTTCCACATTATTAAATTTAATGTGATATTCAAAATTAAGATACTCCATAATGACATGAAACAGTTCTTGAAGATAAACTACTGTGGTCAGTAAGCATATCATTGTTAGTTCTTCTTTATTTTACCTCGGATTTCGCTTGACATCTCATCTTTAATCAACATAAACCATACTTGCACAGATGAAATTACCTAGACTGCATTTGTAAATATGCCAACATATCTTAAAAACTCAACACATTTCCCAGCCCTACCCAACACTCCAGTCTGTCCGCATATCCAATAAACTGGTCATATCGATCATTTGCTGCGAATTCCTCCCTCTTATTAAAACGTTTCAACAAAAGTGCGCAAACATTTACCCTGCTGTGCTTTTGTCTTCTCTGGTTGTCATTGCACTTGTGTGAAAGGAACAGAACTGTTTGTCCAAAGACGGACAGGTTGTATCCGAAAGCTTGTGCGAGTGTGTGCCAGATGCGCCGCTTGCACCACAGTTTATCACACACCGTCGCCTTAATTCACCTCTCTCCCTCCCCGCACCAAAAAGCTCCAACTCTGCAACTCGAGGCCAGACGAGCATCTGTTTTCACGGCTCACAAAACTACATCTTTCCCCCCACAGACATGATGTCATCGATTCCTCTGCGACGCTCCACAGCTCTGGTCCCCCCAAAATCCGCCTTATTTTGGCCACACAATAGGCTGGGTCTGCATGGAGAAACGCGGTGGTTGCTGAAGGTGTAAAATCTTCTCTGTGCGTAATATGTGAGACGCAGCGGCTTCGGCTGTAGTAAAATTTGACACTGGTGCGCGCGGCTCCGTTTAGACTGAGTGGTTGCGAGGTTCTGACGGCGAGTTTTTTTTTTTTTTTGTTGGTGCAGACAGACGCAGTGGCTGGCATTTAATGGGAAAAAAAAGTAACGCATGAGGGCTGCTGTGAGAGGACTGCCAGCGGCTGGGAAAATGTAAAACAGCACACTGTGAGAGTCAGTGCAAAGGGTCAGATCATTTCATCCTTTTACTCTCAGCTGCTACGGATGAGGATTAGTGCTGGGAAAAGGAACGATATTAAAGGAGGAAGATTTTTCTTGATGCACCCCAAGAAAAGTAATCACAATAATGAAATGGTGAGAATGACATAAGAAACTAGAAAACAGTCACAGTCCTCAGCCATATTGTGATTTTGACCATAAATATTACTCCTACCTTTATTTCATCGAAATATTTAGATTCCTTGACCATGAAAACATACCATTAGCGATTGGATTCATAATGATATCTATTTTAGTTCAGTAGTTATTCACAGAAATCCCATTTTTCGCCATGGCGGCCACACGCTGATCCGGATCAACACCAAAATCGAATCAGCTCTTCCTTTTCCCATGCTGAACATTTCCTGAAAAATTCATCCAAATCCATCCATTACTATTTGAGTTATTTTGTTTACAGACGGACGGACAGACAGACGGTCAGACAAACTCTCCCAAAAACATAACCTCCTTGGCGGAGGTAATAAAGAATATATTTAATTTGGGTGGTATGTAGGCTTGATTGGGATACTTGAACATCCATCATCTATACTGCTTATGCCTTCAGTGGCCTCAGGGGCTTGAAGCCTATCCCCGCTGGCATGGGGTGCAAGAGGGCGTACACCCTGGGCAGGTCACAAGACAAACAGCCGTTCACACACATACTTAAGGGCAATTTAGAGGCACCAATTTACTCAGCATGCATGCTTTTGGTCTGTGGGAGGAAATCAGCGTACCTGAAGAATAACCCATGTAGGCCCAGGGAGAACATGCAGACTCCATACAGGAAGACCCTGGTCTGTACAGGTCACCTGATCACCCATCTTGCACAATAAAAAGCATTTATTTATTTCCTGGGCTCAAGGTGAGACGCATAATTATAAAACATGCAAGCCTTCATCGATCATTTGACAGGTCAAGTCTTAAATAGAAGATAAACCGAATGAAAAGCTTTTTTATGGCAGTTTTTATGATAGATTATGAAATTGAAATCAATTGATCCATGGGCTGTTTCTGACGTGTAGTGAAAATTTCACCACATTCCTTTCTTAAAGATGCTATGAGGAGTTTTTAAGTAATTACAAAAAAGTCTCAGTTTTAGATATATGCCTGATCAAATTACACACTTTAAGATGAGTTTCATAGCATCAAAATAGGTTATCTATAAATACTATTCCTTAGCTTCGCGGTCGGGTAGGACAGGGCTGGACTGGCCTGGATACTCAACTTCAGGAACAAGACAATTAAAACTAGAGCAAATTTATATTATTCAGACACGTCTTAGAGCACCAGGCTGTAAGTAGTGATATATACCGGGCAACGAAACTAAGTTTTCCAAAAATTGCTTGTTGTCACACATCGAAAACTACCGCTACGTAACTAAAAAGAGATACATGACCTCGTCGGTTTGCATCCTGTAAGTTGTTAAAAAAAGGAGTTGGAAAGCAATGCAGAGTTCTGAGGAAGGTCCGAGCTGCATTTCTTAGCCTCACAACAAACGCACGCTTTGGCTTGGGTCACATCTTTACGACAGTCGCCTTGGTGCTCATGGGTAGCAGAGTCTTTATGTTGCCGGAAATAGATTCTCCTCATAGCACCTTTAAGATTTTGAGTAATTCTGTCAACAAACAAACTAACAACAAGGGAAAAACATACAGTATCTCCTTGGTGGAGATAAAAAAACAAAATAAGATGACAGGTTGACATTTTTAGTTTTAAGAGCTAATAGACTGTATAATTCATAAATAAACACTTTAAGAATTCTTACTTTGGTGTGTTGTGAACTTTTACATTCTGAAAATATTGATCTTTTCCCCAGAAAACAGATTGTTCTTTCCTTTTTGGATTTTTAAGAGCTGTAGTCATACGCATTACTGATATATACACCATTTCTGTAAATACCAAGCCCCACCTGTGACCTTTTTTGGATTTGTGAATGTCTTTATTGTAGAAGTTAAAATGAAAGTGTCAGTCCCCATGTATTCCTGTTTTAAATATAGACAGTCAGCAATGTAAAACAATGAACTTCTTTGTATTACAAAGTGCAAAGAGCAACCAGGCTTAATTTGCATTGTGAACATTCTGCTGGATAACAAACTGGCTGTATATACCTACAGAAAATGTAATCTTCCCACACTGATCATTAACTCTTCCAGCTATTATACTGTGATACCAATTATGTGCCTACTGTGCATACATGATAAAAATTCTTTCTCCTCTTGTAATTTGTTTCTCCTGCGAAGCACTAATCCTTCACCATAAGCTTCTCCATTGAAGCCTGTGGTGTTTCAGTGCATTGGACTTGAACTTACACACTGCTGATTTTCCCACTCTTTGTATTGGACAGCTGCCTCCCCTCCTCATCAGATGAATTAATAGTCTGAGCCATGGCTGTGCTGTAATCCAAAGCACGAGAACATTTGTGCCACAGGCTGAATTACTCACATGCAGAGACTGGGACTAAAATCTGAGCCAAATCTTGCTGACCTTTTGGAAATTATTTGTTGCCAACAGCCATAAATGTAGTCAAATTAGTCTGGAAACAAGCCTGTTCCGCGAGGCTGAAAGGACATCTTCACTTATGTTCAAGTTAAATTTAGTGCACAGTAGCAGATTCCCCGTCAGGGTGGATTTTCCCCCCGAGCGAGGGGGAAAATCTCTCTGCATTCTTCATCAGACCCTTTTGAGCTGCACCTGAAGGCTCCAATATTGATTAGCTGCAGATGTGTTGGCTCAATTTTATTTACTCCAGTTGTGTGATGTGATCGATTATTTGGCTAATATCTGAAGTGGGGAGAAAATACAGAGAGACCGGTCGGAAAGTCAAAGACATTGCTTGAAGGCAGTTGAATAGATTTGCAATAAAGTGAACTCCTCAAGATACTTCAGCTATTGTAGAAATACTCTTTGAGGTTGTGTTGCCGTGGAACTACTTCCTCCCATATTTTGTCATGTCTTGCAGTACTGTTGCAGGTGTGGCACATCTGCAAGTGTTTAAGTACAGCAGAGTAAACCAGTAGTCAAGATACTAGGATTTTTGACTTGGTATGTGTAAAATGAAATAGTAAGCGAAAACTGAACACCAAGGCCAGCAAAGAAAAAGTCTGAAGAATCCAGTAATAGATAACTTCATATGATTTGTCAGAAGGATTGTGTACATGATGGTGGCATTTTTAGTGCCTTGAACAAAACTTCTTGAAACAACAGCATTTCTGGTGTCATATAAATTGGCAGTTTCTTGTCTGAACAAGGGGATTTTTTCTCATACACATCATGATTCCAAGTCATCTTACTATTATGGAGGGTTGGATGACGAAAATAGTATCAGCTAACATTAATCACCATGTGGAGCTGCAACACAGGCTTGAAACGTACTGAAAAGACTGTCAAACACCCCCTTTGAAATGTTGACCAACTTCAAACAGAAACATATGTAGAATTTTCATTTCAATATTATGGTCCCCATCTGTGGAGCAGTCTACCTGCAGATCTGAGAACAGCACCTACTGTTCATATTTTTAAAAGCAAACTCATACCTCCCTTTTTACTCTGGCCTTTACCTGTTTTTTGTTTTATTCTCTTAATTTACATTTTGTGTTTTTTACTCTGTTTCACTTTCAGAGTTATTATTTTTGTGTTTTATTACCTCTATTTATATATTTTCTTTTATTGTTTAGTTTAAGACTGTCATATTTCAATTAACTTCCAATGCTCTATCACCTTCATTATGTCTTATGGTTTTATGGTTTAGTCATAGCTCTTTATTTTTTAAATTTAAGATAGTGCTTCCTCGTAATCTGTGGCAGTTTGATGAAACCTCACTTGGTTTTACTGTGTGCGTTAGTGTGGGTGTGTGCGTGTGGTTGAATGTGGGTTGAATGTGGGTTGTGAGGGTTGGTGGGAGTTTTTTATTCTATTTTGTATTCCTGACACGCATCTTCTTAAAGTATTGAATATATAGCACTTTGTCCGAAAGTTTTTTTTGTATGAAAAGTGCTTTATAAACAAAATTTGGATGATTGATTGAAGAACATGGAGAATCCCTCTTCTTACACCACTGCCAGGGAAAAAAATTACAGATGTGGGCAATTTTGTTTACACTTCAGAGAAAGTTTGGAAACATTAGTTCTGTTGATTATTCACTTCCTTTAATAATAATAGTTGGTACAATTTTTTATATCTTTGGGAAGCTTGATTAGTCACCTTTACAATGAGCTGCAACTTGTAAGGATTGTGCATTTGTGTTATGAGCAACAAAGCTAAACTTGTGGGTACCCCTTCCCATAAATGTGCCAAGATCCCCCTCAGGCGGAGCAAGCTTATCGTTCCTCAGGTGGTTAAGTTTGAGGAACTGGTCTTCTTGGGGTGTTGTCTTCCTGGGCTGCTCCCTTCACAGTCTGTCTGCGGCTTCACCAGTCTCACAGGATTTGATCTTAAGTTTGAAAATGGCACCAGGGCTGACACCAAATAATGCTGCCACACTATGTACCAAAGCACCAGTTTCCAGTTGCAGGGGATATTGGAACATTTTTTGGTTGCTACCTCCACATTAAGCCATGTTGTTCTTCTCATGAATGCACAATTCTTACAAGATGCAACTTGTAAAGGTGATTAATAAGGCCTTTCAGTGATATAAAATACAACACTAATTGGTGTAAAGGGGAGAAATAATCAATGGAATTGATGTTTCTTAACTCTTTTTGAGGAATATATTTTGACGTTTTTTGATCCAGCTCCTGCTTTGTAAGTGAGAAATATGAAATTATTTAGGCCTATTGAAATATCAGTGCATGTTACTGATTGTACTGACAGTAAAACAATCTCCTGACACTGAAAAACAAACACAAAACTGAAAAATTAAGACTGTAAACAAACATGCTAGTTCATACTCTATTGCTAGCAGCTAAGCCTGTCACGCTACAAACTTTGGTATACGATAATTGTCCAAAAAATTGTTGCCGATGAATGATATTATTGTCAATATTATTTTGATTTTTTTTTCATTTTTCCATTAATGTTATTAAAATATATGTCAAAATAAAGTGAGTACACCATATCAAAAGCAATAAACTTTAATTTCTTAAGAGTATTTAACTGTAATTGGAAGGTCAAGATCTTTTAAATGTAAATAAATTAAACAAACAATATGATTCATTTAAAAAAAAAAAGAGAGAGAGAAAAACCCCAATGAATGAAAAGCCCAATGAAATGGACTCTCTTTTAGGAAAAATTGCATTTAAATAAAAGTAATTATACTAACCAAAAACAATAAAAAATAGACCCTGTCTCTGTAAAGAAAAAAATGAAACTCCAACAAAAACACACACAACAATAAAAACAATAAATAAAATGGAGTTTATACAGTTCCTGAATTGTTTGTGACATTGTTTGTACGTTCTCTCAGTCAATTCATACTGTCTGTCAAATGTTTGTAACAATGCTGGCTTTTCAACCATTTTGAAGGACTGCATATCTTTTGCAATGCAGCAAACAACACTGTCTGTGATCACATCATTTTGCGCTGTTTTATTTATATTTACTTTGTAGGCCAAACGCCTCAGTAAGCACTGACTGTCAGGGGGAAGGCTCCTCTGCACCTCCCCTTCTTCATCTTCATTGCCACTATTTTCAAAGAAATACGACATATCGGCTCATCTGTGTTCATGGGCTCACAACTTGTTCATTCTGTTTAAAACCAAAATATTCTCACACGTGGGCTGTGGCAGCCGACTTAAGAACTGTTGCTTCCGTGCCATTCTTCATATTAGTGTTTGTTTCCTTCTTACTCCTCACAACGCTCATTTCAGCTCCCTGTGTGTGTATGCACGAGCAGCCCCGCCTCAACCACAAAGATTGCATGAATGACAGATGCTCACTCCGCTATAAATCTGCTAAATCCGCGATAGAACCAATGTACCCCGGTGTTAAGAAAGATGGACAGAGTGAATCATCTTCTCATTTAGCCTCTTTGGTAGATAGAGAGGAGGAAAACAAATCTCTTATCGAGGCTGGCAAACTTACCGAGGGCATTTTTATTTATCATGTGGTTAATTGATTTATTGATTATTGTGACAGGCCTACGAGCAGCAGTTGCTCAGGTGCTTTTCTGGTGTGTGACTATTTCTCACTAACATTTTTTTTTACGTCAGTCCATCATGTTAGTCCCTCTGTAACCGATCACATTAACCCATTTAGTCTGTCCACATTTTTGTCTATTGTGACTGTTGTATATCCACCACGATCCACTCCCAGTCCTTGCAATTTAACACTTCACTAGTTGCAATTAAAATACTTTGGAAATAACTTCATTTGTGTTTATCTAAATTGTCCAGCCTACTCAGTTGTATGCATCTTTTACAAGCAAATTGTCTTTTACTTATTCAAACTCGTACAATAGTCAAAACTACAATGACTAAAGAAGACATTGATAAACAGAGACTGTTGTTTACTTGAAACTCTAGTAAACAGAATGTGTTGGTGTGTATGTTGTGACAGCACAAAACCCAGGGCAAGGAATCTTTGTCAGGACACTGTCTCTATGTGGACATGATCTGCCCGCCTGCCTGCTGTTTTGGGGGGGTCAAGGGTCAAAAGCTGCTCTTGTCAGCTTAGTAAGAGTTCACAACCTCAGACCCACAGGACTACCACTTGATATGGAGATTATTCGCCGACCTAATAGGCCAGACTGTCAAACGGCAGTATGTGTTATCATTTCACATTAGCCTGAATACAGAGCTGTTGAACCATCCTGCACTTGATTCATTTTAGATTTAGTTCTTAAGTATGGTCCATTTTTATGTCTTTGCTTCAATAACAGCAGCGTTTAGAGCTTTTATATTTTTGGGTTATCTGTCTCTCTGTTTGATTCATGTGAATGAGATCTCTAGAGATGGGTTTGAGGGAGCTTTTGGAGGAATTTTACAGAAGTGGTCGATCTAAGGTTAAAGGACCAGGCCACCAAGCCTTGTGTTCACCTCTTGACTGTGAATGCTGTATCTCAAGAAAGTTTTGAGAGATTTCATTAAAACTTTGCCCAAATGATCTCCCTAACTGACGGATAAACTGGATACATTTTTAACATAAGAAGTCAAAGGTAAAGATCTTGGAGCCCCATATTTATCCTTTGATTGTAAATGTAGTCTTGCATTTTGTAAAATATAAATTTTTTTACAAATATCATCCCTGACGGTGAGGTCAGAGATTGTCATTGCTTGCATTTCAGTGCCTTATGTCAAATTAAGCTTACTCTGACTATTAAATTCCTGCCTAATAGACACCTAAGACATGTTGTAAATGGTCAAACACACCAGGATATTTATCAGAACCCCTGAAACAGTAATGGATTACGTCTGAGTTTAATTTGATCAAAATCTGTGGAAAAGTTATTGAGAAATTAGCCAAAAAATGGAGAGATGCCCTACCTCGTAATGTTAACAGATTCTTTAAAAACACCTGGACAAGCATCCAAATCCACCTTGAGATGTAATACAACAGCCCTGATCTGTCCTGAAAATTTCATCAAAATCCATTCATCATTTTTTGAGTTATCCTGTTAACAACCTTGCAAAAAAACATAACCTCCTTGGTGGAGGTAATAAGATGCTTCAGTAACAGTCTGTGAAGTATTTTGCTTCATTAAAGTGAAAAAAAAAACAAGATGCAGTGCGGACAGGAGTCAAAACCAGCGCCTCACCATGTCTAATTATTCAATCCCATTTTTCATCACTGCTTTCAATTAGCTGCTTTCCCTCTGAGCGCCTGACCAAGCCAATGACAGAATCTCTGATAACTATTTTCTTGTCGTTATACCTTCATTTAATGTTGACTGAACGCGGAGGATTCCTCCCCTGCCAGCTCTGTCATGTTGTGCTTTCTGTGTATCGCCAGCTACACCGTCACTGATGAGTCCCCATAAGCTTTAGAGATTCTGCTTGCATACGCTTGGGCACACGGAGGATCTCACAGACTCGAGGGTCTCCTGGCGATGTGCGATGGACAGCTTAATCAGTGTAAGCCCAAATTAGTGTCCGACTGAGAGAGAGCTGCATCCATCGCAAGCCTCCCACAGGAAATCTGCGAAGGAAGTTTTGGGGACTCTTTGTGGTCGGGGAAATCCCTGGTGAATAGTGTGTATTGTGGTCCTTATCTTGTCTTTGAAATTGTAACTGCTGGTGATAACAATATTGGTCACTTTGAAGATTCCAGGTAGCAGTAAGATGGATTTCTTCATCTGTATTTTGAATTTCTCAAAGTAAAAAAAAGGTAAAAAAAGAAGAGCTGTTCAGTTGTAAATGTATCACAAAAACAGTAAAGTATGGGGAATGTGTTAATAAATTTGACCATGCCATAAAAGATGGTGGCTTTGTGGGTGGGATGGTGGCGCAGTACGTAGCGTTGTTGCCTCACAGTAAGAAGGTTGCTGATTCAAATTTCAGTTAGGGCCTTTCTGTCTGGGGTTTACATGCTCTCCCTGTGGATGCGTGGGTTCTCTCTGGGCACTCTGGCTTCCTCTCACACAGGAAAAGTATCCTCATTAGGTTAAGTGGGGACTTCAAATTACCCTTAGGTATGAGTGTGTGTGTGAATGGTTATGTACCTCTCTATGTGGTCCTGCAATCAGCTGGTGACCAGTTCAGGGTTTACCCCGGCCCTTGCCCAATGTCAGCAGGGATAAGTCCCAGGTCCGGTGGCCCTGAAAAGAATAAGTGGTATGGAAAATGAACAAATGGATAATGATTGATTTAGCTTCTGTTTTTCTTAGTTTTTATCTAAAAAAAATGGGCATCAGTTATGTAATGATCAGACGACACAACTTTTTGTGTTTTTTTTATCAGATTAGACGATCATGGACTTGTGCTGTCACTTGGCTAATGATTAAACAGACTACGTGGTGATTCTGGACTAATAATCATGACCCATCATATCATTAGATGGTTGATTACACTTAACTGTAGAACTGATGTATTGAATGGCATTTATTTCAAGATTAGGTCATTGATTCTGACTGTTTTAACTAATTTTATTGTTGAACAAGGGCAACATGCTGTTGCCACTTTTTGGGTGCCTACTGGAATGGTATTGCAATTTCGAAAATTGTAATTCTTTTTGAATCACAATTAGGGATGGGAATCGAAAACCAATTCCAGTTAACAGCTCCATCAAAGTATCGATATCAAGAGTCTTTTTGCTAATCATTCCCTTATCAATTCCTTTCCCTGACAGGGTTCATAAGTGGTCAGAAATGTGGCCTAATTTTTTTTTTTTACAAAAGGTGTCTCCTGCACAACCTTAAGTGAGTGGAAGCACCAGCAACTTGCAGAAGCAGTTATCTATGCTGCGACACATGTGATTGATGTTGTTGCTACTGCAAATCTACAGGCTAACATTTGCACACACAAAAAATCTGCAGAAGTCAATAAAGAAATCGTTAAAGAATTTGATTGATTAGCACTATTGTTAATAGCACTGGTATGGATAAAATTGTATCAATTCCCATCCCAATTAAATATAATTGGAATGATTAGTTGGACAAAATATGCTATGAAAATGTCATACTTGGAAGAAAGAGCCCTGTAATTTATTGGCTTCCCGTTCAGATTGTTTCAAGCCTGATGGCGGGTATAGACTTCAGCCACAACAAGCCAGAACAGAATAAAAAGTATAGATGAGTATTATTAGCTGGTGGTTAAGGATGCAATTGTGGGTCAAGGGGGTGTTTTCAGTGGGTCAGGAATTTGTGGAGGAAAGAAGTTGGGCCAAGAAAGTTTATCCAAGTCATAGGTGGACATGATTTAGCTTATTTTGATCAAAACTTACAAATGGTCACCCTTCAAAATACATATTTACAAATCCAATATGTTAGGCTCTCTTCGCCTTTGTAGCTGCCATAATTCTTTGTAGCATAGATTCAACAAGGTGCTGGAAAAATTCCTCTGAGATTTTGATCCATTTTTACATGATAACATCATGCAGTTACTGCTTGGTTTATACTCCAGCAGGTTGGCTTGACCTTGTCTATATTTCTAAATACATTGAGTTGCTGCCATGTAGCTGATTGCTAATTATAATTGTGTTAGCAGGCTGCTGAACAAATTAAAGTGGATTATGTTGTCAAGGGAGAGGGAGCTAAATAAAATATAAACATTTGTATTCCCCCTGGCTTTTGTAACCATGCGCCTCTCAAGCATGTGTGACTCTTACTTAAATCATGTTAAGGTTCAAACTTCAGCGCCTTTAACAAATTAGGTTGAACATTTTCCAGACTTAAGCCACTCCTGCTGAGGACCATAGATACAGACTGTGAATGAGTATGACACTGTTGCCCCTGGAAGCCTTTTATATGCCTTGTAACAGGAAAAGAGATTGAAATAGTATATGTCTACTTAAGATAGATGTTTTTTAATTTAAATTGTTTGTGGAGTTACTAAAGACAGCACATTTTAAATGCCTGATTTTTGAAAGTTTCTCAAAAAAAAGCATGTTGAATTGTTAAGAGCTATTTCTCCTGAAAATGCTTTTCTCCTCCAGTGCGTCTCAATGGGAGCTGTCCAGTGCTGAATCTTAGTGAAGTTTTCCATTTGTTTCTTTCTGAGCAAATGCAGCACAGTACTCCACGGCCACACTTACAGCATATTCAGTGGAATTTGCATCTTTATTTACACTGATAAACACATGTGAGTCACTCATTAGACTGTTTGTTAAGCTTGTGTTTGTAGCTTCTTATGTGTGCCCTGTAATCACTAACCTAGACTTACACACACAAATATTCATCTAGAGCCTGCAGCATAGATTGCTCATCTCTGGTGCATCTGCTTGAGTCTTTATGTATATTTAAGCCATAAATTTGGGATAACAGAGAGGACTTCAGACCTCTCAAGCCCACCACTAATGCTTTAATTCTGTCATGTCTTAGAAAAGAAAACAGAATTTTGATTCAGGTGGTCTTTTCATTATCAAATACCTGTATTTAACTCACAGATGTCTGGTCGGCCATCTCCCAATATTTTGGTAATCATCCTATGATAAGATCCATTAAAACCCGACTTGTGTAGGATAAAAGTACGGATTTATGTAGTCCAAACCGACACCTTTAGCTGACTTTCTGTCAATCAACACCTAATCCAAGGGTCTCTGTTTGGTGTAAAGAGTGCTGCACAGGGGCAAGGGGTGTTATAGTCGTGCAGCACGACAAGTCGACAAACAAATCAATTAAAAACACTTTTACCTACCTATACCTTTTTAAAGACTCATTTTTGCAGCTGTTTGTCACCTAGTTTGGCTTTCTTAGCAGTGAAGAAACATACATTTGAGCCACATTTTATGAAAGATAATAGCAGATATGAATCTCTTTCAAGAAATATAAACAGAACAAAACAGATAGAAATGAGAAGACATTCCACTAAAGCATGTTTGTCTTAAATTCAGTGCGGTTCAACAGTAAATTATTTTTTGAAACCCTGAGTGTTGATCATTAACTATGAGTTTCTGGGAGCTATTGTGCTTGTCATCAGGCGTTGGCAGTTTGGCTGAATCATGTTACGTGGGTTTACAGTATTTTGTAGTTAGAAAAACAGTCTTTCTGTCTCTGGTCTCCCATTTTTATAAAAATTGGTCTGTATTTTAAGATTATTGATTGTGCTGTCAGCCCTTTGATCTTTAACAGTATTACATGTGGTTGAAACAGACTTTGTGACTTGTTCAACTGTCCTTTGGAAACTCCTTTGAATCTATCAAAGACATGGTTAATTCTTTAATTCAGGATCAATCTGTACAGAGAGATGTCTGATGAAAAGTTCTCAGTGAATTTAACATCATAAAATCTGTGATCACAACTACAAAGTGCAATCCTGCATTTTATAAATTTTTGAAATGTGTTATTAGGCATTTATCAGTTATTATATCTGTACAAAAAAAGACAATGACCCATGATTCATTTGGAGAAAACAGACAAATCTTTGTATATTTATTTGTGCAGCACTCCCAATATAACTTGAATACAGCGATTGTTGTTGTCCAGCAGGTGTTTGAAACCTAAATGAGATTTTATTTAAACAAATTTGTGAACATTCATATAGTAAGGGACACCCTAAACAAGTTTGACTGTCAGCTGTCAGAGCTGAAATTGTGTTTTGAGTTTAGATATATAGAGTTTATATGATCAATTAAATGAGCACAGTGGGAAATTGTTAGAGTACATGACTGACAGAGATGTGTGTTTATCACTTTTGTTTTTCATTATGTTAGACTAAGTGTGTGGTATGTGAGCTTGCTTGTTTCATACTGCATAAGTAAAGTACAGTATTCAAGTTCAGTGCCAAAAAATCACAGCATTTACATGTCTAGGAATTCAGTCTGGTGACAATGGCACTGAAAATGTGGTAGCAGATGTGCATATTTATTTTGCTATCTAGGAATTCTCCAGTCCAGATAAGTGGGGACTCCCCCAGACTTCCTCTGCTACTGTTCAAAATGTTTAAACGCCACAAATCTGAGGCTTGGATTACACTTTAATCCCAAACAAGAGTGTGCTCACCAGAGAGGGACACGAAGAATTCGCCTCATGGTTGACATCTGCCTCTGTTTCCCAGCCTGGTAAATATTAATACAGGCTGGAAAAGGAGTCGACAAAAGCCTCTCTTGGCTGGCTCAGCTGCCTGTAGTTGCCAAAAAAGGTTTGTACATGAGGCGAAGCGAGACATTGAGATGATACAACGCAGCCAGCTGCCCTGTCAAGAGAAAAAAAAATAGCTCAAAGGGTGAACGAGGGGAAGGGATGAAGGGTCCAATAAACTGGTTACAATCCATATAATTATGTATTGAGAGTTCAAAATGGTGAAAAATTGGAACGTCTTGTTCCTATCACAGTTGAGGAGACTGAACTATTTTTGATGTGAAAGAAAAGGCAGACAGATGAATGGATCTCGAGTAGCTGTCTTTTCAAAATCAACTAGGCTGTAAATATCTTGTTGAATTGAAACTGTTTCTTGTCAGGATGTGGAAAATATTTTGCCAATGTTTATGGTCAGAATTCAGGACATACAAATCCCAGTTTAAATAAACTCAGAATGTTGTGCGGACTGTGAAAAAAGAGGAAATGATCTGCAAATCCGTCTTCTTAAAATTTTGCCTGGAAACTGGACAAAGACAAGAATTTATATTGTAAACCGGATCAACTCACTATTAGTTTGTTTTTAAGGTTTACATGTAAAATACACTCAGTATACACACTTTCTCAATTTGATACCTTTACCACATTTCAAAAAAAAGTTGGGGCAAGAGCAAGAAAATACTGAGGAAGTTGTAATATGCTCCTTGAACACCTAGAACACATCACAGGTTGGTATAATGATGGTAACAGGTGATAGGAGCAGTCCTGAAAGAAGTCGTTTTTCAATTTAAGCCTGTCCTTGTTGTTATTAGTTATTAAATATATTAAATATATATATTATATTCCCCCCTAGGACCCACAGGACAATCAGCGATACCTTAATGCCCAAAGTTAACGTTGATTCTAAGTGTTTTCATTGATACAATCCAGACTGAAGAGGGTTACATGCACATTAAATAAGCACTCTTTGTCAGTCATTGTTTTAGCTAAAATTGAGTTTAATAGCCTAAGAGCAGACAGAGCTTTGCACTCTTCGAGTGGGACCCAGACCTCAGACTAGGACCCAAGGCTCAGTCATTGGTAGTCAAGGATGGCACAAAGTACCATGTTTTGTGAAAGACTGTATGGGTAAAAGTATTATAGATTTTTAATGTTTTTCATCATCTAAGGTCCATAATGTTTTCACAAACACTGAGAAATCTGTGAAAATGTCTTCATATAAGGGGCAAATCTGAAAATAACCTGACTATCAGATGGACTGTTCTTTATATTTCACTGATTCATCTGGACAGCCAATAGAAAATGTGAATGAATGGGTAGAGCCTTTCTAAAGCAAATTCAGAAGGTCCATCAATCACATTTACTACAGACCAATCCGGACACTAGGGTTGTAAAATCCAAGTCGACTGGTCGACTAATTGGTCGATGCGTGCTCAGTCGTCCAAAATTCTGATTGGTCGACCAAATGTGTCAATTAATTTTCTCCCCTGCAGTTCATTTCATCAGGAGAAACATATCAAGTGAAATGGGGGTATTTTCTGAGCACCCCCATCATGTCTCAGAACACCATTTTAATGTATTTATCATTCATTTCAATATTTTTATTTAAGAACATTTCAATATTCTACTCTAATAATCGTTTATTCGTTTTATAGCTGCATTCGCACCTACCGCTGCCCGCGCTGCAGCGGTATCTCTCACCCAGTTCGTGCTGGATTTTATGCCTCATATAAACACCCAAATGCAAAAATGACATCACAGAACAAATTGACAGTTTTATTTCTTTGGATATGAGGCCCATTGGTGTCGTGGAAGGCCAAGAAAACATTGAAACCTGGATAATCAGTGCCAGCGCGCCAGACAATTACGCACGCACTAACAGCAAAATACAAGGGAGTAAAAAAGAGAAAGCTTCGGAGTTAATAGATAAAGATAACAGATGTGTACGTCTCTTCGAATGGAGTCCTATATGAAAGTAACTGCCCATTTCATTGATGAAGACTGGAAAGCAAAGAGTCTCGTGTTGAGAGACAAAAAAATAGAAGAGGCACGCACAGGGGAAAACATTGCTGCACGATTTTAAGTTGCGATGCCTTCAAAGTTCTGTTGTAGTGCACAACGTGGTTAATATGACACTCTGTGGGAACACTAAAAGAGTCCCATGAATATCCAGGTTTTCTGTGTTTTAGTTGACCAACATTTCTTTCCAACCATTTCTTTGGTTGATTACAGCCCTACCGGACACTATACTGTGGAGTAAAGGACAAAACTCAAGCCACTTTATAGACCAACCCGGCAAAGCATGTCAGAAAACAAGTTTTCTATTGAGAAGTATTTTCAGTGTCGTTATTTAATTTTCATTTAATGTGGAAATGTGGTCCAGATTTGTTAAAACTGCTACTGCAGCTGTTAGTATCTAACACTAATGTCTTTGCTTTCTGAGCAGTCTCTTCCTGATGTCATCTCGCTCATAGCTCCCACCTCTTCCAGGATGCAGATTGAGCAGTGCTGCTTACTGTTGTGAATTGGAGTTTGTCAAGATTGATCAGTCTAATTAAAGACACTGAATTAGGTGGGTTCAGCTGCTCTGCAAATTTTGGCTAAATGGCCTTTTGCACATACAGAACCAGCCTTAATAAGCCCCAATCTTGAAATTCTGAAATCATGATGTTTCCAACTAGCAACCTTCTTTCTGTGAGACAGGTTCCCTTTGCAACATTATCATTTATAAGAGAATAAAATATTTTATATCTATGGCTAACACAAGTACACTATCACTGTAAAAGATAAATGTCATGCGAAGTGGAGACTGCGGACTCTTTATAAATATATTGGTATCTAGGAATTTAAGTTCAGTAATAACTCACATAAAAAATGTCAAATTTGGAGAATTCCTCTCGTAAAGTTAACTAACTTAAGGGTGTATCAGCACTTGTGCAAGCGGTGTCTTCAGCCCCTAGATGTGCAGTGTGGTTAGAAGTAAAGTTGATTTTAAACAGAGGTAAACATACCCCTGATTCAACCTTTTGTAATGTTTTGCGGGAACTACATTTGGAATCAGTTTATAATTTCAGAATGTCGATGAATGTATCAATTAAAGCATTAAACATTCTCTTTGCGCTGTATGTGTTGCTTGTAGGCAGAAAAGGAATTGTAAATCAGTGCATTCTCTTTTCATTCACATGGTATTGAGGCTTTTACGAGACAAATTTGTTAATTCAGCTGGAACAAAGGGAAAAAGAGCTCGCAGGCATGGAACACTTATCTTTGTTAAAGTACACATCTGACTGTGCTGTGTGTTATTAACCAACAGCGCATTAAACTTCCGTCGTGGCTGAGGAACATCTCCGTGTTTCGTTGCTCATTTTCTCATTAAGGCTGATAACAGGGGACAGACCCTATAAAGCCAGTGCTCCAAGAAAAACCACCAATTACATGACAGAGGAGCCAGTCAAAACGCCACAAAAAGGCCTGCTTTCACAGCTGGGGGTAAAAGAGACGGAAAAGCTGTAAACGAGGCAGAAATATGGGCTTCAGATTTTGAAGCAGCGGAGAAAGAGAGAGGGTTGTGAAAAAAGGGTGAATTGCTGTTTTGGTTCAGTGTCATCAGGGTTTGATTTCAAGCTGGGTTATTGAATTAGAGATTGCTGCTGGAGAAACGTCTGGTTTAGAGGCATTATTTAAATCTAATTGTTAAAACCTCTTAATAGGCGCACAGATGTACTTTTGAACAGTGCCTCATGCTTAATCAAGTGACATAAGGCCAGCTTATCTGCATATAAAGCCATGAAAACCCCAAATAAACAAGCGGCAAACGTGAGCTGATTGCATTCGTATTTCCACGGCCAATCACATCAGCTGATTCTGCGGTTAGAGCTCTCAAGTTCTGTGCAGAGTGAATGAATGGGGGATAAAGAGGCGATGATGATGCTTGATTTAACCGCCTCAGGCTTGCCTCCTGAGCAAAGCAATATTTTGTAGTAGCAGCCTGTAGGATACATCCTCGCCGCGTCTTAAAAACTGGTCACCAGACAGAGACAGGCTGCGGCTCATGGAGGAATAATGAGCACAAAGGCAGATGGGTTACCAGACTGGGATTTGTATGCACATCACATGCATGCGTGTACAAGCACATTCACCGAACCACACCTCAGGGAGTTGAGAGTAGCTCTTTTTTATACATCTCCTTATATGCCATCTCACATCACAGCCTGCCTTTGCTCTGGGGAACACACACACACACACACACACCTTGGCAGATTACACATTTCCATGTCCTGTTTCTTTAGGCACTCAGATCAGAGAGAGGTGGTGCAGTCTGTTGACAATGAACCCTCTCAAGCTCCCAGGCTCTAAAAAAAATCCCTGCTCCTGCCAGCACACTAAAAAACACATCACTGACAAACATCACTGCATCAGTCAGCTTGTTTGCAATTAAGCAGTTGTTTTTTTGAATTTGTTGCCAAATTTTGGCATGTTGATTAAAATGTACTGTCAAAGAGAACCTAATGCGTATTTATGGATGTTCTTGAGCTGGTTATTAGAAATCATAACAAAATAATATTGTGTTTGGTGTGAAGACTGACTAAGGTTAGCTGTGCCAGCAGCTATAACCTCAGTCCCTCTGTTAGTTTAAGGAGGTACATCTGCATGTATGAATGTGGAAACTCTTTGCTTTAGTCAATGCGAATACAACCTGACACAACTTGAAAACAACTGAATCTGTATTTTTTAGATTAAGATAGGGCCAAATCCCACTCTTATTGTGAGAGCCTTATGATTCAATCTATCTGTTCCATAGAAATCATTCAATGTCTTTTGTCTATGTCTGTGTTTGAGAGTATGAGATATGACAAACTTTGAATGTATTGACAATCTACCATTGCAAAAAAATCATTGGATCATCATTGGGGCTCATTCTGTCTGCTGGAGTTCAATGCTCCTCCTCCTTTTACACAATGAAAATGTGTAAAAATGTGTAGGAGTTGTGCTAAACCAAAACCTAAACTCAGATTTTAATCCTTGAAAAGATGCTGTAATTTGGTTTTATGGAACTGCTTATTTTTTGAACTTTTATTTAGATTAGATTGTACTTTATTAATATATAAAATGTTTATATTTGTACAATCTGCCAAAAAAGCCTTGATGTGTCATGGCAACACAGCGGACATTAGGAAATGGAGAGTGTTCTAAACATACAAAAAAAGCAAAAAGCTAGGAACAGTCAGTATTTCAAGGTAGCTGTTCCAAAAAAAGAACGACTTAGAATTAAATGACAAACCACATCAGGAAGGATTTGAACCCTAGGTAACACCTTTACAGAACGTACATGGTTTCTTACCACTGCACAAAACCAGCAGCTCAAAGGCACTAGTTTTTATAAAATAATGCGAATAATGCAATTATGCAAATAATGTACACAGAACTTGGCCTTACCATGCCTGACCTCAAATTGGTTGTTTTAAGTTTTGCAAACTTAAGTTTAGAATTGAGGTCAACTTTAAGTACAAAACCATGAATACAGACATTTGAGGTTGATGATGAGGTAAACTTTGATGCAATTTATGACAGTTAAAAAAATGGTTTCTTTGTTAAACATGTATTTGATGCCAGCAATTTTAGGTTGTCTTTATCACAGTGAATGAAGATAGAGTCAAAACTGTTTTACCAATACGTGTACATGCATTATATTCCCAGGACAGTATTTGTGCATTTAATAACATTTATAATTATATACATGTTGTTTGGTTGGTGATATTGCCATGAAAATATCGTGATAGGTTTTTTTCTGTATTGGAGGGCATTTTGGCTGCAAGGTAATTGCGGTAAGTGGGGGCGTGTTTGTGGATTTTATGGACAGTGTTTGGCTTGCACTGTGGGACAGTATTGCTATAAAAATGTAAAAAGTTCAAGTCTCATGTAAATTTTATGCCATAGCTTTAAGCTATGTGATTTAACGTGAACGTGCACATCCCTGGTGCAGCTTACAGCACGCCCCCATTATTTGTAATATTTATGCACCAGCAATCTCTTGGGTTTATAAATCATGCCAGAGAGGGGTGGTTAAAAAATGTAGTTTTTTTCCCAATGGCCACTTGAGGCTGATTTCAAAAGTGAACAATTCTTCAGTAGGCCTTATACCTCATGTCCAACTCCATTATAAAATTTGAAATATGGCTGAAGTCACCTTTATATGACTTCAGCTCAAGTGTGAGTCTTAAACTCAAGTCTCCATCTCTGGCTAATCACACTGAATATTTATATTCTAACCCCTGCCCTAACTTTAAGAGTAACAAAATCAACTGCTTGGCTTACTTCATTAAAGACTTAAGAGTGCATATGTGATGTGTCAGAAGGCACAATTAGAGTTACAACAAAGGGAAATGTTTTGAACATCATTCCTTATTCTTACCCAACCCATAGCCAGTCTCACTTAAAGCTGCAGTAGTTTAGTTTAGTTTTTGTGTCACCGGCTCTAAAAATCTGATTACATCTCAGCATCTTGTGACTGAGGCCACATGAGAGATCTTAGACATCTGTGCTCCCTCTGTGGGGGAGTAAAATTGCTCCCATTGCAGATTGTCCAAGTTACATACACCAGTTTTGGAAGGCCAATCAGCTTTTAAGGAGGTTGAGGGCACCCATTTGGCACTACCCATGTCCACGCAATCTGCACCTTCCTTTAATGTTTCTACGCTGTTAAATAGACTTTAACTCGTGTTCAGTCTTTACTATAAATCAGTGCTTTAATGGAAGTCATGCATAGTGAGTAATTCTCTAATGGGGCATTGACGGAAAGCCTTATCTTGTAAATTTGACGTTTTCCAGATCAGATTGTTTGCCTTGGTGTATGCTAACACGTTTACACACATTGCCTTGCCTGCTGCAGTTGCATGCTTGTGGAACTTGGCTCCTGATGACGATGATGTCGGATTTATTGACTCTGAAGTCAGCTGTTTGTTCAATGTTCTCGGTGTGTGTTTGTGTGTGTCGGGCTGTGTTTGGCAATTATATTGGCTGCGTTGGTTCAATTCTCCCTCCTCCCCACAGCTGTCTATTATTTCCACTCTGCTCTGAATCTGCTGGGCTGCAACTTTTCCCCCTTTGAGCTCATTTGGAAGCCCTCCCAGCAAACACATTGTGCATGTTATGTATGGTGTATATTTTTTCATATTACTCCACTCAGAGAATATCATTACCTGGGCCTGGAGCGGCCTAAAAAGCTCACACACAAAGGCTATTTTTCATGTGGATTCCCCAGCCTAATAGTTATACTCCTAATATAAATTTATGCTTCCCTTCCTGCTGAAGTAGGTGAGGCCTGTGCTCCCAGATGTCCTATTTGAGATCATCATGCCTTCTCCCTGTGCTGTCTCTCTATCCATTAGTGCTCCTCATATGCTCAAGTCACCACATTACCATCTGTCCTCCTCGGGAAGTTAACATATGTTTTTTATTTTTATCCCTCCCTATCACTTACACCTATTAATGTTCTTAGGCTCCTTCTAAGTCCTTTTATCCCTCTCCATCCATCCTGAAGGAGACACCACGCTGTGCGGGGCTCTTATCCTCTCATTATTTCTGTTAGAAAGATTGCACTTTCTACTCTGTGAGCTGAGATCCTCTGTCCCTCACCACAAGTTAAAGTCATATCACTGCTGCTCTCCCTTCCATCTTTCTCTTCATGTCTATGCCTCTCTCCCCATGTTGCCTTCGCATAAAGCTGCACTTGACCTCCATTTCTGTCAAGGAAACTGGAGCATCTGCCTCCTGCCCCAGTGCAACTCAGCTCCTCCTCCCTCCTTTCACTCCCTCCTTGGCGTCTTTTTTCCTGCCATACCACCCATCTTCACTCCCCACAGAGCCTGTTTCCAGATCTTCCACATTCCTCCACACCATTAAGCCTAATTTATACTTAAGGCATCAAATCTACGCCATAGCAAACGGCTGCTGTGCATCATCTTTAAAAATATTCAGTAACTGCCTGTCAAAACGTCACATAAAGCAAGCCCTGTGATTTGTCCACCAAGTATCGATGGATAACTGCCCATCTGTTAATGGGCCTACAAACATATTGTATTCACTCTGGGTCGAGGACAGGTGCTAGGCTGTGGAATCAATCTTATTTCCCTTCTTTGACTGGTAAAGTCTATATACATTTTAATTTAAAAATTGCTGGATTGTTATCCATCTATATGTCTAGAACTTATACAAAAGTTCCTTGTTTGTGTTACATTTGTAACAACTAAAAAGTGACATTTTGGTGATATGCTAGAAATAGCAGCTGTGCTAATTTGTGAATTTCGGCTGACAGTGTTCAATATTGTTGTCACACAAGCTGCTGAAAACAGAAAGAGTATGAATGTTTAATGCCAAAATAGCTTCATGAGATGTATATTAAATATAAAGCCAAACTTCTTCTCTGCTCTAGCTCTGCTCCAAAGATTTCATTTCTAAAACACAGAGTAACAACTCACCCAGAATCAGCCTGTCACTCAATGGCTCTCCTCTCATCTCTCAAGCTCCTCTCTGCTCTGTTCAAAAGTCATCCCACATAAAGCAAAGTACAACAGAATGCTGAAAAATCAGAGGTGGCTCCAAAATGTCTTCAAAGACACATTAAATCCAATATTTGATATCCCATATAAATCAATTGAGTCCTATTTCCAAAGGTTGATTGTGTTGCAGATCCTGCTGAGAATTGGCCTGCTCTGCAGAGCACTTTTCAGCTCAAGTGAAAACAATGTTCACATACAACCGAGAAGCCGCTCTCAGCCCAGGAGATCAAATAAGCTGGTTGTTCAAGACCTGCCCAGCGTGAAGGGACAGAAAACATTTGGCAGTGAAGAAGAAGAAAGTCCAACATTTAGGGAGACAAATACACAGATAAATGAGAGTTTATTATTCAAACCATTGAGACTTTGTGTGGTTAAGAATTTGGTGATCCACATCCTGGAACAGGGGTAACAATGCAGTGTATTGCAATAACATAACCAAAGGACGTAATGAATTTATTCCTTTTTGCAAAGAAGTCCTGTAGTTCCTGTGATTGACTGGGAGAGGGGTGTATTCTGCCTTTTACCCACTGACAGGTGAGATAGGCTCCAAACCCCCTCTAACTGAGATAAGCTGTAAAGATAATGGATGGATAAATTGCTATTTTGTTACCACCTTGATGACGTATAAGTTTAGCGACATTATTCCCGCTGTATCCTTTTCACTCATCTATCAACCATAAAACACTGCAGCTGATGGCTCTGCTGTCTCTGCTGCTGGTTCTGCTGAAGGTGGAGATCGCCCTGCTGCTGACTCAGCATTGTCTGTCGGCTGCATCTCGAGTAGGGAGTTCTCTGTGGGCCCCTCTTCCTCGACCTCCCTGAGCCATGTTGCTGCTGGTCTCCTTGGGCTGATAAACGGGTCAAGGAAGGACAGGACCGCAGAGAACCGCCACTTCTTCAGTGGCCCTTACGCTGACCCTCTTCTTCCCCCCTCCTTCTTTTTTTCCCTCACACAAACTCTTCCATCTTTTCCGGCATACATCCACTGCAAACTAGACACACATGTGCACGCACACACACACAGCTAGACTGGCAAGTGGGGCTTGCCTTCTCTCATAACTTCAGTGCTGGTTGGCTGTCACAGCACAGCCACACACAACGTTGCCTAAAAAGTGTACATTTTTCAACTTTGGCAACCGAGCAATGCGACTAAGTAATACGTCCAAAGCAATCCAGTAGCACAACCAAGACACCCAGTTCGCGTCCATCATGTTGCATGAGGGCTGGTCTTGCCTAGGGATGGGTACCTTTCACATTTGAACCAATACCATACCGATGCCTGGTACCTAGGAATAGGTATCGGTACTCAACAGTACCAATTTCCGGTACTTTTGCGTGAGTTTATGGGGTAATAAATATTAGTTTGTTTAATATTAAGATCTCAAATTTTTTCAATGTAAATTTATTTCTCAATATATAAAATTTGACAGATTATATATCAGAACAACATTCAACTGTTTGTATTGTATCATTGTAGTTGTTCCAAAAATTTTCTTCAACATGAAAACCAGTAACTAAAATGAACCACAACTTAATAAATTAACTGCAGCCCTCACTTGAACTTTAGGGCAGTTTAACAATGGGTCTGACAGAGCTGTAAATAAAAAAAAACATTTACATTAACGTTACAAAGTACGAGGAACCGACCTGATAATGATAACTGACGCAAATTAAAATGCCAAGCTCATACCATCTTAAACACGAGGCTTATTTACCTGGACCAGGTATCCTCCTTGTCGCATTTGCTGCCATCACCAAATGTTAAAGCCATTTCTTTTCCTGTGTTTCTGGCTGCAGACGACTAGTCGCCATTGGACACAGGCGTGCTAGCAGTGCCGAATGAATCCTTTGTGGTCGTAGATCTGAGACTATCAAAAATTGTGCACTCTTCAGCGTTAAGGAAAATTTTGTGCGTCACCAGGTGCTTCCTCAGATTTGAAGTATTTCCACCGCTGGTCTTACACTTGGCATCATAAATATTGCAGCGAGCATAATCTCCATCACATTTAATAAAGTAGAGCCATACTTTCGAGCGCTGTCTCTCAGCCATGCTTGCTTTGTTGACTGAGCGAGCGGCTGCTGACGTCATTACGCTATTGCTGTGCTGTGTTCAAGTCCGGTATGGAAATTCACCTACTCTACCCAATAGTACGCCTGCTTCTTTCACTCCCTCATATTCACAAGGATGCGTTTAGGTACCTAAACATGGCACCGTTTGATTTTACATGAATCGGTACTTGGTAGTAGAATTCGGTTGGTACCTCTTAAAGTACCGAATTCGGTACCCATCCCTAGTCAAGCCTCATCATGAGTGGTGTCAGGTGTGACTGCAGCTTCGGACCTTAAATGAATTCCTATCAGATGAAAAAAGGTTTTGGATATTTTAGCTCTTGTGATTGGCGTGCCTTGCTATCTGGTGGAATAATTTCTTGTTTCCTTTATTTTAGTGGTGTTGCATGACTTGTATGCACCTTCCCTAGTTTATAGTCTGTCATGACTATTAGGACTAATACAGGATTTTATGATGCTTGAAATTAGATAAATGTATTGAAAAATCAAAAGAAAAACAGAAACCAGTCCTGATAATTGCCGCACTTAAAAACTAGATGTTTGTTTTGTAGCACACAGTAATATTTTGGGTTGATATCTGATGGGATGTTTCCTCCAACACACACTTAAACCCTCTCTTTCTTCTTGTCTGGCTTGGATGTGGTCTGTATCATGTTCATATCTGTTCTGTCTTTTGAAAGCTGCATCAGCAGAGCTCACAGACGACCACCATTGTTTGAGTCTAATCATGGTCGATGCTCCAGGCGTCAGTTTGATAAACAGACAATCTCTGCTTATAAATAATTGAACGGGACCGTTAGTTCTCCGGCTCTCACTGTGTCACACTGGCAGGGTTTCTCCTTCGTCTCTTCTCACTCTCATATTTGCATGGTTATACCCTGCTTAGTTAGCTGTTACGCTCGGTGAGAAATGAGCTGTATGAAGGTGTGCTGCATGCAAAGCCAAAAGAGCAAAAATCTTTTCACTAAATCAGAGCTGTTGTGCCGAGTGTGCATTCTGTCACAGCTCGCTAGGCAGGGACTGCTGTGCTCACGTGAGACTGATGACAGGACCGTGTTTCATTGTGACAAAGACTGACAAATACACCCAAATACTTCCAGAGTTTTGTTTGCATGCATGCAGCTTATTTTTGTATGCAAATATAAAGGGACACAAAGTTGCTCCAGCCATACTCAATCTAAAAGTAACAATTTAAGAAAGAAATATTAATGCTGTATTTAGAATTACTGTGCTGAGCTTCAGCTTGTTTCTTTCCCTTAATAACATTATTAATTTGGGGGGAATGCATTATAGCTCATCATTCAACCATAGTTGTATCCTGTTCTGCACTGAGTGTGCTAAAAAATAGTGACATATCTGCTTATCCTTTTGTGAGTTTAACAGCATATTCCACAGTGACGTCTTATTTTTCACCAAGACACTGGATGAATAAACACAAATAGTAGTAGTTAAAAAAGAGAGAGACCAGTGTGACATGTTAGCATTGTTTCATCAGCAGTTTAAGACCATTGGATTAGGCTGATGAGCCCAGTGCAGAGAAGAGACTGATGAGTAAATACAGAGTTTTTGGAAACATGGCACTGAGCAGCTTTGAGCTAACCAATTACAACAAAGCAGATTGATCAGCTGTTTAGAACAGACTGGGCTATAAGTTAATGCCAGCAACTCCCAGGGTTTCCACACTGAGACAATGCTCTAGACGGCCACATCACTTTACAGCCCACACAGGTTTTATCCCAACTATGCTTCTCCAAGGTCAAGAAAATCTAGACTGATCTACCACACAGACATCACTATACTGTATGTCCACTAAAGGCCCACTTAATTGCTTTAAATGCTCAGTGTCAGGGATATGTCTGAAATTAAACACAGGACGTGTCCCTTAAAGCTTAGGTTGGCGATTTTGGAAAACTAGCATGAATTTGAAAGTAGCATCTCCTCAGGGCTCCACCTAGCCCCTCCCCCTCTGCTCACATGCACGCGCGCAGCTGATATATCCAGAAGACTGATTCAACTCCAAACCCTCTGCACAACGTGTTTGTTTTACACTACCTCAAATCATGTCTCAATCAGCGGTAAGAAAACATCAAACAAACATGGAAAGTTAGTTAGTACTCACAGCCGATGTTGATCGGGGTATAGGTAGTTCCTCTGACATTCTTCACATAGCTGTCAAGTCTCCTGTTTTGCCCATGAAACTACCGTATTTTACGTATTTTATCCTCTTTCCCGCCATCCTCCTGTATCAGTATTCTCCTGTGTGATGATATAATAATAAAAACATTCCTCTGCCTCTCCAAACTGAACTAGCCTGAATGGGGCGGTAATGCTCCAAAATGATGGATGCCAACCGGCCTAAAACTGAAGAAGAAGAAAAAGCCTCGCGAGAACGGCCACCTGCAGAAGCCTGGGTGGCAGCTATCGCGAGATTAGAGCAGTAGAACAAACTTAGAAAAACAAAGAGTTTATTTTATATTTCTTGTAAATCTGTCTTAAAATGTGAGGGATACTGGAGCTTGGTTGGGGTTGTGGGACGGCTCACGGCGGGCTTCCCTCAGTTTCAAAGACAAATCTTGAAAGGTAAGCTGCAAGCATTCCCCCGCGGAGTCTGATCCCTTGCTCACCTTACACGCACCGAGTCTGTGCACGCCGGGAAAATGCACGCGCAGCAGGCGGGCAGACTGCTGACGACGGGATTTGATTGGTTTAAAAACAGGTGTCCCGGGATGATTATTGGTTGGTGTTTTCCCTGTTTTACTCCTGCTGTAGATTGCGGATATTTTTCACTCTGTTTTAAGATCACATTATGAGTTGATTACCATCGGGTCATAAAGACCATTTTAACCAGTATTACAAAAAGTGTACCTAAATCAGATCGCCAACCCCAGCTTTAAAGATAATTCCAAATGTAACCAAACACAAGAAGCAAATCGAACTTAACTGATTGTCTAAAGTTAACTAGAAGTGTTGCATGAGCACAAACCTCTGCCAAGGCATTTTGAACACTGTCAGGTTAGTTATTGTCAGAAATGTGGAAAACTGTCCTGCCTTGCACTGTTAAAAAATCATTTTAAGGGACAAAAATTCTCACAAAATTTGATATCAGTCAAAGAAATATGATGATGCTTTTCATCAAGCTCTCATCCATTAAAGTGTGTCACAGGGTTTGTATGGATGCTTGAAATCCTTGAAAGTGCTTGGTTTATACTGTTGCATTTTCAAGGTTTGGAAAGTGCTCAAATTTGGGACAGGGTGCTTTAAAGATTTATCATAGAAACAAAATAGTTTACTTAATAAGTTATAGAGTAACCATATTAACTTCTGAAATCTGACTAAACTCAAACCAGTTTTGACAAGTAAAGGTATTATGTAATGAGCTCTTGTGTTATTAAAATAATTTCATACTTACAGAACCATACCAAAAATGTGTGAAAAGTGCTTGAAGTTTACTTTGGACTAAGCGTACAAACTCTGAAATAAGCATATTTCCACTGCCTAGCTCTTCCTCTAAATGGATGAAAAACCTTAACATCAAACACAAAAAGTTACTTGCCCCACATACAGTTCAGGCCTTATCATATTTAGGACGGCCCATATTCTGGCGTCCTGCTCAGCGGTCCATCTCTGTCCTTTGTATGTCCTTCCTCTGTCCTCCTCATGACTGCTCAGGTGGATCTGTCTTTACTTCAGGTGACTTTAGCCAGTCAGGAGAGCTAAATTGGGTTCTTGTGGAGGAGCCTGAAAAGTGCACAGCAAAGAGGTCATCAGCTTGGAAGTCCACCAGTGACCGCTGAAATGTCAAATATCAGCACCTCTTCAGGCCTGGAAGGGCACGGTTCTACCAAGTGTGCTGGAGATGTTGCGACTCAGACCTTTTTCCTTCGCTCCTGGTTATTTTGCTTTCATTTCTCTGTGATTCTTGCACCTTGTCATGTCCCCTCAATCTGTTTCTGTTTCTTCTTTCCAATTTTATTCCCGATGTCTACTTTTTTCTTCTCCTATCCCTCATTTTGTTCCCTTTCCACCTTCTCTGTTTTTCGCCTTCTAATTGAGTACTTGGTGACAACAGCCTGTCTGCAACTGTGCTATGAGGCCTTAAAACACACTGTTGTGTTCATGTTTGTTCAGGGAGAAGAAGTATGAGCCCTCTGATGTCACTGATGTCACTGTTTTTGTATCCATATTAAACAGGCAAAATAGAAAGTGTCATTTACCACTTCAGCCACCTGCCTTGCACTTTGCTGTTTATGCGTCAGCGTGTACGTAAGGACACAAATGAGAGAGTTTGGGTAAGAGTGCACTAACAGGAGGTGTGAACATCATCCTTATGTTAGGAGGAGTGTTAAGAAACTGACGCATCCCGTATGATATAGTGTAAAGTATCTGATGTTTTGCAGTTGAGTTTGACTGAAAGATGTGGTGAAATGCTCTTAATAATTTTGGATTCAGTTTCTCTTGAGTGGAGGTCATGGAAATGTTAAGAATCTATGAATGGCTCTTAATTGGACTTAATTAATCAGAAATTACAAGGTTATGTGCAAGAACCTTTTGTGTCTTTTTTTTTCTAATTTGAGTCTACCCACTGATGGAGTTGTGCGTTACAGGGACAGTTTGGGCGACAAAACAAGGTGCCAGAGAGAAACTGTGGTCTGTCACTGCTAAAGAGTGGCAGAGTCCTCCATGGGGGTCCTGCTGCCCTTTGTAGCAGTCTTTGACGCAGCATCTAGTGTTACAACTTCAACAATAAACATGATGTGTCTGGAATGATGGCTGATGGTTGTGGTTGCCAGAACAACACATATCCCATCAGAATTAGGCATGCATGAAACTATTATAATTGTGATATCAGTATCATATATACTTGCTTAGAAATGTGATTTTTAGGTCTGGATATTCAGCAACTTTGCAATATTATATCTATCATCCCAAAACACAAGAAACGTGGCAATCGACTACACTTCTTACAGAATTACAAAATATTTTGTTCTTTTTTTTGTTTAAACATCAACAATGGCAAGGACATTTTTTAAAGGATCCGACCATTTTAGACTGTACACTTCAGGTCTTCAGAGATCTGAGGGAACTTCCACATCAAACCAACTCTGGTTTGCCATTTTGGAAAGTTCAGTTCTTTGGGGGTGGTGAGAAAATTCATACAGACCACAGAACCAAGCCCTGGTCTCAGTTCCCCTCTAAGTGAACCAGAGTTAAGTTAGTGGTAGGTGTGAAAGTCAGCCAAATCAAACAAGGACTAGACAGGAAAGTAGAGATGCACCGAAATTAAAATTTGTGGCCGAAGCCGAAGCCGAATAATAAATAAATGCTGGGCCGAATACCGAATACCAAACCAAATATCCAATGCGGCGGCAAAGTAGTTCACTATATTTTTTGATAGTGCATAAATAGTTTAGAGTACATTTTTAGAAATGTTTTTAAAAGAAAGTAATTGTTTATTAAATGTTATGACATTTTTTAATATTCCAGTAGCCTTTGCTTTTCAAAAGAAGCCCAACAAAGTTTTTCATTCATATTAAGCCTTCAAACAAAAAAAAACATGCATTAAAAAATATGAATGTGCATTGATGGATATATAGCAATAGACCAATAATACCAACAATACTGCTTTAAAGCTGTCACTTTATATTCAATATTTGAATAACCGATCAAATATGGGAATAAATATCCATAATGGAATTGTAAATAAATATTTGAATGTAAAATATTGAGTGTGGCGACACATCAGGCCTGGAGCAGTGGACCATTCCGTCCAACAGAAGGTGAGCGCAGCTTGACCCTCAGACACATCCGGTGCTCTCTCGAGCCAAAGAGTTTCCGCTCCGAGTGGAGCGGACGTAGCGGACGTAAACAGCTCTAATTTGGGCTTTAACTGTTCTGAGGAGAGCTGTGTGGAAGTATTTTTGGTTCTACACCATTGATGGCAAACTTAAATTCAAAGACCAGGCTGTGTGTTCCGTGAAATATAGTTTAGTCTTTCGTCCTCCACTTATCTGTGGGCTCAGCCGTCGGCTTTTCATCCAAGTTATACGGCCGAGAGCAGCGGAGCTTCCTCAAGAGTTTAACCCCGTGTGACTGTGTTGTTTTCAGCAGGGTGGATAAGAGAGTGTCTGACCCTTACTGAGGAGGGGTACTATTCGGCCTTGTTATTAGCTCACTCCACCGAAGGCCGAATATGGCTTTTTTTGCACTATTCGGCCGAAAATATTCGGCCACCGAATGTTCGTTGCACCCTCACAGGAAAGTGAACCAAACATCAGGGCATGATGCATTGTATATAGCTGAATATCACAACAGCAAGCAAGCTAATGATAAGATCAAGCACAGTGCGGCTATTGTTAGCATTGTTAGTACCACCGGTCTCTTAACAAGTTACTGTCTACAAATCTGTATGGAATATGGTCATATGACATGCTTTGGTCCACCTGACAAAGTACAGTGCAAAAGGCAACCAAACCAAGACATAAATGGAGGAATGTTGCAACTTTATGCCCAAACTGAGTCTGCTGGACTTCAGATGTGAAAATGACCTTATAAGTAATTTCAAGTATGGGATGTGCTGCGTCATGTAATTTGGCTTCTACTGTTAAATGATTTTTTGTGATGGTTTTTTATATTTTTTTCTTTGGTAATGTCATCACCAAAGGTGAATTTTAGAACTTCCATTACAGTGTCTGGGGCTGTGTTGATTCTATGAAGTCTAAACCAATAAATGCATCAGCAACATGGTATAATACTACTATCAACTTTTTTTCAGCACAGACCTTGTGACTGTTTTAATTTCTGTCAGCTTTTACAGCCAATACATCAGCCAACATATCAGCTAAACATTTATTTCTCATATATTACCCATAACACTGGGATAAACTAGTGTACTGAATGTGTGCTTACAAAATTTAAACCAGTATATTTTTCATAGAATCAAACTTTTTTTTTTTTTTCTCAAATCCATTTAAAAATATTTTTTCACATTGAGGGCGACAGGTTAGTTTTTGATCAGAAGAGACTTGTTCCACATATTGGAAATAACCAAAAATAGTCCACACATCAATTATCACAACTTAAAAATGAGTCTTTTTCCAGACTTTAAAATCTGAAGGAAATGTTTGGGGTAATGTAAGTACTTGTCTAAGGAAGTGTCTATATAATATCATGACATGTCTGTAAATACTAAGAGACTTTTAAAATTGTGCCTCAAATATGTAAATGTTTAACACTTTATAGTGTCTCTGCTGTTGTTCCAGGATGAAATGTAGCCAGCGAGATATTTTCAGCCACCGTGTCTGAGTGGATTAGTCCAGTTTTCCTCTAAGGGACGTCACAGTTTAAAAACTGTGCTGTGACTCTCTTTGCTCCATATGATTACAGGTTTGGAGGAAAATAGCAGAAAGGCTATACATATATTTTTCACATAAGAGCTTGAAAATATAGAGGTGAAACTCTCTGATATCTAAATAAGCAAACATCTTTGCTATGATGCTATGCTAACAAATTCACTCTCATAAATAATCTTTTACCTCCTTTTGTCTCCCACACTTCTGTACCCATCCATATGGCTCATTTACACATTTTTATTTTTACTTCAGCAGGTACAGTGACAAACAAACACATTTTCACACACTTCGTATTGTAATGAAGCTAACATTTTGACCTGAAAATAGACTGCAACTCCTCTTTCTGTGTTGCCTCCCCTCACATTCTCCAATAAATGGATTTATGCTCTGTGGAGTTTTATGTAGAACAGGCCAAGATTAGCGGGACGTTTAATCATGGAGCCTTTTGAAATAAGCTTATAATTTCATCCGAGTGCTGGACAAGTAAGCGGCATTGGGATTCCCTTGGTTTGTGCTGAGGAGAAAGGTCCTGGAGAACGCAGAATCCAGCAATGCTAGCAACATTTGACTATGTGTTTATTGGGTTTTTTGGGACTTTTCTGATATTGTGCTCTCTGTGAAAGACTTGAGAACTTTTCCCAATACCATAGAGGTTCGAGGGAGGGATATGTTGTTGATTTACTTCATCCAGCATGTCTGATATTTTTCCCCCATAGCCACAAGAGGCTACAAACTGGTCCTTGTCTTTTTTGGCAGAGTAGCTCTCCTCTGTCTCACCACCCCAGTGGACACAGGTCCACTCTTTGAAAATGAGGGAATGCAACAACATGGGGCAGTATGAATTGCCATCACACACCACAGGCTGACAGCAGACATAAAATATACACTTAGTATTGTGCTTCCACCTGAAGTTTTTTCACCTCAGAGGAAAACTTTAGGCAGCTTCTGAACCAAGACTTGATGCTTGAGGATTGTTGTCGCACATCTGCAAGTGAGGTCCTTTTAGGCCAGCCTAAAGCAGCCAATAATTTAACTGTAGTTTTTGGCACTTGTGTGTTGCTTCTTTCTGTATCCTCTGAGATTTTCCTTTGGTTCCAACAGATTTCAGGTCAAGTCACTGATAGTGAGTTAGTATTGGCACCTGTAAAATAAAGTCTTTTTACAGTGCAGGATGTCAGAAAAGAATTGGAAGTAACTATTTTCTTTATAGCCGTGCTGCAAAGTGTGGTCTGAATGTTTTGGTTTGAATACACCTACTTCCGCAAATCTCAGTTTGGTCAGCAACACACGTGTGCAGCTTTAAAGGAATATTACACCCAAAGAATGATATGCCTTACTTTTCTACTCACCCTCATGCTGAGCAACACTCTGGAGCACTTTTTTGATGTCTCAAATGCAGCTGGAGGTCCGGGGTGATTTTCGCTGTCAACAAATGTCCATCTAACAGGGGACGACAGAGCCCGAAGAAAAAGGTCCATAAAAGTCCACAAAAACGTGCTTATTTTCCTTCATACTGCTCGTCCGCTGTAATCCAAGTGTCCTGAGCGCGTAACGTCCATAATTAATTCGAAACGAGGTCATTTAGTACATTTTTCGAGCCTAAACAGTGCTATAGCGTACTTCCGCAGTGCACGTCTACGCGCGCTCCCTGCACTACGTGCGGCAGACGAATCCAGACGGCTTACGTACCAAATTGTCAAATTGGCAGCGCACGGCGGTGCGCCGCACAAAATTAACACTGCGCGGGGTGTGCCAGGCTTGCGCCCCCTGCGCTGCACCACGAAATTAGAGCCCATAGTAACAAAACCAAAGCGGAGCATTAGTAGATAAAATGCTGTATTGTTGACAACATAGTAGGGGTGGGAGAAAAAATAGATCCACATTAGTATCGGGATTTTTTGTTTGATGATTTTTAAATTGATTTTTTTTGTTCAAAAACCATTTCTTTCCCAAATTTAAATGCTTCATTTTAGTCTGTGTTAATAAGCCACTGTTAGTTGCAATCCAGGCTTTTGAAGAGAGAATATGAACAGCTGGTTAAAATATATTGCTGAATAAATCCTAAAAACGGACTCACATGTGATGTGTATTTTTCCTGATTTAGTCTGTAGGCATCACCATTGTTCGTCTTTTTTGCTGGTGTTAAAATAGCTAACAAAAGATTGTAAAAATTGTCAATATCGCAATCGCAATTTAAATTGAAACTGGCACCTAAAAATTGAATCAGGGGAAAAGCGTATCGTCCCAGCCCTACAACATACTGCTGAGCAGCACTTGAGCAGATAACACAGAAATCGGTGTATCTGTTGTTCTTTCCATTTTTAATTGATAATTAAGAATTAAGGAATTAAAAGTGAGACGATTATGTTGTTATTCATTTTTGAATCTGAAACAGTAAACAAAAAGTTACTTGTTTTTCCCAATTTCAAAATTTGGCTTCGACTTACAAACGTACAAAATGGAAAAACAGGCCACAGGATAGAATTTGATTTCAATGTTTCATACACCCTTTTCACACTGCACGTTCACAGAGCAGAGGTACACTTAGGCAGCTTCTGGGTCCATGCTGCTCTCATGTCAATAAATCATTTTCATCTGTTTTGGAGAAATGTTGTGGTAAACTCAAGTTGTTATTGTCACTGTAGCAACCTGAATTGCTTCAACAACAAACAGGCATGTCCACATTTATGTTTTCAATCAGGAGGAACAAGGTACCCATTTTATCTTCATGGTAGCTCTTATGTTTGCAGTTGCTACTTTGCAATGAGGACTTAGCAGAACACAAAGTTTAAAGGCACCTCAGAAGAGGGTTTATTCCTTCAAAGTTTTCATAGATTCACAGGGATTAACCGTCAACCAATATTTCTCCTGCTCCACTGAACAAGACCAACTACTTCTTGTGCACAGAAACAGCCTTTTGTATATATTGGCAGTTTGACTTACTTCATCACATATTGAATAAATGCATTTATTCAACCACATACAAGGTAATAAAGACCTGTAACAAGCTCACTTTCAATAACTCTGATATCTCCAATATCTCCAATTGAAAGTTATTAAAAAAAATTAATCTTTAAGTTAGCTTGCAGGCATTTCATTACCTAAGGCCTGGTATGCCCATAAAGATTTTTAAAATCTGAACTGATTTTGAAACCGTGAGAGAGTCCACTCATGGAGACACATAGTGTCAGATGTATTAGTCCTGGGGTGTGCAACAAAGGTCGAGAGAGAGCACCATAAACCAACTGATTCATTTGTATCAAGAAGCCAGTGGCTGTGCTCTTGCAGCTTGTGAGCTTGAGTGACCACACACAACTTCAATGTAAACACACTTGGCAGACAACATCAACTTTAGCTTACTATAAAATCCTTGGTGGTTATGATTTTTGTCCTGCCCTCCCATTATCAGTTCCATCAAACTAACTTTATGCTTCATCTTTACTCTTGTTGGCTTTGTGCTTCCTGCTTAAGCTAGCTTGCTTCCTGATTGGCTTTGCTGTGGTCCATGTGACAAAACACAGAGGACATGCTTGGCTATCCTCGATGCATGCCTCCACCTTTGCTGAGTTCATTGGAAGTTGAGATCTTAGCCCGTGTGTCGTAATGCGTGTACCCCACATAACAGTGCGTATCATTGCATGGCTCCTGCTAATCAGCTGAATGATGAGTCATAGGAGTGCGACTGACTCTGCCATATGTATAGATTCATGTACTGTGTGTGTTACATTTGTATGTACCAAGCTGAGAGCTGTTTGAGCTGTAGAGTCATTTTCACACTTCAGCTGACTGTGTGTCGAAGTGTACACCCGCGATAGTGTGTTTATGCATTCCCCCCCTGGATTTGGGTTGTTGATGATGATTTGATGTGTCAGGTTTCATTTACACCTGTCCTTGCCAGAGACTCTGTGAAATTAATTGAGCCACACAAAATCAGCCTTAGGTTTTTCAAAATGTCCAAGCAGACATTAACATGCTTCACATCAGAGCCTGAAGATTTTTTTTTTATACGTTTAACAAAGAAGAAAAAATAGCCGTATGTGTGCATCAAGATGATCGCACAAAGGCATAAAAAAGTGCTGCAGTGGATGTTGATTATGTGTTTTTAAAAGTGGCCTGTGCGCTGCTGTTAAAAGAGAATCCATTTGACAGTCCATCTGACAGTATACAGTAATAATGCAATTAATTATTTGCCGCTGAACTCCTTGAGCAGTTTTAATTAGCTCTTTGCACAGCATCTGCCCATCAGAATTACAACAATAAAATCTGGCACTCCATTTTCCAAGTGTCATAATTGCTGTGGAATTTATCATCGCTGTTGGTGGAAAGCATATGATGTGTAAATAAGCTGTTGAGATTAAGTGTGTGGATTTTAAGACATATTCTGTGGATATACTAAACTGGGAAGCAACGTATCTGCAAGCTGACAGTTTATTTAGTCTGGGGGATGCCTCATTTTTCTCTTTTTAACATATTTCCCTCTTATCTTCTGATTCAAGTTTGGCAAGTCACGACTATCATCCGATAACAGGCACAGTTAAAGCACAGTTTTGTTCACAATCATTGCTTCCACTTTCACTTCTGAATTTCATCATTCTGAACCCGCGGCCAAGGCTTAGACAGATTGGATAGATGCTGTGTAGAATTTTTGAGGTAAACCACCAGAAATCAAAACTAAGAAGTCCCAGGTCTCACATACTAAAAGACATTGTCAGTCAGTGTATGCAATCTTTATATTGCAAACTGCATTCTATCTAGTCGTGCCAATGGTAGGGGTGTAAATCACCAGATATCACAAAGTCTGCCACGTTTCGATTTCGATTCGATACGATTCAGGGGCCTTCGATTGATTTTAGACAATATTATGTACTCACTGAACACACTCAACTACATTTACCTGAAGCAAGAAAGAAATAAAAAGCAATTTTGATATTTTTTTTTTACTGAAATGTGAAATGATGTGCTGACCTTTGGGTATGATAGTTTATGGAGTATTATAGCCATCTGTATGATCTAATCATGTTTTAAAATTAAAATTGGTTTAATTCAGGTAAGGTGCCTTTTTGCCCCCACAATTACCTTATGGGTCTTATTGGTGCATTGTATTGTTTGTATTTGATATCAAGTCATGATGCAACATTATAATACCAACTATTGAATTATTATTTAAATTTTATTGTTATTGACCTCCAACATTTGATCATGCTCTATCAAACCTAAAATGAGTAGCTTTGATTTGAATTAAAACATTTCTCATGTTCAAAATAATAATTATTAAATTTACAACTCACCATTGATGATTTTGTTTTACTATGATGCCTTGTAATCACACTTTGTATGTCAGTGTGATCAGACTTTGTTTCACTGTTTAAAGGTGTAGTCAGCTACACCTAATATAATGCACTGTTTGTCAAATTCACTGTATTTCTCCTCTCCATCCACAAGATGTCACCACTGACAGCATGTTGAAAAAAAAGTCCGGTTTCAAAACACAGCCTTGGCTCTGAATTTCAGCAGGTAAATACTGTGGCTCGGGCCTAGTTACCAAAACAGGGTACAACCCTGTACACACACACACACACACACACACACACATCCAGGGAGCGATCATACTCATGCGAAGATCAGACAGAGGGGGGAGGGGGAGTTGTAGGTTGCATAGCGTGCGCAGTTAGCGTAAGAGAGAGATACAATATGTGCAGTAGCAATGGCTGAAAAACAGCCCAAAAGAAAAAGGTCAGAAGAGCAGAAAGTGAAAAAGAAGGGCTATGACCATGAAAGAGCGAAGACCCGGGTCAACATTGGTGTTGATTTCCGACGGTGGAGGGAACGCTAATTGAAAGAAACTGAACACGGACACGGATGTCGCCATCTTTCTGCTGGATAGGTAAGCAACATTAGCTTTGTGGTGCTTCACATAACAGTAACAGCCATCAGGCATTCATCTTATTGTCTAATCTGCCAGAATGTACTGTTGTTGTGATGTTATCAATATTGTCAGTCGAGTTGTCTGACGAGTCAGGATTACCTTAGCTACGTTGGTCAGCTACGCAGTTTCTACGGCCGTTTCCATGACAATGCACGTCCATCAGCTTTCCAGCTGATTTCTCAGCCAGGGGTGTGGTATGGAGGGAGAGGCGGGTCTAAATTCATTTATCAACAACCTCTCCACTCGTTTTCACCCACATCACTGACTACACCTTTAATGGTCAGTGTGGAGAGGGAATGACACTAAGCCCTCGCTGTTTTACTTTCTAACTATAAGAAATTCCTTTAATACACTACAAAATCAAATGATGAGATAACTTGCTGCATTCATGTGATGATGCATTCCTGTGGTGCGTGCAGCATGCATCCTCTGCTGTCAAATCAGCCGTATCTCATCCATATACGGCAGAGCTATTTACCGATTGGCTGATACGTCTGACTCCCATTTAGCTCTGTGATGCTAGCAGCGTCTTGCGACACATTTGCCTGCAGTGGTGTTTCTCGGTGTTCACTGCACAACACATTTTAAAGCAGGAGAAATACAAGGTGTGGCATGTGAGAGGGTGAAAAGGTTTAAATATGTGTCTCATACTCCGACTGCATGAGACTTGAGAGCCCTGGAAAATTCAGAACGATACACAGTTAGGCAGAAACTGTGACACACATGTCCAGTCGGGATTTCAAAATAAAGGCATATATTAAAGATGACGATGTTTATTGATGTTTTGAGTTACCATCCATTTGATCATTGCTAAACCAATTGATGTATCAATCCACATCGATGAATCATTACACCCCTAATCAATGGCAGCCTATGTTAAAAAGCCAAAATGAACAGTTAGATGTAGGGATGCCCTGATCAGGCTGTTCTTGGCCATCATTTATCACAAATCAAATGCTTGTGAGATACCAATACCAATCATGTTTAGTGGTTCATTTTAACAACTAGTTAAGTGTTTGTTCAAAAAACAATCTAAAAACATCAATGTAATAAAGCATATGTGTCAAACTCAAGGCCTGGGGGCCACATCCGGCCCGATGGACAATTATATCTGGCCCGCAAGATTGTTTTATATAGTTTTTGTTTTTGTTTTTAATGGCCTGGTGGTTTGAAGTGCTGATAACAAACAAACTACAGATCCCATAATGCAGTATAATATTTTCATTTTTTTGTTGCATGTTCATATTTCCAGTTGCATGTTCATATTTCCAACTGACAATTTACAATTCCAATTGACAGGAGATATTTTTATGGAGAGCAAAGGCTTTTTAAGTTATTTATAGTTTCAGTTTCTTTAGTCTGTAATAATAGTATTTGTCTCCATTTATTCATATTTATTTTAAAAAAAGTTTAGCTTTAATGTGTTCAATAAATATTTTTCCTTTTTGGCCCTTGACCTAAAGTGTGTTTTGAGTTTTGGCCCCATGTGCAATTGAGTTTGACACCCCTGTATTAAAGTATCTAACAGTGGGAACTTCTAAATTACACAAGGAAAAGGCTCATATATTACTGTTTTTTTCTGTGGATTAGAACAGTGAATTAACAGATTTAAACTGTCACTTCAGTCCAACAGGCAAAATAATGCAAGTAATTCAATAAATAAAAGACAACAAGTTTATGAATTTTAATTGCATTACCTAATGTAACTGATGTAATTACTTAAAAATGCCAAGAAAATAAATATCACTCCTCACTCCTCATTTTATTCAAGGTCATCCAGCTAAGAAATCGTCCATTTAATATTTTTTTAAACAAAGATTATCAGATACTGACTGGTGGCCATTTCTTGAGGCATCTTTAGTCAGGTAGGAGTATCTTGCGCTTCAGCTACTCCACAGATTAAGGTCAGTGCTCTCAGAACAGGACCAAAACTCATGTGAAATACAGTATTTCAATGGATTCCCCAAATAAAGGTCACAGCAAAAAAACAACTGGAGCATGTGAGTCACTTCAGGCATTTTGTTCAGGGGCAAAAGACTCATGTTTCAACTTGACTGTTTAGGACTCTGATGAGCGAAAGTGTCCAACGTCAGTCATTTGCACCTGAATAATATGCCTAAAGTGCTAAATTACTATGTTTAGAGCAAACTGATCAAAATGAATACCTGTAGTCATGGATATGACCACATGTGGTTTAATTCCATGCTAACTATCCAGATGTTAACAATCACCCTCACACTCAACAACTCTCCTGCTGCTCTCTCGTCCTCTTAAAATGTGGTAGAATCCACAAAACTTTATTTTCAGACCTTTAAGCAAAAATATGAAGAATTGAAGTCTGTGTTTATATTTGTGCTGAGACCAACACAGTAGAAGCTAACAAGCAAAATGAGCTACACACTGCTGCACAACATGTTCAAGTGTTGTTTTGTGATGCATTTGAGGTGCAGTCAGGAACTTAATTAGGCATTTATGTTGACCCAGTTAAAGGGGTATCTATCAAAAGAAGTACTTCATGCATTCAATTTATTCAATTCAATTTATAGAAATGCTTCCCATGCATGCGTGGGTTCTCACCGGGTACTCCGGCTTCCTCCCACAGACCAAAAACATGCTCATTAGGATAATTGGTAACTCTAAATTGTCCTTAGGTATGAGTGTGAGTGTGAATGGTTGTCTGTCTCTCTATGTTGCCCTGCGATCGACTGGCGACCGATTCAGGGTGTACCCCGCCTCTCGCCCGATGATAGCTGGGATAGGCTCCAGCCCCCCGCAACCCCGAAAGGGATAGCCGGGTATAGAAAATGAATGAATGAATGAATGAATTTATAGAAATGGAATTTTAGATTTTGACCAGAACCTTGAATAAATAATGTTTGATGGTTAAGAAGTTTGTTTTCTAAGCAATATGAAATAATCAGTTACATAATGTAAAAGGTGTGTGCATTTTAATTGTTAGACTAGTTTTACTGTTGGACAGAACTTGTAACTTTAAACTAAACAAAAAAATAATATCAGTATTGGCTGGTGATCAGGGCATTCCTATTGGACCATGTTTATTTCAGCTGTCAGTAAAACAACTATGTACTTTTATTGAATGTAGTTTATAACTAGTTTTTATATCAAGCTATGTTTCAAACTTCTACCCCACCCCAGTGTGGAAAAAGTTCCCCTATCTTTCTGTTTTAAGCTCCACCTTTCAGAATATTTGTGCCCAAACAATCATTGTCAGAAGTAGAAGTGACTGGTCAAATTCCCACATTTGACAAAGGATCGTTCAGCTGAAAAAAAAACACACAGATACTCATCTTCTTATCTTTGTACTGAAATGCTCAAATTACACAAATGTGAATGTTCTTGCAATTAGGAGAAAGTTTTCCTCTTTCCACTGATGTTTTGACAAGGATACTTAAGTGTATGTCCTGTGGTCAAGGAGCCGTGAGTATAGAGAGCTGTTAATGAGGTAATGCTCGGCTGCAAACTGTGACCTAGATTTATAGTCTAGTCCAGAACTGTCCACTCACACCATCACTGCTGCACTGTGGCAGTGCCCTGCTTCAGCCACAGCTCTAACCATGCAGAGAGAAGGGAGAACAAAAAGAAGTCACCCTCTTTGCCTTCATTTTAACTTAAAGTTTATTGTAATAAGGAGAAGCAGTTGAAGTGGAACAGTTTTGCAGATAGTAGTAGAGGCTGAAATTGAGTCTACAAGAGTAGGCAGGAAAATCTGTTCCACCAATATGAAAACCTGTTTTTAGGCAACTTTAGAAGCTTGAGATGATGAAAGAAATAGGTGACAAAAGTTTAATCATGGACATTGACCTTATAGGAGTCACCAACCTTGACCTTTGAGCCCAGAGATCTTACAGGGACATCCTTGAGGAAAAGTTTAAAGTTTGATTGAAGCTTAAAAAAATCCCAAATCATTCATGAGAAGTTACTTTGACCAGAAGAGGATGACCATAAGGCACAGTGACCTTGACATCTGACCTTTGACCGAAAATTCAATAAGTTCATATCTGTGGTTAGAGCGGGTATTTGTGCATAGCTCCAAGATAATCAGTAATATTGATGTATTCTGATTGACCCAAAACCCCCAAGATATATTGTTTTTTTTCCTCAACTCAAAAAACATTTGTGCAAAGTTAGTAGAAAATCCATCCCAGTCGCCACTGGCTCGGGGGAATGGCAGAAGGAGTTAGATATGTTGATTAGTTAAAGTAACTGTAAGATTGTATTAGAAAAATAAAAATGCAAAGCTTAACTTCTATTAGCTTCTTCTGAACTCTAAACCAAATGCTCTGCCTTGGCAGAAATGCAAAAGTCACATATTTTAGTTCTTCTTAACAATTTTTCCACTGGTTCTAGATCATCCAAGGGAACACTTGTGATGCCAAAAAATCCAATCAAATATTGGCTTTTTGGAAACACCCTGCTCAAAACAGGCTATTATGTGTGAATCCCCATAAGCTTTGTCTGGCCACACCTCTCTCAGAGAGTGAATATGGTTTTGGCTTTTTGTTGATGTGCTTTAATGTTTACTATGGCTCCCTGCCACTTTTAACAAATCCTGGAAAAATATCCTGTATTCACATCTGAATTTGGACAACCGCTAAAATCTTTTTAGTTATTCCTTTTGCCACGACCTTGATTACCGAAAAATGTATTATAATCCAGTGAGAACTTGGCGAGTTAATGGTCTAAATGTGGAAATATGCTCCGTCTTGCAAAATTAACCGATCCTTAAAAAATGCCTGGATAGCAACCAGATTAGTATCAACCATTAAAGTAAATTCAAGTATTGTGACAATGTTATAGACAAAATAGTGTGGAACTACTACAGTGTCCACATGTAGGACAGATATTTTGTCTGTTTGTATGGACAGAAATGTTGATTTTTTTTATATTGATTATCAACCTTTAAGCAATTTTCTGCTTATAATGATAATAATATGACAATAATTGCTTAGAAACACACCGAAGGAGAATTTATCCTTTAATCAAGGCAAATTTAACCAAAATTGAGCACCAGGTGGAGAAATACTGCTATAGGAGAATATTCAGCAGGGCTCTAGCAAACGCTACATATACATACTGTATGATTTATACTTATAATAGATTCTCTTAACTCATTTTTCATTTGAGTTAAAAGTCCTAAACCTCTTAAAATAAGTTAGTTCAGCTGTCAGAGAGTATGCACTTTACCCTCTGATGTGCAGCAAGGACTTTGAGATCAAACTTTTAGTTTCCAATGATGCACTGCTGATGAAGACAAAGACAAGAATGAATGATCTTCTTTTTGTTTTACACAATGTGCTGTGGCAGGGGTGCCCATCCCTTCGTGTCGTGTCCACCAGGGTAGAAAACAATGTGCACTCTCAGACACCCACCTGTCTGACCCGTTGACCGTGATGCTACATCGTCAGCTGTGTCACAGGCCGCCCTCGCTGACTCACCCTGGCCTGAGCAGTGTGCCTCAGCGACCCACTGACAGAAGTTTTGTCTCACTGTGCTCGCCTGCCATCCTTCTGTTCGTCCCGGCCACTCACAGTCCTATTCTGCTCTCACTCCCCCAGGAGGTCTTGTGTTTTTTTTTTTCTTTACAGATTTGCCATTTTTTCACATTACAGTCATCTCCCTCTCTCTCTCTCCCTAGCTCTCTGTCCCTCGCTGCTTTGTTTTTTTTTGTGGACCTACCCCAGTGGGTCTCCGCGGGCAGCAGGCGATGACAGTTGTATTAGCAGTCGATTGCGAGGTCACTTTGGCTCAGCCCCACTGAGACTCAACAGCCCTGTCTGAGCCACAGAAACAAAGAGAGAGGGGGTGGTGAATGGAAAATATTGAAAAACAGGGAGAGAAAGAGAGAAAGGTCCATACTGTATGCTGATAGCGTTAAACTGAACGGAGAAAGAAAGTGGAATAAAGAGATGGCAGAATAATGAAAAAGCGAGAGTGAGTGAAATCAAATCTAAAAAAAGTATCAGAGGTGAACTAAGGTGAAGGCATTCATCTCAAGAGCACTGAATGTTTTATTTTCAGCGGCGTTAAAAAGGAAAGAAAACCAAATCAAACTCTCATGGCATGGCTGATTTTCCTGACATGATCACTGAACTCCACCAACGCATGTTTATGTTTATTTACCTTCCTCCTTTTAGCCCTGTATAAGTGCAGAGAGACTGAGTGTGGGTGTTAAAATCTAATGGAGAGGACCCCTCCATGTCTTGATTGACATTTAATCGCCATAGCAACAAGTGGGCTGAAAGTGACTGCTCCCCTGAGTGCTTTTAGTCGCCTGGTTGCAAGAAAGAAAAGACTGGGACTGAAGAGTTTCTAATTGAAGCCTTACGACTGTTGACTTTCTACAGCTTTTTTATGTCTGAAGCAGAAATTAACTCTTGGAATCCTTCTGAAGATGTTCTTTAACCCGCATGAACACCTACTGCCCCTCCGTTCAAATAAAGCCACAAGTCTTATGTGATGTGACACCTCTCAGACACCAAATCTCTTGTTAGATGTTGATTGTTGTCTTGATTGTAGCCTACTGAGGTTACAGTATATTAGTGCATTTATCTCTTTAAAATTTGTTGTTATAACACAAAATCTCACAGTGTTTGTTAAAATGAGACTTGGGAGCCTCAATACCAGAATATGCACAGGTATCTTTGCTCGGAGCCTCTTCTTCCAAGATGTATTGCTGTGGTGCTTTTCCTCCTTTCTTCTTTTGTATCATTTTCCTTGCAGGAGAGCTCTTTCAGTTAAGTTTGGCTCAATAGCTTAAATGATCCAACTTTTTTCACAACCTTACTCTTATTTCAACTTCACATGGTGAAACAAGGTATCCTCCAACCTGCCAATGGAAAAGGCAACCTGCCAATGCTAGCCGAAAGCTACTGTGAGGATTTCATAACAAAGCAGAACTGATAGAGCCGGAAATCACATGGTGACTCATGATACCTTATGATGCGGTAATACTTTGATAATCATTAGATTTATTTCAACAAGGACATTAAATAAACACAGATTATGTATTCAAAACAAGTTCAAACTGTGTAATTTTAAACTTAATTGAATTATAGGCTCCACCACAGGGAATCAAGCAGATTTGCTCTGCAGAGTCAACTTAACAGAGAAATCTGTTAAAGCATTTGCTATGTATCCTTAAAGGTTTTACTCTGTGTGTATGCAAACACATTAAAGTACAGTTGTTACAACCATTTCCTATATGCAAACAAAGAAAAAAAACATGCTACGGAAACAGAAATTGTTTCCATTGCAGTAAAAGTATTTTGTCACACACACCCTGTCAGAGGATAACATAAAAATTGGTAGGAGGTGGCAAGGAAGCATTTATGCAGCATCATTTACATCACAAGCCAGGGGAGTGATGATCCTTATCGATAAATCAGTGCCTTTTCAAGTCTCTAATGTTATTAGGGATAGATTCGGAAGATACTTGATTGTTCAGGGATCACTGTTTTCAATAACCTTAAATTTAGTGAATATATATGGTCCAAATGCAGATGAGCCACAGTTTTTCACTAATTTATTTCTTACACTTGCGTCCCTCCCAGGAGAATGTATAATTGCAGGAGACTGGAATTGCACGTTAGATCCACTCAGGGACAGATCTACAGGAACTGACCAAACTCATAGTAAAAGCAGACTAACAATTCATCATTTTATGAAAGAGTTGGATCTATTAGACATCTGGAGATACCTGAAACCTCAAGATGTTGCATACTCCTGTCATTCACTCACCTTTCAAACTTACTCCCGTATCGATTACTTTTTAATTTCTGCACCATTGATTTCAAAAATACAAAATTGTTATTATGACAGTATAGTAATATCTGATCACAGTTTATGTCATTTAATATATACAGATGCTAAAATGATTAGAGATCCACCAAAGTGGAATCTGAATCGGAAATGGTTACTCGATAAAGAATTTGTTAAGTATGTGGGGAAAGAAATAGACCATTATTTTAGTGTCAACACCACTCAAACATCGGCAGGTATCAGGTGGGATGCATTCAAGGCATATTTAAGGGGACATATAATTAGTTACACCTCATCCAAATCTAAAGTATTTAGGCAGAAAAGACAACAGCTGGAATCTAGAATACAGATTCTTCAAGAGGATGTATTTAGAAATAAAAACCCTGGAGCAGAAAAGGAGCTATTGCTATTAAGAGCAGAATATGATAAATTATCAGCAGATAGGGCAAGCTCCAATATACTAAAGCTCAACCAAACGTTCTACGAGCAAGGAGAAAAGCCTGGGAAACTTTTAGCCTGGCAGATTAAGCAGTTAGAAATAAGAAAGAATATCAACTCAGTCATTAATGATAATGGAGACACAATAATAGACCCTACTAAAATAAATAACGAATTTTGGAATTATTATGCCAACCTATACAAATCTACAACAGAGTTTGACCCTCAAGCCCAAAGAGTATTTATGGATAGGTTAAATATTCCAACTATCTCTCAGGAGTTGGCGGAGCAGCTAGAGACAGGACTAACACAGGAAGAAGTAAGTGCAGCTATTGATGATATGAAGGCAGGTAAAACACCTGGACCCGATGGGATCCCGGCAGATTTGTATAAAATATTTAAAATTAAATTAGTTAAACCTTTACTGGAAATGTTTTTAGAAGCGTTTCAAACAGGTTATTTACCCAAGTCAATGACAGGCGCTTTAATAACATTGCTTCCAAAACCAGGAAAACCCTGTAATAGATGCAGTAATATGAGACCAATAAGTCTGTTAAACACAGATTTAAAAATTTTAAGCAAAATCTTAGCAAGGAGAATGCAAGATACATTACCAAATTTAATACATAGGGATCAAAATGGATTCATCCTTGGCCGACAAGGGTTTAATAATGTTAGGAGAGTCCTAAATATTGTTCAGAACTTGACAAATACATCAGATAGGGCCCTCCTATCGTTAGGCAGCTGAAAAAAGCTTTTCGACAAGGTGGAGTGGCCCTATCTTTTGACGTTCTGGAACGATTTGGCTATCCAAATACATTTATAGGATGGATTAGATTACTGTACTATAATCCTACAGCTCAAATATTGACAAACAGGAATATATCAGACCAAATCTCACTTGCAAGAGGATGTCGTCAGGGGTGCCCCCTGTCACCGCTTTTGTTTACTTTAGCGATGGAGCCTTTTGCTATAGCTGTACGGACAAGTGTAGACATTGCAGGAATAATAACTGGGCAGACAGAGCATAAGATTGCTCTCTACGCGGATGATGTCATCTTGTTCATATCCCAACTTGACAGAACTATTCCGGCTCTGCTAGAGTTAATCAACTTGTTTAGTGATATCTCAGGATATTCAATTAACAACACAAAGTCTTCCATCATGCTGCTCAATGAGGGTGAAAAAGAAAATTTACCACCAGAAGTCTCCCAATTTAAAGTAGTAGACCAACTTACATATTTGGGAATACGAATCGGGCCAAGGCCTGATTTGATGGTTAAAATTAATTATGAACCTTTGATGGAAGAGGTAACACAATCAATTAATAGATGGATGTCCCTGCCCTTATCCATGATTGGTAGAACAAACATTTTAAAAATGAATATTCTCCCTAAAATACTGTATTTATTTCAAAATATTCCACTGCCCCCACCTGATGACTTCTTCAATAAAGTTAATAAATTATTTAGAGGATTTATATGGGGAAATTACTCTGCCAGAGTTAGACAATCACTATTATATCAATCTCATGACAAGGGAGGTTTGAAGAGCCCGAATATATTATGGTATTATTGGGCTGTACAATTAAGAACCATTAAGTTTTACTTTGCTACAGGAGATGTTCCACAATGGAAGGAAATGGAATCGGAGAATTTAAGTTTACCCCTCTCTTTGTATTTATATTCAGACAAAATGTCCAATTTAATCAAGCAAACTGCCAACCCAATAGTTAAAAATATGATTAAAGTGTGGTTCAAGGTGAAAAAATTTATTAAAGAGCCTAATGCATTGTCTCAATACAGTCCTATCTGGGGAAACCAATACTTTGCTCCAGGGAGAGCAGACGCTGTATTTAGAATGTGGGCATCCAAGGGATTAAGGAAAATCCAAGACCTCGATCCAGCCAACTCAGATAATATGATGTCATTTGAAGAACTTGGGTGTAAATATAATATTGATAATAAATATTTTTTTAAATTCCTGCAACTCAGGAACTTCATTAGGACTAACCAAAATGGCACTACAACCAAACCCTTTAAATCAAATTTAGAAAAACTTGTATCTAAAAACAGTTTGAGCAAAGGAGCAATATCTGAGCTATATAATCTATTAATGTCTTATGCACCAGGGAACTCAGATGATAAAAGGATGGGATGGAGTGAGGATTTGGGAACAGAAATCTCTCGAGAGGACTGGAAATCGATTTGTACTAATATACATACTCGAACAATCCACACAAGATTAAGACTGTTACAATATAAATGGACAATGCGAACTTACATCACACCAGTTAAATTAAATAAATATGACAGTAATATCCCGGATTGGTGCACAAAATGTATGAAAGAAAAGGGGACATTGTTTCATTGCATGTGGCAATGTAGTAAAGTTAAAGGGTTTCGGGAGGAAGTAAGAAAAGCAATTGGAAAAATCATCTCAAAAGATCTTTTAATGTGTCCTGTTTTTTTTATCTTAGGATCTTATCCCACAAATCCTAAGTACACACCCAGTGAACGTATACTGATAGATTTATGCCTTTTACATGCGAGGAAATCGATTGCATTTTTTTGGAAAAAGACGAGTGGACCAAACATTAATTTTTGGGTTAAGCAGATGTTAGTGACTTTACCTCTGGAAAAAATAACATACATACAAAAGGGGAGACAAGACATGTTTGAGAAGGTCTGGGGACCGTTTACTTTGTTTGTGAAGGACTTGGAGTTAATAGATGAAGACGACTGAGTTGTAGTTGATGTAAACCTCATGATGTGGCGAATATGTCTATAGAATGTACAACAACGAAGGACCTGGAATAGCAAAGATTTTGAAACTGAAAGTTTGTTTTGTCTGAGAGCTTTTTGTTCTGTTGTTTTTGTTTTAACTTTTTATATAACTTTTTCTTTTGTGTTCACTTATTTTGCATATTTGAGTATAGTCAAAGTAAATATGATGTTTTATCTGTTTACATTATATTTCTGTCTAACCATCTGATCTCTATAATATTTAACACTGTGCAAACCTGGATTGTTGTAAAGATGTTACATTGCTGAATCTGCATTGAATGCACTGAATGGCACAGGTGGTTTATCTGTGTAAAATTTCAATAAAAACAGTGTTTGAAAAAAAAGTATTTTTGTCATGTTAATAACTTCAGATCATTGGATAGCTGTTACAGTAATAAGCAGGTTTCACCAGGGAACTTAAATCAAATTAAAATTAGTCAAAAAGTTGTCACAATTTTATTATTAGACAATGCTAAATCTGACATGAGAGTTTATAATCATTGGTCCTCCCAAGAGGTGACTAACTTCGAGTGAACCACGGCTGCTAGCACTGTGCTTGTTACAAATTAATGTGTAACATGTTAAACATCAGTTTGGTCAGTGGGTTTTTTAATAAGAGACGTTATCTTGACCCTTTCTTAATTCTCTCAAATCAACACCACTTTTAGCTCTAAGAAGAGCTTTCTCTGCTTAGATTACTTTCACAGTTGAACTTGTGTGTTGCTGGCATGATACTATTGTGATGGAGAGCAGCATGCCATATGACGCACATTTCTGTTCTGATTCTGAACCCAGTCATGTGACAGATGTGCTGAAGCTGCACAACAGGTTAAGCGTCAGTCGATCTTATTCCCTGTTATTCACAGCCCAGGAAAATCTGATTTTAGATCTGCTTTGTAAGCTTTGATATTTAGATACTGTTTAACGGAAGTATCAGTGGCAGATTGAGTAATTGATATTAATGGTGAGAAACAGTGACACACTTTAGTTCACCTGGAAAGTGTTGTTTTTAATCCTTTTCAGGAGATGTAATCAATTCTGATTTTGTCCATTGCGGAAAATATAGGTTGTGGTTTGATGTATGTTTACACTAGATTTAACTAACTAATCCAACATAAAAATGCAAAGTGAGATCGATGCACTTCTGCTGTCTCTGAGTATGTCATCCACTTAACTGTTGTTTCCTCACTTTTACTTTTTGCCTCCCCCAAGGAGGTTATGTGTTTCGGGAGAGTTTGTTTGCCTGTCTGTCCGTCCGTCCGTCTGTCTGTCTGTCCATCTGTGAACAAAATAACTCAAAAAATTGTAGATGGATTTTGATGAATTTTTCAGGAAATGTTCAGCATGGGAAAAGGAAGAACTGATTCTATTTTGGTGTTGATCCGGATCAGCGTCTGGCCGCCATGGCGAAAAATGTGATTTTTGTGAATAACTACTGAACTAAGATAGATATCATTATGAATCCAATTGCTAATGGTATGTTTTCATGGTCAAGGAATCTAAATATTTTGATGAAATAAAGGTAGGACTAATATTCATGGTCAAAATCACAATATGGCTGAGGAGGCGGAGGTCTGCGCACTCCGAGTGCTTTTCTAGTTATGTGATGCAATGCTTTTATTTCACAATGATTAGACTCCTCTGAATTTTAAGTCAGTTACAAACATGAAAACATGGTCTGCTGTCCTCAGTGCCACATCATTTAAGATACTGATGTTTAATTTTACCAAAATTTAATCAGGCTTCATTCTACTAATTACCTGGATGAGTGTACACTTGTTGATTTGATACCAATGGTGCAGCATCTTGACCTCGTCTTTGGCATAAAACTGAGATTATAGATTCAAATAAACAACATCAGCTAAGGATCTAAACAGTCAGTGGTGCAGTAATAAAAATGAAACTTAATTTAGGTATTTGACTGTTTGATATGGTCAGTTATAGTTTTTTTGGACAACCCTTTTAAAATCAAGCTAATTCAATATAACACATTAAAATCCTTCATCAACAGAGTTATGTCAAATGAGTGCACGTTTGAGCTGCTCCCTCTTTCTCCTAGCTGCATCGTAGTATGTGTCTGTATTTATTACGTTTTTTTAATGTATGCAACATTTGTAAGCTACTTTTGAATTATGATTTAGCTGTAAATTTCAATCCCTTGTTGTAGGTGGAGTAGTAATAAGAGCTGCCGTGGAGGGTCTGTTTGACTGAATAAACAGTGGATGACTCTATGAAGATCGCCGTCACAGGCATGTACCTTGTTATGTAACAAACACACAACCAGTCAGAGAAGCATTTTGTTTCAGAGCAGTGCTTATCCCTCACAGAGGTGGACAGGTGCTTCTTGTTTTTCTTTTCTTTTAAGGAGATCTCAGGCTCTAGCATGTTATGTCATCACAGTCACATTCAGATGGTATTTGTTTCTGTGTTGTGATCTTGTTTGGTACAGCGCTGACTAATCTTACTGTCTTCTTTTGCCTGTGCTGTTCGCTATCTCTTCTTGTAACTGTCTTTATTCCTCTCTCCTTCTGTGACACTTGTCTCCTTGTGAGCCCTGCAGAATATGCGTGTAATCCGTGTGAACTGTTCAGCAAACAGCGATGAGTCGTCGCTCTAATGTTTGCACATGAAGGAAGAGAGGAAGGCAGGCAGGTGGGCGGACCAGGGAATCCCTTAGATTCAGAGCTGTAAAGCAGTGTTTGTTTTCCACATCTGCTGCGTGTGCACCAGCATTTTTTACCCACACTTCAACCTCCTCTGGCTCCATTTCATCTGCAGGTATCATTGGACATGGGTGACAAAAAAACCCTCAAGAGTCACATCTTGTTACCATGGCACCCATTACTAAGCTCAGACCCCCTGTTGAGGTCCAAGTGTGGGGGCGTATTGAACCCTCTGCAGATGGTGTCATTCCAAAGCACCACCCGGCGGGGATCCACTCAACTTATTGGAATTGGGGTGGGCGGGTTCCTGGGTTTGTACAAGATGTTTTGCCTTCGCCTGCTTATTCTGCGGGGTAATAAGAGAGGAAAGAGTCTGTGGACTATTCAACGTGAATAGTTGAAGTTGAAAATGATTGTAGAATAGTTAAAACTTAAAGTTCTTCTTACAAATAAAACTGTTGAAATACAATGTTTTTTTATTGTAGTATTTCACATACATTACTGCCTATGTCAAAACAATTTTTATACATTTATGTTTTGATATGATATAGTTCATTTAAATTACCTCAAATTTCCAGTTAATTCCTGTGAATTCCCATAATTCCCATGGGTTTCCTATTTGGAATATTTAAATAATTTTCCTGAATAATATGAGAAAAACATAATTTCCTAACATTGCTCAATATTGCAACTACAATATCAAAAATGAAAATTGAACGAAGGCTTAAGAGTGCTTATCAGCTATTTCTTAATGTCCTATGTTATGATCAGGTTTTTTTTGTTTTCCCATAATCATAAAGATTCCCGACTTCTAGAAACTTTTTCCTCTGAAGTGACACAAACAAACTTTTAGGAAATTTATGTTTTGCTTTAGCTTAATCAGACTGCACCAAAGGTTTTGATATGTAGTGCCCTTATACCCCAAAATGTTGTTCTTCTTTGTTTGATTACATTACAATGTGGTTTCTTAATTTATCACGATAACTAGTACTGAAAGTCTGACTATTGCCATGTCTTTATTGTCAAGACTAGTATTATGACTAACTAAGCACTAGAACTTTAACTTTCTTTCAAGAACAGTTTTTACACGATAAGGGGGAAAAGCTGTTAAAGTGTCCCTCTTGGTTTACCTTGCCAACAGAAGTGGAACCTTTTGCAAGTGGCATGTGTCACAAACCAGGAGGGCCACTTTTAACTACTTTTTTCCCTTATCATTTAATTTAGCCATGTTGCAAAAACATCTGTTCACTGTTTATTAAATGTCCATCACAGGGGCAAAACTAATAAAAGTCTAGCTGACAGCACTTATCAGCACATTCTTTTTCTTTTCTCTTGTCTTTTTCTTTTCCTTTTTTATTGGGTGCCCTCTGTTGTTTTCACATACTGTGCATTTAAGTGGGTGATATTGATTTTTTTCCCATAGCTCTTCTAAATTTTAAGCAGGATAGAAGGAGGAATATAATTCCTCAAAAGTTACCCTGCAGGCTGATTTTTGGTGTAACTTGTGACATTTTAAGCAGAGACGATGGTCTTTTAATGAAGTTCCTCTTCTGGACCAATGCACACAGGATGACAGCCTGTTTAATGACCTAAATAAAACATCCAAGCAGTTTAGTCTTATTTTAATGTTCTAATGGATGCCTTTACCAGATCTCAAGTGTAGATGGTGCATGTCTTATGACTGCGCTTACTTTTTGGCTCCTCCCTTCATTACATGGCCTCTTTTCTTCTTCTTGGCTGTCAGGTATCATTCTGGTTGCTCGCAGCTCCTCTGAGAATTTAGTGAAGGAGCTGAGTGTAAAGCTCAGGCGGAGACGCTTCTGAGCCAGTTCTCCGCTGCCGCCAGGAAATTACAGTTTCTCTCAGAGCCTCAGTAGCACACAGTCTGCTGGAAACAGAGGAAATTGACAAGGACAAAGGCATCCTGAGTCATAAGAGATTAAAGTGGACTTTCAACACAATGTCTTTCTCTAGCAAGTTCTTTATGTAAAGATTAATTAGTTTAAACTCAGAACTATCGTGGCTCTGTTATATAATCTAATAACTGTTAAAACAGTGACTTTATACCTCTATTCCACTTAAACTTTTATATATAAACTAGTGTAAAGCACTTACCTATGTTATTGAATTTGAGTATAACACTTGGTTGGTATGACTGATTACCATAGAAAATTATACTTCCATCAAACTTTTGCTGACTAGCTAACTAACCAAATGTTACTTTGATGCTGAATGCATTTTTTTACTTGTTAGATATTAGAGTTTACCTGTATTTTCATGGCTTAGTTACCCAACATATTATTTACTAACTAACTATTTGATTAACTGACTGACAAACTAACTTGGATGTTTAACTTGTAATGCTGAGTGTAGTGTAAGCAAAAGCCATCAAACTTGTGCTACAACTGACCTTCCACTCACATATATATAGGCTACCTCGAGTACAAATAGACTGACTTGCTAACTCAATAGATTAAATTACATATCTTGTTATCTTACAAGCTAAATAATAGTTTGTAAGACCATTGGCTGTCTAATTAACTATCTAGCTAGCTTTTACTTATTAGGCTACATAAGCTTTACCCCACTTTGTGGTTATAGCAAAAACAACTACACTTCCACCATGATATAACCAACTAACTAAACTAGCTAAAAAACTAACTAGGTACTTAAATTTTAAATGCTGGATGCATTTTTAGCTAATAAGCTATCAAGCTTGTGCCTTTACCTTCTAAGGCCTACCTACCTTGCTGATTTACTGACTGTCTCAGAGACTAGCCCAGTATACCCTTTGTATTGCAAACTTAAACCATCAAAATTCAACTACCAACCAACCTAACTCCCTGCTTAGCTAGCAAATAAAATGACTCACAAATGAAAAGAACAAATACACAAATTAAGAATTTATAGGCTATTCAACAATCCCCTGCAATCTTTAATGGTCAATGAATTTTCAGCTAATTAGATACAAAAATTACTAAGTAACCAACATATTATTGTAGATGGATAGTTTACTGGCTAGCTATCTTTTTAACAAACAAACGAGCCAACTTGCTAACTTACTAAGTAACAATAAGTAACTATATGCTACTTAACCTTTACCTCTGCATGCCACTTTTGTAACAGCCATCAAACTTCCCTTACTATACCAGCTAAGCTAACTAACATTATTTACTTAATAACCAGGCCCCTAAACCCTTAAAACTGCATGTAATTTCAGTCAGTTAGCTTAGCAGTTTCACTACTTTCCTACCATACTCCCTACCAACTAACGGGTAAAACGTTACAGCCACTAAGGGATCTGCTTTATGTAACTAATAGTAACTGTAATTATGCCGGCTTTATGTTCTGTACTTTTGACAAGGTACATACATAATAGGCTATGTAAAAGCCCTTCAATGTTTATGCAAAAGTTATTGACCAAATGTATATATCAGTAATTAGTATAGGGGAGTATCACAGCTTAATTTCACTGTGTTTTAGCCTTAAAACTGAATTGACTTTCAACATGGATATTTCTGCCTAACAAAGTGAGGAAGGACACACACCAATAATTTTCTTTATTATTTAAAAAGGCATCTGATGTGAGTCAATATTTCTCCATTCAACAGGAATGTACTAGGCAAGATCTGCCCTGAACGGATCCTCTTATATATAAAGCGCTAATTGGAAGTGTCTCAACAATGTAAGAAGGGTCTATTGTGCATTTGTGGAGATGCATTTTATGCAGCCTCACAATGAGTGTATTATGAGTTTTGAATGTACTAAATAGGACAAGATTGAGCTCTTACATTTGGTAGACTCTATTCATCAATTATTTGGCTCATGAAAACCTAAGACATAATTAAAGCTTATTTCCTCTCATGACTTTAGTGCCTCTTGATTATTAATTTAGTGTGCAGTTTATGTTAAATCCTTAATACAGTATTAAGACTTTTCATATTACAAAAACATCAAGAAAAGAGAGCTTTTTTTCCTCAGCATTTGTCTTAAAAGAGAGTATATAAATTACGTTGAAAGGCTAAAAGAAAACAATAACAAAGGGAAACAGGTAAAAAACAAAGAAAACTTTGAGACTGAGAAAGAAAAATGATTTACTAAAGGTAATGAAATGAACAGGTTCAGAGTGGGTCACAACCAGAGGAGTCATGAAAGAGACTGTGTAAAGCCTGTCTGCTCATGCTCAATGCAAAGGGGTTTTGATCTCTGTCTGCAAGCCTCATGAATGACTACTGATCTTGCTGTGAGTTTTTCCTTTTAAAGTTTGCCTTCACATCTTTTTACAATGTCTACACAGCAAGATTTGACCTGGTTAGGGCTATTTCTGTCAGTGATGTATCATGAGTTAGATTTCACCGTGATGATAGTATTGACTTTTCTGGGGTGGATTTAGTTTAGCAAGGTTATGTACCGGTTAAAGATGAGTCAACGGTTTTATATTAAAGCTTTTGTAGCGGTGAAGTTGACTATTAAAGCAACAGTATTTTACATTTCCAGCTGTTTCAAAGTGTATGATGATCTTCAACTGGAGTTATGCATCAGCCTCAGTTTCACATAGTGCCTGGGTGGCTTGTTTGATCATTAGCAGACAATCCTGTTTTTCTCTTGAGAAGTACGGCTTCACACCACAGATAGCTAGCCCCATCTGGGGCTGGGGTTAAGAGACAACTGTGGACTGTAACATATGAGGCTAAAATAGGAATATAGAGTGACCAAGCAATCAACTGGACAAAAAAACACCATTTGACGGCATGTGTTGCATGTGTTGGCTAAAGAAAGAGACAGTATAAAGGTAACAGAAGCATTATATCACACTTGAAGCAAGATTATTGACACCTCCTCTTTCATCAGTTGATTATTTTCATTTCTAAGTAGGGCTGGGCAATATAACCTAATCTCAATATCTTGATTGATTGAAGGTCTTACCTCGATTACAATTAATGAACGATTATTTTATGTTATGCTGGAACAACTTAGCGGTGATACCAATGGTCATCGACAGGCTTCCTGCAGTATTTACACTTAACTTCTTTCTGCTTGATGTCCTCTGCACAGAATCCAAAATGTGCCCAAACAATGGAGGTGGTATTTTTCTTGGCTAGGTCCTCTGATAGATTGGCGCTTGTCTCCTCCATGTTGGCGGCGCGTCCTTCGCTCTTGGCGAAAGTGAACATAGACTATATGGAGGGTGCCCGTTCACGTGACTTAAACAGGGAAAACAGTCAAAATAATCTTCAAGAGTAAAATTACTTTAATTATAGGGTCTAAATGTCGATTTCAATTATTTTTAAATTTGTTGCCCGGCCAGCATGATAGCTGTGAATTAAAGCCAGATTGAAAGAATACATCGAAAAATTTGACTTTTTTTTTTACATTGTGTGAGACTGCAAGAAAGTATTAACATCTATATCTTGTTTTCTGCCCTGACCATAGGGACAGAAAACAACAAAAGGATGGCTGGGCCAAAATCTGACGTAAACTAAGTGAAGAAGTCAGAAGGTTATCAGCTACCCCGACTTTGCTGGTAACTGGACAGCTAACTGGGATGAGACATACTTGCCACTTCCCTGTCTGAGTGCTGAGGTAAATAGACTGCACTATTAACATTGACATTTAGGTCAACAGTTAGAACGGTAACACATAAAACCCTGCACCTTCTGTCTGAGGAGACTGCTGTAAAACCAGCATGCATGCGATGATGACATCCATTGGATGAAAGTCTGAGCTGATCTAATGTTTTCCATTCATTACTGATGGGCGTTGTTTTAGCTCTTTTGAATTGAATCACTTCACAAAAGGAAGTCAAGTACTTTTGTGTGCCTCAACTGTATTCAGTAACACATATCATGCAGAGTCAAATGTATATACAGTTACTTTTGGAGCACAGGTCACCAAGTGTATGAGCACAAGGTTTAACTGTGAGTTTATCACTGGTTGTACATTTTCATTCATCACAGAGACAGAGAGCCCATGTGTCAAGTCTGTGCAGTCAAACTACGCAGACGGATATACAGGGATCAGGTCATCCTTTCAGAATAATCATCTCAGTCTTGGTTATTCAAAAATGGACAATGCAATGAATTGCTATTTTTTTCTTTACAGCAGCCAGGTGTTTTGAAAACTCTTCTCTAGTGAATTATTTTTTTAACAGCCACCTCAACATAAAGGATGGGTTGTGACATTTGTAATCAACTGTTACTGAACATAAGGAGAACATAAATAACCCTTTCATCAAAAATTTGTTGATTGAAACACTCCATTCCAGTGATACTTAAACAAAGCTCTATACAAGCTAAAGGTGGACTGGTATCTTTATCTAGTATCTCCCAGAATGGTCCTTATCAATGTTCGTCTCATGGATGGTAAGATAAAGGTGTGAACAGTGCGACACTTCTGTGGTCCCTCTGGTCTGACTCAGGGTCACTACACAGCCTCACAAGGTGAACAACTGGTATTAAAGCTTCCCCTAACGACTTATTGACTGGATGCTACTGAGCATGCTCTATCCGGGAGGCTTCAAAGGTAGAGTCGGCCGGGCTGTGATGTGTTGTTCGATGGGACAAGATTGTTTGAAGTCAACTCTGCCTCGTCTTGCACTCTGACATAGACAGACATGGTGTAGCACAGAGTAAAAATAGAAAAAGGCCACAAACACAAGCCTCTGAAGATGCACAGAAGCCTTTGAGCACAGTCATCTGTCATACAGGCATAGGGAGAATATGTGTCTATATTTTACTCTATGTTTCAGTTACTTTGTGTACAGTCCTGTTTTGTGTAAGTTTACTGAGTGCATACTGTCTCTTTACTTCAGCCTCAGCTCCAGTGTACTATGTGTGTATGTGTAACAGTGTGTGTTTCACAGTGCTGCTTATATCCCAGCCTTCTTTAGGGAAGTAACCCAACCGTAACATATTGAGCCTTTCTGAGGACGTCTCTGTCTCTCTCGTGTGCTGCCTTTGATGGAAGTGTGTCACAGACTTGAGATGCAGCTGTTTGATGTGGTCTGATGTGAACTAAACAGGCCACCTGGGTGCTCTGATAAGCATGCACACACAAACTTGCTAATTATCTGCTCCCAGATGTTTAGTTTGGGATGTGTTGCAACCCTGGCACAGAGGGGCTACATCACATGGGACAACATCAACAAAATCAGGTTACATGAATTAGATTTTATTCACTAACAGAGCCTCAATAAAGCTCTAGTTCCCTCACTTTTGTAAAACTTTGGACCAAAATACATATTAGTCTGTTCTGGCTGGAGAGCTGAAAAAACATGATGGAAGGACTGATCAATTTAAGTTCAATGATACAGATCCTGAAAATTAAACACATAAGCCTATCAAAAAAATAGAGCATGGCTTGTTAGCTAATAGGACTGCTTAATGATCATTATATAATAGATATGAATTTCAACTTGGAGACAATAAATATATCTATCTTGATATCACAATTATGAAACACAATTTCTTACGGATTTTATGTATTTGATTTCAAATGTAATCAAAATTAATGTGATTAAATGCCCAGGTCTAATGGTCTCCTAATGTTGTCTGACAGTAAATTACTCTCGAAATATCTACATGGTAGGCTTTTGGTCCTGCTCTCCCTGGGGCCATATGTGACATATGTAAATTTTATACACATTGATAATGTGGCAAATGAGCCATGAAAATATGACAAAATGTTTTCCATTTCTAGTGTATTATTAGTTTTATTAATTTGCATTAGGTCTTTACTAGTAATTATTTGGCTTATGGTTTCCATTAAAGTCTCACCAAGATGCAGCATTAAATGTTTTGAAAAAGATTAATTTGTAAAATATCATACAAAACTGTGTGAATATTATGTTTGTTACATATAAAAAAGTACTTTATTTGGCTCGAATTCTGGATTAAGTTTATTAATTGAGTTATTTTCTGTTTTCATTTGAGTTTTTTTTTTTATTGAAATAATGATTTCAAATTAGAAAATTATTTTTTCCATTTAACTTATGTAATTAGAATTAGTAAAACTGAGAATATCATGTAAATTGTATCAATTTTCAATCCTGCTATGCAGCATAGTGACAATGTGTGTGGTTACATGTTTGCCATAATTGGTTATGAAATGGTACAGTAACATCTGTTGGGTGGCTATTGTTCTTGGTGAACAATAACACTTGTGAATCTTCAACATGGTGCCATGTCACACTAGATGTCTTAAAAAAATAACTTTTTCTAACAAGCATGCTGGAAAGAAATTTGGAGAACTCCAGAGATTGGTGAATTCTGCAGGAAAGATGTACTGATTTAACTAAATTGTGTGGTTGTATCGAAGGCATTCGGGCTGGTTGAATGTGTGTCCAAAGTCACAACTGGGTGTTTTAAAAAGCTATAAAGTTTACTTGCTATCAGGTTTAATTGAGTTAATTTGACAGAGACCATGCACAACACAACTGTTTAGCCAGAGTTAGCTGTAATGCTACTTTGCATCTGTGGTCCCTGGGCAGGAAGTTCAAAGAATGTAATAAAACTTATAAGAGTAAAACAGTTTGTTAACAAGCCAAACAATGCACGCTTAACAAACTCCAAATTACATAAAACAACACACAACATATTCAACTTACAAAACAGTCTCTTTTAAATTATTGCATAAAAATGTTTAAGTGTCACAGCTAATCGAACAGCTTCGTCATTTCTGGCACTCTTGTTTTCCGCCAACAAAATCATTTCTGTGCCGATTAGGAAAAACATTTTATTTTATGTAATCACACATTAAATATTTAAAATGCTGTTGTTTGAGAAAGCTGATTTATAAAACCTGCTCAGGCATCTTTAGCCTTGTTTGCATACAGGAGCTGGTTAGTGTGTTGAAGTGCACCTGACTGTAAGAACTATCTTTTCAGTGGCAAAACTTGTGGCAGATTTTGCTAAAAAAAAATCCCAACAAATTAACTAAGACAAGCCGTTTTTTTTTTACAACATGTGGGTCTCAACAGTTGTCCAGGATGAAACAGATGGCTGCAGTGTGATGGAAAATGATGACACAGTTGCATGTAGTTAACACCTACTTGGGTAAATCAAACAACCAAGTGTGGATGGTGATTTAAATGATGCGTCCTGTCTACTAAAAACTAAAAATGCAGTGCAAATGTAAAAAATGTTCTGCTTGAAGACTTTTTAGTCTAATTTTAAATAGTTGAATAGTTTGGTTTTAGAGAATCACCCAGCATTTCCTCCTGGTCCTCCAGTCCTTGCTTCTTTCAGTCTACTGTTTACTTAAGACACAGATTGACGTTCTCCATGTCAGGGACGAGCAACTTTACCAGCAATAAGGGAGACAAAGATGTCAGTGTGTCCTCTCTCCTTCTTTATCCCCATCTCAGTGTCAGTGTCTTTGCCTTTATCTCTGTATATTTGAAGTTCCATGTGTTTCCAGAGCATATATGATATTGACAGCTTGTTTTTCCCCACAAAGTGCTGAATTTTCAAGAGACTGTCACTTCAAATTTGCTGTTTAATATTTCAGTGTGCACTGTTGTGGATGTCGTTGCTACTGGGTCTGCATCAGGGATTGAGACACTGGTTACATGGATGAATATGTTTGTTTTTTAAAGGCTGAATTGAAAAAAATTGTAGTTTTGTCATTAAACAATACATTACTTTTATCTAATCAGATCACTGTAGTGTTGATCACTAAAATTTAGAGTAATGTGCTCATAAAATAGGGATGTCCAATAGGGTAGCAATCACTGATAATCTGTAAGTGAGATTAACCAGTACCAATAATGTTTTTTGTTTTAACAGTTGGGTGTTTGCTCACCAGATAAAGCACAAAAAGCAAACCTTAATAAGTTTCCTACAGTGAGAACAACTAAATTCAACAATGTTATAATGGCTCTTTTATTGCCTGTGTATATTTATGTGAACAACACAACACAAGCTACAGTCTAAAAAAAGGGGTAATAAAAAAATGCAATATTTTTCAGGACTTTTCATTCATTCATTCATTTATTTTCTATGCCTCTTAAAGCTATGGTCTACGATTTGGAAGCTTTGTACATTTTAATAACACCGTTTATAAGGCTTTTAGGGTCCTATGGTCCTATCTACACAGTATAAAGACCAAAAAGAACGAAAAAAATCCATTCAGTATATCCGCTGAAAAGCTGTATACTAGCTGACCAATCAAGCCTAGAAGCCTGTAAGGTTCAATTGGTCCGTGAGTTGGTCCGTGAGTCCATCCAATCCCCTGTCTCCCTCACTACGCAGCGTCATGCGTAGTGCTACCTCCGGTGAGCAGCTAGCAGCGTTAGCTACTGAACTATCATGGAGCCGGAGAAGCCTAGCGCCGAAACCGGGAAGCCGCTTCCCTCTCCCGCGGGGTCCGACGGAGCTCTGCCCACGGGTCGAGGCCTGTTAGCGGGCTAACAGCTAACGAATGGCCTCAGCCGGCCGTCAGACCTTCAGCATCGGCCGTTTCACCCCTGGTTGATCAGGTAATGGCTTTGTTTACTACAGTGGGAGATGTCTGCTGAATAACTCTGGTTAGTCTGTGCCTGGCCTGGCTAATGACTTGTAGCGGAGTGGGTTAGCCTGTTAGCCGCTAATCGTTAGCATTGTAAGCTGAGCTGGGGGTACAGGCCGAGAAAGATAAATCCTCCCCCACAATCGGCTCCGCTCTGGCGGCGCCAGACCCGCATTGCCGCCGGTCCAATTGAAATGGCTACTGCTGTGTGTTACAAGGGGGATGTCTGTCGTGTTTGATACTTTCAGTTGAGCTGAGCTGTTTTTGATTGAGTTTGCTGCTGATATATTATGCTAGTCGCTTGTAGCTCAGTCCGAGGGGGCTTATAGGGCTTGAAAGGTCACGTGATTGCGCAATGCATTGTGGGTCGCAAGCACCATGTTTGCGGGCAACGTTCCAGTGTTTACAGAGAGAATTGCTAGGTGATGAGACAGTCAGTGAAAATTCCGTCAAAATATGAATTGATGTAAAGAATTGTCAATCGGACCGTACTGAGAAAAGCTGGACTCTGGCCCAAAGGCTCGGTTTATAGAAAAAGATAAGAAAATTGACGGGACGGATTCATATGAGGACTGTGAGTGGAGTACCGATTTAAATCTCCTGCCGCCATGGTCCGAGGGGGAGCTAGTCCTGTATCTCGTCAACAGGACAAGTGTCTACACCGGCGAGGAATTCCGGAATGCAAAGACTCTGAAAGTGTTTGGTCAAACCAACGTTGGCTGGCTGGTGGATCTCCAGATTTTCACCCAGCGAGATAAGACTGTCGGCATTTCACAGGTATGTAAACTTTGTGATGATGCTAACGTTAGCCCCCAATTGTGGGTAGAGCTGCTCTGTATTTTGTATTTTATTTTTTTGCTGTGCGCTATCATCACTTACTGTCATTTAGGTTAGGACATGAAAAAGCGACTTAATGTGTTTCACACCAGAAATGCTCCAAAAAATCCTCAAGTCTCAGTGTGGCTGTTTGTAGCCACTTTGGTGAAATTTTAAAACTATTTTAATCGTGAATTTAACTCTGTTTGAGAGAGTGAATAAGGTCAGTGTATAAGATGTTTAATACTTACGAAATTGGGAAAATGTGGTTTTAAATATGTCCAAAAAATACATAGATGACAAACTGACTACCCTTTGCTCCTGAAGTGATTGTGATTGACAGCCACTAGTTTTGCCCCCCATTAAAATTATATTAGATAAATTTATTTACAATTTTTTTAATCCATCTCTTAATCATACTCAGTCCCAATTTTTTTTTTTTGTATTTAGGGGTTTAAACCCTTTAAATGTCAATATCATCATAAGCCACTGCATAATGTATAATTATGCAGTGACATGGTCGTAAATTACAACAAAATGTAGTTACAATTGGAGTCTGCAGGGAGTAAAAAATCTAACCTGCTCCTGCATAGTAAATGATTATGCATCAAAGCCAGTGTTTCAACTAATGTTGTACATATGCAAGACTGTGATAGCAGGTAAAAAAAAATCAAAATTTTTGTCAAATGGGTCATTTTTAGTGTTTTCCTCCTTGATGTCAGTGACTCCACCCATGAAATCACCATTTAAAGGTTTAAAATTCATGGTTAAAAAAATATTTGATATTTTTTAACAGGACTGAGATCGATAAAGAGATCTGTGCAAAGAAAATATTTATCTGATATGTCTTTATTGAGGCCAAAGTTAGTGGCTGTTGACAGCCAATTCAGCACCAAAATATTTGTTTCAATTCAGTACACATAGGTTAATACTGTATGTTTTTATAATTACAGATACCTTTAACAAAAGACATAAGTGACAACAGCCTTGTTGTTTTGGTTAATCAAGTTGCCATTAAACGGATGCTCTTCTTTTTATGTTGTTCTAATTTCAAATCTTTTTGAACCCAGGTTTTGCACTCTCATCCTTGACCACTGCAAAAGAGAAAATCATCTTATGGACTGGGACAAGGCCATCCACACAGAGGACAACAAACATCAGTGCTGGATTAGGGAAGCCATCAAGATCAGAAAACAGGGCCCAGGGAAGATGAACAGGGACGAGGCGGCATATATGCTTTCACACACCTGGAGCAGTGTCCTGCAGAGGCGAGCGGACAGCGGGAGGCGTGACTCTCCAGCCAGAAAATTTGACAGGACATTCACACCTCTGTAATGCCAGCTGATTTAACACGTCACACCTATCATCTGGTGACACTTCTGAGAAAGGCAGAAGTTTCCACCGAAACATGTCAGGGTATGGGAAAAATCTACATGTCTGAGATAAAAGAAAGACAACTATATGTATGTAACTTAAAGACATAATGAACACTATTCAACCATTTGTAAATTACTGTTTTATTCTATTTTGTCAGTTGCTTTCTACTTAGCCTTGAACTGTGTGACTGCACTGAACAGAAATGTTTGCAATAAAAAGAATTGGAGTGGTGGACTTGATAAGAAATGTTCTGATTTTTCCCAAGGAAATGGTTTCACACAGGACCTATTAATAGTGTTTATTATCGTGTACCTTACACTGAAATTAAATGACTTACCAGATACATCAGGGTATGGAATCCAAGTATTTACTTTAATATTCATGAATAGGCCACAGAATAAACAGTACAACAATGAGATCAAAGTTATGACATGTTTTTACGCCCCCTGTTGCGTTCCAAACCTATTACTCTTTCCACATGGACTCTAAGGTGAGCAATCTGCCGTGTCTCCTCCTCAGACTTGGGATCCATTTGAGCACGACCTCTTGAGAAACCTGGGATTTTCACCTCAGCACACATTAATTTAACTTGAGCCCCAAAACGCTTGGTATCTGGACTCTCCACCTCCGTGTGTCCAAGTCTGGATGGGTATCGTTCATCTCATAAGCAGGCTTCCCTAGAAAACACACATCCTTGCATTACATTACTGCATTTAATGTAATATATATTACTTTTATAACAATAACTACTGATTATTATTAAGATCAGTAAAATAAGTGCAAAATATGTCAGCTGATATGCAACGCTTAGCCTCACAGCATTGACTGTGAAACAGTTACTCTGCCAATTGTTAGCTGTTTTCTAGATTAAAAACTGCAACAATCTCTGAAAAGTTTTCGCACATTTAATCCTTGTGAGTCACTCATTTACAGCCCTTTGAGGTCAGAGAACAAAAATGTCCTCTTCCAGAACTGCTATGAAAAATAACATTTTTTTGTTAATTTTTTTTCTCGAATCATTCAACTAATGTCATTCCTTAATGAAAAATGTACATAATTATTATAAAAGGTAGGAAATACTGTATATCGAAATATTAAATTATTCCTTTTCAGTTTTATGGAACAGATTTTTTTTTTGATATTATAAATGGAGAATTATTTAAAAAGATCAGGCTTTATATACACAAGTTTACTCAAGGAATATAATACACGAAATATGTCTATGACTGACTGATTACTTCATTCTGATAAGCAACAAGCAACATTAACATTATATTGATAAACTATGCTTATTTTAAATTTATTTCAGAGAAAAGTGGAAAATAGCACTTTCATAGTTATTTTCACCATTAAGAAATGACAAGTGTTTCATCCGTGGACATAAATGCGTGTTTTTTCATTAAAAAAAAGTGACATTATGGAATCAAATCGGCATTTAAATGGTTACAATAAAATCCATCATTAAACATTTCCTTTTTTGATTTAGACTGATGTTAGCTGAATGGGCAAAAAAATAGAAAAAAAGTATAAATCTGTTATGTTGTACAGCAGTTTTGGGGGGAGGATATGAATGTCCTGCGGACTTGGATGGGCTGTAAATTAACTGAAAGAACAGGCATGTCCTTGATAACCACCTGAAGCCTAACATAACACATGCTTATAACTTACCAGTATGAAAATGTAACGCACACACCAACGTGTCAAGTATTGTTGTGAAAGGTAAGCTCCGGTCGTCTCACCGCTGAAATCCAAGCCATCCGGCGCTCCTTCGTTAGCTCGGCGATCCAACGTCCCCGTTTTTTTCACATTGGAAAAGAGAAAAATCTCAGACCGTCAGTTGTTTTTCCATGTCGATCGTGAGACCGTTTGTGGCAAAGGATGACACAAGTCTGGACCATTGTAAATCGATGAGAGCGTCACAAATGTAAACAGAGTCACCAGAGTACCAGTACACAGATTTTCAGCTTTTTCCAATTGCCCGCTGAACCCACAATGCATTGCGGTTTCCGCACTTCCGCTACGTCACCCTTTCAAGCCCTATATTAGGCGCCACGAGCTGGGGGCGGGATCTTGGAACACGGAGGGGAGAGGTGAGGGAAGGGGGGGCAGGCTGCGGTTTCAAATCGTAGACCACAGCTTTAATCCCTTTCGGGGTTGGGGAGGGAGCTGGAGCCTATCCCAGCTGTCATTGTGCGAGAGGCGGGGTACACCCTGAACTGGTCGCCAGTCGATCGCAGGGCCACATAGAGAGACAACCATCCACGCTCACAGTCATTCCTAAGGGCAATTTAGAGTCACCAATTAACCTAATGAGCATGTTTTTGGTCTGTGGGAGGAAGCCAGAGTGCCCGGATGCATGGGAAGAACACAGAAAGGCCCCTGTCTGATACGGGAATCGAAACGGGAAGCACCTGACTGTGAGGCACATGCACTACCTGCAGCACCACCTCTATTTCAGCACTATTACTCTACTAAAATATGCAACTGGAATAATGTCATATTGCTAGGAAAAGATCCAATCTCACCCTTAATCCCATTTATTTATCTTTTAAGTCAGAAAAATTGAGTTGGACAAATTTAGCCCCCAAACTGAGCATCAAAAAATGTTCAGACCAAAACTATCTTTCAGACCATCATGTTTGTTTTTGTGGCCAAAGAAGGCTTTTTAGAACGAGTCTTGATGGAAGTTTTGAAACCAGCACAATTTACAACATACCAGAAATTAACACAGAAAAGAATTTGTCCTTTTAATCAAGTCAAAAACAATGAAACATTTTCAAGTAACAAATAACTGTATACTTTGGTTGTTTATCTTGGGTTTAAAGACTCATCGGAGACATGCACATCCCCCGGTGGGCGCAAGATGAAAAAATTACGAGAGAGAAATCTGCACACCATACACTCCCTCAGAAAGATTTAATTTAGCACATTGACATTTCAAGCTGCACAGCTCTTCCTCAGACTTGAAAAGGAAAAGTTTGTGAGCTCCATCTTAATACACATCAGCAAACCCGTGAACCAACACAACTGAATGAATATGATGCATTCACATTAAAATCTGTATAGACGGACTAACACTATTGCAGTATAACTATCACTTCATAATGAGAAATACTTCATTAATCCCCGAGGTGCAATCCAGTTGTTTCAGTCGCTTTCATCCTCTGTATGGGGGTAGAAATATCAGATAAAGACAATAATATAGGTGTACAAAAGAATTTAAATAAGCAAAGTTAGAGTGCAGTATCTTTAAGAAATATCAACTTCCTTAATGAAGGAACAGGGAAGTAAAATAAGTAAAAGTGAGACTATGAACAAGGTCAAGGTATTAAAACTATTGTCATTAAAAATATATACAATATAGATATAAATATGACAGCACTTTTTGACAGTAAGAGCACAGTTTGGCAGTAAGGATATAGCTCTGGATTTTACATTTGTTTACAAGACAAATATCTGAAGTATATGTCAGTATTAGGGATGTAATGGTTACCGGTAAAATGGTAAACCGCGATAAAATTTCCTACGATAATCGTTACCGTGTCCAATTAAAATTACCGTTATATCGTGCTGATCACCACTCTGCCTCAGTAACGCACGGTGATGCTGCTCTTTGCCTGGAAAAGCCGGAACTATGTATCTGTCCTCGATTAAGGAGCCTCACGCGAGGTGCACATGAGCAGTTTGCACTGTTTGGCCTCTGAGTTTGACACATTTATTGACAAAAAAGACAAAAGAACTGTTATGAATATAATAATAAAGGGGTTAAATGATTTCAATTCTGTGTAAAAGTACTTTTAGAACATTTTGAGCACACTGCAACAATACCGCGATAATAATGATAACCGTGATACAAAATTTTCATATCGTTACATCCCTAGTCAGTATATTGGAAGTATTTTGAGCACATTAGAACATAGCACACAATGAACAATCACAGAGAGGAAACAGAACCTGGACCTGACCATGTAAGTGATATTACAGGGGGGAGTTGTAAAGTTTGATGACCACAGGCTGGAATGACTTCTTGTGGTGCTCTGTGATGCATCATTGAGTTTGTGGTCCAAGTACGCTCCCAAGTATGTGTACTCCTCCACAGTGTCAACACTGGTCCTCTGGATGGAAACCAGGGCCTCTGGACAGAGTTAAAAAGTTGTCAATTTAACATCTTTGTGTCATTATCATTCATCTTCTTGGTACCTAATTAGAGTGTGATGAAATTCATCCATGTTGGTCACGTGTTTGCTGATGAATATATTCAGGATAGAGCTCACAAACTTTTCTCTCAGAGTCTGAGGAAGAGCTGTATGTCTCAAAACATCACTTGTGCTAATTAAAATTTTCTAAGGGAGCTTTTGGTGTGGGAATCTCTGTGCAGGCTGGAATGTAAGGCTGTAATTATAGATTGTTTTCATTTTAAACTTCACAAGAGGAAAAAAACATTTACTGTAAGGATTAGCTGCTGTAGACAGAGTCCAGCTAGATTTTGCTTTAACTCCAACCACAGACAGAACTCAGCTCCACACAGTGCCGTCGACAAGCATGTCATAAAGAGCCTCTTTTTTAAAACCTGCAAAAAGGAACAGAATACAGTCGACAATTTGAGTTCAGAGGCAGCTACATTCACTTGCTATTGCTTACATGAATAGCTTACTTCAGTACTAATGTTGACGCTGTTTAATATGACCCTTGTTTTGTTCACATGTTTTAGCAAGATTCACACTTACATAAATCAGTACTGTGGTAATTAAGAGGGGAAATGAACTCCTACTGTCCACTTTTTACATCTTTGAGAAACTTGAGTACATTGATAAATCTTCATTTGCTATTGCTACTTGAGGTGTTACTCAAGTAGATCACTCCCTAAGACTGATGTACAATATTCATGAATTCTTAAACTTAGACAAGAGAAAATCCTGTTTTTCCAAAGCTGTGTGAATCTTCTCACAGCTGCCTTTGTGATTTAGATTTCCCTTCTTGCTATTAAAGCATGAGTAGGGTTTTGCCTTCCTTCCCTAAGAGAGCGCTGGAGTAATAGCAGCTGCTCAGTCCTGATTAGAGCCAGTGTCCTTACAGACCCAGGCCCACACATCTCTGTCCTACTTTCTCTTCTTCCTCCTCCTCCTCCTCCTGATCTTTCTCACTGCCAAGCTCACCACCACCTCCTAAAGTCATGCTCTGAGCTGCTGCTTAAGAATCACAAAATCATCCTGCATACACTTCTCTTTTGTTGATCCCTTTTTCCTTCTTAAGACCCATGTTGGTTGACAACCAACCGGAAGGTTCTGATCCTGCAGATCTGTGGTGTTTTAAGCTTGTATAAAAAATTCAACATGTATTCACACTTGTATGTAAAAAAGGCCCACATATGGTAACTATAAGAACATTTGTGAGATTGGGCAGACACACCATGCATCAAACCTCCATTTTGAAGCTTATGAAGAAGTGCACAAATTGCAGTTCCTCAAGTGTCCACTTGAGGCTGACTTCAAAAGCACTAAACCTCCATAGAAGACCACTATAAAATGCTCCCTTTTTCCTTTTACCTTGTTTGTAACAATGGGAGTGACAGAGAGAAAATCAGAAACAGTTGAATTTACAAGCATGGTGCACCCATGAAGAGAAACATGTACATAAATGGTCTCCATAGCCCCTCATAGTTGTATCTAACAAAGTTGCTAATGCTAGTTATTGACCTCAAGCCTCTTTCTGCAAAAGGCATGCACACTTAAAGATTGATATTAGTCTAAAAATCACCTTCAGCCAGCCTCTGCTTAAATGCTGAAAGTTGATGCAAGATAAGGGTGCAAGATAAGGCTGTCACTTTTTCTTTAAAGTCAAACATGAACTCTTGACGTAGCGCCACTCCACTCTGCTGACGGAAAAGCTGACGGTTGAGCTTGCAAATTTGATGTGGAGGACGAGTGAGTGAAATGCTTTCACATAACTGACACACAGCCTTGCCTTTGATTTTAGAGTTACCATCAACAGCGTAGAACCAAAAATACTTCCACACAGTGCTCCTCAGATGATTCAGGGTTGTTTATGTCTGCTTTGAGAGGTACTTCTTTGTTTACAGAGGTCAAGAGTGCAGCCAATATGGCAGACGGTCAAGCTGCGCTCACAGCACTCTCTGTTGGATGAAACGGTTAACTGCTCCAGGCGCCCTGACGTGCTGCTAAACTCAATATTTTACATTTCAATATATATATATATATTTTTTTTTAAAGCATATTTTTTGGGCATTTTGTGCCTTTAGTGATAGGAGAGAGACAGTGGATAGGCTTGTGAAAGGGGGAGAGAGAGCAGGGGAAGACACTCTGCAAACTGGTCACAGGCGGGATTCGAACCCGGACCGGCAGAAGCAAGTACATGGGGTGCTAACCACTACGCCAAACCAGCACCCACGTTTCAATATTTATTAACTATTCGGTTACGGACATTTATCCCCATATTCAAATAGTTATTCGAATATCAAATACAAGGTGACAGCCCTAGTGCAAGATGAACCTATGCCATTGTGATTTATTAACAAAAACACATCAGCATTTACATAGCCTTATAATTAGCTTTATGTCTCTAGTATCATGTGCCATCTCAGCTGCTGTTGTACCTCTGACTTATGACCATCGAAGCTAAATAAACACCACAATCCTCAATAGGGATGTCCCGATCCGATATTGATATCGGATATTGGTCAAAAAAAACAAATATCGGATTATGTCGGCCTGCATCCTAAATCTCCGATATCAGCTCAGATACAAGCAGTCCATTCTAATATATTTATTTTTTTATGTTATTCAGTTGAAGAATATGCTTATGTTTAAGTTCAACACAGTGGTTATTTTGCAATTGGTGAAATATGTTTTTGTTTGATTTATTGAGGTCACTTTTCAGGGTCTTCTAATATTTTTTTATTCATGTTGTTTTAATTGTAGTATATTCTTATGTTTAAGGTTAAAATTTATTTAACCTATCGGTTAATAACAAATAGGTCAGTTTTTCTCATACCTATTTTTGATGCCTACTGTTCTCTGTTTGAGTAATCTGACCTGATCAAGCCTTTTCTTACAGTCCATACTACAAAATAGGTAATACAAGTCTGTATGATTTCTGCTGATATCGTATTGGATTGATATCGGTATTGGCCAATACTCAAGGCTGCAATATCGGTATCGTATTGGAGGTGAAATAGTTGTATCGGGAAACCCCTAATCCTCAATATGCATCGTCATTTTGTAACTTATCTTAATCTAATTTCACCCAAATAAACACAAGTTTTCTTACTATTTTCCAAAACTGTTTTCCTGTTTACTGTTTCAGTTTCCTTTCTCATTTACTTCTGTTGCCTTAACTTGCTGACATAATGTTAACAGTCTACCTTTAGAGAGAGCATGTGATATGTACAGTGTGATGGTAATTAGCTGCTGGTTTAGTAACTGGTTTATGTGGCAGCTAATGTCATATCAAAGGTATTTATGAAGTTGACATTTTCTGTTAAAAATCAAACAACCAGTTTACCACTCTTTTAATATCTGCTTATATCTGTTTTACTTTTAGTGATTATGACCAGAAAACCAGCTCAAAAAGCCATACTCTAATGTGCTGTGACTGTGTAACCTTATTTGTGGCACTTCAGCAAAAGCTGTATTTTTACGGAAATAAAAAAGGATATCAAATGTTTTGTGGATATGAGTGATCAGAGTTCATGCTTTTGCTTTTGTCTTTGAGCCCAACATAAACTACAAGCAATACAAAATGACTTGAGTTATGTAAACTTTAAAATAAGACAAGACTCTCTCCATTCTGGTGCTACAGCTCAGGCTGCATATTACATTTGTAAAGTGGAGAAAGTGCTGTACTGAAGTTAGGAGAAGTTAAAAGGTCTTAAGTATGTTAAAGTTTCTGATCCTCTTTTTTCAGCTCATATTTCAGGGCTGTCTGTTTCTCAAACTGATGAGCAGACAGGCTGAAGCAGCTCGAATTACAGCAGGGTCAGGCCGAGTTGAGCTGCTACATGTGGGATGCTTTTTATGAAAAATTTAAAACCATATTTTCTCCTTTTTAGTGAAGCTCATGTAACTTCAGGAGAAATCAATACTGGCATCTGGCGCTTAGTAATTTGGTGCATTTAATTAGAGCAGTTACAGAACCCACACAGAAAGTGTTGTGCTTATGGCCAGTCTTTATGCACAATTAGCTTATTGTTTCATTTAAAACAATGAAGGAGAAAAATGCCACAAAACTCCTGCCAAATTCTACTTCAGTACATTTTTTGAACAAAATGCAGATCCTTTGTATATCTGTAAATAGTTTGGCATTTTTTGGTGGGCTGGACTTGGCAAGGGGCGAAGCACTCCAGACATTTAAGCTAGGGCAGACTAATTGTTTGCTTAATTGTTGTTCATGAATAGACATAAAAAAAACAAAACCTACATGGCACCAATTGAAGAGCCATTTGAAAACTGGAAGGCTGGCATGTACTAAGCTAGTTCAAGTGATATTGAATTTCTATCAACACAAACACTAAAAAAAATGGAAATAACTTTTTGCTTTATGTTAGACTATAGCATGTTTTCACCTGACATGCTAGCCTTTTCAAAATGTCATTGTATATTGTGCTTAAAGACAGTTAGATGCTTGTATTAATATTAACTAGCCAGTTCATATTTTATGAAAAATTTAAGCCATATTTTCCCCTTTTTAGTGATGTTCATGTAAGTTAAAAGAAATCAATACCGGCATCTGGCACTCAGTAGTTTGGTACATTTAATTAGATCAGTAACAGAACCCACACAGAAAGTGTGTTAATGCACAGTTTCTATGCACAGTTGGTGCATTTTCCTTTTGCTTTTAAGACAGTTAGAGACTTGTATTGCTTACTAGCCTGTTCATGTTTGCCATCAGTTTTGCTATGTTTTGTCTGTAGCTAATGTGATGATGTTAATGACATAGGCAACAGGTCTGTCTAGTAAGATAATACCAAATACCAAGATAAACTGTATTTTGGACTATGATAGTATTTTGTCTTCCTCAGACCTAATGACCATTGCTGAGTCCAGTGTCAGAAGAATTTTTGAAAAATGATGGCAAGCCTAATGCTTGGGGAAACAGTTTAGTACCATAAATATGCTTTCTGACCACATGGAATCCATTTGAATACTTCAATATTTTAATCTCCCAAACTGGCACTTTATATTATGCCATATTCATGCACTTTTTAAAATTTTGCCAATGGATGTGCAACTTCCTATGGTTTTCATTTTTGTTTTCATTTGCAGAAAAAAAAATATACATACAAATTTTTATCCTGTATTGAATCATCAACAAAATATTGCAGAGACATTTTAGGACTTTGTGTGACATAAACTGAGGAAAAAAACAAACAAAAATAATAATAAGTGAAAAGTAGGAGTAACAGAGGAGGATAAAAGCGGTCAAGGCAGAGGAGGAACAAGAGGAGCTTCCTGTTGTTTTTCCCCCGGGCTGAGTACGAGCAGGTTGTTCAGTCTGAATTTGGACATGCTCAGGGGTTTTGTGAATGAAATGGACGCCTTGGCACTGTGCCTGTACATTACACAGCTAGCTTTTCTCCTGTCTTCCTTCCCACTCGTCCTCTGCTGCCCTCTCTCAATCCTTTTCATCAGGAGGCTTCCCAGACAGCAACATGTTGGAGTCCAGTTACCATCACTTAGCAACTCCCAGGAGTCAGCATGTACTTTGTGATACTCTCTCCCTCTCTCTCTCTCTGTCTCTATCTCTCTATCGCTCTCTCTTCTCATCTCAATACAAATAAGCTCAATGTAGATATACTGTAGTGTAGCCTTTTAGTATGTTCTTTGTCCCGTTAAAACATAGCTGTTAAGTACTAAGAGGTCGGAACCAAAATGGACTTTATTCTTCCCTTTTTTTAACCTTAAAAACAATACATAATATTTAGCTCAATATGTGTTTTTTCAAAAATGCTGCATCCATAAAGATCAAATGCCTGCATGATAAAAAACTTTTGCAAACACTCCGAAACTCATATGGACAGCCCTTTACCCCTACATCTGTTCACCTTGCTATCAAGTAAGCTAGCATCTATTGGTCAGCCATCAAATTGCTAAAACTAAACAATAATCTGTGCACTTATCACATGCACAGAAAAATATGTGCACATTTGAAGATACTTGAAGACAGCCAGTGACATGGCTTCTGTTATGCACTGTGGTAATTGTGAACTTCCTGCGTCAAAGCTTTGTGTGAGGCTGTGGGGCATGTGCAGAACCTCCAGTCCATTTTTGGTCACATTAAGGCTTGCACCAGCAAGAATAATTATTTTCCTTAAGTATTATACAGATATTTTTGTCTGACATTAAGTAATTTGATTTAGAGCAATTTGAGTGGGACTTAAATGTTTAAATGCAAGTCCAGTTTTAGAAGCGTTGGCACAATAATCAAACTTTTCCTGACTGCATGTAAAAGGTATTAATTATTTGTCATTGCATTAAAAAAAAGCAAAAAGTGGTCCCACGGGGTGCTGGTTTGGCGGAGTGGTTAGCAACCAGGCACCCCATGTACTTACTTCTGCCGGTCCAGGTTTGAATCCCGTCTGTGACCAGTTCGCAGAGTGTCTTCCCCTACTCTCTCAACCCCTTTCACAAGCCTATCCACTGTCTCTCTCCTATCAATAAAGGCACAAAATGCCCAAAAAATACAGAAAAAAAAAAAAAAAAAAAGTGGTCCCACTTTGACCGAACTTTGTCACACATGCTTTACAGTCTTACAGAAATGACTAAGCATTGGCCAAAAATAGTATGCAGATGTGTTGGACAGGTTTCACTCTGTGAAAAAACTCTGATACAGTAAGTAGCTATAAAAATATCATTTCTGCTGCATTTTCTCAGTATCAGAGTATAAAGAAAAAAGACGAGAAAAAATCACTTTCTATTGCTGCTTCTCTGTTTTTTGTGCTATAAAAATATAAAAATCAATTACCTCTTGGGTGTATCTTCTCCACTCTGACCATTACTTACTGATTCATTCACTTACTCAACCCACACTTAGAGGCAAACACACACTTATGCACACATAACCTCATTTAAACTTTCATCCAAACAACCACAGATCATCTCCTCTTTCTTCCTGTTGCTCTCTCCATCCACCCATGAGTGTTTCATATTGGCAATAGCCAATAGCCTACCTGTGTTTCACCGTATCACATAACAAGATTCAGTGAAGAGAAATACAGCTCCATGCAGGATTATTTAAGGTTTACAGGCGGCAACATTAAAAGTAACTCAGGCTGTGTTGATTTTGTAAGAACATCAAAGCTCAACAAAAGATCCATCTATCATCTTTACCGCTTATCCCTTTTAAGGCCCCTACACACCGGCCTTGGTTTCTTGTGTGCCACCCTGTGACACAGCGCAGAGTCTTGTATGAGCCAGCGCTGAGCATGGCGGCGGCACGGCGCATCGAGCGCCAGTTGCTAAGCGACAGAGCAGGAAGTGTTCTTGGCGCGCTTGGTTCGATGAATAGTACCTAACTACGTAGCAAAACTCCTGCTGCGTAGCTGTAATCCTCCTGAGGAGCTGGACCAGAGTAGCAGCATCAGCAGCGGGCAGGAGAAGGATGTGGGTCCACCTGATCCTGATGGCAAGGCAGGTATTGGAGGAGTAGCCTATAGGCTCGTTCGGGAGCTGCATTTTCACAGAATGCTTCCAAATGTACTTCAGGCTGACCAAGGAGCAGTTTGAGAGCCTGTTGTCTCGAGTTGGTCAAAGTCTGGTAAGAATGCAGACAAACTTCAGGCAGCCAGTCTCTCGTAGCACAGTTCAGCTCTGTATCCGCAGCGACTTTTTTCTGAACTGGCCTCTCCTATTGGATGTGCTAAGATGTCGTCACAGCGCGCACCCCGGGCCCGCGCTTCCGTGGCGGTAGCACGTACACAATGAATGGGTTTGCCGCCGACCGCCTGTGCTTGCCACGTTTGGTGTGTAGGGGCCTTTAGGGTCACAAGAGTTTAGTGCCTATACCAGCTGACATTGGGCAAGAGGCATGACACAATCCACATAGAGAGACATACAACTACTCACACACTCACTAAGACATGTGTTTGGAATAGTCCTGTATTTGACGATGAAATGCTGTATAAGCCAGGATGGAACGTGATTCGTTCTTTAGGCCACAAAGAATGGGAATCAAAAAAACAATTCCAATTGAGAATCAATAACAAACCCCTCAAAAAATCGATATAATTAGTCTTTTTGTTTCTGAGCTTCCAATGCATTCTTATTGCTCTACAATGCTTTGCAAGTCAAGAACGGTCTGCTCTCATCAGAGACAACAACAAAGAAGTCAAAAATCAAAATCATGGCAGGAAGTGGAAACAGTGGCACGATTAAGAATAATTGATCTATGCTGCACTCTATTGAATATCAAGAAAGATTTGTTTAATTATGTTGCTCCTGAAAAAAACTATATAGGCCAACTTTTTTCACATAAAATTAGCAGGAATCAATAAAGGAGTCTTTAAAGAATCACACTGATAAGCAGAATCCTTAATGGCATAGCAATCATTAAATCTTATCAATCAATCTTATGTTATTTGTATAGCGCCAATTCATAACAGGTGTTATCTCAAGACACTTTACAGTAGAGCATAAAGCTTTTCATTTTATGGATACACATATATGCATAGATACATACATATATAAAATACACACACACACAAATATATATACACATATGTATATATATATATATATATATATACATATATATATGTATATATATATATATATATATATATATATATATATATATATACAACACCCCAATATGAATCCATACAGCCAATTACCTTTCAGAAGAGAGGGGGCAGGAGTTTGTTGACTATCTAAACACTTCTATCTCCACTGATGGACGTGAACCTCATAGAGGAAATAGATCTCTGTGAATGAATTCACTCTGGAAAATGTACTCTGTGAAGTTCAGGAGGCAGCATGCTCTTACTCAGCTTGTCTCTAACAACAATCCTTTTGCTCAGAACAGTCCTCAGTGAGCATTCACTGATGCACCAGCTCCTCCAATGAAAGTTTGCAGTGCACTACATAGTGCTGATATTTATTCAGCATCTTTCATGAACTTTTCTTTCTTTTCCCTTTAGTAATCATTGTTACGATAAAAGTGAGGACAGTCAGGTTAACAAAAATATTTTTTGGGGGGGGGGTTAGGTTTTGAAAGAAGTATTTCAAATGAACATCGAGATAAATAGATATAATGATGAACCATTAACTTGTGATATGTAAGCAAACTTGTGACTAGCTCTGGCTGCTTCATTACCGTCTGTTTTATTTTTTCAATGATTATTACATTCACTCATAAAAGAAAGCACTTAAATAAAAAAAAAAGAATTAATCAAAAGCCAAATCACAACTCAAAATGAGCAGCAAGAAGAATAATCTTGAACGACCTGCCCCTTTCTTACAAGACATTGATTAATAATGTGCATAATAGAACACAATAGCTCATCACATTTCCTCAACATGATGGTTTTTATTCTAGTTTTAAATATAAAAGCTAGATTTTGATCGTTTGGCTTCTTCAGGATTGCTTCATAAGTTGGCTCCTGTCACAGTGATGCCCTGTTCCATTAAATTGGTCCAACATCTCCCTTTTAAAGATCTCTGTTACCTTTAAGCTAAAAAAATCAATTTTCTAATATTTTCTGGGTACTTCTTTGTAAATTAATTTTATGAGTAGGGGTGGGAATCAAAATCTAATTCCAGTTTGGAACCTATAGCAACTGCCTTGAGGAATCAATATCATGAATCTTTTTGCTTATCAATTCTCTTAACAATTCCTTCCACTTTGTTCTGCATGCTTTGCAAATTAAAGACATCATGCTCTCATCAGAGGAAGTCTGCAAAAATGATAACAAAGAAGTCAGAAGTCATTCAGAAGTATTTGTCTATGAAGAACGCTGTTGAATATTCGGAGTAATGTGTTTGACATTGTTAATACTTTTGTAAGACAACATTTGCCCACATGGAAAATATACAGAAATCGATAAGAGAATCATGTAATCATTGGATCAGTCAGCGTAACCCTTAATGGCATTGCTGTCAGTAATATCTTATCAATTCCCATCCCTACTAATGAGCTTTGCACATAGTGGAGCTTTAAGCAGAATTTCGGGAGTGGACCACACCTCAACCACACCTCTTCCTGTGTTCCTATAAATTCTAACCGACCATTTCCCTCTTGTTTCGCACACTCGACGCACCCGTCCCTCCCTCCCCTTATTTAAAACTTCTTTCTTCCTTCCTTCCTCAGGGCCTTAAAGGGGGGGTTCGTCGTGCCCGGGAGCTATGGCGAATTCCCCATGAAGTTTCCCCAAACCCCTATGTTGTTTGTTATCCACTGTACGCAATAAATAATTGTCAAATTCATCCTGTTGATGGTGTGGTCCTTACTCGTGAAATGTCAGGAACACTGAAATCCACTTATTCATAAAATTTGAACAACTTTAATAAAAATAATGGGTTTGATGGCTCTCCTTATAGATTTTTATTTGTCTCTCAAAGTTGCGTTCACACTGAATGCGTCTTCGCTACCTCGCTGACCACCACGATAGGGAGGGGTTAATCCTCCCGCGGCGCGACCGACATGATCAAGGCAATCTGGTGTCGGTCCGTCGCCAAAGTTCAATAAGTTGCAGCTGTGCGGCAACAGCCAATCAGTATTGTGTGGGTGTGTGACAACACCCGGGACAGGCTGTTTTTTTTCCAGTTCACAGAGTAATAATCCAGTCCATGTGAGAAAAATTAGTCAGAAGTACATTGGTTCTGCTGCAGAGACCTCAAACAATGCTGCTTCACGGCCAGCTGCAGTGTTTTGTGGTTGGTAGAGGAGTGAAAAGGATAGCATACAGTTGTAATAATGTCAGCCTATACACCCTATTATCTAATATTATTGCAGTAAACTCAAGCAGACATGATGTCACTGAGTGACAGAGACAGTGACCAAAATGAGATATTTATGAACACGGGATGCGACTTCAGTGGGTGATGCAATTATGGTTGCAAAGTTGCATTCGTTGTGAACACAGCTTGGTTCTTTTTCTGTATGATAAATATTAAATGAGTATAAAATTCATGAGAGAAGGCCTTAAGATAATGTTGGTATGAACCTGGACATAAAGTCCTTTACAAATCCAAAACTTGCAGTTCCACGCATCTCACACGGCAGATGTTAAAGATTGTGGCTGTCAGAATGACTGTTTTCTGACACCCTTTGAAGATTACACCTCTATCTATGACACTTTTCCTGTCAGACTGTCAATACATCAGATACTTCATTCTCTCTTTTTTTCCAGAATACATCACCTCACAGCCCCCTTCCCTTTCAGCCTGAGGCACATGTAAGGAGATATAGCAGCCATCATACACATGCTGCTATTATTGATAGGACAAGTAGTGCTGCATGAGGGGTATATACCTCTCCTCAAACAGCCAATCATTTACCCCTGTGCTGATGAAGTTCCCTCAGAGGAGGGGCCAAGCCTGGATCGAGTGTCCAGAGGGGGGGCTTTGCTCTGTCAGCATCTGATCTCTCCTGCACAGATTCATTCAAGAAAGGATGAGATCCCAGGATACCTCTATCGATCTGATTTGGCACCATCCACCCCCATCCCCCATGTCTCTTTTCTCCCTGCTATCTTCCATCCAACCATCTAACCAGCTCTGGAAAGGTAGAACAGGAGATCTCATCCTGAGTCTGTACATGTGTTGTGTCTGCTGGTGTGTTGTATGTGTGTGAGCGTGTGTGTGTGTGTTTATAAGAGCCGGAAAAGCTGACACCATGAATCCAGGCTTCTGTCTCAGAGGATTTATATCACATTGTGTTAGGCGGTGTTTGGGTGATGAGAGGAGGCTGTTTATGGGGCTGAAATGCTGGAACAGCCAAGAGAGAGAGAGAGAGAGAGAGAGAGAGAGAGTCTAGGAAACTATGATGACTCTTAATTTTCCCCTCATTGGCAGTAACTGTATCTACAAGTCTGCTGTGCAGTCCGGCTGCACTCCTGCCCGTCTGTGACCTTAAAGCACCCTGCATCGCTAAAGCATCTATATTTTTTATGTAGGACACTTAACGTGCTTTCGCTCCCTCTCCCACTCTCTCGCTCTTTCTCTCCTTCCCCCTATCTCCTCTCCTCTGCGCTTGTCAGGCTGATATTTTGATCTGTCACAACAGGTTTTGCTCAGCAGGCCTGTCACAGACTAACAGTTTGGGGCTCACACATATGCTTTGTGTCATCAGATCCCCTCAGGTTAGCATGGAGCTTGGGGCTTTCCCATGGCGACATCGATTGATAGTGTGACTATGAGTGTTATATATATCTCTTTGTGTTGGTGTGTGTGTGAGTGGGTGTGTGGGGGTGTTTGTGTGCATTTGAAACTTCACTTGAATGACTAAGACATTTTACTGCAAGTGTTTTGAGAGTTGTTTTTTAGGTGGCAGACATGCTAATGTGCACCAAGTCTAAACCTGCTTGCATCTGTTCATTAATCTTTACAGTGAGTGTTTGTGTTTCAGGGTTTAGAGATAAAACAATGTGCTGAATTTGTAAGGGGTTAAGTTCTCAAGCTTGCTCTATTTAATCATGTAGTTGGGCACCAGTAGCATTATTGGCATAATGGCTCTCACATTATACTTGACATTTGGACATCTGTTTGAGCATGTGGGTGAAAATCCTTACCTTAACTGCACATAAACATTATTAATATAAATCACAAAGTTCAACAGGACATTAGGGTGCCTGGAGCGGTGGATTCACCCAGATTGGCCCTCTGGGTGCTCTGTTGACTTCAACAACAGCTGCAGAAGTAGACACCTTGAGGAGGACTTGGCAAAACCAGTCCGAGCAGACAGTAACAATGCTGACACATCTGAGAAGTGCTGTGTGGAAGCGCTTTGGGCTCCACTGTGTGTTCATTACTTGAAAAACAACAGGCTTGTTCACAGCCACACCTGAAAACACCCGCACTTCAATCAGTAGCTAGCAATGAACTGAAGACATCACTTATTGTAAACTTATGGCAGTTGAGCCTGAATACACAACTTTTAAGGTCCCATGTCCTAGTGTGTTTGTTTACATCAGATCTTAGCTGTCTCTTAAGCAATGATTTGATTTAAGTTGAAAAAAATATTTTTATCTCTGTAGAGGAACAATAAAGCTCTTTTCCCCTCCCATTTGGAAATGTCCAGACCTGAGGAGGCACTGAGGCTATGATAATGAGCTCTGTGCTGATTGGCTGACCAATCAATGCCTGATGGAAAGGGAGAGAAGACAGAGCAGACTGCCATACAGTCATGGCATCTGCTCATGATGTGCAGAAACCACACACTTAGGTGAAGGCTGCATGGCTATTACATAATAAACCTCAAAGTAAAAAACAGAGCATTTCAAAGAAAATGTCCCCTCCAGGCATAGAATTTCTCTGTTAACGGAGAGTTCAGTGAAGGTGTCGTGTCCTTCTGCCCCCTAAGGTCCTTCTGTCAAAATTGAAAGTAAAGAGATTGATTTTGCAGGACATGGGACCGTAAGTATATAACACTCCACATCTGTGAACCATGTGTTTTTATCCTCATGAGCATACCCAAACCTTCTTTGTCCAGTTTATTGGCTGCAATATTGTACAATTCAGTACAAATGTATAAAATGTTGTTTTTCTTGCTTCACATCTCATTTTAACACATATAGGCCCCATCCACAGGAGACAAACTGAGGTCTAAACGCCTAAAGTTTTTTGCTGAATCTGCGTATCATCCATACAAAGACGGCGTTTTGGGAGTCTGTAAATGATCATTTTTTAAACCAGGTCCCAGAGTGGAAAGATTTTGAAATGCCATATAAGCAGCTCCTTGATTACTGGCTCTTCGTAGCTTTTCAGATACGCTTACGTCATAGTTTCATATCTTCATTGACATGCATGCACCACACACGGCAATGATAACAACAATGGCAGCGTACGGTGTAGCATATATGCCGATGAAGCTCATGACCCTACTATACCTGTTGCAGCAAAATCTCCTTCTTCTCAATCACCACCGAGTTGAACAATCAATTATCGAGGACACATTACGGCACTTTATGATCACTTTAGCAAAATCTCTGTTTACAACTTTTGTCGCAAGTGCGCATGTCCATTGTTTTTTCATCTGTTTCCGCTTTTTTCCGTCATATCGTTACAGCGCCCCTAGAGGTCTGGCATGTGTTTTACATGCTGATGGAGTGCATTTATGTAGCACACACATTTTCTGAGATGTCTTCGTCTTCATGACAGTTGTTTTTGAAACTGTTTAAATGTTTTGTCTTCGTGTGGATGGGACCATAGACTCCCGCGATAAAAGGACCAGGCCAAGTTTTGTAAGTGGAAGCTTTGTGCTCATAATGAAAAAAATATCAGGATTGGTTTTGTTGATAGTAAGTTTAGAAATTGGCATATCAGATATGGAAAAATGTGAATCACTTGTATTATGACTACATTTAGTAATAAGTAATTAAGTGAATAGGGTGAGGTTTTTGATGGTCCTGGTTCTGTTGGTCTCTGTTGACTCTCTGTATGTTTGTGTTTGTGTCCCTTTAAGCTTGAGTTGTAGCAGCAGTGTCCCTTATGATGGATGAGGTGACATATACTGCATGTCAATAATGAGCTGGCTCACTTTCACCCTCTTCCATTCTCACTTTGCTTTCAGAGAGGAGCTCATATCTTTTAAATTAGTGTTATGCGACTAATCTCCCTCCTCTTGTCTGTGAAAATAGGCCATTTTTTGGACTGCTGTGTGTGGGAGCTCCTCTGAACGTCCCCTGGGGTATATCCCTAAAGAGGAAGATTAATATATCAATGGATAGCTTGATAAATATAAGCATGCGCTTTCTAAGTGTGCGAGTGAGAGTGTGCGCACACTTTCTGGGGGAGCCGCCTCCTTTATTAGCATGTCTGAAGTGAACATCTATCATCATCATCAAGGCGCTGCAAAACAGTGAGGCAGGCAGGCGCCGCCGCCGCTCTTGGGAGAGAGTCAGAACACACTTCCAAACCTTTACCGCAGTGATATCAAACGTTTCCTAAATGCCTTCACCTCAGGGCAGAGGCACACACAGGCTGGCAGACACACAGACGCAAAAAGACAGATTCTGTTTCGTTTTTTTTCCAGCTGTATTTTCCCATAATTCACTTCAGCACGCACAAACCTCATCATAAAGACAATTGTGTAAGCACCTGAGGAAAAACGGCTCCAAACACTGAATTATTTTCTTCTTTTGGTTCATTTCCATCATTTTTCTCTTTTTTTTTTCCCCAAACACTGATGGCCAGAGTGGCTCGATCCATTTCAGAGGGGGAGCCAGAGAGGGATCACTGGGCAGTACCAACCCAGAGAGGGGCCTTTGCTGAAGTGGTACAACCTGATAGATAGAGGAGCAAGAGACAGCGTGTGTGAGTGGAATAGTAAAAAGAGCCCCCGAGACGATGGGTAGGGGGAGTTTGTAGGGAGGGGAGCTGGAGTGAAGGAGGGAGGAGTGTGCTGGAGTGGAGGCACAGAGCCAGAAAATTGCATTGCGTGCTCGGTGATTAGTTTACCTCCTGGGTCTCATTCTGTCTCACTCCCCTCCTCTTACTCTCCTCTCACTCGCCCAGGTTTCTTCTTCACCTCTCTCCCTCATCGTGTCTTTTCTGTCTCGCCACTTTCGCCTCCTTCTTCCGCTTCCTCTGTCGCTGCATCACACTGTCACTTCCCCTGATTCTCTCCTCCTCAGCTCCACTTTCTTGGTGGTTTAGCTCCACTATACTGCCTCTCATCTCCATCTCTTTCCTCCATCTCCCACCTGCCCCTCCATCTCCTCCTCATGTGCTGACTTGGCTCTCTCCTCCATTCTTGAGTTATCTGCAAAGCTTGATTAATGCATATTGCCAGCTAACCTGCAAAAAAGCCAATAAAACATTTGGGGAAATGGGGGAGGGGACGAAAATGACTTACATGTTAGTAACAAGTAAGGCTGGGCAGTGTCAGCTTTTTAAAGAACAACCTTTTTTTTTAATAAATAGGGCAAAATAACTGTTGATGTACACTGCTAACAAAAAGTTACTGGCAGGAGTAAGAAAATAATTTAAGTACAGAGAAGCCCCTTAAAAAATCCAGACACTTTTCTTGTCTGTTAATTTCTGAATCCTGCCTTATTTTCTTAGACTTTTAGCTTTGTCCCAGAATCCTATATTAAACATTAAAATTTTGACTTGAAAGTCAGAATTCAACTCTTTGTTTCTCAGGACATGGCCTTCATTCTCAGAATTCTGACTTAAGCATAACTTCTTTCCTACAGAATACTGACTTTTTACTCAGAATGTTTCTTGCCTTTAAGAAATCTGTTTTTTTATTCTCAGTTCTGACTTGACCCCAAGAATTCTGACTGTTTTTCAGTATTCTGAATTTTTCGGTTGTCATAGAATTCTAACTTCATTCTCTGAGTTTGGACTTGGAATTCAGAACTCAAAACTTTTTTTTCAATCAGAATTCTTACTTTGTCCTAGAATTTACCTTTTCTCTTGGAATTCTGTCATTTTTCCCTCCAGAAATGTGATGTCATTCAAGAGGAATCACTCAGAATTTTTACAGACTCAACTTTTTTAACCTCTATATTCCGATTGACTGTACACTGTGTTAAAGTAAACTGGCTACATTTAGAATATGAGCAGAATTGTGGATAGGCCCTCAGCAGTATCACCTGCTTTTTTAAACCTTACTATCATATCTATAACCTGACATGCCAGATGGACAGTTCCATATTGAAAATATTTCACTAATCCTTCTGGGGAGGAGCCCTGCAAAAATGTTTTCAAGGGCAGAACCTTCAAATACAACAGCAGCGTGTGATTGGACGATCCTTTGGCTCAAAACAGTCATCACGGACCAATCCATATCAAGCAGCACTGCTATGACGTAGCATTAATAGTGGCTAAATGTAGCAGCTTATTGTTAGACGTTAGGTCCTACGGCTAATGGCTGACAAGGGCAAACAACAGTAAAAGGCCGTTAGCCGTAGTGTACCTTGAGACTATGGTTTCACATTAAATTACACCACACAGATGTATCATTTAACTTTTATATGGGACATGAACCTTGTCAAAGACATTCCCCACTAAGTAAACTTATGAGGAGAGCATATTTCACCTAGTATAACTGAGTAATCATGATAGCTAACTGACATTATCCTCCATTATTTGTATGACAGGAAGTGACTTCACTTCCTGCTAAGTCACTTCCTGTTGTTGTCATGCTTGCAGCTTCCGCTGCTCCCGCCTCTCTCCCCTGATTGGGCAGTTAAGCATTTAGCCAAGTGAAACCGTTGGACAGTGGAGGCTGGCAAGATGGAGATGCATTATTTCAGAATCAGGCAGGTCTGTCTGCCCTGCAAGGCTATCATATCTATGCAAATTAGACGAAGCACTTTGTGTTGGTGAAAATGTTTATGAAGAACATCTATTTCTGTGTTTTTTTTAGGGAATGCACGGTATATAAGTTTAATCCCTCCATTATCTATATCACTAACCCCTTTCAGGGGCCGTGCAGGGCTGGAGCTGATCCCATCTGACTTTTGGGCCAGAGACAGGGTACACCCTGGTCACTAGTCAATCGCAAGGCCACACAGAGAGACAGACGACCATTCATGCTCATACTAAACACCTAAGGTTAATTTGAAGTCACCACTTAACCTGATAAGAATGTTCTTTTTCATTCTGTGGGAGGAAGCTGAATTACCAGTAGAGAACCTTTGCATGCATGGGGAGAAAAAGTAAACTCAACACAGAAAGGCCTTGAAATTGAACCAGCAACCTTCATGCTGTAAGGCACACACACTTCCTGCTGGGCCATCATGTGGCCCTGGTTTGTGAGAGTATGATGAATTTGACAACCTCAGTATACTGAAGGTTTGCCGTTTTAAACTTTATTAAAACAATAAATACCACCGTATAGGAGGTCCATGACCTAAATTTCTGTTTTAGATATTATTTTTTTACTATCACAAATCAAAGTTTAAAACTCCAGTGTTAAAAAGCAATTTGTTATTTCTTCAGAGAAATAATAACCAGATTAAACTCATGCATACACATATTAATTTTATATCTGATTTTGAGTCCAACCACCCAGCCCTACCATGACGGTAAAAGCCCAGAGGCATGGAGGAGATTTACTCTGACAACTTTCAATCAGTCAGTCAGTCGGGGAAGCATTTAAACCCCCTAAGCCAGCCCTGCTAATTACAGTCTTAAGAGTAATAAACATGAGCTTGGAGTGTCGTGCTCGCAGAACAACAGAAGTGCTGACTCTGGATGGAGGCCAGCCCTCCGCACGCTCCTTTTTTGTTTGCCACACTTTGAAAAGCAAGTGGGTCAAGCCTTTTCTTCTTAATCCTGACATAATCTGGTCCTTCCTCTTGTTGAAAAGCAGCCACAACAGTAAAAAAGAGGAAGAGGAGAGAGGAGGCAGGGAGTGACAGAGAGACAACATGAGAAGAGAGGGGGGAAAAAAAGAGATTTGACTTCAGGCTGTCGGGGTATTTCCCTCCTAAAAAAGGAGAAGAAAACATTTCAAGGTAGCAGAAGGCCACAGAAGAACAAATTGCTGTCTCTGTAATAACCACCTGCCCTAATATTTAAGCTCATTCTGTCATTTTTTTTTCTGACTGTGGCAGAAGGATTCATAAGGCTGCATGTTTCATGCGTGTGTCTGTGTGCGCCTCGGGGGGAAAATTTATAAAGGGCTGTGGAGCCAGCTGAGATACACTGCGTGCGTGAGAAGGTAATTTAGAAATATCACTGCACCTGACAATTTAACCTTTAAAAAATCCAAACAACAGATCAAGACGGATATTGCAAGCTTCGTCCTCAGAAAACTCCAATCATGAGCTTTGAAATCAAGCAAGGAGGCTATCACAGCATGCAGAGGATCAGAAGGAGGAATGCAGAGCTCTGAACTCCTGCAGTTATGAAAATGAGTCAGTTTGTCAGGACAGGTAGGTTCAACAATGCTTTACAGACACAGAAACTTAGCCCATGTTTGTAGATGTGGTTATATTGAAATAAATTTATTTGGTGGTAAATTATCAAGGATATTTGATGTTTGTTTACTGAGCAGGACATGATAAAATTCAGTCTCGTGTGCTTTGGTGCCCACTGTAGGTCTCAAGTGCAACCACATTCTTACGCCTTTGGCTGGCAATGCTCCACAATATAACGTCAGAATTTTGACGCCTGATTGTAGAATGTTTATGAGTCACAGAACAGCTTGTGGTTCAGTAAGAGCAGTCACTGCCACACATACATCATCATCATTTTTTTTTTGGTTGTTTTTATCATAAACGTGATGGCTGACCGGCCTGTCCTCTTGGATTATATCAGGATCTGTATCAATCTCAAGTCTCAAGATTTAACAAGCACAAACTCTCTAATTCCTCTGAAAATGGTCAAAGAGCTCTAAGTGTTCCTTTTGCTTTGTTTTTTTTTAAACAATAACGGCAAGGTTTTTTCCATTGCATTCATTTTTAATAAATTAAAATAATTGTTTTTTAAATAATTACCCCAGGCCAGTATGTAAAATTTAATTTTAGTCAATGGGAAATTTTAACAACCTTATTTCCCCCTGAAGTCAAGTAGACTTTTCCTGCAAAATTATCAACACTTGATCATCCTCATGGGTTTTTTAGGGAAATTCTTTCGCTTAAAATCAGTTTCACTTTGTATTTAATTTTAAATAAGACAAAATGTTGTCATTGCCCTTCTCCAAGGCATAACACACAGAAACACAATGTGTCGTCACAGCCAGGCAGAAACCTTGTATCTACAATTTTCAGAATACCTCCCCCTCTCCCCAAGGAATCTATTAGAACAATTAAGAACTGTGTACAGATACTCAAGCTCCTGTTGGGACTAACTATAAAGAATTAATTGGTTGCGTCAGAATATACTGAGTTGGGCACTCCTACACATCTTGTCACGTCTTGTGATGCATGCTTCTCCATATCACGCCCCTGTGGGTCCACCCCCTACTATCAAGTCCCACATCTCTGGTGTTCCTGGTTTCTTGCAGCCTTTACTTCCGGTATGGACTTAAAACAGCACAGCACTTGGACTGCTATCTCAAAATATTAACACTACCTGTTTGTCCCCCTCCCTGTTGTCTTGTCTTGTCCTGTCTGTCACTATTTCCCCTTCTTTCACACTGTGGTGTGGCACGGCCCTCCCCTTCAGCTCACATCAGTGGTTAAATAAAGTTTGATTTGATGGAGTGGCCTACAGGGAGGGCTGGTGATGGTCACTGTAACAGTGAATAATATTTATTTACTGATCTCTCACTGCTAGAAAAAAATGCATTGGTCTTTCCAACGCTGCCACCGGACACAATGCTCAGCTGAAAAGATAATGCAGACAAGGGGGAAAAAAAGAACAATTAAGAACTAAAATGTTGAAAACTTACTATCTTGCAATGTTGACAAATTCTTGAACAAAATAACCTGGATCTGGGTCCAAAGTCAAATCACCACTAAAACCCATTTACATCCTTCTTGTGCCATGACCTTCATTCCCTGATAATTTCATCCAAATTAAATATGTACTTTTTTAAAATTTAATTGCACATATAAAGACAGACAAACAGACACGTGAGCAAATGCTATTCTCTTTGGTGGAAGTTATAAATCAGTGCTATTGTTCCACCCCATGTCTGTCAGTGGGTTTCAGATATTTGAATCCGATTAAAAGAACCCAAACTACCTCCAAATCATGATCACAGGTTGTTTAAAGTTCAGCATTAGTTTTCATTTCTTCACGTAAGTAATTTTGAAGATCGAAAGTTTCTGCTGCACAGCAATGGTTATGCTTGGAAGTCACCCCTGTTCATGGCAGTGATGTGCGTGCATACTGGTGCGTGCATGCTCAGACCTGTGTGTATTCAGAGGTGCCTAGATCAGAGTGAAAGAAATGAATGCCAGGAAATTACAGATTCCTGTTTTCCCAGACCTTTTTCTCAGGCTTTGTGTGTGTAGGTGTGTGAGTGTGTGTGCATGGAGGTGTATGATTGTGCACCAGATACATGACATGTATGATGAAGCATTAAAAATCACCTTCAGTTTTGGTCATAGAGGGGTTGGAGTTGTAAAGGGACAGAACATTTCCAGAAACTTTCCAAATCTTTCCACAGAGAGGTAAGCTAAGAGATGTTGAAAATTTTCCAAATTGGAAACTTTCCATGGGAATTATTGGTATTTATGAAAAATAAATGAAACCTGGGGGTAATTAAAGCAACCTATATCATATCCAAGCCTAAGTATAAACATTTTGTTTTGTCATAGGTAGTTTGCAATATGAGGCAATGCAACTAATATACCTTACATTTCAACTGATTTTATTAAAAGTAGAACTTTATCAAGTTTTTTAATCATGTTTTGGGCATTTTTGTGCCTTAATTGATAGGAGAGAGAATGACAGTGGATAGGCTTGTGAAAGGCTGTGAGAGAGCAGGGGAAAACACTCTGCAAACTGGCCACAAACTGGATTCGAACCCGGGCGGCAGAAGTATGCACATGGGATGTGCCTGGTTGCTAACCACTCCACCAAACCAGTACCTCTTTATCAAGTTTTAATTACATTAAACAATCAAGTTCAACTTCTCTTTATGTCATCCGTGGGCACAAATACTGTATGTGGCTTCAATAGTCCAGGTTTCCGGAATCATCTGTGCATGTGATGGAGGTATGCACAGTGCATGTAGGGGGAGTGGCTTCAATACCCCTGCAGTAAGCAGCGTGCTGTATGCATGTGATTAGCAGAGGTAGACATATATGAAATCCGGATGTTTAAATCAAGATCATAAAATTCCTGTAAGGGCTGACCTTCAATTTTTTCCAAATTACAGGTTTATTACTATTTATTGTCATACATTTCCAAAAATCCATGTTAACTCTGATTTAAAGTTTTCAACTTTGAAAAATTCCCATCTTTTTGCAACCCGAAGAGAGCTATACTGTATCTCGGTGTCTAATGGCCCTTTTCCACTAGCACGCCTTGGCCCTACTCTACTCGGCCCTACTCGATTTGCAGCGTGTTTCCACTAGCCTGGTACCTCTTAAAACAAGCTAGTTTTAGTACCTACTCTGGTTCCAAGCAAGCAGTCGATACTGAAAGATGACGTCACCGACTGCCGGCAACTGATTGGTCAGACAATATCGTCATCAATGAGTCATGAGCGCGGCGACCTAGCATGCTAGCGGTAGCTACCGTTAGCTTACCCTCATATGTCTTTTCTTTGCAGCTCGATTTCTCTTGTCCTCGGCTTCATTCTGTTGTAAAGCTTCCGAAACTCTCCTGTGCTTCTCAAGGGGTATTTCTTCTTGCCACCTGCAGTCTTCTCCTGCTTTCCTTTTTAACTCGGTTTGTGACAAAAAGCCACAGATTGTTGTGTCACTCAAAATGACGTCATCGCAGTGCCACTCAGCTGTTTGCAGCGACACTGCAGCCCGTTGGGCAGGCGACTGGGGCCAATGGAAAAGCAGCACAAGGCGAGTAGAGCCGGGTAGAGTCGAGTAGAGTTCAGTAGGGCTAATGGAAAAGGGCCATAATAGTGTTGTGTAAACCTTTGGTATTAATCCAAACTTAGATAAAAAGGACACATCTGTACTCAATTTATAGCCTAGGAACAGATCACGGTAAAACAAACAGAAAATAAAACTCAAATCACTGAAAAGGTCAAAGTGGGCACAAGGATAAACATGAGTCAGAATCCAGGGTTGTTTTGTATCAATGTGTTATAGTACGACCTTAAAGAGTAGTCAGTTTCTCTTGTCTTCTTATTGAAAAAGTAGATTCAGACTGAAAAGTGAACAGTCGCTGGGGATAAAAAGTTTCTGTGAAGCATTTTTTAGATGAGTAGAGAATAGGAACAAAACAGCTTTGGGAGGGAACTGAAAACAAGAAAAAATCAGTAAAAGATGGAATAAAGCTCTCAATGTAAGAAATATTCTGGGATTTCAAAACAAAACCTCTGCGCTCCAGAGTTCAGTCTAAGGTGACTACAGGTCTAGTGCACCTTCTCAGCCTCTTTGTAATAATGTCGTTTTGATCTTTACTGTTGAATCAAATCAATCATTTCATTAAGCCTGCCTTTTATTTGATTACTGGACGTTGGATAATGCAGCCTCATTGCTATTGAGCTGCCAAAGTCCAGCTGAAATGATCAATAGTTGTACATATGTAAAAGACACTGCAGCATCCTTCCTCTTACACACTGATACATAACCTGTACCTACTCATCCGACAGAGTTCATCATTAGAAACTGACCCCAAATTATCTTTCTCTCTGAATCTCAGGCCGAGGTCCACGTAACAGGCCTCCATTATTTGACTCGTGTTCATCTCTTCGCCTCTTCATTTCATCAATTTATCTTTATTTTACCTCCATCCTCATCAACAATCAGCTTGTATCTCTTCCTGTTACCCCCCTCCCCCCTCCCTTCTCATTGCTTTCCCCCCATTTGAGTGGTGGCGAGATGTCACATGATCACAGTGCAATGAGTTTGGGTACCTGAGGACGGTTGCTAATGGTGACAAATGACTGGCTGAGCTTGGAGAAAGAGAGAGGAGATAGAATACAGCAGAGAACAGGAGGGCTGATTTACATGCTGGGGGGTCACTGTTTGTGCTCTCTACGAAGATAGAGAATAATGATTACTGCTGTGGGAAATATTCAGCAATTTCAATTTCATTTATCAGATATATTTAATTTTCCACCTAAAATCGGCAGTTTTAAAAGTTCAGCAGTCAAGATTTGATTATTTTGATGGATAATTTGTGGCAGTCTACCTCAGTAAAAGACATCATTCATTTAAACTGCTGTCCTGTTAAATATTCATCCATCCATAATCTATACCAATTATTAGGACTGAACAAGGTATAGTTCACAAAACAGTTATTAGTCACATCGCAGGACGTTCAATGTTATGTCATGCAGCCACTTCAGTGTTGTTTACAGAAGACCTGAGCACCTCACTGTTAAAAATATCACTGTAATTTCACAGTAAATCACTGGCTGATAATTAGAGTGATTTCACAGTCGTCTGGTGGTTTACAACACTTTCCTGTAATATGACATTGACCCAGAGACAATATCACTGAAAACCTACAATAAACTGTTGTAAAATTACCCCAGCAAATTATGGCTGGCTTGTTTCTAGAATTAATATAAAATGGAATCAAAAGTATGGCAGTTAAATGTTTCCAGTTCCCTCTCTCATTTTGTTTTGCAAGCTCAGCTGTCTTTCATCAGTTTGAGCCTGTTTCTCTTTCCACACTGACTGAAATAGTGGAGCACTTACGTCCTGCAAACTGCCCATCTGACAGCATTCCATCTTGTTTGTTTAAAGAGGTTTTTAACTCAGTTCAGTCTTTTATTCTGTTTCTTATTAATCGTTGTCTCAGTTCTGGTTGTGTTCCATCCTCTTTTAAACATGCCACAGTGCAGCCTCTTTCAAAAAAGAAAAACTTGGACCCCTTGGTTTTATCTAATTTTAGGCCGATCTCCAAACTCCCTTTTATTTCCAAGGTTTTAGAGAAAATCGTTTTAAATCAACTCCAAGAGTACTTTTTAAGGGCCAATGTTTGTGAAGTGTTTCAGTCTGGTTTTAAGCCTCTCCACAGCACTGAAACTGCTCTTTTAAAGGTTTTTAATGATTTGTTGTTAAGTCTTGACTCCGGTAACTGTGCCATTTTGATCCTTCTCGACTTGACAGCGGCGTTTGACACAGTGGATCACTCTATTCTCCTGTCACGCCTTGAGCATTGTATAGGCATTAAGGGCACAGCCCTAAACTGGTTTAAATCGTACCTGTCTGAAAGGTCTTTTTCAGTGCATATGGGCCAGTTTTCCTTCTCTGTGGCTCCTCTGACATGCGGGGTCCCCCAAGGATCTGTTCTGGGCCCGTTGCTCTTCTCCTTATACTTGCAACCTTTGGGGTTGATTTTTAGGAAATATGAGATCCCCTTTCATTGTTTTGCAGATGATGTGCAAGTTTATCTGCCATTGAAGTTCCCAGCCACTGATGCTCTTCAGTGCCTGCACAACTGCATGGTTGATGTTAAGCAGCGGATGGATCTGAACTTTTTGAAATTAAATGAGAGCAAAACAGAAGTTATCCTGTTTGGTCGCCCTGACCTGGTCCAGCCCCTTGCTAGCTCGCTTGGCCCACTAGTGCCTTGTATTGGGTCCCAAGCCAGGAATCTTGGGGTTATAATTGATGGCGCATTCAAACTGGACAAGCAGATCAGTGCTGTTGTTAAATCCAGCTTTTATCAGCTGAGGGTTCTAGCCAAGGTTAAACCCTATCTGGACCAGAGAGACTTTGAGAAAGTCATTCATGCGTTCATATCATCCCGTTTGGACTATTGTAACGCCCTTTATGTCGGCATTGAGCACTCCCAGATTAACCACCTGCAGATTGTCCAAAATGCAGCTGCTCGTCTCCTGACTGGGACAAAGAAACGGGAGCACATTACTCCAGTGCTCTCCTCCCTTCACTGGCTTCCAGTGAGGTACAGGATTGATTTTAAGATTCTTTTATTTGATTTTAAATCTCTGAATGGACTGGCCCCAGACTACCTGTCTGATCTTATTAGGGTTCATCAGCCCTCCAGAGCGCTTCGTTCAGGAAGCCAGTTGGTCCTAGAAGTTCCTCGATCCTCTCTTAAAACCAAAGGAGATCGAGCCTTCTCTGTTGCGGCACCTAAACTGTGGAACGCACTACCTGTAGATGTGCGGACTGCGAATAGCCCCTCTACCTTTAAAACACAGCTAAAGACGTACTTGTTCACCTTGGCCTTTGGTGGAGTATAGACACTTTTATTTGGGACTTTTATTGGTTTTACTGGGTAGTATGCATATTTATACTGTACTGTCAGTGTTCTTATTGCTTTTATTTGTTTTAGTACCTTTATTGGTTTTTATTGTTTTAATGTATTTATCATGTCTGCCTTTTCTACTGTAAAGCACTTTGGTAGGCTGCTGGCTGTTTAAATGTGCTATATAAATAAACACTGACATTGACATTGACATTGTTATATTTTCTATTTTATTTAGAGGTTTTCCTGCTGCTTGTCATTGCTGTGACCAAAAACAGTTATTACACTCTTGGATGGCAGGTAGTGTAAGTGAAAGGAAAAATCTCAAACAAACATGAGGAGAACCACATCCAAAATAAGGCAAAAAAAATGGCAAATCAATCAGACTCTTTACAAAATTGTCCCCTGCAGGGGGGGAAAAATAGGTATTAGTCCTACATTAAGCCGGGCATCCACTGTACGACTTTTTCGATCGCGGCGTTCAGCTGCTGCTCATACTGTACGAGTGAATCTCAGGGGCTAACAGTTCACAGCTCACAATTCTTCTTCTCACACTATACGCCCTGATGCTTGGATGCGATCTGACTGCTCACACTGTTCGTCCATTTACAACATGCATGGATGTATTATAAGAACTTAAAATAAAGTATTATAATACATGACGACACGTCGGACTTGTGTATCCGGAAATACAACGTTAAAGTAGTAGTAGTAGAAGAAGTGGAAAGTAGTCGGATGCTCACAGATGCGAATGAAAAACAAACAAAAACTTATTGCCCGAATAGGCTCCGCTGTGCCTGCCACAGCTCAACAAGTTGACCCTTCAGTGCTTGGGTCCAGATCTGCTGTGATTCCATGCTGCTCTGTTTTGTTTTCTCTTCTGTATCTACGTTTGCGCATGTTTCGTGTGACATAGGCCCCATCCACATGAAGACAAACTGAGGTCTAAACGCATACATTTTTGGCCGAATCTGCGTATCATCCGTACGAAGACGGCGTTTTGGGGGTCTGTAAACGATCATTTCTGAAACCAGGTTCCAGAGTGGAAAGATTTTGAAATCCCGTATACCCAGCTCTGTGATTACTGTCTTTCCGTAACTTTTCAGATACGCTTACGTCATAGTTTCATATCGTCATTGGCACGCATGCGCCACATGCGACAACAACAACAACAATAATGGTGGCGTATAGCCATGTAGCATATGTGCTGATGAAGCTAGTGACCCTGCTATCCCTGTTGCAGCAAAATCTCCTTCTTCTCAATCACCACTGAGTTGAACAAACAATTATCGAGGACACATTACGGCACTTTATGATCACTTTATCACAATCTCTGTTTACAACTTTTGCCGCAAGTGCGCATGCCCACTGTTTTTTTGTCTGTTTCCGTCATATCGTTACAGCGCCCCTAGAGGTCTGGCATGTGTTTTACAGCGTCTTCATGCGTTTCGAAAGCATTCATGGAGACGCACACATTTTCTGAGACGCCTTCGTCTTTAGGACGATCGTTTTTGAAACTGTTAAGCGTTTTGTCTTTGTGTGGATGGGGCCATAGCCTCACGAGGGGCGACCAGGATTTCAAACAGGTTTGATTTTCATCAGACCAATCGGGAGGTGGTTGTGAGGTGTTAATCGCTTCTCGGTACCTCGTGTATACTACACGATGTGAGACGCACAATTGAGCCAAAACTCGGCCCGACCCCCAAAATAGTTGCACGTGTGAAAAAGAGCCAAAAATCGCACAGTGGATGCCCGGCTTCAGTCCAACAAAATGGATCTCCATATAGCCTCACCTCTAATGTGCCACACACTTATCAGACTGCTGATTTCACACACCTTATACACTCTGCTACCTGCAGCTCTAATCACAGCCTCACTGAATACAGGTGTGATTACTCTCACACCTGCAGGCAATGCAGGTGAGGGGAAATCCAGTGATCACAAAAGGGAAAACACCAAACAGATTTGAAAACAAAATACACCGAAAGGAAAAGTCCACACACACATGCCTTGTGCAGCACTCAGACCTCAAACATACTCCAAAGTAAAATGTTAACAGCCATCACACAAATACTGATTCAGATGCTAGAGGAATGTGCTCTTCCTTTAGCCTCAACAATATCTGTGATTACTCTGTGGCCTCATGACAATAGTCCATTAAAATATAGTTTGTTTCAAGTTACATTCATGCTGACAAACGATAACTTTTAACATTGTTAGTAATGGTTGATTAAGTTTATATACAGAAAAAGGCACTTATTAGCCCCTAAAAGCTCTCTAAATGTTCGATGATGTACATATGGCTCAAAAGTTAGCTAAATGCCCAAAAGCTAAAACTGGCTTAAAGAGGACATATCATGCTTGTTTCTCCTTTTCACTATCCCAGACTAGGATGTCTGTAAAGCATTTCTGCCCTCAGTACAAGTCATTTAGTTCCTTCATTGCCCCACAATTGCATTCTCAATATCCCCATTTTAGGCCATTATAAAGCCCTCGCTGAAACACTCGGATCTGAGGATGACCTAAAGTTACCTTGCAATGTCTCAGCCCTTTGTGGTCTGATTGGTCAGTTTTATCGGGGGCTGAGCCAGCCTGTCCTTCTTCTTCTACTGTATTTTCCGGCAGGCTCAATGCAGCGACCGCGTATTGAGTCCCCCTACAGGCCAGAGCTGGTAATGAGTGAATGTGGGCTAGGGATCTATATACCCCTGCTGGTGGATGTGTTTCTCAGTGACGGTTTTGGGTTGACGGACATCACAGAGGAGGAAGTGTTTTATCAGATTACTCCAATAAAAAGAAAGGTACCTCGTGTCGTCACGACGTTTGAAATCTCGCGGACATCTCGCAATGACCTATTTTCAGAGGCATCAAATCTCGTTCTAGGATATCAGAAAAAATACAATATCTCATTTTTGAAAATTAAGGGGGTGTAAGGTCTTGTTTTCAAATTTATTATATTATATGTAAGTATTAAATCATGCATCAGCATGATATGTCTCCTTATGTCTCGCTTATAAACTACAAAGACAGTTGAAAAATGGATCCATCATAAATCCCCTCGTCTACCAGTCTTCATGAAATGATGTACAAGGATGAAGTGTTATAATTACAGGGGTAATATTTAGTCAAGACGTCAGAGGTGGTTAAACAGTATGCTTTTCAAGAACTGACGGGGTGGAGCCGAACTGACACGGCATCTCTCGACTCGGCTTGCTGCTCCCCTCTGCTTTCAGCTCGCATCATGTCAAGCCGTTCTCCATTCAACATCCAGCAGCTCTCTGTGCAGGAATCACCCACAGGCACTGGTCACAGAGCACTGTGTGTTTGTGAGTTTATCTGACTTGCCTGTGGGACGCCACAAGACTTGTATCCAGGGCTATCCTCAGCCAAAAGAGGATAAAAAGATACTTGATGTAGGATAACTTTTTGCTGTTAAGGGGGAAACCCACTGAGCTACAAATGATGTCCAGGTAGTGCAAAAATACCATGCTGGGACATTCTCTAAATGTAGTATAGTTTTAGTGCTTTTTGACACTGCAAAAATACATATAAAGACAATAGTGTTAGTCTCCCTCCAGTGTTTCTGCATGTTACTGTAAAAGGTAAAAAGATGGCAGACATGAGAGTCGGCTTTCATGAGTGTCCTTGAACAGCAGACTAAATCTCTGACAGTTTTTTTTTTACAACCTGCCTGTTGCCTGTGAACTCACCATGTCTGAGTGAAAAAATGACTTAATCCCTTTGAAAATCAAAATATGGTGGGAAATTCTTTTATCCTTTCATGCAGCTTTCTGTGTGTTTCCTCCGCCACCATCCTACGGAGTGAAGAGTCCTGAAGAGCACTACAGGCATGCAGTACTGTGTGCATTTAAGGCTATCATCAGGTCTCAGAGACAGGTGTCCATATAGGCTTTGGAAAACCTCTGTCACACTTCAGAGAAGGAGTCCTCAGAAAAAGAGTATCTTCAAAGGAGCATCTGATGAGAACCATGTACAACGAAAAAGCATCAACAAAAAGGCATCTGAAAAAAAAGTCAAGGGAAAAATTTCTCAGGAAAAAAAGGCATCAGACTAAAAAGTCAAAGAACAACTGGCACTGGCAGCAGTTGAGAAATCCTCAGAAAACAAAAGGCATTGAACAAAGTAAACTAAGCCTTAAAACAAAAGCCATCAGTAAAATGACCATTCATTGGAAAGTGTTCAGGTAAGTTACAGTAAGGTAAAAGGTCACAGAAAAAAGGCTCAGCCTTATTTCTGAAACCTTTTTGAGGATTGTTTTATCTGAGACCTTTTTGTTGTCAGGACTCCTTGTCTGAAGTCTTTTATTCAAGGTAATCTGTTTGACAAGTTACATAAGTTTCCCCAAAAAACAGTGCTTTTTTTAAAAATCAGATCTGACACCTGAACCCGAGAACCAAGAAAACCCTTATTATTACACTTAAAAGTCAGTGGCGAGAATTTAGGCTCTCTATGACAACTGTTAGCTATAGAAAACAGCACAGCCCAAAGTCAGACCAGAAAGAGGTGGGGGCTACAAGTGAGATGACAGCTTGGACAGAGATTAGCATGCTAACAGCTTCTAGAAGTTTTATCAGATCTGGACCATATTTCTTCATGGAATGAAAAACAACTACCAACACTACAGATTTCTCAATAGTAAGGATAGTTTGGCTCAACTTTGGAAATGCTTTGCCTCAAGTTTGTTATATTAAGGGCGTTTTCACATTAGGTCCACTTGTTTCGAACCGTGCTGCGGCACGGTTCGCCATGGGTTTGCCCCCCTCCCTCTCCCCCGCTGGCTTGCATTCACACTGGCAATATCGAACTGTGCCCGGACCCACTTGTGTATTTACTCAGTTTGAAACAGCAGGGGGCCATATGCACGTAACTGGTTACCAAACCTGCTACGGAGGAGAGCGAAGAAGAGGCTACCATGGTAACCATTTCCTACACGAACAACCAATGTTGACGTTTCGCTCACTTCTACATTTCCTTCAAGTGTGTTTTTTTTATCGTGTTTGAGACGGCATCAGCGACCTTCTGGACCCTCGTAAATCATGGTAATCCTCAACCAGAATAAACAAATCGACAAATTGAGTAAGCAAAAGATTCAACCGCGGGATTAACAGGAAGTAATGCATCAAAAGTAGATCGGTTCGGACCACTTTGTTTCACACCAGTGAAACCGCACCAAATGTAGGGAGATGGAGCGGATCGAGACCACCCCTTCATGAAGGTCTCGGACCGGCTGATTTGGTGCACACCAAAGGGCGGTGGTTGCATTCACATTGACACTAACGTACCAAAACCTGAGCCAAAACTTCTTTGGTGCCCAGTAAATGTGGTTGGTGTGAAAACGCCCTAAATGTCTTACGTTCAGTCCTTTACACCACTGCAGTAATGCCCGGTGCTACATTATCCATAATAAATACATTTGATAGGACCATTGTCCAATCACCTGTAAAATATGAGTTTGAAAGGTTCTGCCCATTCCCAAAAACTGTTGTGTGGCTCTTTCCTATTGGACAAGTGAATTATACTGAACTGTTGATCTGATGTGTCAGTTTAACCAACAAACAGACTTAGAAACTTACAGTTGTTGGCAAAAACGTAACCCTCTAAGCTAAGGTAAAAGCAAATGAAAAATCTCTAACTTCATTTAACTGTGATTTTGAGGCATCCGTGTAAAATAGAAATCCTATATTTTGTATGTGCTGATATTTAAAGAAGGCAGTGAGAAGTTGGAGGTGAATCTAAAGCACCTTAGATTGGATGAGAAATTGAAACAAACAGGTAGAAGAATAGCCATATTCTGTTATGACTACCCCCTCCTCCCACACACACCCACTCATACTCGGCTTCTTTTAGTTCAAGAGAGGATTATTAAGAAAGAGGCAGATATCCACACACTGGAATTGAATTCTGTCTTGTTGGGAGAAGGTTGGGGTGATTTTGAGGGTTATCATAAAAAAGGTAAAGATAAAGAGGAGGAGAATTTAAATCTGCCTGGTTTAAACCTCATTTAGAGTCAATGTGCAGCCCCTTGGTGTGACTCAGGGGGTGACTCACCGCAGCTGGCATTGCCTACACCTTCCACACACTCACTATTTTATACACCCTCAGGCCCGCGTATGCTGCGTGTCCCCCGTGCTCAGCATCCTGCTGGATCCCACCTGTTAACAGAGGATGCATAAGCTGTGCTGTAATAGTTCTTATGATCTTCTTATGAATCAGCTTATGACGAGATATGAATGCAGTCTGAGCCGCTGAGCCCTCCCACGAGTGTGACTTGGAAGACAGATGCTTTTTAACTTGGCTCGGTGAGTGTGTGTTTGTGCATGTTCCTCCTGACCACCCACTCAAGGGATTAGAGTAAGGGTGGCTGGATGACTCACTGGTCAATGACTTTGGAGGAGAAAGTGAAACAGCCTGGCTGTCCACATGGTGCGCTTTTGTGTACAATTGTTTTCTTGGGCTTGAGGAGCATGATGGAAAATATGCACAAACAACAAAAACTGTGTTAGTGATGATGAAGTGTATCCCTTCTGTTACATTCAGACAATAGAGGGGTGTAAACGAATACATGCCATTAGTATTTGTTTGGATGCTATAAAAGAAGAGACAGCTTGTTAAATGGTGTATTGTTTGTTTTCCTCTGATTGGCTCAGAAATGGCTGAAGAAGCTCCTACAGTGAGGCCCTCTCTTATGGCCCTTTTCCACTAGCACGCCTTGGCCCCACTCTACTCGGCCCTACTTGATTTGTGGCGTGTTTCCACTAGCCCGGTACCCCCTAAAACAAGCTAGTTTAGTACCTACTCCGCTCTGGTTCCAAGCGAGCAGAGTCGATTCTAAAAGATTACGTCGCCGACTGCCAGCTACTGATTGGTCAGACAACGTCGTCATGAGCGCGACGACCTAGCATGCTAGCGGTAGCTACCGTTAGCTTACGCTAATACGTCTTTTCTTTGCAGCTCGATTGCTCTCGTCCTTGGCTTCATTCTGTTGTATAGCTTAGGGCCAACAAATATCAATGTGTAAAAAGCTCTTCTCAATTCAGAAATCATAGCATAAAGGGATTTTTTTTAAGTGGTATTGTTCGAGGCCAATGCTAGGATTAAATATGATTGCCTTAAAGCAACTTTGAAGCCTTGTCTCCCGGGGAGATATCTAGGAGCAAAGAGAAAAATTACATAGCAGGACTTGTGCCACCAAAAGCCTCAGAATTAACAGATTTAATGGTTAAAACTACCCAAACACCAAAACTATTACAGCCCTGACACTGTGTGGTAAATTCAACAAATGCTTATGAAGTGTAAAGGTTCAATCATTTCCTCAGGCTTTTTTTTTTTTAATCAAGGGACTCCAAAAACCATCACTAAAGTCCAAGTTACTCAGACCAACACATAAAAAGTGGACATACTTTCTCCCTCTCTTTCAGACGGTTAGATCTTTCTTTTAAAAAAAGTCTACAAACATTATTTTTATTCATTCATCATTTTGGGTGTCTGTAAGCATAAATGGTTGCCCATGTCTCGCCAGCAGTGGCAGACGTCTGAGCTTGGAACATGACCCGGGCACGGTGTTAGCTGTTAGACCGTGAATACGCTGCCTAACGAGCCGTTAGTGATTGCTATGATCTTGCCACAAATAATTCATGAGGAGCCCTGTGGAGGAGCTATGGAGCTAAAAGGGTAGGAGGAGGAGGAGAAGAGTGGAGCATGAAGAAGGGGACCACAGGCAGAGTGGAGTGAGAGCAAGTGGTAAAAAGGGAGCAAGACAGAGAGAGAGAGAGAGAGAGAGAGATCCATCTGACAAATGTGTCTACAACAGAGAGGAAATCCCCCATTACCTGCAGCACTGTGTGTGTCTGTGTGTTTATTTTTAGACAGCCATTTGTGTTACTACATCTGAAAAAAAAAGCACAGTGGGAGTGTTAAAAGTGTGCATCACTTTCCCGGGTTGTGTGTGAGACACTTGTGGTGGCATGTGTGTGTGTGTTGGAGATGTGATGGAGTAAGTTCTGATTTTTCTGACAGCCGGGAAACCCAAAGTGTTTAACTGTACTTTTTTTTTGCTGAATTGAGGGGAATATGAGCTAAGTGAGTCTGCAGTCTAAGAGGAAAAGGATTGATGAGACTGTGTACTGTGAGAACTTTTATTTTCTAGTTTATGCTTTAATAGCAGAACTGAAGTTCAATAGAAAATGGATGATATAAGCTGAGATGCAGGTTTATTTCATTTTATGACATTGGTGAATAAGTGAAATACACCAGCAGAAAAGTGAAAAGCTGAAAGAAGGTGGCAAAAATGGCAGTAGCAATGAGAGCGTTGAGCATCTTTAGAGTAAAGAAGAAAAAATGTCATGGTTATGAAAGAATGAAAGATGTGAACACAATACATCCGTTAGTAAGAAAAAGCCACACAGCTTTGTTGGATTTAATGTATGATTAGGCAAAAAAAATCAAAACACTTTAATTTCCCCCAGGAAGTCTCTGTGTTTTGGTACACTTTTACGATGCAACAAATGTCTGTTCTTTGCCTTGTGCACATTGATTCCACTGATCTGCGGTTTTGTTCTAGGAAGACACAACAACAACAGAGAAGACTTACTGAACCAAATGTGAATTATTTTGACTGAAGTTATGATGAAGTCCCATTTACTCAAGATGCACAAGGTTAAATGTATGAACTAGAGTACTCAGAAGAAGAAAAATCTTCAGAGTGACATTCAGCAGCCTGAAAGAGAGAGGGAACAAACTTCAGTGTCATGATTGCACAAAGAAAAACAAATAAAACCCTCTGAAAATTTTATATAAAATTCACACACTTCTGCATCATATGGATTTGCTGTTCATCATGAGACTGGGATCCACATTCAAGATTTCCTGCTGCTTAACAGAAGGCTTTTTTATTGCCACCATGATGGAGGGATTCATGATTGGCTGTATAGATTCATGTTGGGTGATGGATGTATATATTAATACATATGTATATGTATATTTTACATATGTATATATGTAATTATATGTGTATCCATAAAATGAAGAGCTTTATGCTCTATTGTAAAGTGCCTTGAGATAACACTTGTTATGAATTGGCGCTATACAAATAAAGATTGATTGATTGATTGATTCTGCAAAGTAACTGTTCACTTCAACAGCAGTGTACCTCAACTGTTATCCCAGATCATTATAGGTCAATGGAAGAAACAAAATAAAAAGCCAGTAGCAGTTTCGTTCTTTAAGGTTGTTTAGATGTTGAAAGAAATCAAAAATTGACAAAATCTTGAAAAAGCATTTTCTTTCTCAACATTGTGCTGTTGAAATGCATGTCAATTTGCAATATCAGATTTCTTTAACCATTACCTGATTATTTATCTAATTAATGTTTTCTTGTTAAAACAACAGAGGTGAAAGAACACAGCCTGGTGGCATCCCAGAGCAAGTACTGATGAACGTTGTCACATTAACAACTTGTTTCAAATTAGTAAGTTAAAAAATGTATGAATGTTTGTCCTTATTAATTGCCCAAGAATGATGTTTCCATCAGTGGTGCTTCCCATTTGGTTTTAACTCCGGAAAATAACATTTTGCAATTTGCATTTGTAGCTTGCCTCTATCAGCATGGCCTAAAACCACTGCTCTACTTAAGAGACTCCAGGATGGTTGTAGAGTTTTTCCAAAGTAAGCCAGCAACAGAGGCCATGAAGATTACTGTTTCTGACGGAGGCTCTACAAACCAGTGAGACGTATCAGTGAAACACAGACTAATGGAAATTGGGGGATGGAGACAAAGGGCCTGTGTAGGTCTCCGTGGCATGTCATTAGTGAGGAAGACGGGTTGACTTGTTCCCTCTGACATTTACCAGTCCGACTGAAAATGTCACGGAATGCCAGCCTTTACTGCTGGATATAACACTGCCTCTTACAGCCCACAGCTATTGATCCCAAAAAAAAACTTAAGAACATTTTGCCCCCTCTCATGTTCCCACTGTACAGTGTCCTGAGAAAAACCAACTGCCCTTGAGCTCTCAAATTAACTCCACTACCAGACTTTTTGTTTCTTTTTGATTACTGCAAATGCATCGAGCTGCTTAGTTTTCTCCTGACTTAACAAGGTGTACAACTTAAACCCAATACTTAATGGGATAAAGCTAGTGGCCTGATTTGGAATCAGACTGACTACGTATTAGATATTTTTAGTATAAGTGTAAGAAGACGAAGAAGACATACTTTTTAATTCCTCATGGGGAAATTAAATTCTTATTACTTGATTGTTGAGACATGATTATGAATGGAATAGAAAACTAATTCCAGTTGAGAAATGATAACAACTCCCTATAGGAATCGATATCGTCAGTCTTTTTGCTGATCATTATGTTCCACTGTGTTCTGCATGCTTTGAAAATCACGTATGTCCCACTTTTATTACAGGCAGTCAGCAGAAATTATAACAAAGAAGTCGAAAATAATGGCAGACAGGGAGCATATGGCAAACTTCATAAAGTGGAAACACCAGCAACTTGAGGAAGTGTTTATCTATGCAGCACAATAGTGAATATCAGGTGCACAGGAAGTCAATTGGCACCAGCTACCAAAAAAACTTTCAAACATGATTTGACTTGAATTGGTTCTCCTGTGGTCCACAACCCAAGTCCTGATGGACTGAGCAACTGCCGTCATAACTGCACTGTTGCAATCAAAATCCCAAATCATAGTACACCCTAGAGCAGGGGTGTCCAAACTTTTTACATCGAGGGTCATATAAAGATGAAAACATGGATGACTAAGCCACTTACTGCACCTCACTTTCAATGTAAGTTACAGTATTAGGGTTGGGTACCAAGGGGCCCTTGTAGCCCCGGGGTATCACTGGATTCACATCTAGTCAGGGTGAGAATGACCTTCTGAGCAGCAGAGATGGGAGACACTGACAGCTTATCTTAGCTGTCAGACACAAAACAAGAGTAAAATGCAAGACTGTTGGTGCTTGAAGATGAATATTGCAAAAAACTTTGCAGAGGAGACCATGTGACAAAATAAATGTGCATGATTGACAGTGTTTGTTGTCTTTATTCATTCAACTGTTTCAGGGGCCAATTCAAAATGGGTGGTGGGCTGCATTTAGCCCCCACACCATAGTTTGTACACCCCTGTCCTAGAGGAAACTTCCAGCCTTACAATCCAAGGCTATTAATTTATGTCTGGGAATAAAAAAGTTGCAGAGCTTTCTCCCTGGGCCATCAAACAACTTCACATCTCTGATAAAGCTGAGATGCTAAATGTTTTTAATGAGCACTTTGTTGCATCACGTTTTCTCTTTATCACCAGAGTTTACCTTGCAGTGCAGCTGGATACGAAGTCTGTAATTAAGCAGATCCATCTTGCCAAGCTCCAAGCTACAATGATTGTGAGCAGTCCAGAGCAGCACGGCCCAACTCATGTCCTTTAGAGCAAGAAGAGTTGGGAGCTATTAGCTAGGCAACATCAGACAATGTTTGTTGTTACAGAGATTAGCATCTATGCTAACAGCTGCACGAGCAGTTTTATCAGATCTGGACTGCATTCCTTAATTAAATAAAGAACAAACAATAACAGCAAAATATAGGATATTTTGCTCCATGTCTGACGTGTTTTGCCAGCAGTTTGTTCCAGGAAGATGTTTATCTGATTGGCCCATAATGAATGTGATTGACAGGATGATTGTCCAATCACCTGCCAGATATACTTTTGAAAGTTTCTGCCCATTCCCAAACACTTTCTTTGAGTTGTTGCCTTGATGGACTGGTGAAATATATTGAATGCTCCTTCTGATGTGTGAGGCTACTGTATATGTTAATCAGAAATCCTCAGCCCATTTCAGTTGTTCTGTTATCCTTTTGTATTTCATTATTTGAAATATCAGAAATTATTGTTTTCTTAAAAGGACAAACACATAATTTAGTTTGAATGACATTGATTTTTAACAATACATGAAACAAACAAGCTACACAAAGTTTACAAAAGTCAAATAATTGGAACTGGAAAAGACATCACGTACTGTATATGTAACACTCTGAAAGAATATTGTAGATATCTAAATAAAATGCCCTTCCAAAAATAGTTAATTGCTATACCATATTGCTTTCATGGCCACCTGGATGTTGAAGTTTCAGTTATCATACCCATCAGATCTAATGGAAGGCAGAAGAATTGCCAATGATATGTGCCCCCTGCCCCCTTTAGCAGCATCATAAGCTGATATGTACAAAAATGTTTTTTCCAAACAGTGTCTAAATCTGCAAAATAATTATGGTAAAGCTTTATTCCATAATCCAGCTACATTTTCAAAAGATATTTGTTTTTCTAATGTTTCTGACAGCCTCAAAAATGGCTTCTTTTCCAGAGATCTCAGCTTTAGTAGTTGTGTATAAATGTGTTTTGTTTCATTGTCTTGTTTTTTCTTTTGTTTTCCCACCTTTGAGAAACAGGCAGTCTCTGCAGGTCAGCTAATTGACTGACTGGCGGACTGCAGCATGTCGAGGTTTGCCAGCTCTGTGAGAAATAACAAAGGCAATGAAAAAGTGCCTTGTTGTCTGCAATGAGATGTGTTTGATGGCACCCTCTTAAGTGAGATTGTGTAAGTTGTTGGTGTTTTTAATGATCCCTCCTTGGACAATGCTAATTTTCTTAGCCGTGAAGAAATCATTAGCTGTTCACAAGAAATTGTTTTCCTGTAGAGCATAGAAAATTAAGTTGTTGTTCTGCAGACATAACAACCTTGAATCTATTTCCTCAAGATCACAGGAAATGTATTGCTAAAGTAAAGAATAAGAACTGTTCTATGGTTTGTTTAATAATAACTCTATGATCTTCAGAAAAGAAAATGTGTGTATTTTGTGAGTACCCAAAACCAAATCTGAGGCCTCCCACGTCCATCAAATATGCAGTATTTCAGGTTGCCCTTATCATAATTGTTTGACAGTAGGTCACATTATAAGAGATTTGTTGTATCTATGGAGAGTATATAATTCCACATCCAGCTAAATGTAATGATTGCTTTTAAAATGCCTAGTCCTGCATTTACACACAACAGTTAAATTAAACGCTTTATTTGACACAAGTTAACAGCATCACTGGGTAAACACAAAGCTTGCTAAATCGTTAGTAAGCAAATGCTGCTGGCCTTTAGTCCTATTTGCAAGTTGACTGTCCCCAAGTCTGTGGAAATATGGTTATTGATTGCTTCGGCCATATGGTAATACATAAGTAAACCCGACAAAGCCAGCATACTCGCTTGCCTACTTTTTAAAGAAGTCATGCATTGATTTTCAAGTGTTTTTTGCATTTTTTATCCATTTTATCTGTCTCCTCTGTTGATAAAGTACTTGTATATTTAAAAAAAAACAATGGCTTTGGCATCTCCCCCTTTCCTTGTTTACAGCACAAGAAGCTTCCTGAAACAGCTAATTCCCCTTGTCCCCTCCCCCTGGATAGACATACAGTGCAAAGTCTTGTTATTGTTTTGTCTGCTGTTTAAGCTTAGTGGCTTGGGCTGTGCAGAATGAACACAGTGGTTGATCTTCCCCTATAATCATTAGATCTCTAGTAAAAATGAGTAAATGCATCAATCTTAGCCAAACAAAAACCAAAAGCAATCAAACTTTACAGAATACCGCATTCTTTAGTGTGCACTGCTCATTTCAAATTACCAGTGATCTCTCTCCCAACAGCTAATGCAGAAGCTAATTATGCTGAAAGCCGCTCAAGTATTTTTCTGCATTTGTTTGTTATGCTGCAAATAACAAATTTTCTGTCTGACTTTGAAGAAGAAGACTGAGTTTAGATCCATGGACTCTCAATTTGTTTTTGGGAGTGCTACTGTCTAGTCTATTTCTGTCCTTGCTGCACTATTGTCCTCGCTTGACTGCCTTCACATCAAGTGCTGGATTTATTTGGCCACTCTGGCAGCTCAGGCAGATAGGCCCTGCAGCCACCACGCAAATATGCAGCGGGCTGAAGTTGCCGTGAAGATAACTATAAGCTAATGTGTCTGTCATACTTGCTGCTGTGATTGTTTCCCTACAGGCAGAATGAGTTAACGTATTGGAAGTTGTTTACTGATTTGAGAGAAGAAAGCAAGCAAGGCAACTGTTTTTCCTTTTTTGCAGTTGTCGTGGTTTTTCTCTCATTTTGTGGATTGATGTACGCTCACATAGTCTCAAGCTTAAATGTCCCCTTTGCTTGTCTGCCCCTGCAAATGTTAATTGGTGGCTCCAGCTGCTGAGCTTCAATTCCAAGATCCATACCCAAAGAAGATTAAGATCTTAATTAGCTATATCACACAGCTGAGTTTATTACATTTTGGCTCAGCAGTGCACAGAGACCTCCAGTGTCTCGTCCTTTTAGGAGAAAAAAGCAGGGGTGCAGCTTTGATTGCAACAGGAGCTTGATTGAATTAGCTGCGACTTTTTCTGCTTGCATGACCTAAAATCTGAGAAAGAGTCACTTCTTCATTGTGAAACTCAGTCGGTTATTGAAAGCCAGCACAGCACCTGACTTCATGGTTGATGTGGGTAGAAGTAACTGTTGTCTTCCGTATTAGCAGCTTGCAGTGATTCAGAGAAGCCACAGATATGGCTACAGATGTTTAAATCTTTCAAAACCAGTCCTGAATAACACCCTGAGATACTATAAAGGGATAGTGCAGTATTTTTGAAGTGGGGTTGTGTTAGGTTTATTTCACAGAGCACACGTTAACCACAGCATGCTCTGCCCCTATAAGGAGAAAACTGACACATAACCTATGCATTGCTGCAGATGGAGCAAGAGCTCTGAGTAGTTTTTCAAATGTGGGTGAAAACAAACAACAAAATGGGCAACCAACAGCTCAGTTTAGGAGATGTGCATATTAGACCATGCCCAAAGCCCTGTGCGTTAATTAGCTGATTCCCATTGCTTTGGCAAATCTATTTACTTCTGATATGAACTTCATTCAACTCCAATTCAAAAATGTTGAACTATTCCTTTAAAATCCTTAATTTGAGGTCAACACTCACCTACAGTCACAAGCCACTGGCAGTAACTTTAATAATGGTATACAGTGGCCAAAACTAAGGGAGTTTTCTCTAAAATAGGGCATCCAACTTACAGCCGAAGTGCCCATTGCAGCCCTTTGCCCATAGGGATCACGGTATCACGGTTATTGTGACCAAAATTATCACGGTTATCATTATTATCATGGTATTGTTGCAGTGTGCTCAAAATATTCAGAAAGTACTTTAACACAGTCCTGAAATAATTTAACCCATTTAATATTACAATTTGTCTTTCTTGTCAATAACTGTCAGGAAATGTCCTGTAAGTAAATTTGTTTAAACTTTTTTCATTAGAAATAAATGTAAACAATTCTGGCAAGTCTTTGTCATTATTTTGTCACAAATGCTTAAGCTGTGTGTAATTACAAGAAAAGAAAAAAACGGATTCGTACTTTAAACAGATTTGTCTTTATAAACAACTGTAAATGAACATGTTCAAAGCTTTAAGACGGCCAAAGCCCATATTACAACTCGTTAGACCATGTCCAGGCCTTTTATTTATTTATTTTTTTGTTTTACTAACAATAGTCCCTGAAACAATTAGCCCCCTTCATGACTCTCCTCTGGTCTCCCCTTTCCATGGCAGATGTCCTCGACATCTCCTTCTTTAATATTTCCAAATTACGATTGATTAAATCCATAAAACACAAACTATGACGGAAAAGGATGATCTATTACGACGAAATATGGCAAAACATGGCAAATAAATGGCGAAAGAACGGCAAGATTACACTCCAGAATGATACTAATGCTGTTATTTACAACCATAACACATTCTTTACACCGAAATTCTGATAAACTGCCAGTAATTCACTCAGGTATGGCTCTCAGAATTCTCTTTCAGTCTGCTTGTTTACTCGAGGTGTTACAGCAGTTTTAATCAGGCACATTTTTGTCTTTCTTTGCAGCTTGGTGTTTTAGATCGGGGGACTGTCATCAATCAGTTTCCCCTCGACATTCTTGTAAAATCCAAACTTTGACCAGACTTTAGACTTTAGTCGTTTCGAGTTGGAAAGCCTATAAGAGTCTTGGCGAGGCTCCAGCTTTCTGTCAGATTCCAAATAATGCAAGCTGTGCATGCAGGCCTCTGTTTGGTAGAGCCGGCTTCCTCGAGGGGCAGAGGCACATAGTTCTGGCTTTTCCAGGTTAAGAGCAGCATCACCTTGAGTTATTGACACAGTGTGGTGATCAAACACGGTATAACGGTAATTTTAATAGGACGCTGTAATGATTACTGGGAAATTTTACCATGGTTTACCATGTTACCGGTAACCGTTACATCCCTATTTGCCCATCATTTTGATCATAATTTTCAAGTCACAAAATTTCTCAAACGTTTGGCAGCTTCATGCATGCTGCTAATGTGTCTAAACGTGGAGATGACACCAGCATCCCCTCTCTCTGCTATACCGAGGGTCATCTTCATCCTAAGGTAGATCAAGGAGCCAAGGCCAACCTTTAAACTCCTGGTAGTGACTAGGGCTGGGTATTGATTCAGATTTTCTGGATCGATTCGATTCGATATTACAAGGTCTCAAATCGATTCGATTCACGATTCAATTCGATATTTATTCAGTCTGGGATATCTTAGTTCAAATAGTGCTGTAAATTTAAAAAGTGACCTTTTGACCTGGTACATCATTAAAAATGTTTTAACATGAAGAACTAAACCCGAAGCAGTTAAATTAATCATATTTTAATGATATGCATTCATGCATATTCTGCATATTACTTGTTTTTTGTCAAACTCGTATTTACCTTTGTACTTGTTAAATCTAAAATACTGTCCATCCAAACATCAGCTTTTAAACTTGCCAGTGGTGTCCATATAGTGCTTCACCATGTTTGTTTGCAGTAACATCTCATGAGATCTTGTTCAGTAGAAAGCAACAATAAACGCTGATCACACGAGACTAGCAGGGTTGATACCACAGACTGCTTCTCTGCACATCCACAGAAGAAAAAACTACCCAAGTTAAAAGATCGATCTTTGGATTTTAGGGATCAATTATGAACCAGTTACGGGAAAATCGATTTAAATCGATTTTTTAAACCCAGCCCTAGTAGTGACTGACTATGTGCCTTGGCAAGCCATAATTGACTAGCTGAAATGAAGGCTGTTTTTTTCTACAGCATATCAAATTATTTGTTCTTTCATTTTCTATACAACTTATTCCTTTCGGGGTCACGGGGGGCTGGAGTCCGTCCCAGCTGTCATTGGGCTAGACCCGGGGTGCATGGCCACATGGAGAGACAGACGACCATTCACGCTCACACTAATGCCCACAGCATCTCTAATTACTAAAAGTTTATTGGCCTACATTGGATTGATGTAACTAACTGTAATACACTGAAGGCAAAGATGCTCAGTCATCTCTATATTTTTGTTTCTAGCCCTTGTGTAAAAAAAAAGGACACACACACCCCTGCTCTGAAGAGTGGCTGGACTCAATTTCATTGCCTTCAGTGTGAACCTTGCAGTGGCACACTGGGAGAATGAGTTGACCTAGCATTTTTCCTTATCCAACAGAGGTGGGATTTTGTTGAGAGGAAGCACACAGAGCCAGCAAGGGAGCTCAGTACTGTGAATATGTTTGTCTACCAGTGTGTGTACATGAAATATATGAAGTGTTGCGTTGTCTCATGCTCCCTCAAAGCTCTATCTCACAGTGAAATGACACAATTATCACATCTTGGTGAAGTTTATGTAACTGTCTTGAGTTGTCATGATGGCAGAGCTTTGTTGTAGCCTTTTTTTTTAACACACTGTGAACAGACTGTTCAAGACAGGGTGAGGAGATTGAACCTCTGTAGGTAGGTCAGGGCAGAGCCGCCTTTGCATCAAAAAGTACCAGTTGAGGTGGATTGAGCATTTGTAGGGCTAAATAATTTAGATGTTCTCACTGCTTCTGTGATATATGTGCATGCTTTGTAGTCACATCCCAGGGCATTCAGTGACAAAAGTAGTTATGCTGCCACCTTTTTGTTGTTTGATAAGAGCCTAAAGTTTTGGGGTTTTCTGTCATGTATGATCTTCAGTAGTCATTCTGAGTGATTACTGATGTCTTTGTTAACAAGGTCTTTGAGTCTTTCTGCCTGCAAAATATGTCTAGTGTGACAACCACACATGCTAAAGTCTGCAAATAACACTGTCAGACCTTACACAGCAACACCGGGATCTCAAGATCAGGACTCTTTGCAGATACTCAGCTGCTCAACACTATTTCCTTCAAATATTTTCAACTTTCAGCTCACCTTGTCTTAATTTAATGCCATAAAAATCCACAGAGAGAGCAATACCTGAACAAATCCATCTCAATGTTTTGTTTTTGTCCAACATAACATGTCATGCATCTAAATTTAAACCCTTTTAACAATCCAGGCTAACAATTGTCAGACATTAGTCAGTTGGTCCTCAGTTGGCTGCCTCAAGCAAGGCACTGGTGTGCAATATGTTGATGAAACTGTTACTCCCAAAGCAGCAGTGGTTTTGATTCTGGTAAACTTTCTCTATTTGGTCTTCCTGTATGAGGTTTTCTGCTTTTGAGTTTTTATGTGCCTATTTAACAGCACTGCCTTTAAGAGGACAAAGTGTGTTGGTTGATAATTGTTGGCGTCACTCTTCAGTGCATGCAAGGATATACTCCCTTATGAATTCAGATTTTAATATCCTATTCTTAAAAATATATGCCCACCAAGTGTTGAAGAACTTCATGTGCAGGAGCCATGAATGAATGTTTGCATTTCTTTGGGTAGAAAATATATATCTCTTTTCTTTTCTTGTATTGTTGGATATCAGAATATCTGAACTGCCTGACAGCCTGTCTTCTTCTCTACAGGTACATACGCACCATGTACCTCGGTATACAAAGTCACCGGCAGAAGGAGAACCAGCGGCGCTTTTACTGGGCCATGATGTACGAGTATGCCGATGTCAACATGCTTCGACTGCTGGAGACCTTCTTGGAAAGTGCCCCTCAGCTGGTGCTGCAGCTCTGCATCATGATCCAGAGCAACAAGGCTGAGTGGCTGCAGTGTAAGGGACTCCTTAAGGCTCTGTTATACAACAAAGAGAGTCCAATTTTGTCCAGTGTAGTCTCTTCTCTATGTCATATGGTTTTTATCGCTTGGCTCTCTTCCATTTTCTGCAGACTTTCCCCTATCACTTTACTTATATCGCACAGAGTCCCCTCCACTGTATCCTGTTTCTAACATTCCTCACAGTTTTATTTGAAACCTCTTTTACTTTTGCAGTTTCCTCATCCAATACAGCTCCCACAGGACTGATGCAATTGAATCCTTACAAGTGATCCCCTTTGCTGTTTGGGTGTCTATAGGAATGCCATCAATATACTGTATTTGCATAGAGGCACCATGCTGCTGCTCTGCAGATAACCCTCCGTCATTTTTCATGCAGCAGGTTGCCGCTCTGACATATCTGCTGTCTCCACTATTGTACCAGTCTCAAGGAAACTGAATTGTTGCAGTAAATGGACACCGTGTTGACTGAATCATCTGATGATCTCAGTAATAATATGCCTCTCAAAGATTTGATGGATTGCCTGAGCTGAAGTAAACATATCATATGTTGTCAGTGGAGTGGCAGCCTAGACCAGATAATACTGTAAGGGGCATTTTCCTGTCTGATATTTCAAAACCATGTCTAATGCCTTTTATTTATGCAATCACTGGTCAGCCCTGCTTTTACTTGTGTTCCTTTGTCTATATTTCAGGTTTTTCTGCCATGTCCTCCTTGATGTCCCTGGCCTGGGTGCTAGCCTCCTACCACAAACTACTGCGTGATTCACGGGATGACAAGAAGAGCATGAGTTACCGAGGTGCTCTGGTGCACCTGTTATGGCGCCTTTTTACCATTTCGTCCCGGGTGCTCTCCCTCGCCCTATTTGCCTCTGTTTTTCACATCTACTTTGGCATTTTTGTGGTGCTCCATTGGTGCGCCATGGCTTTCTGGGTCATCCATGGTGGCACCGACTTCTGCATGTCCAAATGGGAGGAGGTACTGTTCAACATGGTAGTGGGTGTGGTCTATGTCTTCTGCTGGTTCAATGTTAGAGAGGGCCGGACACGGTACAGAATGGTAGCTTATTACACAGTGGTATTGTTAGAAAATGCCATCCTCAGCTCCCTTTGGTATGCGTACCGAGACCCAGCCACCACTGACGCCTATGCCTCCTTAGCCCTCTGTGGCGTCTTCCTGTGCTTTGCTTCAGGCGTGGCCTGTATGGTTCTCTATTACGGGGTGCTTCATCCAATGGGCCCTCGATTAAGAGTGCTGGCTAGTTCCTGCTGTGCCGAGCTGCTGTGGGGTCTTCCATTGCCCCCAGAGGCTGAGCCAATGGCTCCCACACCTGGCCCCCGCGGCTCTCAGGCCACTCCCACACGGGGCCTGGCAGGGGAACATTTGGAGTCAGATGAAACAGCCACGGACACCTGCCTTCCGGTTTTCCAGGTGAGGTCCACTGAACCTGTGGATGCAGCTGGAAGACCCATCCGTCCCGAGGGTCCTCTCATCAAGATAGACATGCCCAGAAAACGATACCCAGCCTGGGATGCACACTTTGTGGATCGGCGCCTACGCAGGACCATTAATGTGCTGCAGTACATTAGCCCAAATGCGGTGGGCATCAGGTACAGGGACGGCCCGCTTCTTTATGAACTCCTTCAGTATGAATCCTCCCTCTGAAGGCATCTTCTCTGTCAACACCTCTCACACACAACAATGCACTGGGTTCCCTTTTTCCATTCTGCTCCCCCTACCCTAAAGATTTTAAATCTCCTCATGATGCACTTTTCTCCCAAGTGATCATTCTGTTTATCTGCAGGAGAAGTGGGTTTTGTCCACTGAAAAATCAGTCAAGATGCTATAAGCGTACAGTCATGATTTATTTTTGGAAAAAAAAATAGCACAGAGAGGAAATTATGAACCTACATTATCTTATGTGACATATACAGAAGTCTCATATAAATCCCTCTATATTGATAGAGGAGGGTTCTGTATGAGTATGTAGATAACATATGAATGTTTCATTATGAAATGTGTTTAAAACATTATACTGTACTGGTGATTCAACCTGTGAATACTTGTGAAGGGCATATTGTATGTCCCTGTGACATGGGACTGGTGCAAAGCCTGATGGGAATGATGGAGGAGGTCTTTGCGCATCCCAACATTTACTGCCATTCTTTGTGTAAATTTTTGCAATGTATGATGATGTTTACCAAGTTCCTTGCCCATGAATAAAAAAGCACTGAAATGTCTATTACAACACAATAATAGAAAGGACACAGTCATACATGTGTCTAAGAGAAGCAGTCCTAATGGATTTTCTACACTATGAGCTTATGTGGCTCAATTGTATCCCAGCCGTACTATTTTTGTTCAGAATCCTGAATCGTAATCACATCATGTATGGAAGGAAAAATAAGCACACTGACCTTCAATCAGTTCCACCCATATCTTAAATTTGTACAGTGTAGAGCGCCCTCCAGTGGAGGCAAGCGTAAACAGCAGGCCTTACTTGGTCAGTTTTGCCCAAAGGTATGACAGCACAAAACATCAGAACAGAGGTCAAATAAACTCCATGGGTGAAATATAGAATGTATTTAAAATGAGCACAACTTTTTTCTAAATTGGTTGTTGAAAATCGTAGTAAAACATTCCAAAGACTTTGTAAAAAGATTGGAGGTGTCTTGTAAAGGTTAGAAGAAAATGTGTGGCATCACACACTTTTTCTTGAAGTGCAAAGACAGCCTTGAGGGAGTCCTCCACCATTCCCCTCTGATTCCCAGAGAGTAATCCCCTATTAACCCTCCCTAGATTCTTTTCTTTTAAACATACTGTTAAAGGTTGATTGATATATGCTTATTGGGTGCAACGACTTGTACTAAGTTCTTGAAAAAATATGTCAAATCTAAGAGAAATTTTTATGCTATGATACTTCAGTGCATATATGTGTCTACATTTATAGTCATTGACATAACTATATTTTGCCAGAACACACTTTTTTTACATAACAAAAAAAATGTTGTGGCGTGCAGTGTGTTTAAAGGTAAAACTCCTCAAAATCATTGTGCCCTTAAAGAGGTTATGCTCTTATATGGGTGTACAACTGTTCTGACACCTGCTCGTGCAGTTGAGCAAAGCCAAATCACATCTTCCAGTATTGTCTCTGATCATCTGCCCTTTTGATCATGTCAAAGAAGACCCAACAAAGTGTGTGCCATCCATAGGCCTGCTGTGCAACAGTTGTACACTGATATACATTTGCAAGCTGGACCTGCAGGAGCTCTCAACCACAGGACAGCTTTCTTCACTCATGACAAAATAAAACATGCCTTCTAAGTCAAAGGAGCTTGACGAAAAATTTCCAGAGGGCTACTGAAAAATCCATATAACACAATGAATGCATTTCATACTACAACTTTACCAATTTACTCAAACGATTCATTTGAGTATATAATGTGTGTTTTTTACATTGCAGTGTTTGGCATGATGTTAGTATGAGGCATTAGTACAAATGCGCCCAACATGGAGTGCACCAGAGTCCTGCACCAAACAGAGAGTCCTATCTCCTGGCTCACTGGCTTTCTGCTTTGCTGTGGCTATTTGTGCCTGCTAACATCGTACTGTAAACCGGCAGAGCCTGTGCGGGTCCAGGTTATAGGTCAGAGGGGGTTTTGCCAGGGTTGGAAAAGAACAATAGAACAGAATGTGGAGAAGGTCATGAACTTGGAAAATGATACATATATTTAGCTTGATATTCTCACTTTTGTTTTAATAATACAGAACAGCACTCTGATGCTTTTTCCACATCATATAGTGATTTTTAGAAAAAAAGCCGACCATCAAACTCTCAATATTGTTTCATACAAATAATCCTTCATAATTACATTAAATCAGTGATTTTTTTAAAGCCAAAGATGCATTGGTCAGTTAACATGCCAAAATCATGATGAAATATGAGAATTCAAGCAGTACTAGAGGCAACCATTCATTCTGGTATTGATATCCTTTTATTGCTATTCTGTATGTTTACATGCAGGTAAAAACAGTCAAAGAAGCACATTAGTCTGACTGCAGCTGGAAGTCTGCCATAGCAGATTTCTCAAAGTCAGACTAATAAACCTAGACATTCCAGTTACACCTTAAACAAACCCCAAAGTCAAACAGCATAAGTGCCACGAAAAGCAAAAGACAGATTATATTAATGGCACATCCTAGCACATTTTATTGGCACATTTTATAACCATGTTAAGAGAGGCTCTTGAACATATGTTAACAGTATCCTGTCAGTACATATACGTTTTTTAATCTACTAATCTCTAATAAAATTTGACTAAATATTTTCTTATCCATAAAATATAGAGCAATAAAAATGCTTAACCATTTATTAGGTGAACTGAGAAATACAAGGAACAAATTCCTAATGATTTTCTGAACCCACTGATTTAGTTGACTGCATAAACAGTGAACTCTTGGAGGTTTTAAGATCTTTTTTGTCAATAACAGAAATTCCTGTTCTGTGTTGACAATGGTGCTAATAAAGTACTAAGAATGTATATTAAAAACTCATTCAGTATTTTCTTTTTTTCCAAAAGTTAAAGAGGCACACTAAGACTTGCCTCAATGCTTACCACGACTGATCTAGAACCTTGGTCCCCAACCTAGAGGAAGCATATGCAGCTAAATAATGTTTCAAGTATAGTATAGAGAATGTATGAAATATTTGGGACTGCAAAGTTACTCTTGTTATCATGATTTATTTTACAGCCAGTAGAATCACATTAGTCAGTGCCATATTAATGATACTTCATAATTACATTACTTTCATTAGCAATGTCAACCAGAAGAATATATCATACTTACTAACTGAACAAGAGCATATTATCACCTAGTGTGATATGTCTGACGTAACTTCTTCAATGAGGAAATTGTCTCTTTTGGGTATTAGGACAAGTTTATAACCCAGTTAAATAGCCAAACCAAGCCATAGATTGACTTTCCTGGCCATGTAAACATTGTGACTGGTACAGTTCTTATGCTGAAACCAGAACACTTGTCTAATGACATTTAAGAGTGCTTGCACATTTATGAGGGCTCACTCTTGAATGTTTCTCTTTAACCCTTTCCCACAGTTCTGTTCCCTCACCGACTGTTCGGCTCCTTCCCTGGTTGCTGCTCCACCCTCTACCCCATCTCCATGGTGCAGGGTCTTGATGCACTCCTTAAAAAAACACACTCTCTGGTAACTGAACAACGGGGTTGAGGCTGAACAACTGGAGATCCTGACATGAGAACATGCAATGAGGTACACTGCCATAACCAAGAGTTTCAACATCCAGGGTCTGCCACCCTTCAGCTTAAGAGCGATGTTCAGCCCTGAGTAATTGAGAACTGTTGGGGTCAGCTAGGGTGGAGCACCCATCCAACACACCATATGTATAGAAACACATAAGTATGCAAACAACCAACTTGTTCATTGTCTACCTTAGTAGCCAGAATAGTTCCTCTCTGTTGTAGTGAATGAACAGCCATGTTAATAGTTAGCTGATGAATGAATAACAAGTATTGTTAAACTTTTTAAGAAAACCTAAGCAAAACAGCCAATACAGGGGTTCCTCAGGACCAACAACCAAGACCACTGAACCAGCTGACTCAGGGGTGTCTCAATGCAGTTCTCATCCCCAGGCATGTCCTCAAGGGTCTCCATTTTTGTCCTTAACATACTGAATCCTGGACCACTTCTTGGCTGGGATCCTAACACAAACATATGGTTTGCACATTTTGTCTTTGTGGTAATGATGCTCTCTTATTCTTCTTTTTGGGGGGCAAAGGAGCAGTTTTTGTGGTAGTTGGCTGCCTGGCATTCTCAGCTGAATCTTTCCAGACATGGACGCTTGTCCAAATCAGGTGCAAATACACTGTGATTCATTTTTTTTTTGTGCGCGTGATTGTGTGAGACATCAGTATTACTAGTCAGTGGGAAAAGAAAAAAAGGCGTATGTACAATAGGGCTGCATTGCATTTAGTGCTGCTGGATATTGTAAATTGCAAAGTATAATTTATGCTTGCCTGACTGTGTCCTTAAGATGGTAGTAATGGATATTTGTTAAAGTTATTCATTCAAAGGTCCCATATAATGATATTTTTCTACATTTTACCAAAAATATATGTCCAAGGCCTGTTTATAAAGCTAATTTGAATAAGAGGCATCCCTCCTCTCTCTGTTGCTTGTAACTACTTGCATAAAATGTGTGCTCAAATAGTCCAGCAGAAGTTTTCCATAGTGAAAACTTTATGGCATATGTCATTAGGGGGTATGCCATCTCTCCCAGATATGAGACACTCTCTGAGCCAGGTGTTTGTTCAGCAACTCCAGCAGAAGGAACATGTCAAGGCATGTCTGTGCAGCCACAGTAAACATGAGAGCACATTAGTGGAAAGCTTAAGCCACATCTACTTCCTGAGAGGGGCATGGAAAACCTTATTACTCCTAAACAGCCTCTCCAGTGGTGTATTGGGCATGCCAAATTCAATATCATATAAGACTTTGGGGCAAAAACTTCAAAAATATGTTCTTGGATCACCTGAGTCCAATGTAAACTTTTTGAAGGAGTATAATGTGGGACCTTTAATTCAGCAAGTAGTCTTTATTCTTTTGTTTTTTTGTCAACAGCACAGCATTTTTTTGAGTTAATTTCATTCACTTACCATTATGCCACTCTCCCTTTTTTCAGTAAATGTCTTCTATTAAAGCTTTAAGCTACTGTTTTAATTTGTATGTATGTAACCTGAAATATAAACAGAAGCTGTTTTCACAGTTTATAGTTGAAGAGATATATTTGTTGGATCACCTGCATCCTTCCATGACGCAAATCTACTGCACACAGCAAGAGCGCTTGAACAAAAGGCTTGTTCTTCTCAGTCCTTGTTGTGCCTTGATACTTTGGATGCTTTAATCCAGCCACGGCAGCCAGGTCCGCAAACAACAATGCCAATGTCTTGATTTACTTACTTCACGTGCCAGCACATTCACCAAGACAACAACAAACCTGAAAGATTATTCTCTGTCTGTCTCCCCAAACTAGATCAAGCCAAGATCTCAATTTTGTCTACTTAAACCTCAGTCAACAGCCTAGATAAGTCTCATTTAAAATCCAAGTTTTCTTTGACAGGGCCGTACTGTTTCCGAGATGGAGTGATGGGAACCAACTGGCAGAACTAAAAGATGTGAAAGATGAGAAAGTAAGGCAATACTGAACATCATCTTTACTTGAACGTAGAGTACCTCATCTGATTTACGTTTGAGTAAGCTCACTCACAGCAGCCCCAGATGATTCAGCAAGCTTCAGTGAGCAGTTTGGACTCATACATGATAGCTTCAGATCGCTTGATTGATGGTTTTAACAGATGCCAGCCATGTCACAGAAGGATTTATTCAATGATTGTTTTGTACTTCTGTCTATGCCTTTACATTATCCTGTCTTGCAATGATGAATGATTTGTAGTGCCAAGACGTATTTTTTTGTGTCGTATGTCTTGTGTGAACAATACATCCTCTAGCCAAACAATAATGTTTGTGGTTGAAATAAAAACATGGGAGATCTTGATCATGTTAAAATGCGCAAAAAATCACTTCTGTTGTATTTTCTAACGTGGTATAATGAAACATGCCCAGTCATTGATGAAGTGGTGCAGTAATGAATCACAAAACACAGAAATGAATCAGCTTTTCAGTGTTTCTACTTTCATAGTACAATCGTCTTATAATCTCAAAATCTATGGGGTTTTTGGATGAGGCAGTTAAAATCAAGCATAGGAGATTTAAACTTTTTTCCCATTACGTAAAACATATCTGGAAAAACTCAGTGTGTCAGTTTTAATGCTTCTTCTGGTCTTGCCAGAATAAGAGGCAATAACAAGAGCCCAACAACAACAGCAGAAGTTGTTTGAACTTAAACATCATAATCTTTAACTCCTGTGGAAAAACAATGTCAAACTCCCTGCTGACTTAGCCATGACTACAAACTTTATTTGGTCAGACTTAGATTTTTTTTATATAAAATAGGCAAGTGTGTCAAAGGTTAATGTTTAACATGACTCTAAATCAGTCAGCCACTTTGTGGTTGTGTAATTGATTGGATGAACTGGTTTGTTTTTTTGTTTTTTTTATCAAACATTTGGCACAAAATCTTTTTCCTGGTGAAAACACTCAGTTTATAGAGTGGCAGTAAATAGAAAAGACCAGGGTTTTTAGTGTTTTAAAAGCTGAAAGGCAACATATTATATCAAACACATTTTTAATGGTTTTAATTTTAAAATGAAACACAAGTCCATGCCTATTTATACCCTCTAAGATCCCTTCCTTCAAATTCCTCCTCTTTCCTGAGAATGTGTGCTATAAAGGTCTGTATGAAAATGTTTCCCTAGTGATGTCATGAGGGGATATGCCACTTCCTCCTGATGGGAGACACTGCCTGAGCCAGGTCATTCAGCCACATCAAGACTGTCTTCCTCTTTATGGCACCAGTAGATGTCTAAAACGACTTGCCCCCTAATCTACAATGTCATACCGTTACTTTGTCAGCATTTGAACTGCATTGACATGTAATGGTTAGGCCAGTTCAGCGCAGATGCAGTAGTATGAATGCAGAATCACAAACATGGTACTAAGCAGCACTGAACTTCTAAAAACACAGAGCAGACCAGTCAACCAATTTGAGTGCACTAGGCCCATGTGAGACTGAGGGTATTTTCACACCAACCACATTTAGTGTGCACCAAAGAAGTTTTGGCCCGGGGTTTGGTACATTAGTATCAATGTGAATGCAACCACCACACTTTGGTGCACACCAAATCGGCTGGTCTGAGACCTCCATGAATGGGTGGTCTCGATCCGCTCCATCTCCCTACATTTGGTGCGGTTTCCCTGGTGTGAAACAAAGTGGTCCGAACCGATCTACTTTTGATGCATTACTTCCTGTTAATCCCGCGGTTGAATCTCTTGCTTACTCAATTTGTCGATTTGTTTATTCTGGTTGAGGATTACGATGATTTACGAGGCTCCAGAAGGTCGCTGATGCCGTCTCGGTACAAAAAACGCCATTGAAGGAAATGTAGAAGAGAGCGAAACATAAACATTGGTTGTTTGGTGTAGGAAATGGTTACCATGGTAGTCTCTTCTTCGTTCTCCTCCGTAGCAGGTTTGGTAACCAGTTACGTGCATATCGCCCCCTGCTGTTTCAAACTGAATAAATACACAAGTGCACAAGCGCCGCAGTACGGTTCGAAACAAGTGGGCCTAATATGAAAACGCCCTGAGAGTACAGGTGGATCAGGGGTGCTTAGTGAAAACTAAATTTTTTTAAAAGTAGTAACTGTAAACATACTCTGTCAGTCATCAAAGCTGTGTATTTAAATCTGAGGAAAGGCAAAATGTTGGCTATATGAAAGTCTGTTTGGTGCAGGGATGACACGGAGGGGTTTATGGGCTGGCCAAAATTCAATACTGAAGTGGCTTTTTAGGCATCAAACTCTAAGATTGTGTCATGGGGACGTCTCGAACCAATGCAACATTGCTGAAGTAGAGTAAAATAACTGTACAATTTAAAAGCTAAAAAATCTTCAACTCAACGGTCAATGAGGTCAGCCCTGAAATTGAAAGTCGAACATGCCTATTCAGACACTATTAACCTGTTGAACAACCCTATCTCGTGACAAGAGGAGTCATAAACTGACAATGTCGTACGTGTACTTTTTCCATGCTACTTGAGTTAGAGCTTTGCATTTAATTAGTTATATCTTTGTTAGTGAATGAGGAAAGAATCTGTCAACACTTAGCAAGACTACAGCTCCTGCTGTCAAAGAGCTACCACTCTGTAGGGTTAAACTACAGCCCCACATTTGACCGCTTTACCCCTCTCTAGTTTTCCAGCTGTAAAAGCAAATGCTGTAATGTCTTGTTAATTCATGTTGCTACCAGTTTATTCTTATCTGCTGCCAACACATTATTGTTTTTAAATCAAAAGGGGACTTTGTTGCTCTGGGTAGCCGAGAGTCAAGTCGCATATGGCTGATCTTAATGTAACTTAAGCATTTACAATTTCACCAATAATGTTTACATTTTACAAATCATGACAATTGTGGTCATTTGTGAAGATTATCTTTTTTAAATATCTATATTTTTTCAAATTATAGCTTATCTTTAGTACTAATCCCAGAACCCATGGGGAAAAAAACTAAGTTTTTCTGTCAAATAACTAATTTCGGAGTTGACCTGTAAAATGACATCATTCCTGCACCACTTCATCGGGCATCCTCATTACCTGGTTTTCTCACCATTTCTTAGCATGCCTTTTGAACTCATTGTGAGGTGACCCTTGACATTTAGCATGTACGCGCTCTCAACTGCAAAACTGACCCTCAGATAACTGTGTCAATGTGTAGCAGCAGGTTCTTTTAATAGATTTTGACTTCTATCAGTTACCTTTGTGTCATAACCATCTGTTTGACCAATGCAGCAATGTGTTCAGATGGTAAAGGGTTTCTTTTTACCCCTTTTTCTTTATTTTTTGTTTTCAACCTGGTGCTGAATATATATTTAAAAGGTGCTATCACTGTCTGAGAGCAGAGCCTTTCAGTCAACAGAGAGAAACTAGCGGTCTTAAATGCGAGAGCTTGCACCTCAAATCTGCATAGTTTACAGCAGAACTCAACTCTTAATGGTGCCATTTTAATTTCCAATCTGCACACAACAAACAACTTTCTGCTTGTGTGACGTTTATTATACTGGTTTCAGGATACAGTATGTTTTTCGTTTAACTTTCATTTACACCACTCTAGGATCTGTTTTCTTTCAGTTCTTTGAGAGAATGATACTGGTGGATGAATAAATGCATTGTTTGGGGCATAGGAGCACAAATGTACTTCTGCTACTGGAAAATGGGAAAAAAATATATATAGAACGTGATTGCTGTGTTGTAAATTCCTGTCATCTATATGTCTTGAATCTGTGTGTATCTATCTTTTGTTGTTACTGTAGAATTGGCTGTAATACTTTGTTTAAAAATGGATTTGTTATTCTAATGACGCAACAATGGTTGTCATATAAATTGCTGCTGATTTTTTTAAATTGTTATCAAAGTTGTTGAGAAATATTGCTTTGTTTATTCAATCGATTTCTAGATTGTGTTAGCTTGTTGGTGTATTTACACAAATCTATCAGGATACTCCCTAAAACTATATGATTTGACTGGGGTATTCTTTAAGTTGGCACAATGCCAGTTAGCAAATCTGCTACAGTGTGTAGCATCTTTATGAAGTGTACTCATACAACATATGTCTGAGAGCATACTAGGAATGATTTATTTGTTATTGTTCTATATAAAATGTAGGTAAATTGTTCCATGGGATCCCCGTTCTTAAAGAAAAAAAAGCAAAACTGATGTCCTATTTTTGGGAACAATATGAATATTATTAATAACATATGGTGCTAAAGTTCTTTTTGTATGTTTTGGTTTTTAGATGAAAAGAGAAATATTATGCTGAAAATGTAATGTTAAGCCTTACTGTAGATTCATATATCAGACTGTTCATCCCAGAAGAGAAAAATAAATATAGTATTTGAAAGTGTATTGTAGTGGTATTTCTGTTTGCGTACTTGTTTTGCAATTCAACAAATGCAAAGTGTCCAAGACACTGGGAATATTACACGAAAGTTTACTCCATTTGAATTGAATTTATAGTGTGGAAATACCAGTTAGTGATGGCAGCTGTATTTCATAAAACCAATGAGTTAAATGCATGCACTGCCAGATTTGTGCTTGAAGTTATTTAAACTGGGTTGATGCATAAGAGCAGGATTGCATTGAGTAATAAATACAACTACATCTAATGTTACAAAAATAATTACTATTATGGGAAATAAGGAGAAGAATTATCTGTTTTGTGCCTTCACTACCAGCATCAATGCTTTTTCTTTCCAGCAGCCATTTGCAGAAACAGTAATTTTTCAAATACGCCTAATATTTGTGTTTCTGTTTTTCTTTAGCTCTTCACTGATAACCAAATGATGTCTTCATTAATATTCCCTGGCTTTCTCAGTAAGAATATAAAATACTTTAAAATAAAATAGGATGATTTTCTATGAAAGACCTTTTTGATGCCGCTTGTGGCCAACACTCTTCAAGACTGGTCTCTTTTTTTATCAATGTTTTCTTACTGACAGGGTTGGAAAGAGAACACAATCGTACCAAAATAAAAAAGTAGGCTATTACTTTGATGAAATTTAAATCAAGGACAAGAAGCTCTATCAATTTACTCCAATAAAAGTACAACAAATTTTATTTAACACATTTACTGAATATTTGAGCACACTTTTCTGTGTCCTCTGTGTCAGACAGTGACAACAACTTAAGTTAGGTCGGTCTACCATCCATTTATACCTGCTAAATAATAATTGACCCAAATGAGTGTTCATGGGGTAGCAATTTTCCCCGATATACCTGAAATAAAATTAATGATATCAGTTAGTACTTATTTTGTATGTAGAATCATAGTATTACATTAACACGCAGCATGTGACCAAATGTATGTTTGACAGTGATATAAAAGCAATCACTGTAAATTCATGCTAATGCAACTGTAAACTAAATTTAAAGAAAAAACACCTTTTTTAAATCTAAACACGCCTTGTGCATATCCCTCTGCCTAGTAATTCCTCCCGTAAGTTTCAGAAGCTTTCAGAGTATCCTGATACACTCCTTTGTGTGTAGGCTAGATGTGTGAATGTTATTGTGACAACACTAAAAACTTCAATGGTTTTAGCTTTTCATTTTATTTACTGTTTTATTTACTACTTAGGAGCTAACAAAACCAAGTCAAATACATTCTCAAAACAGTAAAAGTAGCCTATTGTTTAAAAAAAAATACTAGAAAATTAGTTTTAGTCTACACCAAAAACAATACTCAATAAATGTACCTAGTTAGTGAACACACTTTGTACAATGTATCATGCCCTTACACTGACTTTATCAATATCTCACATTTTTCATTCGTAAATAAGAGATAAAGAGTATCATTATTAAGAAAGAAAATTTTACACATACAATTGACTGTTATCCATTACAAACTGTGAAAAATAAGTAACAGCCACTAAGTGTAACATTTTTTGACGACATTGGAACGGCCTTCAAATCAAAGTAAGCGAAAGGTGTTATACTGATACATTCAAACATATTAAAGAAGAATTGTTCAAATTACTTCATGTCGAAGCAGGGAATTATCTACAAGTTGCTCGTATGGACAGAGCAAAGGGCCATGATTAAAGGGCGTTTTAATTGGTAACTCCTTTGCCAAACATATATGTTTGGACTTGAATTTATTTCCTGTATTGAACAGCTTTGCACATCTTCCGTTTGACGGGCCGGTCTGTCTCTGCGCTGGTGTTGTTTCTCAGCAGCAGCTGTTTTGGTTGAGCATAGCAAAGCATGCTGGACCACAGTTTGAGTTTAACGCCCAAAATGGCGGCACGGTTGAAAAGTTTTGCTAGTTTTATCCGACTTTGTTCTCCGCACAGAGCACTTCTGTAGTCATTCGAGAGGCACTGATGAAAACTGTTACATAATATATGGTGCGCTGTTTTTCCCCCAACGCCGTGGGCAAATACCAAAGTCAGGATGGTATTTTCCTGTCAGCTAAAATCTCGGGCATCACTTTACCAATGCTAAGCTAAGCTAGGCTAGGCTAGCACAGCCACTGCTTGACAGATGAGTGCTAATCAAGAGCTTCATTTGTTGTGTCGTGCCTCACTTGGACCTCCAAGCTGAACTGAATATGAAGAAAAGGACTTTCAATTAGACATGGACGATGATGTGAAAAAAGTTAAAAAGGTAAGGCGGGTATATGTTATTACTTTGGACTGATAGTAAACTAGCCAACATGCTAACGTTCAAGCAGGTGTAACTGGGAAACTTGTGACCGTGTTAACTGGTGAAAAATGGCAGAATGCGTCTGTGAAAGTCGTACATAAAGAGCTATTAATAATGACCCTTCACATAATCCCACTTGGTTTGTTATTGCTGATTTACATATGTTAGGCTTCATTAGCCATTTTAATGAGTAATTTACCGACGAGGGTTCTCTGAGGACTTTATAAGTCTATAACATCTGCCCCAGCTACGACAATCAGACGTTCCGAGGAGAGTCATCCGATGACATGGTTACTCTTTTCTTCAGTACACCGGACAGTTTTGTCTCGCCTGCCTGGCTATAGGCAGGCTAAGTTGAGCCAACTATTAAGCATACAGTTTTGAGAGAACTAAACTCCAAGGTGAACGGATAAGTGACCTACCTCTCCGTATTTTAAATAAAAATGTCAAGTATATGCCTTTAGACTTGAATTAAGAAGAAGAAGTTATGGAAGTAAGGGGAATTTTGACGTAGACAGTCCTGAGCGCTGTTTTGCGCATATATAAATCTGCCTCCAATGGAAAATGTTAACATTTCTTGAAAAGTCTTAATTTGTTAGGCTTTACTCTTAACATCGATTCGTTTTATTTGAGATCTTTTTAGTAACGTTTTGCTGATTCACGGGTTGTGTAAAGGCATACATTTGTTATTTTCATTTTGCTTACCTGCTCGATAATCGGGTGCTGTATCACTGCAATTTTTCAGTTTTAGATTACTAAAAGTATTTTGTCTATTATTTTGTCTTTCATCTTTGAAATAGGACTGCAGGATATATATATATATATATATCTATATATCTATATATATCTATATCAATATATATATATATATATCTATATATATATATATATATCTATATATATATATATATATATATATATATATATATATGTGTGTGTGTGTGTGTATATATATATACATATATGTATTTATATGTATATGTTATAATAAAACAATGTAGATTTCTTTTCAAGGATAAAGTATAGAAAATTAATCTTCCTTATTGAGAGATACAAACAGCAGTGTAAAGACAGTGAAATCTGCAAAAGGTGACTTTTTACAGATGAGTTTATAAGTTATCTCTAAAACCATTTTAAAATCTAAACAGTATAGATGAAAACAGACACAAACTTAAGCTGTTGCCGGCCTGTTTATTCTGCTTCAAAATTTGGATGCTTTGCTGATATGGATACTTTAATCATTGTTTGTGTTTGTAAGCCATAAATATCAGCCATATATGATATGTATTGGCCTTCAAATTGGCAGAAGTTATAAATGTTCTTGCTTCACCTATATGAATAAAAATCTACAATGAAGAAATTTATATATCTAGTATCATCTGGGAGAACTAGCTTTGCTGTTAATGATACCTAGTTGTTGCATAAAACACTTCTTAGGGTGTGTAATTTGCATGCATTTTTGTCTTTATTAGCTCAGGCTCGTTCTTATTTTGCTTTACCTGCTGACCCCGGGTCGTTTGACCCTGCAAGCGACACAGGTTTTTACATCACACCAGGGTCAACATGCTAATTTTCGTCATGTTGTTAGTGTAACATGCTGACGGCATAACATCATGCCTGCAACAAATTCCATCTGCCTTTATAACATCAGCGCTCCAGTTTAGTTCAGTCTACGCCGAATTCTTACATTTTTAAAGAGGGGGAAAAGTGCAAAGTGCAGAAAACAGCTGACCAACGTGTCCACAGCTTCCATGCTCCTTTCTATTGTTTACATGAATGTGTTTCGGCCCACTGATGATGTCATCAACGTGATGGCATTAGCTTGACGCACCAGAGGAGAAAAAAAAGAGCCACGCAGCTCATCTGCTGCCGATTAGCAGTGGGAAAGAAGTCACTTGCAGATTGTTAGCGGGTTAACCCGCATCGTAAAAAAGAAACCTGTGTTGACCTGCTAATTTTAGTGTGAAAGCATTATAAGTGCTGTTTACCACAGCCTCGAGACAATGAGAGGAACCTGTTAATTAAAAAAATGTGCACATATAGATACCAGCGACAGTAGCAATCAGAATGTGAATGAAAACATCTGCATGTCAGATGTTAGGATAACAATCAATAACTTGTGTCCCTGGGTGCATTTATTGACTATTTCTAGCATATAATTTACACATGACATGTTTCAGGGACCATGTTATATGAATGACATTGTTTAAAAACTCTTTTATTGCACTTAAAGATAAGGGTTTGAAATACTTAATTCAATGAACAGTAGGGATGGTAATTAATACGGTTTTATTTCTACCAATGTTGTTTTCAATTCTGCCGACTGATCCGTTACCCATATCAATACTTCTTCTTTTCTGTTTGGGCAAAGATTGGCCTTCAACCATTTCAAACACATGACGCTCCTGCCATTCAATGCCGTGCTGCATTGATAAATGCTTCTGCAAGTTGTTGGTTCTCCAGCTGTGCAGTCAGCATCATTCTGTTGAAATATGTTGCATAGTAAGTCTCAATGTTTACCCATTCTGCTCCATCTGACTTGATTTTTGACTTCTATGTCATCATTTCTGTGGACTGCCTCTGATGAGAGCATGACATCCTTGAGTCACAAAGCATGCAGAACAAAGTAGAGAGAACTGATAAGAGGATTCATCTGCAAAATCACCAGATTCTTGGTTATTACACCCTGAAGTAAAACATTAGTCAGTGTTGTTTTGATTGGCCAAGCATGTTAACCCAGGTACTATTTTTAACACTGAGGTTGGATGCTGTTGCAGTAGAAATAGATTTAGACAGGCAGTGAAAGCAGCAGCAGATTTCCCACAGTAACGGCCCTGGTTGTTCTGTTGAGGCTTGGATCATGGGAGATCTCAGTGCTCGACATCAGCTGTCAGAGGCAGCAGATATCAGTGTCAGTCATGCTAAAAGGAATCAGCACTCCTGGCTTGTTCACACCATCCTGCCCCCTCTCTCACATACAGTACATACTGCCTAATGATCCTGTTTGATATGGAGACAGCTCTTTTTGTTCAGCCATATAGAAGGCATTTCTTTTATCCCCTTTCTTCCCGCTGTGTCTCAGAGCAGACACAAGGGACGTTCCTGCTCTGTTCCTGTGATTGGCACAGGGTGAAACTGAAGGACAGAACATAGTTCTGACAAGCTCTCGTAGCCTGAGCAGCTAAATTACAAGTGGAGTGTTGAAGGTTAACATATTTATTATGACCGAACAGGGCATTGAAGCATTTTGATAGCTGCAGTGGTATGGCTAACCACTTAACCTGTCTCCTAAATCTAAACGGGAGTGTTGTTTGAGTTAAGGCTTTGTGTTATGCCCCGTCTAGGGGTGGCCAAGACACAACATGAAAAGTCCCCGTTTCCACCGAGTCCCAAGCAGCCACAGGAGTCTTTCAGAAAGTTTAAACCATCAAGCGGTACAATTTATAAAAAACAATATTTACAACTACAATTCACCCAACTTAAATCAACTAAGGACGCACAAGGCGTGATACTACCTGTATCCTTACAAATTAACACTACAACACAAAATCTCTCAAGCTCTATTGCTGACGTGGCCGGTTGGAACGCGGTCGAGCCGGGGGTTCCCTCCTCGCCACGCTGATGTCACTGGGCCACTTAAATTGAGCGTTTCCCTCCTCCACAGCCAATCATAGGTGCTCTGCTGATGTCAGTTGTCCACTGGGAGGCAGGGGCGGCACACCTGATTAAGTGCTCACACTGACACTGAGGGCACAGAGAACCCTCGCAATCAGACACAAAGAAAACAAAACAATACAAATATGACCAGGGTCGTAACACTTTGCCATCAATCAAGTTTTTAAGATGCATTGATTTTTTTAAAGTATAAAAGAGAGTACAGCAATATTATTTCTGCATTAAATTTAGAAAGAAAATGAAGAATGCTAGGCCTAATACTAATGCATATTTCATTCCTTCATATGTAAGGTTATATTGGTGAAAATATGTATTTATATATATGTATTTGTGCAGTCAAGACAGTACTTTCTCTCGTGGTTACAAGTATCATTACGTTTGTGTACTTTTATGTACCCCCATTCATCAAAATATGGGAGAAATTATACTTTTGGAACATATTCAAGAATATCAATGTTTTGTTTTTTTTCAACGTCAAAAAATAAAAATGTTGCAAGTTTTTTTTTTCGTCTTTTTTTCTCTTTTTTTGTTATTTTACAATTTAAACAGCTTGGAGGACTTTTCTTAAGTTTTGGATGATCAAAACCAAAAAAACATATTATTAGCAAAATGACAACCAACTGTGATATCTTTAGACTCAAAAATGATTGAAATATATGGGGATGCACAATATCATCTTCACAAAATAACATTATTGGCAGATAATTGTCAAATTGTTTGATTATTTGCTTTCACAGCTTTGGCTGGTTGAGGCTTTTAAGTTTTTTTTCCCTTATGTTGAAAAAATGTGCCGATCTACCACAGTGGTCTACTTTGTCATCACTGCGTGTCATATTTTGTAAGTAAAACTTGGAATTTATCAGAGAATAAAAATGTGTTTTTTCTTGCTTCACATCTGTTTCTTACGCAAATGGACTCTAACAATGAAAAAATTGGTCCATTTTGGTTAAGTAGAGGCTTGGTAATCTTGATAAAAATCAGCAATAGTAGTCAGAAAAATCCTTGAAATATAAAACGTGTTTTCCAATAATGCAAAAATATCTCAAGATAAAAGGATTGGTCCAGCTTTTCCAGCCTGCTGTGGATTTACAGCGATATGCTGTTTTGGGAAAGGGTTTGTTATTGATAGGAAATATTTTGTCAGATATCTTAAGCAACCCCAACGTCTGCTTTTGTCTGGATCAGGCTGTAAAATTTCCTCTTAAATTACACTGTCCCTGGTCAGAGTTTGTCTACTGATGCTTGTGGAGGAGTTTCCTCCTTTGCGGAGCTCCATTCTATACATTAAATGTTTTTGTCTCTGTTAACTTAAAGATTTTCCTGTCTAAAAAAAAAAGAAAGTCAGTGTTTTCATAAACAGTCATTACTATGAACAACCTCTTTAGTTGTTTTAAGTTCCTTGTTGAAGCTGTAAAAGCTTGAAGCTGTTTGTCATTTTTGACTGAATCACAAACTCATGCAGTTTCTAACAGTTTCTGTTGGTGCCACTTGATGGTGACAGTGAGCAGCATTTGTCTCTGTTTGCACCCTGAATTGTTTTATTAAACAAGTTTACAGAAAGTCTATCCTTTATCTGTTGTATAAAGGCTTTGACTTTGATTTAGAACATTTTGACCCAAAACTGGACAAAGTGACGGTTTCCTGTTTTCTTTGGATTACCTGGTTTGAAACAGTGGCTCATTAGAAAACAGATTTGTGAACATTAAACTTAATCAATTTGCTCTGCTGCTGCCATCTTGTTTCTGATTTTGATGGGTCACTGCATGCTTTAAGTAACTCTTGTTTAATATGTATGTGTTGATATCTGCTTTAATGCATGTGCCATATGCATTTACAGTCCTGTATGGACGCTTTTGTCAGTACTTGCCTGTTGCTGCTTGCTGTCTGTCCTGCAAACTCAGTGTATTCTTCTTTTGATATTTGCTAAATGCTTCTTTGTATATAACCTGCATCACCTGCAGCATCAAGCACATACTGTCTCACATTGCCTGATTCTGCTTTATATTTGTCCAGCACATTTCAATAGCAGGCATTTATTGTGCCTGCTATTAGAATGTAGGCTACATGTACTTCTAACATTTGCACAATCCTGCTGTATGTCTGTACAGTATGTGTCACTTATTTTTTAGCACACACTAAACACTGCCTCACAGTTTTCCTGCATGTTTCACTTTTATGCTTTCTTAGCCTACTTGCTTACTCCAGTACTTTCATCTTATTTCTTTATTTTCCTTACTTAGTTTCAAGCAAGGTTTGATCACAAAGTTTTGCATATATATTATTGACTTTACCCCTCTTCTTTTTTGTTTTATGTTCTTTTTATGAAAGCCTTTTAAGCATCTGCCAATGGACTGCAGATTGAAACTAGCAGTTTGGCTAATATTGGCACATTTACAAAATCTCTATCAACATGCATTGTCTTGCAAAATGAGTACTTGAATCTAAAATTAAAACTTGATGCTAACACAGGCTTATTATTAGCCAATGTAAGATAAGTAAATGGTGTTTTAATGGTTAAAAACGACTTAGATGGGGCATGTAATACACATCCTATGATTTTGCAATGTAGAGGTCTAATATGTATGATAACAAATAGCATTTTACCTGGATTAAAGTCACAAACCCAGCACAGGAATAATGTATACTTCGCAAAGTCAGTCAGTTTTTCTAAGAGAATGTTTTGGTACTTTGGAGATGGAATAGCACCATCAGGTTGTTCTACCTGACAACATCAAAGGGTTATTTTTGTGTTTCTAGTCCTGTGTCATCAGCAGCACATTATATAATGACAATGCTCCAAAACATCATGTGCATTTCTGAAGATTTATTCAATATTGTTTCAATACAGTCAGTAAGCTGAATGCATAAAGTCTGCTTTAGTAAGTGGTCCTGTGTTACAGTCAGTATCCCAAAGTGCAGAAGTACATTATAATGTGAACATACAACAACATGTTAAGGGGGTTGACAGTACTTACACATACCATGAGACATTGTGCCTCAGTTGATGCATTGAGGGTAGGGATGTATATTGTTATGATTTTATCGATACCGATACTCTTATCGATACTCCTTATCGGTATCGATACTTATCGATACTCTTATCGATACTACAACATGTAATTTTGTGTGAAAAATAAAGACTTTACAAGATATTATAAGATTCAGCCTTTTTTATTACCACAAGGTGACAATAAAGCTTCAACAGAATAGAAGCAATGTATTACAAATGCTTCTCAGAGGCAAAAAGAAAGCTAAGGAGATGGCAAAACCCCTTTATGCCACCCAACAGACTGCATGTACATGCAGACCTATAGATCTGCTAAAACAGATGCTGTAAAGATGACTACTAGGGCCCTCACTTTATATTAGATAGTCATATAACCGTTTGAATATGGGGATAAATATCCGTAACCGAATAGTAAATAAATATTCAAATGTAAATATTGAGTGTAGCAGCACATCAGGGCGCCTGAAGCAGTGGACCGTTTCATCCATCAGAGGGCGCTGTGAGCGCAGCCTGACCGTCAGACACGTCCGGTGCTCTCTTGACCTCAGTAAACAAAGATAGTTTCCGCTCCGTTATTAGCATTATTAGCTCTGATTCAAAAGTCAAAGTCAGTCAGTTTTCTAAGAGAATGTTTTTGGTACTTTGGAGATGGAATAGCACCATCAGGTTGTTCTACCTGACAACATTAGTGTTAGCCGGGCTGCTAACTCTGCTCGTGTTGCTATAGCAATCAAACAGCCTACATTTAGCTTATAATAGCGCTCCAAGTGTTTGGTGATGTTGCTAGTATTTCCCCCTTGACACAGCTTCTCTCTGACAAAGAGAGTTTTGATTAACTTTGCTGAAGTGAGCCCAAACCTTCGAGCGCTAGCCCTGACCGATAAAGTCTGCTTTAATAAGTGGTCCTGTGTTACAGTCAGTATCCCAAAGTGCAGAAGTACATTATAATGTGAACATACAACAACACGTTAAGAGGGTTGACAGTTCTTACACATACCATGAGACATTGTGCCTCAGTTGATGCATTGAGGGGAAGGATAGATGGAGATTATATCAATATTTGTTTACCCAAGTATGTACAACTATACCGGGTTGAAGGTCTGTACAATTTGAGGAAAAATATGCAGTATCCTTTCATATTGCATTAAGGATAACAATTGCGATGAATAGATAGATATAAGCTGTATTCGGGTGAACTCTGGGTGTGCTCACCTCTTGTTGCTACCAGACAAAAACCCCTTAACTCAAAAGTTGCTACTTTTCTGGTAATGAAAAACAAGAAACCGCTCTCCAACTGAATGAAAGGATATTATATTGTTCAAATTAAAACATGTTTTTGTTCTTTTAGCTAGTTAAAACTATGAAAATACTCACCAGCATGGAAGATGACTACTAATATGGTTTGATGGGAAAAAGGGTAAGCTAATAACAAATGGAGATAGCAGTTTTTGGCCATGGCGACGGTCTGTTCTCCCTGTTTCTTTCAACTTTTGTATGATTTATCCTGAATATTAAAATAATACAAGAAACTTTTTTTTTTCACTAATCTGGCACAAGGAGAAAAAAACATGACAACTTTCAGCTGCGTGTAGCCTCACCTGTCTGCACCAAAAGGTGTGATGTCTTTATACTACAAAACCTTTTTAGCCAAATTTAAGAAGTTCTTAATTTATTGCAACAAATTCAGACTGTCTTGATGTGTTTATTATGAAGCCTCATCTCGCAGCACTGATAAAACAAGGATTAATTGCTTTGCCCTTCTTTGGTGGCAGTAAATATAACTAAGCCGTAGCCATCCAAAGTATTGTCCATTGTCTGCTGAATCAAAATATAAATACTGCAAACACCGTGAATATACTTTCAATCAAATACTGTGTCAGTAACGCTTCTTACTTGTTCATCTTACACTGCGGTCAGCCACAATGGCTCTTGTCTCACATTTCAGAAGAAGCCATGAAATGTTAATGCACTTGTCTTTGCAGGCTGCATACAGATTAATAATGTACCTGAACTGTAGATTGTTGTGTGTTGAGAAGGATTTTAAAGTTCCTCAGTGTTTTGGTAGTTGAATGTGTGAACACACAGGCTCTTCTTTTTCTTCCATTGTGGAGTTGATCATATTACGACTTAGGCTTCATAATCATAGCTTTGTGGTGTAACTCCAAATCAGAGCGTTATGTTTATATGCAGCTCAGCAGAAGAAAACATGATCCTGTTTGTCAGTAGACTGAAGCTGTTGAACTGAATGTGTCATGAGGGATACAGGACCTCATCAGAAAATATACACTTTCACTTCATGAGTCTACAGCGCTGTTTACACTGCAGGTGGGATGTCTGTGGGTAGTGAGTTGATAATGCACTGTATTTGGTGGTATGTGCTTTGCCTTGGTTCAGCAGTAATACTTACAGACTCCGTGTAGCAGGCCTGAGTGAGTGAGTGAGCATTACAGTAGAGTGATATCAAACTGCTAAAATCATCACAATAAACGAAACCTCTTCAGCAAAGTGATTTTCTCACCACACGCCCTGAGAGTCATTTGTCGTTTATCTGCAACGACCTAGTTTCAAAAACAATATGAGAAGTCTGCAGCAGGTTCTTCATCGTCAAAATTCAAAGCATTACTGCGCGTGTCATCACAGGAAACTGTGGCCAGACCTCTTCCCGTTCTCATGCTCGTGTATAGAGACAGATACACTTCCTCTGCTGGGGGTCACACCCCTCAAACACACCTCCACACACACACACACACACAGATACACAGGTCGTGTTTGACAGTGTTTGTCTGTCACCAGTGGGCAGCTGTCACTGTGTGTGAGTGTAGAGGCAACGAGTGACTTGTTTGGTCAATGTGAGCGTAGCTGCATCTATAGTCCGGCTGTGTGCTGGATGCTTGCTTGATTTCATGGAGAACGAGGTAGGCTTTCATTTTTGTTATTATCTTAAAACATGCTTTGAAATGTGTTGTGTTCAGAAGACAGTTAATGTATGAGCAAAGTGTGGCAGGAGTTATGCATGTGCCAAGAATAATTCTCTTTTAACATGCAACGGAAGTGAAGACCAAAACCATTTGAATGAGTGAAGAACTTCCAGGGATTTAGTCTTAAACTGGAAGATATTGACGAGGTTTAGCAGTGAGAAATGAGATGTAGTTCTAGTCCACAGCAGGTTCCAACTAGTCTAAGGTATCAGTTTGCTGCTTGATTGTTCCTTCCGCTTCTTTCCAGGTTTTTTGTAAAACATGTGTTACATACCAGTATGTCACAACTCAGGATACACAATGTGATCAGTGCAATATCAGTACCTGCCGTGTCAGACAATAGCTCTACCTACTAATATACAGTGCCTAAATTTATTAGAACACCTGTCATACAAATAAGAAAACTTAAATATGTTTGAAATCCCTTATTCCTGTTCAAAATGTATATCGAGTAACAATAAAATTTTCAGCTTTTACGAGTTTTGAAAGATTTCTAACCGTCTTGAGCTTTTTATATCCAAATTTGAACTGCTCACTGAGCTTCTCTGAAAAGTCAGATAATAATCAAGCACAACATAAAACTAGGGCTGAAAGATATATAGTTATTGTATCTATATCGAGATATGAACATTCAAGATATTAATATAAAAAAGCAAGGATATAAACAATATAAATTTCGCCTTTGCTCGCCCTGCATGTATAGCTCTGGAAGTCTCAAATTTCCTTTTTTTTTACGAGCGCCCTTGAATGCACCGCTTGGTTTTCACCGAACATGTAGTCATATTGTAATGTATCAATGTGAGATATCTGGCATTAATATCGAGATATGACATTTTGTCCATACCATTCAGCCCTACATTAAAGCAGTAAAACTTATTCTTCTGCTCAGGAATGCAGGTAAATAACATTATTTTGACATCTTTTAAAAGAAATAATGTACTTTACCTTTTTTCCCTTTGTTTGTAAAACAGTGCATTTTGAATTCATGGATGACAATAATATTTTAACATAAATATTTTAGTTAAAGAGCTTCTTTATCCTGTTGTATTAAAAATGACAGAAACAGAAATCGTTTTAGTAATTACCATTACTGTCAAATCGGGGCAGCTGTGTCATAAACCTTGCATTGTGTTGGCATTTAAATTTGTTAAGCACTGCGTATCCCACAAAGTTGCTGAAATATTGGCAGAATGTACAAATGTACCACATTGGCCTGTCCCATCATCACAGAATGTTCACTTCTATTATTCAACAGGACCATTTATTTAGGTTACATTTTTTTCTTCTGCATCATCTGTTTCTAACACAAACAGACTGTGATCAGGACAAGAACAGGTCAGTTTTATTTTTTTAGAGACTTTGTGTGGCTGTGAAAAAACTATTGGTTTCAGTGATAATGAGTTTGGAAATGTTGCAAAATGTAAAACTACTATATTTGTATTTCATTGATATTTGTGCACAGTCAATATTTTAATCAATTTCACAAGCTGTTGGAAATAGACTGAAATCTTTAATGAAGTGTAACTCAGTGTGGAGTATTTCTCTTATTGGTTGTTTTATATTGTTCTGATTCCCTCGTATTATGAGTCTTTATCATCTACATAAGTAGTTTTTTTTATCATGTTTTCCCAGAATACCTGCTTTGTGAAGGATTTAATGTCCAGCAGCTGAACAAGATAAATTCATGTTTTTTAAGTGTTTGTAGAATTAGAGGCTTTTTCTGGTAAGTTGTATGTTTTAATAAGAGGTGGTCAAAGAATGTTGTCAGTCATGTTATTGTCAGTGAAACTAACACTGAATTTAATACGTAAAAAAGCTGATTCTTTTTGTGTCCTCACCGAGACTAAAACTGCAACTCCTCGAGTGTTGCAAGATGCAGAGTTTCCCTTTACACATGCTATTGTTGACACTTGAGCAACACATATTGGGTAACACAAGGCTGCATGTTGCACCGTCAAAGAGTCCATCTGCCGTATCTGCAGCTCCACGCACAGTCGAGCTAAGCAGGATCAGCAGAAAATAAAAGGTGTTTAGGAGAAAGCATTGAAGTTGCTTCACGTTTTCCTATGAGCATGGGTTTTATCTGAGCTTATTAGAAATGTATTGCATGACACTGCAAACATCATTTCACATAAATTAAGACTGTTACATTTAGTTTTTGCAGCTTGATAGTTGTGTAATAATTCTTCTCCCTTTATTATTTTGTCTTCCCTAGCCTGGTATTGTGTCTCCATTCAAGCGAGTCTTCCTGAAAGGAGAGAAGGGAAGAGACAAAAAGGCCCAGGAGAAAGCCACTGAGCGCAGGGCCCTTCACACCTTCTCGCTCTCTCAGCCTGACCACCGCATCGACCCTGACATCCTGCTCAATGACTACATCGAGAAGGAAGTCAAAGTGAGATCAGCATGCAGAGATACCACACCCTTAAAACACATTTGACGTTGTTGAATAGCATATCAGTCGTAGTAATGATTGTGCGTGTGCTTTGACTGCAGTACTTGGGGCAGCTGACATCAGTTCCAGGATACTTGAATCCTTCAAGTCGCACAGAAGTGCTGCAGCTTATCGACACTGCAAGGGTGAGTCTGAAGTTCCAACAGAGGTTCTGTTCAGCCCATGAGTGCATCATTTATAACACATTGAATGTTCATATTGTTATTTAGTGACCAGAGCACTGAAGTGGTCAGATATAGCTATTAAAGTGGTGTGATTGTGTGTGTGTGTGTGTGTGATTCTTAGAAATCCCATCAGTTGGCAGGCCAGCTGACGTCAGAGCAGGATGCAGTGGTGAGCTTGTCGGCGTACAACATAAAGCTCGTTTGGCGTGATGGAGAGGACATTATCCTCAGAGTGCCCATCCATGACATCGCTGCTGTCTCCTACATCCGGGATGATTCTTTGCACCTTGTGGTGATAAAAACAGGTACAAAATACTCAAATAGGCTTGAATGGGGTTTTTCCACTACCTAGTATCTGCTTGTCTCGGCTCAACTTTACTAGGTTGATGCTGTTTACCATTGAGGATCGTACGTAGTACATGGCACCATTTGTTCTGTCAACTCCAGCAAGTTCTGAGCAAGCCGAGCCAAAATTAACATGACAGACTTTGCTGCTCTATGATTGGTCAGTGTAATGTAGGAGTGGGAGAAAAAATCAATTCACATAAGTATCAGGATTTTTGGTTTGACTATTTTTTAATTGATTTTTTTGTTCAAGAAACATTTTTCTACAGAGCCCCCCTGGTGACATTGGATAGAAAAAAAATAATTCATGGCCACGAGATAAATAACTGGGTCATTTACAGTCGTGTAGCGAGATAAGATCGTAGCCCACGATAAATGTCGTGACCGACATAGTTAATCGTGGCCCGCGACATAAATAATCATTAGCCACGACAAGGTCACCTTTAGTATTGAGATCTGTTAGTTTCAGAGCAATGCAGAGACTGTAGCCTCTCAGTATGGACAACTTTGAATACATTTCTCATTATTTTAATTTGGGAATGAACTACAATGACATTCTTAAATCACTTGCAATTAGGCATGGAGTAATTCTTAGCAAGAGACACTTAATTCGGCTGCTCTAAATGACTGCGGTCACATAATCCGTGCTTCCGTGATTCTGTTGCGCAATTTGCCCAAATATTACTAGGCAAAAGGTTACAGAGGCATGATGGTGATCGTTCAGCGGCACAACAACTAATTTCCAGACAATTTTACTGAAAAATTATTGATTAAGAGCACATCAAAATCAGGCACTTGAGGCCTATTTTACCATAAGCAAATATCAAAAAATTCAGTAAAAAAATTAAAATCAAACTTGTACTTATGATCAAGGAGGTCCAACAGAATATTGTACAGTACATTCCCAGGTAGGCCTACCTCTGTGCTTCTTTCCCGAAAATTTACTGTGGCATTATTGATTAAGAGCACATCAAAATCAGGCATTTGAGACTCATTTTTATGAACGGCAAATATTTGTAATTCTCATCTATGTGTATATATATATATATATATATATATCTATATATATATATATATATATATATATATCTATCTATCTATATATATATGTATATACATATATACATATATATATATATGTATATATATATATAGATATAGATATAGATATAGATATAGATATAGATATATATGAGAATTACAAATATTTGTCGTTCATAAAAATGAGCCTCAAATGACTGATTTTGAAATGCTCGCAATCAATAATGCTGCAGTAAATTGTCCAGAAATAAGCACAGAGGTACCTGAGACAGGACTTTACAATATTCTGTTGGACTTTAGAGATCATAGTACTATTTAGATTTTTTATGATGTTTAAATATTTGCCGTTCATAAAAATGAGCCTCAAATGCCTGATTTTGATGTGCTCTTAATCAATAATGCTACAGTAAATTTTCGGGAAAGAAGCACAGAGGTAGGCCTACCTGGGAATGTACTGTACAATATTCTGTTGGACCTCCTAGATCATAAGTACAAGTTTGATTTTAATTTTTTTCTAATTTTTTGATATTTGCTTATAGTAAAATGGGCCTCAAATGCCTGGTTTCAATGTGATTTTAATCAATATTGTTGTGCCGCTGAACGCATCACCGTCATGCCTCTGTAACCTTTTGCCTATTGTAATATTTGGGCAAAGTGCGCAACAGAATCACGGAAGCACGGATTATGTGACCGCAGTCATTTAGAGCAGCCGAATTAAGTGTCTCTTGCTAAGAATTACTCCATGCCTAACTGCAAGTGATTTAAGAATGTCATTGTAGTTCATTCCCAAATTAAAATAATGAGAAATGTATTCAAAGTTGTCCATACTGAGAGGCTACAGTCTCTGCATTGCTCTGAAACTGACAGATCTCAATACTAAAGGTGAATTTTGTATTGTTGTGATTTGTCGGGCTACCCATTAACTATGTCGTGGCCACGCATTACTATCTCGTGGCCTCGCCTTACCTTCTCGTGGCCACGCATTATTTTTTTTCTATCCAATGTATTTTTCTCAAAATGTAAATGCTTCATTTTAGTCTGTGTTAATAAGCCACTTTTAAATGCAATCCAAGGTTTTGAAGCTAGTGTATAAACAGCTGCTTAAAATATATTGCAGAATAAATCCTAAAATCACATGTGATGTGCATTTTCCTGATGTAGTCTGTAGGCGTCATCATTGTTCATCTTTTTTCTGGTGTTAAAAAAGTTGACTAAAGATTGCAAAAATCTGCAATATTGTGGAATCGCAATTCAAATTGAATCAGCACCTAAAAAATTGTGAAAAATCGAATCGGGAGAAAAGCGCCTGGTCCCAGCCCTAGTGTAGTGAGTACAAGGTATACATGGATTAAAGTTCTCTGTCGCTGCGACGGATTTCCGTCAACCGGGCGGAGGAGGGGAAAGGAGCTGTCACTGTTTGTGATATTAACGGACTTAAATAGAGAACGAAGAGAGGCCTCTTTTACTGTCTAAACTCCGGAGCCGCATGCGGCTCTTAAGCCTTCTTGTTGCGGCTCCCTGCAGCAGGATACGACTCCGGGGCCGGATGCGGCTCTTTAGCTCGGTGTCGCTCCATGCCAGTGATGCAGCGGAGGGAGCGCCACGTTGTCTACATTTTTTAATATCCGTGCTCCGGTACGAGCCTGCCGGTGCCGGTTCTTTGCAGCGTAACGGTGCGTAAAGCCCACTGTGACGATCGGCGGGTGCGTAAATAGCTTCCCCCTCTCTGATGTTGGCTCACTCCCCCCGCCCCCCTGAAGTTTACTAGCATCTCCACATGGCCGTAGCCAGGTATGAGGTAAGCGAGGTCCGGACCTCACCTATTTTTCCCGAGTTTTTTTTTTGTTTCCCCAAATATGCCTGACCGAATAAAACATTAACTCATAACGACTTGAAACCTCTCTGTGAAACGTGCTTGTAAATTGTGGTAAGCATCCATGGGCTTTGTGTTCTGTTTGTGTTTGTGTACGTGTATCTGTGAACAGCTGTTTGATCAGCTGATGCACATACCCGCAAATGCGCCCTGAAGCGCTTGGCAGCGAGCCAAACCCCATTCAAAAACTAGAGTGTTTTTATTATTAGCACTTTGAAGACCACATCCCCGCCCATCTACATCTAGGTGACCACAATATATATTTTTTAGATAATTCGGCACTAGTTAGGCCTGTCAAATCATCGGACCAAAGCCAGTTTATTTACTTTTATCCACAGCAGAGAGCGCGCCATGCGCTTTTTTTTTTTTGATGACTTTGCTTTGTTTTCAGCTCATATTAATTTTAATATACCCATTCCACAGAAAACAAGTCACAGAGAGTAGGGCAAACATGTCCAAGAGATTAAAACAAAATACACTGGAAGCATTTCTGGCAAAGAAAAAGAAATTGACAAAGAGGAACATGAAACCAAGGAGGATGGAAGAGAGAATAGGGAAAGGAAGGAGAAGCCCAGAGATGAGAGTCATTCAGAGAAGGAAGGGGAGCACAGAAACACACAGAGGAAAGTGGAGCGCAGAAAAACACAGAAAGATATTTAAACGATAAACATCTTGTGTGACTTGTAGCCTAAACAAATTATAATAAAATAAAGTTTTTAAAAAAACATCTACATTTTTTTCGGCGCACGCATCATGGACCTCACCTATTCCAAAGTCCTGGCTATGGCCCTGCTTCTCCACGGTGGAAGAGAACGCAAAATGGCTCTTTCCATACAAAAGTTTGCCAACCCCTGGTCTAGCAGATTGGAGCAGTTAAGCAATAATTGGCAGCAGTATTTAAGAGTGGCTAAGATTAAAAATAGTCTGTAAGGCCCTATTTTACAGGGCATTCTGCAGTTGCACTTTTTTCTGCTGCACTAATGTTATGAAACTATTGTTACTGAAATAGTAAAAAACTGAAGTTTTGTGATTTATATCCAATTAATGACAATAGTAAGGTCTATTGTTACATTATGAAAATTTATTACAAGTAGGGGCTTAGGAGGTAATGCAGCCACCGACCCCCTACTACCACCACCAACACAAAAAATAATTTTCAGTCAAATGATTTTTTTTCGCTTTAATCCATGGGTATATGACATGGAAACTAAACAACCCCCTATTTAGCTCCAGGATTATGTATGACCCCCAGACTCCCCTCTGCTTACAGAGTATGTTGTTTTGGTCTTTCAACTGTCCTTAGACTAAAGTTCATCTTCCTACTATTACCAACTACTCTATGTCGCCTTTATGTTCTCCTCTGTTTTTGTGAGGATGCACCCGTAGTTTTGCAGAGCCACACTAAAGGTGTGTACACCTTTAGACACCAGACGCTACTTGTACTATCTCGGTGATCACTCTCCAAAGTCAATTTACAGCCGCGATGGGGCGGGGCTAATCCTCCCACGATGCGACAGCCGCTTTTCACACTACCACATAGCTTGTCACTCAATGTCAAAGTAAAAAAAAGTCTATCTTTTCAGACGATGTTGTGCGTGGCTGTGTGGCAACAGCACAGCCACACACTTCTTAGAGCACCGGGCTGTAAGTAGCGATATGTAGCCAGCTACAAAACTACGATACTAAGTTTTCCAAAAATTGCTTGTTGTCACACATCAAAAACTACCGCTACGTAACTAGAAAGAGATACATTACCTCGTTGCTTTGCATCCTGTAAGTTCTTGAAAAAAGAAGTTGTAAAGCAATGCAGAGTTCTGACGAAGGTCCGAGCTGCATTCATTAGCATCACAACAAACGCACGCTTGGTTTGGGTCACGTCTTTTGCTGTGTTCCAGTTGTAGTGAGAAGTAGAAATTTCCGAGTTCTGAGTAGGAAACTGCAACTGGAACATCCCCCGAAGTTGGAATTTCATACTGGGAACTGTGTTTTTTTTTTTTTCAGCCCAGGAGTCGGGAGGCTCTCCCTGTCCCAGCTCATGTCCTGATCTCAACAAGTCTCAGACCCTGAGCTCTTTATCAGAGAGTGGAGCTGTGCTTGTGGAAGTCTGCTGTCTGCTTGTGCTGGCTGTGGATAATAAGGTATTCATTACATCTCTTGTTCATAACAAACGTGTCTAATGAATAAATAGGTAGGAAATAATAGATAATATTTGTTTTAATTTCTTAAGTAGAGTAACCATACAGAGGCGGGAATAGTGACTGAAAACAATCAGTTAAACACAACGTTATAAAAATGTCTAAAACATCTTAGAGATGTGAATGATGATTTTTCTTCCTGCTGTTTTTTTTTAACGCCATTGGGATTTAATCTGAATTTACAGAAGAACTTCTTGCAAAAAATGTGTCTTCATTGATTATTCCTGACTACATATTAGAAATGTGTGAAATGACCATCAATACAAACAAGTGTCACAACAAGACTTGTGTTGTTTTTTCAGGCTGCAGCAGAGGAGCTGTGTCTCTTGCTCAGTCAAGTCTTTCAGATCGTTTACACAGAATCAACCATCGACTTCTTAGACCGAGCCATTTTTGATGGAGCAACTACGCCAACCAGACATCTTTCTCTTTACAGTGGTAAGGAAGGAAAAGACGAGATGCACTCATAAGACAGACATGCTAACTAAAATTTAACAAATATCAACTGTTACATATATCAACAGACAAAATAATTTAGAATAAGCTCAACAAGTAATTGATTTGAAACTTGTTTTTTCTAATATGTTTGACCTCAAAATAAGTTAAGGTAAATATTTAATGTCTGATTCAGTCCTCTCATGTGAATGTTTCTGCCTCTATTTTATTTTAGATGACTCTTCGAGCAAAGTGGATGTTAAAGAGGCGTTTGAGGCAGAAGGAGGCACATTGTAAGAGTTTTACATTGACAGTACACACCTATTCTCATCACTGTGATCAATACAGATCCAAACCCAAAGTGGTTTATTTTTACATCATGGAAATTCTTCTTTCAGTCCTTTCCAGGGCTCCTTGGAAGCTGAGGAAAGCTCTCCACCACCTTCTTCCCCTGCATCACCTCAGACAAAGACAGCGAGTGAAGGAGAGCTTAGCACCACAGCTGCAGAGCTGCTTCAGGACTACATGACCACAGTATGATCATTTTAACATCTCTGTCCAGGTTTTGTTTGGTATTTTAGGATGGAACACTTTACAAAGCTGTGCCCACACTCAAGTTCTGATCATATTTTCTCTCTCCCATAGCTGCGTACAAAACTGTCATCACAGGAAATTCAGCAGTTCGCCACCCTGCTTCACGAGTACAGAAATGGCTCGTCAATACATGAATTCTGCATCAACCTGCGACAACTCTACGGGGACAGCAGGAAGTTTCTTCTACTTGGTACTGCCTAATTTCCCCAGAATTAAAGATTCACTTAGTTCTCCAGTAGCATATTAAGTAGGGATTGTTATGAGCACTTGGGTGCTCAATAGGACTGAACGACATGGACCAAATTTCATATCTCGATATTCATGCCCGATATCTCGATATCGATACGATACGATACAAAATGACTATGGGTTTGGTGAAAGCCAAGCAGCGTATTCAAGGGCATTCATAAAAAATGAAATTTGTTGTGACGTCCAGAGCTGTACATGCAGCGCAAGGGAACAGGAAATCTTTTTCGTTTATATTTTTACTTTTTCGATATTTAATATCTTTAATGCTCATATCTCGATAAAGATACGATAACGATGCGTCTTTCAGCCCTAGTGCTCAAGCAGTTCACTTGGATCCACCTGATTAACTGTCTGCAATCAAGCTCCAATCTACTTTGACTGTGTGTGGCCCAAAGTGGCATGGCCAAGTCAGCATCCTTTAAAGCAGGAGGAGGTTTGAGCTACAAGCAGGATGACAACAGGAAGTGACTTATTGTATAGATATTAGCATAGATGCTAACAGCTTAAGTAGAAGCTTTATCAGATCTGTACCACATTTATTTGTTAATTGAAAAAAAATAACACTAAAACGTATCTATAGAAAAGACATTTTCACTCCACTCCCGGCATGTTTTGGTGAGAATCAACCACCCGATATTCTTTTAGAGGTTTTGCCCATTTCCAAACACTTTCTATGGGCTCATTCCCAGGTGAATTAGTGGAAAATATATTCAACAGTCATGCACTGTACTTGTGTAGTTACAGGTCACAGTGGTAAAAGTCATTTAGCATCACAAGTTTAACCAAACCACTGGGATTTTAATAAATGAATTTACTTTGAAAGTTAAAAAATAAAAAACAGTGAAGTAACAAGCTGTACACAGAGACATGGCTGCAATGGTTTTGGCTTTATTTGTACTGAGAGCTGGACTACACAACAAAAGCTTTCTGACAGCTATGGTAAACCAAAGGGCCATGTTTCCCCAAATTTAGATAACAAAAAAGCATTCCTTTAGCCATCACAACTTTTGTTTGCGCCAATTAGTATCTTACTTGTATAGCTAGTGTACAGCTGACAGCAGCGAGCAGTAAGAAAAGATAAGGACAGAGCAGCAGAAGTGACTGTTGATTTGCACCATCAAACAAATTTGTGTTACTACAGACTGGAAAAGGAATCTTTCCCAGAGATTATCTTTGCTTTGGAGTGGACAGCAATGACTGAATAAAATGTAATTTATCTTGTCCATACTATTTCTGAGATATTTTTTGACTTTTATTGATCATGCCGAGATAGCCGATAGACTTGGAAAGGGTTGAGTGACAACAGGGTAAAACACGTGTCAAATGGGCCTCTGGCAGGAGGCTAACCCACAAGGCAAGAGCCTTCATATGTGGGACATGTTTGTTTGTGACCTACATGGTTGTTACTTTGCCAAATCAGCACCCAGTCCTCTACACACTTTGGTATGAGCTTGATGTCCTCTCTGCCCCCTGTGCCCAGTGAACCGTTCAATGGCTAGAGAGACAGACAGTGGTATTTTCACCTGAGACTTGTCCAGAGTAAAGATTATTATTGCTATTTTTTCAGTCAAAAGCATGTTTTGAGAACAATTCAGACACAAGCATGATTTTCAAAGCATCCATTCAGCTCAGGAAAAAACAACACCCAATCAAAGCCAGCATTGGCTCAGAAAGTTATGCAAGTACTCCAGCACTGATTAAACTGAGTTACAATCATTAATAATTTGTAGGCTTTGGAGATATGTGTGAAACAATTACTAAACTTGCTGATCTTAAAGAGACTGTGAGGAGTTTTTAAGTAATTACAAAAAAGTCTCACTTTTAGATGTATGCCTGATCGAAATACACACTTATCGATGAGTTTTATAGCATCTAAATAGGTTATCTATAAATGCTATTCCTTAGCCTTCCGGTCGGATCGGTCAGGGTGGACTGGCCTGGATACTCAACTTCGGGGAACCAGACAATTAAAACTAGAGCAATTATATTATTTTATTATTTATATTACACGTCTGAGAGCGCCGGGCTGTAAGTAGCGATATATAGTCGTCTACAACTACTATAATAACTTTTCCCCGCATTGCTTGTTGTCACACATCAAAAACTACTGCTACGTAACTAGAAAGAGTTACATTACCTCGTTGCTTTGCATCCTGTAAGTTGTTGAAAAAGAACTTGTAAAGCAATGCAGAGTTCCGACAAAGATCCATGCTGCATTTACCATTACAAACAAACACATTTGGCTTCACGTCTCCGGTGCGTTCAAGTTGTAGTCAGAAGTAGGAATTTCGGGCTTCCGAGTGGAAAACTAAAACTGGAACGTCCCCCGAAGTCAGAATTTCCTACTGGGAACTCAGTGAAACCTCGCCACCCCGAGGTGTCAATCGGAGATGTATGCCCCCAGTGTGAACAGTTATTTAGCTCCTGTTATAATAAATTTATTTGCACTTCTGACTGGGGTGTGTTGCTCTAGATCAGCTGTATACATAGTATTGTTAGACTTATATTTACAAAAATGCTGCCATAGTGATAATCACATTCTTCATACTACAACGCAGGGCGTGCTAACAACAGCTAACAATAGCCCGGTAGATCGACATGTTTTTTTCTGACTTCAACTGGAACGCCGATAAGTCGGAGAAGATGTCACTCCCATTTCCGAGATTACAGGAACGCAGCATTACGCCGGCGATAAATTCTCCTCATTGCAGCTTTAAGTAGTGGTCAGCACTTTTACTGCTTTTGATTATGAACCACACCATTCAGTTGCAGTTTCATTTTAATACATGTTTCAAAAACTTAACGTCTCCACATGAAATGATATTATAAAAACCAAGCAGCTGTTTGCATTCCCTAAATGCAATCAGTTTTTCTGTTGAATGGAGGCTTTTTAACACGTTTAATGACCGTATGTTTTGTACCTCTCATGCAGGCCTGCGTCCCTTCATACCTGAGAAGGACAGCCAGCACTTTGAGAACTTCCTTGAGACCATCGGTGTGAAAGACGGCCGCGGCATTATCACAGACAGCTTTGGCCGATACCGGCGCACAGCCAGCTCTGCCTCCGATTCCACCACCAACGGCAACGGGGCGGCCGGAGGGAGCGTCGCCTCGGACGAGGGCCAGGAGGCCTCTGAAGGAGACGAGTGGGACAGAATGATCACTGACATCAGCAACGACATCGAAGCTCTGGGCTGCAGTATGGACCAGGAGAGCGTGACACCATGACAGGATGAGCAAAGGGAAATAACTTTGGTTAGAGGACACGGCATGGCGGCCAATCCTTAAAATCACAGAAGGCTTGAGCTAAAGGGACCAGATGAAGGTGGTCCTCAGCACTGACCTAAGATTTATTGTATTTTCCTCTAATTGTCAAGAGGACGTTTTATATTTCCTACAAACTTGCGCAAACCTCAACCTATCACCCAGAAAACATGAAGTCAACAAATGCACTTATGCAGACGCTGTAGAGGACACAGTCAGTGGGCTATTTTTACATTCAGAGGGATTCAAAGCCTCTGAGATATTTTTAAACTTCTTTGATTTTTGTACTCTTTTATTGGCAGTATCTGCCACTGCTGTCACCAATGTAGCGACTATCTCCAGAGTCTTTGACAGACTGATCTGCAAACCTTTCAAAGACTCTGGAGGGTCAATCAGATGACTGTGTAAATGTTTGGAGAAAGACTGAGGCTGGGCTGGTTTTGTGCTTTTGTATAACATTAGGTCAATCAGCTTCATCCAGCAGGAGATTTTTGCTTTGGATCAGTTATTTCACATTTGTTTGTTGCTGTGAGAGTGAGACAAGTTGGTTTATATATATATATTTTTTGTTTGTGTACCACTTTGTTTTTACACTATCATTTGTTATCAGTTTACTCATTTATATATATTTTGTGTTATTCAAACTGACCAAGGAAATGCTGTAAAAACAAAAATCCTCAATCGGTTTCAAAGGATTAAGTGAGGACTGTTTGACAAAGCCTGATGGGTTATGGCTGATGTACATTTGGATTCTTTTTTTCATCTCCTGTGACATTTATCATTGTGCCTTTACACTGCAGTACGGCTGCCCACTGTCTGCACACAGAGACAGGATATTTTAAACTGTAACTACAGTTGTTTTGCAAAATCATGGTTATTAAATAACAGCTACCACACAACTGTTGTCTGTTTCTTTGTACCACATAGCAGGTGATGGCCAGAGCAGCAGGGTAATGTCTTTGATTCAAGAGTAGGCTGATTAGATGTTGGCTAACAATGTTATTGGGTGTCATGTTCAGCCTTTGTTCACAAACAAGAAATTACCAGACTGCTTCAAGGGTTTTTCTTTAAGCTTCACACAAATGATCACCAGGCTGGTTGTTTCCAGCAACCTCGTGATATACAACATATCCTGACAATGAGGCCACGATACAATATGTATCCCGATAGACATAAATTGTTAACATTTTGGTTTTAAGTACAAGAAGAAACAGAACAAGGACGAGTTTCAAATGGTTGTACTACTTGAGAGACTTAAATTCAGGTCCTCAAAGATGGTAGACCCAAGTTTAAAACATGCGCTTCATCATGTAGCTTGGCTTCTATTTTGAGCTGGGCCATTGTTAACATTCTCTAAAGTGGATTGACAACAATTCTGCAGAATCTGTGTCAATACATGTATCCAAAAGGAGTTCATGGTAATAATCTGCAGTACTGATCTTCTGAGCACAGGCCTAATGTCCAATCTGATTTAAGATAAACTGACTCTGTTTTGGCTGTCAGGGTAGTGTAATACAACCTCTTGTTCATCTTGTCCCTGTGAATTAGACACCACAGTAACGCATTCAAAGATTTTATTTAGACTCTGCACAGATGTCCACTCAGACTGAAGGAAGAACTTTGTAGAAAAAAAAATCACGGTTATGTTATCTTGTGTCTAATGATTGATGTGCAAAGCTTTGTTCAGACTTTTAAAAAATTTACAAATGTAATTCTGATTGAGGGTGAACTTAGATTTTGGAAGGAGGAGCTCAAAAGCCAAGTTAATTCTGCCTACTTTTTATCATGTTTGTTCAACAGGATATTAAACTTTGTAATATTAACATGTCTGACTCAAGAATGAACTTAGAAGGATTTTTTAGGTCAATATAATTGGACCACATGTTCATTTTCAGCGTGTAAACTTATTTTCATCAGTGCTTTGAGGGGTTTTCTTAAAACTGTGTGTCCACTCTAACTCTAAATTTAACAGTCTAGACAAATGGCAGGAAAAATGGGCCTCATGTTCGACCATGTACATGATGTCTCAAGAAGTCCTTAGTGGGACTTTATTGGATAAGATTGAAAAAAATGTCCACTCTTACTCAAAGATGAACCAATGAGGTGACTCATTTCCCCCCTTGTCCGTTCTGGAATGTTGCTTGTTAATCAACATTTTAAGAATGCTTTGAGGGATTTTATTATTGAGTTATATAGATGTCCACTTTGACTCAGGGATGAACTTGTCAGATTGTGAAGGTCACAGGTCACGGTAAAGTGAACTGAAGGTAAACAGGAGCCATTTTTATTCCTGTTTTGTAAGCCAGAAGTAGAGCTTTGAATTTTTCTCGAGCTGGCGCTGGAAGCCGTTGATGGGGCAATAGTGAGGTGTATGAGTTAACGTCACACTGGTTCAAACTATGAGCCTATGGCATTTTCCAACGTGTTCTGTTTTGTTTGTATAAATTGACCTAATCACTTTTTTTAAGCTTAAGTGGAACCAGCAAAAGTTAAAAGCTAAAGCTTCCTTTAAGCTTGTATAGACATACAGTATGGAGGTTGAACTTACAAGTAGCGACTGTACTCCGTTGACAACCAGGTTTTAATCTTTTATTTGAGAATTTCCTCTGAATCAAATGGCCTGACAAAGTTGGTGGCCTCAACTATTATTTATTTATTAATTAAAGTATCACATATGAATACACTGGTCCTCATCTATTTTTGTAGTCCTTGTTGGCAGTTTATAAGCAAATATCAATTTAAAAACTGAAAATGCTTTGAACTCAAAAGCAGGGAAATGTCTGATGGATTATTTCACAAATGAAATGTTAAATTCTCATTTGTATGTGTTTGCTATTGACCTTATTTCAGGCCTTTATCTCCAAAAGCTATTCTATAATTTCATATACTTTAGAAGGGGGGAACCAGGGGCAAAACAAGGCAAGGCAACTTTATTCATAAAGTAATATTCATACATACAGCAGTTCATAGTGCTTTAAAAACAAAGGCATTAAGAGCATTTAAAACAGACTTGATTGAAGTCAAATATAAAACATCAGAGGATTTCAAGGTTAAAATTCACTGGCTACCAGTCAAGTTCAGGATTGATTTTAGGATTCTTTTATTTGCTTTTAAGTCTTTGCACGGGCTGGCCCCTGAGTATTTATCAGACCTTGTCAAGGTGCACCGACCCACCAGGTCCTTGAGGTCTGCTGACCGGATGGTCTTAGATGTGCCGAAAACCCAGCTTAAAAGCAGAGGGGATCGGGCATTCGCAGTTGCTGCTCCCACACTGTGGAATGCCCTGCCTCAGTCTGTGCGTTCTGCAACCAGCCTCACCTCCTTCAAAAAGCACCTTAAAACCTACCTGTTTACCCTAGCTTTTGGTTGAGCTAGCAACTTGCTTTACTCATGTACGCTTTTCTTATACTGTTGTTAGTGTATGTTTGTCTTTTAATGTTGTCTTACTTGTCGTTTTTACCTTATTATATTTTTCTCGTGTAAAGCCCTTTGTTTGGCTTGTCCTATAAAACGTGCTATATAAATAAAACTGACATTGACATTAAAATTTTATACTATGAGCTAACAAATAAATAGATGTTTAATTAAAAGAACAAATGGGACAAAAATAAGATGCTGAACTTAAAAGAAGGCAGTGGTAAATGAAAACATTTTTTAAAGAGTGAGTGTCTCAGATTTTCTGGTAGTTTGTTCCACTGGTGAGGAGCTTAGAAATGTATACCAGCATCACTCTGTTAAGTCCTGACCCTGGAACTCACTTCTGTTTTGACTTATTACTGCACCACTCTATATGTTCATGCCTTGCTTTTGTTTACAATATTTAAAGGGTGGTGCAATGGACTTTTCTCAAACTTTACATCAGTGTCGACTCAACTCAGGGATGACTAAATGCATTTTAAGGCAGAAGGTTGAGGTCTCTGTGACCTCGTGTCTTTTTAAGAAACTTATTTACTTACTTGATCAAATGAAACTTAAAGGTCGCATATCCTGGTGTGTTTAAGTGTTTATATCAGGTCTTACGTGTCAGGTCTAAGTAAAGATTTGATTCAAGTTTATTAAAAAATAAGTACAAATTGTGTCTCTATAGTGGATCAGAGAAAGCTCTTTTTCCCTTCCCTTTGGAAACGCTCAGATCTGAAGGGGCGGAGAGGCTACTGTATGCTACAATAATGGACTTTGTACTGATTGGATGCCCAGATTAAGTCTGATGGGATGGAAGAGGATGGGCTACAGGCTGAGGAGCAGACTCTGAAAGAGGTCATGGTGTACACTTGTGACAGGTAGAAAACACATGCAGGCAGAGGCTGTCTAGCTACGACATAATAAACCCCAGGGAGTTAAACATTCTCTCTTTAAAACTTTCTAAAAGGGTGTATCTCTTTTCCCTGTGAACTGAGAGTTTAGTAAAAGATGTCTTGTTCTTCGGCTCCCAAAGCCTCCTCTTACAACATAAAAAAAAAAAGAAAGGAAAAGATTTTAAAGGAGATGGGAGATTTAAAATTGTTTTTAACTTGATTTCTACCAGTCACGCCACTACTAAACACACCCTCGCCTGTGTTCTTCATCACTGAAGTTGAACTGTGAATTGTATAGCGGGTGGAGAAATATAACCACCGGTCTACATCTCAAGCCTGTTATGTAACCAAGCCTTCATTACCTCATGAGAATACTTGGTAATGATCCTTTACACCTGACTGCACTTTGTTATTTCCAATTTGACTTTTATACTAAAACTGCCTCTGGAGTTGAAGGTTTTTCTGAACTGATTATGATTCTCTCTGACTGATCATTTGCTTGGATGCACCTAAGCTACAGGAGAGCATCAGTCTGAGTTTCATCAAAGCGAACCATGCTGGATGATCCCCTCAAAGTTAGGGATTAGTTTGTGAGTCTGAGGGAAGAGAAATTGGCAGGACAGTTTGAATTGAGCACATTCCTCTCTGTAAACTCACTCACCGGGCTGCTAAAATCATTTCCATCGCAGATTTACTTACTTAATCATTTATCCTCTCTATGAGCACAACAAAAACTGAATCCAAATCTGTTTTTCTTTTTGTTGGCTGCTTGCTGAGGGGATGAAGCAGGGTTAAGGGAGTGCATGTGCAGACTGGAACACTACACCTTGGATCAAATAGCCTCTTTGGCTTGAGACACTGTCTGCCTCTGAACAAAGGGTTGAAATAATGAAGATGCCTATGATCTCAGCAAGCCAACACTGATTATCCCTCCTCCACAAAACACAATATTTTCAGTATTTGTGCCCATTTGAAGCAGTAATTTTTTTGCTGAAAAGGCAGACGATAATTTTTGATAACCCATCATAGCTGCTTTCCTACATTCCTCTGTGTAATCCTAATCGGCCTCCTGTAAATTCTCCTCTTAATCCAATTTTAGACTGAGCAGAAAGACTCATTATAGCAAGTAGCCATTAAATAGATCAGTTGGTTTAATTTAGTCATTAAAAGATCCCCTGCTGTTTTAAAAACAGCCCCTGTGGTGTCTCTATAGTGACTTTATCACCTTGAATGAGCACGCCTCAAGTACAATCAGATGGTCATGCGTTTATTTGTGGCACAGGGAAGATGGCTAAGACCAGGAGGAGAACTTGAGCTTTCAGCTTTAATATTCTTCATTCACTCATTTTCCATCCCAGCTGTCATTCAACAAGGGATGAGGTACACCCTGATCCGGTCACCAGCCAATCACAGGGCAAAATAGAGAGACAGACAGCCTTTCAGGGCTCTAGAGTGCAACCATTTTGGGCACACATGCACTCAAAATTTGTAAGAGTGCTCCCAACATTTTTTGACTTTTTAACTGGTGCACCAAGACAAAATGTTAGCGCACTCTTACAAATTTTAGGTTAACATAAGTAACTGAGGTAACTGAAATTTCCGCCAAAAACGGACAAGACACAGCACCTGCTTCCTCTTTTTCTCTGCCCCCACGTTGTATCTATGCAGGCTGCAGGCACACCCAAACACATACTCACACAGCCCTCCGTAATCATCCAATCAGCTGTTAGTATGCAAAGGAGCCCAGATCGAGCCTGACTGAGGTGTCAGGTTTCAGCACGGAGTGGTAACTCATATATAATATCTTATACTTCTTTAAACATCATTCACATTATATAAAAGTGATGGAGAGTGATAAAATGGTGACCTTATGCCACTAAAAGTGACCCCATGAAAAATTTGGGTTCACCTAATTTTTGTGCTGATGCACCTTAAAAAAATTCTTAGGTGCACCGTTGCAATCAATGCAAACAGTTAGTCTGGAGCCCTGCCATTTATGCTCACACTTATATCTAAGGATCATCTAGATTTACCAGTCAACCCTAATGAGCATGTTTTCGATCCGTTGGATGAAGCAGGAGTGCCCGCAGAGAGTCCACACATGCATGGAACTTCACATAGAAAGGCCCTGTCCAACCCAGGATTAAACTGCCAACCTTCTTGCTGTGAGGCTCAGGGACGTGCACTACCTGCTGCACCACCATGCAGCCTGCTGTTATGTTCCGTTGATTCAAAATTGATTTTTTTTAGATAGAAATGAAATACTTAAATTACTTTCTGTCAGTTAAGTTTGTCTTAAAACAAGAAACACACACAGATTAAGGAAATCAAAATTTGTGTAACATCACTGTGAATTTATGAAGTTGATTTTCACTTTTTGTCTGTTAAACCGCCTTAATTCGAATACTGGCTAAATTTGGAAGTTACAACCAAATTTATTATACTGTGGCCGGTTAAGTCCAACATATGCTTAGAAGCAGCCTTGCTTGATGCCAAGCTCTGTCAGCTCTGTTGCCAACTGCTGCTGGTTATGGCAGTTGGCAAGAGAGCTGAAAGGGCTTGGCGTCCCTTACTTCTGGAGCCTCAAGGTAAGGGACGCTTCACACACTGTAATTGCCTACGGATGAAGTAGGGTTAAGGTTACTGGTGGTGCAGACAAGTTGTCAGGGATAATAAATGGCAAAGGGCCAACCCAGCATCGGCAACCAAACCTGACCTGGCAAAGGGGGGTACATGTCAACAAATAAGGCAGAGACTTGTGAGCCCGATATCTACTATTAGAGGGACTCGAGGCCAGAGTTCGACCTGCTTTTAAAGAGCACATAGAAGGCTTTTACCATCCCCTTTTAGTGTGTTTAACATGTCTCCTCTATGTGATAAAGAACTTTGATAAAACAAAAAGCCTGCAGCATAAAGACTTCTCTCTTTCACCATATTTGTTGGAAAGGCTTGTTCTCCTGCCTTCCTCTTCCAAATAGACCGACCAGTGTGACAACATCCTTGGGGTGGAAATTTTCCTGTAGGTTATGATTCTACTGAATTCTGATTCTATGGACCACATTCCAGTTCAAAACCAATTTTTGCTATTTAACTATTTTACTATTTCATGATTTACAATACATTCTCAGGTTGTTAGAAAAGGTTTTTGTTGCAGCATCACAGAGGGTCTCAGACTGAGAGAGAATTGATCTGGGTTAGGGGAACCGTGTATATGAAAAGTATATATGTTTTTTTAACATTAGTAACTGTGAAACAGAGTTTCAGCCAAATGTGGGCTTGTTAAGTGCACAGATGCAGATACACAATCCCCTGCTAGAACTTGTCTGTGCATGTCATCCAGAAAAAACACAACGCAGATGCAAGCTGCAGTATACACACAACTGGTAAGAGAAGCGGTGATGATATGACTGCAATGTCTGGTAATCTAGTGACAAATAAATATTGCATAAGGAGTCATGAATCTTTTTTGGAAGTAAGTTTGATGTAACTGTAAATTGGTGACTTCCCGTTTACTTTGTCAATTGCTGTATTTGTTTAAGTTTAGTTCCTCTGGTTTTTCTACATAGAACTATAAGAATATGTGAATGTAATTATAAATTACCTCATGATTCAGCATTCAAGACGCCGTTGAAATGTTTCTCTGGTGCTTTAAGTGCAACAGCTACCTTCTACTTAAAGGCAAGTTGCCAGCTAACACAGTCATTCATTTCACCATAATAGGTATGAGAGAGTACACAGAGGAAGACACGAACCACTGCAGAGACTTTTAATGATGTGGTCTTAGTATCCTTCATTAGTTGCCTACACATAAGTCTTATTATGGCATTTATTTATTGCTGATTAGTTTGTTCATAACATAAATCATAAACCATAACAATCACATATTTGTGATGTGAGGAAGACATTAACTCAGGACTTTCATTTGTCTCCAGTGTCTTGCATCTTGACCTCCTTGTGTGTAGCATTTATTCCTCTCCAATTCAGCCAGCTAGAGCCACCTGTTGCCTATTCATTGAATCTAATGCAGATCAAACTTATATAAAAATGCAATGAAGGTTATTTTTAGGCCTTGGAGTAGTTATGTATGAGCCCAGGAGTTGTTCTAAATGCTCCTCGGACCTTATAAATCTATTTTTCACTGATCCACGGTATTCACACGGCTGTGGTTCGTTTGTGTGATCAGGCTTCAGCCTCAAAGGTCTCCATAAAGCTTTCTTGCTTCAGGGAAAATGATGATTCGGCATTTATTACCACAGTATTGGAATTATAGCTGGTGCTGGCTAAACATTTTCCAGTGTACGATTAATGGTGTTTGAAAGTTAAAAGCGAGGCGCAGCTTTAGGAGTATCATCCAAGAGGGCACCTAAAACTTGCCATAGATGGTGAAAAGCTGACAATTAAAACACTGATTTTCAAGTATGCAATGTGTTTTCCCCATGCTTGGGAGTCCAGGATGTACTGGTACACTTCTACAGAAAGGCTCAGTTTGAGACGCAGTCTGGGATTCTCGCCAGTTTTAGTTTTGTGGTTCACCTTGGTGAGGTTCCTGTCTGTCTGCCATTAATTGCTTTAGTCTGCAACTAAGTGTTTAAAAGAAGAGCATTTCTGTGGTCTTAAACCTCTGATGGAACTGGAACATATAAAGACAGATTTGGTCATTTGAAAGCTTAATAAAAGAACTGATTAAAACTGATAGAACACCCGTCCTCATTTAAAAACAGTTAAACAATGTAAACAAGATATTTTTGTAACTTTCACAAGGGATTCTCAGAGATCTGAAATATCAACTATCTTCACTAAAATTTTCAACCAAAAATCAGAGCTGATGAAAGACTTACAGCAAGTATCCATCCTCATAGAAAATAATATAAAAGTCAATAAACTCAATACACAAAAAAACATGCATTCTCAATACAAGATGTAAAATAAAATACATTTAAACAATAGATTATATGAAACATTTAAGAAGCAAAATTCAAAGAACCAGAGACATCTGTATCTGACACTGAGGGACCGTTGGTACATATCATAACATAAAATACAGTGTAAAACTATGAAGTTTTGAAACTGCTACATAATAGTATCCAGGATTTAATGGTAACTTCATAATGGTCAAGATTAGGCAGCACTTAAAGTGGCCAAGAAGCAAAAAAGAAAAAAGAACAATTAAAGTTTGAAATGACTAAGAAAATATACCAATACCAAATGCCAAAATCAACTGTAGCATGATGAGCTTACCAAGATGAACAACAGCATTAAACACTATCACATCTGTAACAACAATAGATACTGATTAAGATCCAAAGCAGCATTATGGAATGATCATGACAGCAGCAGCACTAAACAGCAGCATTGCACGTTGATCAAGATTAATGGCATGTTATGTTGACCAAGATCAATCACATTATTTTCAGATGGTAGAAGCCAAAATGCATCATTGAAACAAAAAACATACTAGAAAAGCACTCGGACAGCGCAGACTTCCGCCAGCACCACAGTCCTCTCCCATATTGTGATTTTTACCATAAATATTACTCCTACCTTTATTTCATGTAAATATTTAGATTCCTTGACCATGAAAGCATACAATTAGCAATTGGTTTCATAATGATATCTATTTTAGTTCAGTAGTTATTCACGAAAATCCCATTTTTCGTCATGGCAGATCCAGACGGTGATCGGATCAACACCAAAATTGAATCACTTCTTCCTTTTCCCATACTGAACATTTCCTGAAAATTTCATCAAAATCCATCCATTACTTTTTGAGTTGTCTTGTTCACAGACAGACAGACAAACAGTCAAACAAACTCCCAAAACATAACCTCCTTGGCGGAGGTAAAAATGCTCATCAGGTTAATTGGTGACACCAAATTGCCTTTAGGTTTGGGTGAAAGCTTTTTTGTCTCGAAAGGTTGCCCTGTGGTTGGCATGGCTTGGCAGAGGGTAAGTTGTCAGTTATTCTGTCCTCCCAGTGCAGCTGGATCTGCGTGATAAAAAGTCTGTGATCTGACAGAGGAACTGCCCAATCATCTTTGAGGTGGGACTTATAGCGATGACCGTGACAGGAAACAGGGAGACAGTAAATCGTGCTTGCCCTTGCTGAGGTAACAAGAAGCCTGTAAACAATGGCTGCTTGTGTATAGATTAGCATGGATGATGCCTGCTGTAGTTGCAGTTTTATCAGAACTGTACATTTCCTTATTAAATGAAAAACAATGTTAGAGAGAGTCGCTCCATGAAAAGGTACTTTCACTCCTCCCTTGTTATGGTGAGAGTTTAAATTAAAAACTAGCTGGGGTTATGAACTTTTCTTTCTGTAGCAATACAATATTTGATTAGCCAGTGCTGAATGTGGTTGACAGGACAATTACTCCCCTGTTGGAAATGCTTTTGAAAAGTTCTGCCTTTCCCAAACATGTTGCATGGGCTGTTTTCAAGATGGACTGGTAAAATACATACTGTAGTAGTTATAATGAACTGTCTATTTGGCATATCAGATTACTGTCATCAAATATAGGGGCAATTGGACAGAGGTAGAGTGGTCATCTGCAGTCAAAAAGCTGGGGGTTTGATCCTCTGGTGATGTGTTCTTTGTCAAGACACTTGGTCTAAAATAGATTCCATTTCTGTAGCAGTGATTTGTAAATGTTAGTTAAAGTGTTTGAATGTAATTAGAATGTACAAAAGGACACTTTATGCCAAGACCTTGACCATCAGTGTGAGAATGTGTTCTGAATCAGTGTGACCTACAGCATAAAAGCATTTAGAAGCAGATGATTAGAAAAGTGCCTCTAAACTCAAGTTCATTTCACATTTAGATATATTTTATTTACACAGAGGGAAAGTTCTAGCAGTGCTTTTTCCTTGTATCAAATGGTTTATTTTCTATTTCATAAAAAGAGAGACCAAGTAGCTAGTTAAGCACTTGTGATGCCTTTTATTTGCAGTAAGGTTGTTGCTCTAATACTGTATCTTGTATTCTTACTTGAGCAGCAGAGGCTGGGGTTGATTTCATGCTTGTCAAGTCATTTTATCATGCTAATGTGATGGTTTGGGCATGAAATTAATAAAACTGGAATCTCTAAAGACAGTTGTTAAGCAGTGCTAGAATCCAGACAATCACACAGTGCTTAGTTTTCCATTTTCACTGGAACAAATCTCGTCGCTGACTAAATTGTTGCACGGCTTTATTGGTTCTGTAATATCTCCTCTGGTCACACAGAGAGGAAGGACACCTTGATCATCACGCAGAAGCTTGTTAGGAAAAATGTTTGTGATGGCTCCCCTGATAGCCTTTCAGTCTAAAGGAGTCCTGGCTTTCAGCAGTGATAAGCTAACATAAAGCTGGAGCTCATGCATGAAAATGAGCGGCTCAGCAGAGTCATTCATGAGGTGCCACTTCAACCCTGCAGATGGGTCAGTGAGTGGGCTACACTGACACTCACATGCAAGACCTCATGACCCCCATGTTCCTGTCTTCACACGTACGCAGAAGTGTTGGAGCCAACTGTTTACACAAGTTTTGTGTCCAGTACACACATGAGAGATAATGGAAGAGCCTCGGCACAGGCATGAAAACATGGAAGAACTTGTTTGAGGATTTATGTTGTTGACAAAGATGAAGAAACAGAACAGAGAGTGGTCTATACTGGGTGTTTGATGGACCTCTATTATTTCTGGCAGATTATAAAGAGAGGTTTAACAAAGACACTCGTGGAAGGAGATGCATGATAATAGTTTTTTGTGGAACTGATTTGCCAACATTACATTTTGGAAAAGTAGTCTTGTTTACAATCTACATAACTTAACATGTAAGTCCATTTTTTTTAAATGAAAGACAGTCTCTAATTAAAGCTATGGTCTACGATTTGGAAGCTTTGTACATTTTAATAACACCGTTTATAAGGCTGTTATGGTCCTATGGTCCTATCTACACAGTATAAAGACCAAAAAGAACGAAAAAAATCCATTCAGTATATCCGCTGAAAAGCTGCATACTAGCTGACCAATCAAACCTTGAAGGCAGTAAGGTTCAATTGGTCCGTGAGTTGGTCCGTGAGTCCATCCAATCCCCTGTCTCCCTCGCTATGCCCATGGTCCCCCCTCCTCCCCTCTATCTCCAGTGAGCAGCTAGCAGCGTTAGCTACTGAACTAGCCGGAAAAGCCTAGCGCCGAAACCGGGAAGCCGCTTCCCTCACCCACGGGGCCCAATGGAGCTCTGCCCGCGGGTTGAGGCCTGTTAGCGGGCTAACGGCTAACGAATGGCCTCAGCCGGCCGTCAGACCTTCAGCATCGGCCGTTTCGCCCCTGGTTGATCAGGTAATGGCTTTGTTTACTACAGTGGGAGATGTCTGCTGAATAACTCTGGTTAGTCTGTGCCTGTCCTGGCTAATGACTTGTAGCGGAGCGGGTTAGCCTGTTAGCCGCTAATCGTTAGCATTGTAAGCTGAGCTGGGAAGGACAGGCCGAGAAAGATAAATCCTCCCCCACAATCGGCTCCGCTCTGGCGGCGCCAAACCTGCATTGCCGCCGGTCCAATTGAAATGGCTCCTGCTGTGTGTTACAAGGGGGATGTCTGTCGTGTTTGATACTTTCAGTTGAGCTGAGCTGTTTTTGATTGAGTTTGCTGCTGATATATTATGCTAGTCGCTCGTAGCTCTGTCCGAGGGGGCTTGAGAGGCGAGGCGACACGAGCTGGGGGCGGGATCTTGGAACACGGAGGGGAGAGGTGAGGGAAGGGGGGGCAGGCTGCGGTTTCAAATCGTAGACCACAGCTTTAAGTTCACTAACCAAATAAAAAGACAAGCCAAAATTAAGAAAACCCAGGGAGGAGCAAATAGAGGCACGTCAGATGCACCACTTTGTCTGCAGTTACAAAGAATGTAACAATGACGAGACTTCACCTAATCCTTGGGTCCTTTTTGTGCTAATTTGTATGGAATACTACTTACTTCACTAAAAGTAATGACCCCAAAACCCGGCAGCCGGTAGGAATCCTGAGCCTTTTGTTGAATAACATTTTCCAGCTCATGTTGAATTGTTATTCACCATTGTAACAACAAGTCTTATTTATCACTTCCCAGTCAGCAGAATACTTTATCCAAACATAATTAAAATAAATAAAATCTGCCTCTACGTCTGGTTTTTGCACTGACAGTGGTGTAAGGGTAAAGATTCTCCATTGTGCATGAGGTGAAATGATCGCAAAGATTCTGTTTTTAGTGACTTCCTGAGTGATGTACAAGGTTCCAATAGGCCCTAAGGCTTTTAGTTTTAAATAAACCAGCAAAGATCACATCATCAACAAATAGAATTTTACAATAACAACCGCTTATTGTTAAATAAGTAACAGAACTTGAGTCAAACTACTGCAAGAATTGTGACGGATAAGTCTTTTCCACTTTATTCTCCATTTAAAAAAACATGTTCACAAAACAAAGCTTCTTCCATACACTCATCAGCTTTAAATACATTTTCTGAACAAACCATAGGATCTAGTAAATATATGTATTCAAAGGAATCATACAGAGTTAAATGTGCAGTAAAATACTCTAAAAAATTATTTATTCTGAGAGACTGAACTTTGCCTGCAGATAGAAAGATCCAACTTAACACCAAAGTGTACAGAAATCTAATTATAATATTTTTGAAAAATGTAAAATATTAAAATGATCAAGTAATTACTCTTTTTACACAGGTCCTGAGATGTCTTAAAGTTTTCATTCAGGGAGCTTTACAGGATCCGTAATAATAACAATAATAGTTATAATTATAATAAAACCAACTAATTTTATTTATAACGCACTTTACACTTAGAACATACCTAAAAGGTCTAAAGTTATAGAAAAAGAGCATAAGTAAAAATATATAGCCTAACAAAAATAGCAATGAAAATAAAGATCAGTTTCAAATCACATTATAATTATAACAGTAACAAAATAGATTTTTTAGCAACCCACAGTGATATCTGCTGTATTATAGTGCAAACTAGTTAATTTGTTCACTGTATCTAAGCCTCTATTTTGCACAAACCATATCTTAAAACTTTCTACAGATAACTTGAAACATCAGTCAACATCATCTTGATTAAAGACCACTTCTTTTAGTGCGCTTATGTAATCAGTTATATGACAAGAAACCAGAGACTGTTAGACCGATGATCTTAAAGAAAATGTTCAGAAGTTAAGAAGTTCAGCATTTAACCATTCTTTGCAGATTTATTTCTGAAACTTTGAGAAACCGCAAGTTTTATCAGTTAAAGTAAATTATTTCAGATATTTCATTGTATCAACATCAGTTTTAATGTTTTGTTAAGTCAAATATGGGCTTAGTAACACGAGACTGAGCTGACAATGGAGTGGTTTTCTTGTATGGTGGTATTGTGTCTTACTGCAAGCTCAGACAAAACAGTGAGGCAAAACAGTCTTCTAAATCAACATTCTTCTACAAGTATGATTTAATGGAAAGACGGTTGTCATAATAATATAAAAAAGGAAATTATAACAGAGAATAACTATCTTTTGGTATCTACTATACTAAAACCACCATGACACAGATCCAGATAATGATGTCCAGTTCAAACAGAGATTTAGATAAAAGATAGTTCCATGTTTATCCATAAAACCCCACCATGTTTTTGTTTCAAACATATAAAGACATCTCAGAGGGTTGACTTAAGTCTGGAGCTCAACAATCAGAGCATGAAACAGACAAGACTATAACCTAAAAGCCAAATATACCTCAGAACAGGACCTGAGTCAAACAAATGCAGGAATAATAAGGGATAAATATGTCATTTTATTCTCCATGAAAAATAAAATGTTTTCAAACTGATGCTTCTTCCTTATTCTCATCTTTAAATATATTTTTTACACAAACCAACCTAGGATCTAGTAAGTAGATGTACTAAAAGGAATCATACATGTTAAATGTGCAGTAATATACATTTTAAAGTGTGTAGAAATGTAATCATAATTATTATTATTGAAAAGCTTAAAACATTAAAAAAAGTGTTTGTACTTTTTACAACTTTAACTGCAAGTAAAAGAGCAAGTCTTTGATGAAAGTCTCATTGTCTAAAACCCTTAGCCATTTTAAGACAGATTCTATGGATGTAGCTGCCGGCTATAGTTTGCTAAATGTTCCAACAATAATTAAAATCTTGTGTCCAAAACAATACATAACAAAACCTTAGTCTCTTTCTTTGATTAAAGGGAAACTCTTTACTATGATTTTCACAGCCTGCACTGAAGCACATTACGCTCTAAGGATCTCTCCTCTATCTGACAGGAGCAAAGACCAGACAGAGCTTTCACTGGCACTAGCAGAGCGAGAAACGCCGAGAGTTAATGTTCATCTTGGTAACTCCAATGAGTCTCAGTGGGGCGGAGAGGCCGAGCCCTGGAGTGACGGGACATTCACACAGAAGATCGGACAGCTCATCGCGCTCCTCCAGGCCAAAAGTGGCATCATTGAGCATCCGGCGATGCAGGTGGCATGTCTGTTCTATCTTCAGCTTGTTGATGTCTTTTCGAAGCCGCATGAGCTGCCTCGCCAGCTGCTGGTCCTGCAGACGCATGTCTGTCTGATGAAGAGAACAGAAGAGGTTTGAGCAGAAACCAGCTGCTTATTCACTGAATAATAAAAATATAACAATCAGATTTTAATAGGGTTATTTGTAGCTCAGGCCTGTTACCTGTTATTAATCATGTATACCTCCACCACAGAGGTTGTTTCTGCGGGCTTTTCTCTGTTTGCTGTTGTTTTAGTTTTTGTTTGTTTGTGAGCTAGACAATTTTAAAAGTTTTCGATTGACTTTGATGAAATTTTCAGGAAATGCTGGCTATGTCATGAAAAGAAGTAATTTGATTTAGATGGTGACCTCATGGGGATGCATTTCCAGGAGTATTTTCAAAGCATTTGTTGGCACTGTGAGCAGTTTTCCACTTTTTTGCAAAAACTTAAAAGCTTCAACAGATTTTACTGAAATTTTAGAGAGTATTGGTATTGGCACAAGGAAGAAAAGATTTGATTTGGTAGTGATTTGAATGTGATAACATCAATTTGATCTTTTTTGTTTCTTGTTTATGAGCAAAGGCCTTTGTAAACATCCTAATTATCTCACTTGCTCTCTGCCCTTTTGCAAAATATTTGTTGCCATGTACTGTGTGAGTGTGACACTGCCTGAGACAGCAGCTCTTTGCATGCTCAGTCATTACCAAACTGTGGGTGAATGTTCAGAGCAATTGAGCTGAGCAGAAATGATCAAACTTGCAGAAAGTAAACATCTGATACAATTGCCCAAGTCCCAGTTAATCTCACTCTCGCTCTAATGTGAATAGAATACACTGGCTAGTTATTTGTGTTCATTGTTGAAATCTTATTGGCTGAGTGGCAAGAAGTTCTTGTCTGTTCTGGCCTGAATCTGCAAAGTTATGCAACTCTTGCTAATAAAGTGCTTATTTGAATGCAGTAAAGGTGGGAGTCCAAGTTATAATTAAAGGTATGATACTGAAGATATTTAAAATTTGGCAATGAAATGTCTACGTTTATTTAAAGGACAAAACCAAAAAAAAAAAAAAGACTAAACCTCGGTGAGGACTCACAGTGCATATTAATATATTCCCAGCAGTTCTCGAAGCCAGATACATTTTAACAATCACATTTGTAACAGTCTTTATCTTGTTGTAGCAGCCAAAATGACAAACCATGACATTGGATGTCATACCAAAGACTGTCCTGACTGCTTTTAAAAACTTCCAATTAGGCGCTGTATCTTACCCATGCTTCATGCTGCATGTTTGTGTTGGACCACTATTACCCCTTGTCCCAACAGAGAGCAACAAGCATGAATGTCAGAATCAGACTAAATACATTGGAGTGAGTTTTCTCACTGCCTGCAAGTGATGCCCCCAAGGCTGGGTGACGCACAGCAACATTTTTGCTTTGCTGCCCCATCTCTATTTCCTCTCTCTGTCATATTGATTTAGATCTGAACAAGAAACGAGGGAACATTTCATCCTAGCAAAGGACTATTTTTCCTATTATGTGTTTATGCAAGGTTTTGAGACCTTTAACTTGACACACCAGATGTACGGCTAAATATACTGGTCCATCTGGGCAACAGCCCAGAGATAGTATTTGGGAAGGGACAAGTTCTCTCTGGTGACTGGACGCTTGCTCTGTCAATTACATTCAATATGGGCCAATTGCAGAACACACTAGAAGCACTTGGAAAGTGAAAACCTCTTCCAAGGCTGCTCTCATATTAATGTTACATCTACGAGCAACATTTCACAATAAAGTAACTATCACAATCAATGACCCTGAAAACCCACAATAGCACTCAGAAACATGTTGATATTAGGGCTGGGTTTAAAAAATCAATTTAATGGATTTTAAGCGATTTCCCTTTAAATGGTTCATAATCGATCCATAAAATCCAAAGATCGGTCTTTTAACTTGGGTAGTTTTTTCTCCATTGGACGTGCAGAGAAGCAGCCTGTGGTATCAACCCAGCTAGTATTGTGTGATCTGTGTTTAGCGCTGCTTTCCACTGAACAAAATCTTGTGAGATGTTACTGCGAGTAATCAAACAAACACAGCAGAAGCAAATAGCACTATATGGGCGTCACCGGTGAGTTTGAAGGCTGATGTATGGATGTATTTCGGATTTTACAAGCACAAAGGAAAGGAGGAGTTGGACAGAAAACAAGTAATATGCAGAATACGCATTAATGTAAATAATTAATATGAGATTAATGTAACTGCTTTGGGTTCATTTCTTAATGTAAAAACAATGTTAATAATGAGCCACGTCAAAAGTCACTTTTTAGGTTTACAGTATTATTTTAACTGAGATATCCCAGACTGGATAAATATCTTATTGTATCATGAATCAAATCAATTTGAGAGCTGGTAATATCAAATTGAGTCGATCCAGAAAATCTGAATCGATACCCAGCCCTAGTTGATATCACAACTGAACAAAAACTATTGTTTGCTCATTATGGTTATGTGGATCACCACCAAAACCAAATCATTTCTAAGTTGGGCCATTACTAACATCTCCTGAAAATTTCAGCAAAATCTGTCGTGTAGTTTTTGGGTAATTTTGCTAACAAACAAACAGAGAAACATACGTCAGCAAAAACATAACCTCCTTGGTGGACGTAATTATAAACAAAACATGTCTGAAATTGAGCAAAAATACATTTTCAATTGAGAATTGCTTCTTCTTGCTGTTCATTTTTAATTTGATTTAAAAAATGTGGTCCCGATCTGATAAACTACCACTGAGGCTGTTAGAATCTTTGCTAGCAGTCACTTCCTGCTGTCATCTCCCTTGTATCTCGAAATGCTTCCTGCTCTAAAGGATGGTGATTGGGCTCACAATTGTAGATTGGAGTTTTACAAAATGGATCAGTCTAATCACAGACATTAGACATCAAGAGGATCCAGCTGCTGCACAAGGTTGAGATCTCTTTATTCTCAGTTTGAAATGCTGTTTTGTTTTGTGATTTTCGGTCATGTCAGGCATGAAGTTTCCTGAATGTGTGCTTTTAAATTCCTTTAAAGATTTTTCATTTAGGGCCATTCACAAGCTTTAGATAAATGGAAATATGTTTTTTAGAAATGCCAAACTTTATTGTGAACTCCTGCTTCAAAAAAGATGACATTGTCTCACCAGTTCTCTTCTCAGCCAACTGAGAGCTTCGTCAATGTTTCCGAATCCCTTCAGCACACCTGACGGCAACTTGCACTGAATCACATCAGAATTTACTACAGTCTCACTGGAAGTGATCACTTTCTTTTCCGCCTCAACTTGGCTCAGGTCTTTTCCATTTTCTGAGTCTCTAAAGCTTTCCGCCTCAAGCCTGGCTTTCCACTCCAGGTAAGAAGGTCTCCTGGTCTGCAGTCTTAACTTCTCTGTCAGAGCTTTCAGGTTCATTAAATGGTCATCTGCAGGCAAATCCACATCTTCCTCACATTCTTCTTCCTCCAGGACACAAGCGTGGTCCAGTTTTATCTGATAGGCTTTGGAGGCATCCATTGAATCTGGTTAGAAGTAAAAGATTCCTGAAAATATGTCAGAATAAAAATAGATATATCTTCTCAGCTGGTGGCCTCATTTATTTTTGGATGTTATTAGGTTTCTTTATCAGAGAAGTTGATCTTCAAGGTATCAAAACAGGTCCGTTGATGTTTTTGAAGCAGGGTCCTTTTAGAGCTGCAGAGGAAAGAAGAAAAATTAGAATGCATTCAATGACCACAGGCTGCCATCTCTTTAATAACAAGATATGAAGCTAATGTGACATCTGACAGCACACATCAACTTTGGCATGACAGGCAAATATGTATGAACAGACTGATTTTAAATCAGAAAGGTTGAATGACAGTTTGTGTGCTTTCTCATTCACATTACGAAATGATCAAGATTTAGTGCTTGGCTTCTCTCATATCAAATGAGGAAGTGTCAGTACACTGAGGAAACATACCTCTGAGATTTTTATTTGACAGGAACAAACTGTTTCCATGGCTACAAAGACAGAGGGGCTGTAAATGAATCAGCAGTTTCCCACCTTCCATCCTCAGGACTTACTAACTTTAGTAAGCTGAGGTGACAGATGACTGGCAGTGCTAATCTCTGGCTGCTGGATTTGCTTCTTTACCACAAAGCTTTGTTTTTTGCATTTTAATATTCTAGTTTCTTGACATAAAGCCCACATTCATGCACCACAAATAAGAAATATGCACATTTTTGAGCAAAAACAACACCCTGTAAAATCTCAAAATTTGAGATCATTGCTGACTTTGAATGCTAATATATTCACAGAATGAAAACAACCATGGTCACTGCACAAGCTAGCAAGCATTTACTACAACAATTGTTCCCAGCTAAAACTGTATTGTTTGTAGAGTAAAAAAAAACAGGATACAGAGGTGAGGTGCACCTAACTAAATTCATAAATAATCATATTTTTGACACCCAAAATTAGGGACTATTTAATTTATTCTGACCTGAGCTCTGTATACTAAAATAAACAGTGACAGATGCTAATGTGTTACAATGTTCTGTCAGCAAACAACATTGAGTTGGCTTAATACAGATAGCTTTACAGTAGCTGATGCTTTTTAACTAAGGATGTGTAAAATCTCTGCTATGGCGTGAATGCTAACATCAGTGGGTCACGGTAAAGGTAGGCATCTTAACAAGATACCCCTTTCCTTATTTAACATAATAAACAAAACAAGCTAAATCAACACAAAAACTCTGTTTGCATACATTTTCATGGTGGAAATAACATTTTGGTTAATGATTGAGTACAATAGAACAGAATATGTTTAATGTCATTATCATACATACAACCAAATTGGAAAAAAACATCTGATCAGTGTGTAAATAGAACTGTTGCACCATTTTGACCAAAGGAAGCCATGCTTGGTACGAAATCAATCTCATATCATTTCTGTAATATGCTGGATAAATACATCCTGCTAAGATTAATTTTTATAAAATAAGCATGCACCATAATGTATTTAAAAGGCTTGCACCACCACTAAAAGAGTTCAACAAGCTAAAACCTGTGAATGGCACAACCACCATGACTACAACCAGAGGAGACTTAGAGGTACCATTCAGACACACCATCTGTGTCAGTCGCTTTTAACAGTCAGAAGACCTTACATATGAAGTGACACACTATTTACAGTAAGGTAATACCCCACATAGGCTACAGCGCCTTCAAAACCCACCTCAAAGACTGGCTTAAATCAAACCAACCATGTACTGTTGTTACATAAATGTGTGTAGACATTCACTGCATTTTTCTCTATTTTATTTCTTTATTCATGTCATTTCCTTTTTTTCCTTGTTTTGCATTGTTGTTGATGATGTATTGAATGTCTGGATTTTATATGCCCATCAGGAGATCCCCTTGGTCTCCCCCAGGTGGCAACCATGAGTTGACTGTTTATCTTACTATATATACATGACATATCTATTTACTGTAACTACCTCAACCACGCACTTTATCTAAGCAAGCATGTCCTTTACAACCTATCCCTTTAGATCTGGATCTCTGCACTTTATAGACTCATGCTGTTGTCATAATATGCATTCCCTGTCCTTTACTATTGTGAAACTTTTATCTTTATTTTATTTGATGTATATTATTTGACCTGCCAAATAACTAAATGTTAATTAGCTTGTTGCTAACTTCGTCACATTTACATTTGTATATTTATTTGATTTATTGTCTCTTCTAATTAATGAATTAATTCAAACATACGTGCATCTGTGCAATGAGATCCTCTTCATAAAGGGAAAGATTACTTTACTAGGGCAAACAGAGCATACCATTTGATGACTGTAAGAGTATGTTCACAATGTTTTATTCCCTTTATCGATAAATCATCATAGTGGGGGCGTACATTAGTTCAGTTGGTAGAGCGTCCGCCCCATGTACGGGGGCTGCCAACCCCCAGCAGTGGCTGCTGGTTCGAATCCCGGCCACAGCCCTTTGCTGCATGTCGTCCCCCCTCTCTTCACCCACTTTCCTGTCTCTCTCAGCTGTCCTGTCAAATAAAGGCCATAAAAACCCCAAAAAATAACTTAAAAAAATCATCATAGTGGACCCTGCACTTTCTTGCTAGTGTGAGGATACTTCACATAGTTAAAACTATTCCGCATTTTATTCAAGGGCTAGCATGCTAACATGGAAATAACATATAACACAAAGAACAGCTCAGTTAAATGAAGCAATAATTATTACATTTTTGGACGTGAGCTCAAAAACCAAAGAGTTGGACAAGTTACTTGATTTACTTAAATGTGTGCCCAGCATTGTTGTCAAACGACAACTTGAAGTATCCATTTAACACTTGAACTCACATTTCTTACAGGAGTCCAAATTTAACAACTATGCTTTGCTGCACAATGAAATGTGTGCTATAGAACACTATTAGCCTACTGGAAGTATTTTTAGTTAGCCTAAACTAAGTCACTGTAATTTAAGTAAACCTCTCCTATATCCTCTTAAATGATACAGCACTCTCTTTTACATTGAGGGAAGCAAGAGCAGACATTCTTTGGCCAAGCATCCAATTATAAAGTCTTCCTGTTCTCAGTAAATGCTCAGTGCTCAGTTATTCCATAATGGGCACAGCAGGCCAGCAGTGAAGTCACTGCCCTTGTATCTAATGATGGGTTTGGCTATTTTGCAAGGCATAAAAGGACCTCAGCTCCAACTGTGCACAGTAGCTGAGTGAAGAATGCAGAGGATGGATTCTGTGTTTATTTTAAAAAGGAGAAGTGTGCATCTCCCGGGACCACATTGTTACAGAACGCCAATACAGGACCTGAAAAAAATCCATGCCACATGCATTTTTAAATAGCTTTTATAGACTCTGCATGTATAGAAAGGAAGTAGTTAAGATTTGTAAAAGGAACTGCAGAGTCATGACATTTAGAAAGACTGTAGGAAAACATGATTATGCATTTACAACAACAAAGTGTCACCACTTAATTACAAACTATGATATCGGAAAAACAAAAAGTGAATTTTGTTTGTTTGGATGTTGTTTGCATTTAAAAGATGTAGTAGGTGATCACTGTTGTTTTTATTTTTTTTTAGAAAGGTCAGAAGGATAACTTCCTCTACATGATAAAACAATTCTGCCCTGAATGTCAAATATCAAGCTGGGGCAAATGAAAACTGCTGAAAATTCATATGAATAAATGTTAAACTTGCAAAGTAATGATGGATCAGGAGTTCATTCCTCCGGCTACAAGGATAGAATAAATCCAGAGTTGATACACCAACAAACTCTATTTCGTGGTTTTGGACTCTGAGATGCTAAGACCTCATCTAGCCTCTAAAGTCTGTCTCTTCTTTCTGGAAAATGAGGGCATGTCTGCATAACAAACATGACTGCAGCTAAACTTGCTCTTCTATCTTGTATTACATGCAAGTATAAAAGCATTTATGAGCATAAATCATCAGATGGATTACTGGTTGAGTCGAGGGATAAGAGGCATGACGCAAAAGCTTTGAGTAAACCTTCAATTAAAATGGTATATTGGACTTTTTTGTTTTGGCAACAGAAACTTAAAGAAAGTCTTTGATACAGTAACTACCACTTTGACAGCCTCACTCAACCACTTAACAAGACAGAGATAAACCTGTGCAGGGCTGTTGTTGCAACAGGTTTCTTTCACCTGGCTTTTGAGAGAAATGCATTTAATAAAAGCGAGAAGTCAAGACTAGTAATCACAATCTTTAGAAAGTCAGCAGCACCTTTGTCTCCCTCCAACCAAGAATTAAGAAATGTTAAATTCACTTTTTACATGTGGGCAAAGTCCATCAAAACTTCAAATGTGAGCTGACTTATGAAACAGTACCAGACCCTTGCTCACCATAATTATGTAACAAAACACAATGGAAGAGTTATAAAAAGTTAATGGTAAATCAACCAAGTTAAAATAATTCAAATGAGACAATGACAGAAATGTTAAAAGCATACTATTCTGGATGATCAGTTCTGTTACTTTGATGCAGTCATTGTTTTCTATTAAATCATAAGGTTCAGAATACATTTGTTGCATTATCAGAGAGGTAAACCCAAAACTTCAGTTGACATTATTATAACAGTTTTGGTCAGTGGCTTTGTTATTTGCAATATATTTGTATTTTGGTGACTTGGGGGGTAAGGAAAGTTTGCCAACATCTCCATCGCAATGTGCGCATGGGCGATAGTCACATTGCGCATGCGGTATGACTATCGCATTTCCCTCATTTATTGGGGAAATGAAAAAAAGCAACTGAAATTGAAACCTACTTTATTTTTTACTTTATTTTCAAATCAACATTTAACATAATATACATTACATTACATATACATATTTAGTACAGGTATTCATGCCTCTCTGTTTCAGATAGATAGTTTGATTAGTGTTTCTGTGTGGGGTCTTGTAGGCAGTCCATGTATTCCATTTACTTTTAAAATTGATGTGACTGTGTTCTCAATACATGTGTACATTTCCGATTTCACGGATCTCATTCGGGATTTCCTGACATACTCTTAATCCCATCTCTATGTCATATTTCCTGGTGATTACTATTTTTGATGCTGCCAAAAATATTTTGACCAAATATCGGCCATCACTGTGTAAACTGTCCACCATGAGATTTCCCAAACTCTGTACAGTGGAAGTCTTTGATAACTCATAGCTCAACATAAATTTCATCACCCTCCATACGTCATCCCCGTAAATTTTAGAAAATTCCCAGAGAATATGAGTTAGACCAACATGTATTTTGTGTCATTCATAAATTATTACACAGTTAGTTTTAACTAAGGTGAGCTGCTGTATCATGAATGCATGGCTTAAAAGCTCAACATAGCACAGAGGAGAAGAGGAAAGAGTCAGCAGTTCTTTTTACATCTGATATATACTGCATTTAATGTATCTTGAATTGTGTCTATGACTATTAAACCTGTTCTACTGAAAGAAAAAAGATGAAAAAAGAGTGACTTTTGATAGCAAGCATTACATTCAGAGCTATAAATACATTTTTAAGGAGTTATAAATTAGCATTTTGTTACAATGTTTTGAGTAACTTATCCAACACCTTACAATACAAAACACAATCATAGCATAATAACCTTAGGATGATTTGTGCATGTTTTGTTTTTAAGAAATTAGTGGTCATATTTGTAATAAGGGCCTGTGTAAAACTCATTTGTGTGGCTTTATATAAAACAGGGATGGGCAACTTTGGTCCCCGAGAGAGCAGTGTTGAAATCATCCTTACTACCAAAGGGTCAAGTGTGTTGCCTTTTTTTCAGTTACTAAAAGGAACAATTAAATCAAACTGTCATGAGAAGTCAATCTTTCAGCAATTATATTAATGAAATTAGGGCTGCAAGAAATTTTCGAACCAATATCAATATCAGCAGCTAATTGCCCTAAAAAGGTTATTATTGGCATCGGCACATATGAAAAGTTCGCCGTGGTAATGAAAGCAATTTTCCCAACTTAAGGATCTCATCCGTATTGCACAGTATAATACCTGGAAGTTTGTGTCTGCAAATAGCACTGATCCAAGTAGTGGTTCAGCATTTGTCATACGAGAAATTACACAACACCAACACATCATTGAACTTTAATCAGTGATAAGTTGTTTTACATGTTAGGTCAGTGGTTTTCAAACCGTTTTTGCTAAAGGCACATCAAGGATCAAGCCTTCACATGAGCCACAGTATGCGATTATTGTGTCAGTTTTTTGTTTGTTTATATCATCTAACTTAAGAAAAAAAGGCAAACTGTATTATTCCTGAAAAATCAAAAACCAACATATCAAGACAGGGATCAGAGTTATCAGAGGGTTTTTTGTAAGCAGACAGTCGGACAACTTAACATTGGAAACATGCTGAAATTGATTTGTTATGCATTAAAAGGATGTGTCAGTGTTTTTGGGTTGTATCAGATACTCGTCAACAGTCAGTGAAGTGACTGAAAAGGCTCCCACCAGCTCTGTACCTTTTAGGAGACCAAGCTGTGATGACCAGGAAGGTACGCTGCTGTTAACTGGTTCATTTATTTAAAGGGACTGTGAGGAGTTTCTAAGAGATTACAAAAAAGTCTCACTTTTAGATATATGCCTGATAGAAATACGCACTTTAAGATGAGTTTTATAACATCAAAATAGGTTATCTATAAATGCTATTCCTTAGCCTTCCGGTCGGGTCGGGCAAAGCCGGACTGGCCTGGATACTCAACTTCGGGATCAAGACAATTAAAACTAGAGCAAATTTATATTATTCAGACACGTCTTAGAGCACCGGGCTGTAAGTAGCGATATATAGCCGGCTACAAAACTACAATACTAAGTTTTCCCAAATTTGCTTGTTTTCACACATAAAAAACAACCGCTACGTAACTAGAAAGAGATACATTACCTCGTCGCTTTGCATCCTGTATGTTGTTGAAAAAAGAAGTTGTAAAGAAATGCAGAGTTCTGATAAAGGTCCGAACTGCATTCATTAGCTTCATAACAAATACACGCTTTCGGTCACGTCTCGTGGTGTGTTCCAGTTGTAGTCAGAAGTAGGAATTTCTGAGTTCCAAGTAGGAAACTGCAACTGGAACGTCCCCCAAAGTCTGAATTTCCTCCGGGGAACGCAGTGAAACCTCGCCACCCCCGAGTTGACAATCGAAGATGGATGCCCCCAGTGTGAACAGTTATTTAGCTGCTGTAGTAATCAATTTATTTGCACTTCTGACTGGGGTGTGTCGCTCTAGATCAGCTCTATACATAGTATTGTTAGACTTAAATTTACAAAAATGCTGCCATAGTGATAATCACATTCTTCATGTGATATTTGTGAACAACAACGCAGGCATGCTAACAACAGCTAACAATAGCCTGGTAGATCGGCATGTTTTCCGACTTTGTAACTGGAACGCTGATAACTCTGAGATGATGTCACTCCCAGTTCCGCGGTTACTGGAACGCAGCATTATGACAGTCGCCGCGCAGGCTCATGGGTAGCAGAGTCTTTACGTTGCCAGTAATAGATTCTCCTCACAGTCCCTTTAAGGCATTTTCAGTTTGAATTAAAAATAAGCAATGAAATTATGTTGGGTGGAGTTTTCTTAGAGCAATTTATTTTTTCTTTAGAAAGCCTGTATTTGGAAATTCTTTATGAAGCAGCAAATGGCCGTTTGCTATGGATTCTGTTAACTTAGGAAGAAGAAACTGTCGGGTAATCTATAACAGAACCAAATATAAGTGATTCTGATTTAAGTGATGAGGATGTTCCATTCATATGAACTGGAGTTTACAGAAGAAAAAAGAGGACGAAAGAGAGAGGAAAACAATTTCAGTTGCTACATTTGAAGCAGGAGAGATTCAGAGTTACTCAGCAGTGCATATGCCCACAAACCTTCCTGTTGTTAGGCCTGAATCAGAGGTATGCATATAGAGCAATCTGCTATCTAATGTGCACAGCTGGAAGTACACATAGCTGTTTGCTGCATTGTAAAATAGTGCCAAACACAGACACTGGAGGAAAAATAAAGCACTCCGAAACTTTTTGCCCTATCATGGTACATTCGACCTAACATATTTTCGTGACTTGCTTTTACATAAGACTTACAGTTTTGAAAATTAACAGTGCCAATTATCAGAAGTGCAACTTACCTGTAGTCTCAACTCCTACTTCTTAAAGATGCAGCGCTGCACAGTATTTAAAGGTACTATGAGGAGAATCTATTTCCAGCGACATAAAGACTCTGCTACCCATGAGCAAGTGCGCCAACTGTTGTAAAGACATGACCCAAACCGAAGCGTGCTAATGAATGCAGTTCGGACCTTCCTCAGAATTCTGCATTGCTTTACAACTTCTTTTTTCAACAACTTACAGGATACAAAGCGACGAGGTAATGTATCTCTTTCTAGTTATGTAGTGGTGGTTTTTGATGTGTGACAAGCAATTTTTGGAAAACTTAGTATCGTAGTTTTGTAGCCGGCTATATATCACTACATACAGCCTGGTGCTCTAAGACGTGTCAGAATAATAAATAATAATATAATAAATAATAATAAAAAAAATTTGCTCTAGTTTCAATTGTCTTGTTCCCGAAGTTGAGTGTCCAGGCCACTCCAGCCCTGTCCGACCCGATCGCGAAGCTAAGGAATAGCATTTATAGATAACCTTTTTTGATGCTATAAATATCATCTTCAAGTGTGTATTTCGATCAGGCATATATCTAAAAGTGAGACTTTTCTGTAATTACTTAGAAACTCCTCATAGCATCTTTAAACCACTTCATAGATAATTGTCAAGTACCTCATGCAACCTTACATCAAAAATACTGAACTACTTGATAAATGTAGACAAAGTTTTTCATTTTTATTTAACCTTTACTTAACCAGATAAGTCCCACTGGATTTCACTTACAAGGGCGACCTGGCCAAGAGGTCAGCAGCACATGTTATAAAAACTACTACTAAATTCAAGAAAATTAAGGCAATAAACTACAAACAAGAATTATGGTAAAAATTACAGTGTTAGTGTGACAGTTTTGAGAACTAAAAATTACAAACACAAGTATTACTCATAGGTTTCTTGCTGCTGTGTAATATAAGCTTTAACTGAGACCAGCTCTAACATTAGCAGTTCAGTCTGTATAGTGGTTCAAGCAGTGGGGCAGCATAACACAAAGCTTGTTTTCCCTGGTACTGGTAGTGAATTAAAAAAAATCCTCAGCATTTATATAGTTGAAGTAAAACACAGGTGAAAAAAATTCCAAGGCACACCTGGACTTGTCTCAAAGCACACCAGTGTGCCCCACCACAACTTTAAGAACCACTTCCTTAGACCAGAGGCTCTCAGGTGGAGTGCCAGGTCTCACAGGTGCGCCTTGAAACAAGTCTGGGTGTGCCTTGGGAGTTACCACTACCAATTACTCTTTGTGGATGCATTATTATTTGCATTAAGCTGCATACTCAGTCATTTTTCCCAACCTTAAAACCTTCATAGGAACACCCTGTTTTGGAGTCAACAGGACTAAAAGATTAAGTTTATTATCAGGTTTCTCTTTGTAAGGCTTAAGAAGTCTTCGTTTTTTAAAACGTGATCTGTCAAGACTGCATGTGTTCCTGAAATTTAGACATTTGCACATTTTCTAATTAATTTTGGTATTTATATTGAAGAAGTATTTTCGATTGGGTTTGATTACACATTATTTGAATAAACTTGCATAGATCCATAAGACATTACATACATTAAAGGGAATATATTGCTTTATCTTTAAATTGTGTGCCATAAGATTTTGGCTTGATACATTATATTCCACATACCATTATTTTAGTCATTGCACACCCCTTGAACAGATAAACCATTAAGTTTAGTTGATGGTTACTTAGGTTCAAGTTTCCAAATTCATCTCAGAACCTGGCATCATTCTTAAGTCTTGCTTTATACCAACAAAAAAAACAAAAAAAACATTACATGTCCAGATGTCTGCGTCCAGCTTTTCAACACGTGGGCAGACGTTTAATTCAGTTTCCTCTGAATGAACAAACACCGTGCAGTGAGGAGAGGAGACACGTCGAAACCTGCGTCATACAAAATAAGTGTGACTTTCTTACCTTAGTGTTCTCTGCTGCGGCCAAACTCGCATTGAAACAGCACGTATGAGGACAGCTGCATCAGTGTTAGTCCAACACTTCTCCCTCTCTACACGGTCCACTTGTTTTTGAGCAGGGAGCTACCGGAGGAGGGGCGGGGAGTCTGCGTCAGGTTGTGGTTGCTTGGAGATGTCCCAGGAATCTCTATCAGACTTCCCGCCGCATGAATAATAATGCTAAATACGCCACAGACAACAAAGCGTCACTGCTGCTGTCATTTATTTTATTCGACAAAGTGCAACACGAAACAATAAAAACGTGATAAATTCAACACAAAATGGGCTAACTTACCTCAGAGTCTACATATCTTTATCTCTACTAAAAAAGTAGCAATAAATCCTACCAGAATAAATAAAGTTTAGCAAAATTTGACACAAAGAACATGTTTTCCTTTTCAAAATTATTTTTTATGACTAGCTTGTGACATTTGGAGGTTTTCAGTCATATGCAGTTTCCATACATGAGAGTATACATTCATACATTAAGGTATTGATGTTATTTCACGTGACATTGATAAATAATAATAATCAAATGGGGAAAAAGTCCTATCTTTACTCGTGTACAGCCCCTGGTGGTTTGTTAGGGTGCTTGCTGGCCATCTGTTGAGGATGCAGGGGCCTGGAGTTGATCCCAGGGGACATGAGGTGATGAGCGAGGTACACCCTGGACCATTTACCAGCCGACAGCAGGGCCACATAGACAGACGGACAAGCATTCACACACTCCCCAACTTCTGAGGATGATTACCAGTTAAGCTAACAAGCCTCTTTTTGGTGTGAAGGAGGAACCCAGAGTGCCTTGACAAAACTTATGTATGCACAGGGAGAACACACACTCCACACAGAAAGGTGCCACCGTGCCCATGCCACCCAGTACTGATTGTCCCTTAGCTAAATCACATTTTATTTAACACAAACTACACTGGCTGATAATTTATATTACTTAATACATATGATAAATGTGTATGTTGGTATGTGGGTAATTTTAAGATGCCCTTGCTTATAAAACTATGCGTTAAGAAGTCCTTTACTTTTACCTGATTAACTTTTACAGTGTGTTACTGATTTGTGTCTCATTATCATACTGAAAAGTTTATTTAGCTTTGGCCAAATGATAACCAAATTCAGTATGCCCCTTTAAAATCCAGTAGGTTTGTATATTAAACCAGCAAACAGAAGTACTCAAGTTATATAAATATGCTTATATTTTAAGTTCCAAAATAGCTTATACATAGCTTATATTTCAAACATTCAGCAAGCAGTGCAAACACTGTGATTGTTGTGTTACTAAGTGGTTCATTTTGTAATAGAATGTCAAACTGAAAAACAGAAATGTCGCTATATTCAACACAAAACATGGCAAAGTTAGAAATTGTTCATGTAAAGGAATGTGGTTTAGTCAGTCAAAATGTGAGCATGATTGTTGCTGTTTTCGTTGATGCTTTCAAGGCTAAGCTACCCTTCTTTTGGTCTCATAATTGAATCACAAACAAGCAAAAAAAGTAAAATGCTCCCTGAGGATTGTCTTTTTTTAAGTGCAATAAGTTGAAGCCCCTGACTTAGTAATACTTTTGCTTTGAACAGCATCAAACCATAATATCACCACTTAAGTTGTCAAGGAGTCATAGCGTTGGATAACTTTGTGTCATCCAAAGCTGTTCCCCTCTATTTCTGTTGACATCTTCTGTTTTCAAGACCATGTTTCTTCTTCAATCTTTATATTTTAAAATCATTTAATACTCTTGGTCTGTCATGAGTGCCACCTCAGAGACTGACATCTTCAAACCTACCAGTCATTTTACAAGGTAAGTTCCTCGATGTCATCATCATTGAACGATGTGATGGCACGGACGGCAGGTCTGCTCTCTGCAACGTGCACAGTGTTCAGGGAGGATGCTGAAGGGGTCGATTGCCCTGAGCTGAAGCTAAAGAGTCCTTCCCTTCTTGAGCGCATCCCATTGGTCAAGGGAGGGCTGCTGAGGACCTCCATTTTGTTGGGGTGGCTCACACTGTCCCCTGTGGTTGATGCTGTGACACCAAACAGTTGCTGCATGAGACTGGACTTCCTGTCCTTTACCACCTCTCTTTCAGTCTCCTTTCTCTTTTCAGTCTCTGTCCCTCTGAGACTGAAAACACCTATCGCTTCTAAAGCAGAGTCTCTGTCCTCTGCAGGTGGAGGAGGGGGGAAGCCTGGGGAACCTCGGGAAGTTGAGTTTACAAAAGAGGGTGCATAGCTTCCAAAAGCTAAGTCATCATCTGAGATTTGACTCCGCAGCGCTCTCCTCCCCAGTCCTGTTGTGAAAGCTCCGCCTTCTACACCTGATCTTCTTCTTCCTCCTTCCCTGCTTCCAGCTCGTTCTTCAGTTTCCGTGAGGTTAAATATGGAGGAGTTATTGTTCCTCTGCTCAGGAGGACGAGGGAATGAATGTTCAGTCATACCTGCATTGGACTCTGATGGACCTGACTCAGAAAATATGGCATCCTGAGCTCGTTTTGTGGAAAGGTCAATTTCACGCATCTTAGCTAGCAGCAGTTCTTTTTTCCGATGTGCTTCCTCTGCTGCTTGTTGATTAGCCAGAGTCTCCTGGTTCCATCTGTTCACCTCTTCCTGAACATGGCCATGCTTCAGGATACTTTCTCGCTCCTCTTTAAACAAGGAACTTGTCCTTTTTCTGTCCTCCTCCTCTTTAGCATTTTCCAATCCTTTGGTGAGACTATTTGACTTCTCCTCAAGCACAGTTGACTCCTGGTCAGGCTGATGTTTCTCCTTCCTCTCTGACTTTGGCTCTTCATGTTTGTCTTTCCTTCTCTGCTGTTCCTCATTTTGATGTCTATCTTCTGCCTCCTCTTGTCTGTTAGCACTGCCAAACTCCTGTTGACAGAAATTAATTGAAGGAAAGAGGAATAAAAGTGATTACTTGAGAAAGTAAGAGGGCCAAAAGATAAGGTAATGAGGTTTGGGTTTTCATTATTTTTTAGTTGTATTTCTCACACATTCTACTGTTTTTCAACTGGTGAAAAGATGCCAATGCTGCAATGCAAATGTGCTTAATCCAAGCATGGGCACTAAAACCCCTTTCTTTGCAATACTTTTTTTCTTTGTCTGATTCCAAATGAAAATGTGGGATGTGACACGGCCATATTGGTATCCTGAAGGGGGCAGTATCTGCTGTGCTAACAGGCTAGCTATCATTGTTGCCTAAAATGTACTTTGTCAATATGCAAACAGCTGGTTCCCTCATCTCTCAAAATGAATTGAAATCTGAAGGACTGGGTTAATGCCATGTAAACAGTGCTACATTGTCTCCAAGAGTTGCGGCTGTGTGAAGTGATGGGATTCCGTCATAAGTAAAATTGCTCTTTGAAAGCACTTGTATGTTTCAACTTAACTCACTGCAAACCTTTAGTCTGAGCTGGGTTAAAGATGTCCTCACCAAACAAAGAATCAGATCACATTGAGTACCAGAGCCAGCTGTTATGTTGCTCAGTGAAGCTACCAAACATCATCCTACAATACAGGACACTGATATTGCATTTCTGCTATTGCTTCATGGGGTTAGTTATAATCATCACTAAATATTTTGTTGGATCCATAAAACAAAAAATTAACAAACATTTCAAAACAATAGTAAACCAGATGTTGGCTTGTGCATTAAAATGGCTAACAGTGAAGTATTGTGTATTTTAAAGAGATAAAACAACTTTAAATTTTGAAAAAAGCTCTTCCTATGCTTTAGTTTTTCGGAGGAAAAGTTGGCAAACAAGTGTAATAATAATCGTGTGAGTCCAAGTGGGGATTTTCCGCTGTGTGGTATCAGCTCCACTCTGCTTTACTTTACTAGGTCGTTTTGGTTTTCCACTGGGAATTGTACCAAGTACTAGACAGAGTTTCTTATATCACTTCCAGAGGGGTACCAAGCAGCTTGAGCCAAGACTAAATGTGAGGTAGAGGCACTGCAAACCACTGAATGGCTACAGTATCACCCTGAGTCAGGGGCTTCCAACACAGAAATGAAACACCTCCCACAGTTGGCTCTGTTATGTTGTATGATTTCCCGAAAAGTTCTATGCTTTAAATGGTATGCTCTTCTGCAGCTTGCAACCTTCAAACTAAAATTGTCTTCTCACTGTGACAAAAAGCAACCTCGGGGCCAGCCGCTGTATTGCCTGCACGTGCTGAGAGAGTCTAAACAGTAATGGAAAACGAAGTAGGTAGTATCCTAATGTGTAAGGTAGAGCCTAGCTTAGCAGATAACAAAAATAGAAAGACAAACCTTTAACCAGATGCACTTTGAATGTGCACATTTAGCCCCTAAAGGTACAAATTAGCCACTGCAGATACTCTACCTGCTCCTGTGTAGGGATGGGAATTGATAAGATTTTATTGATATCAATGCTATTAACAATTCTGCTAATTGATTCAATTCTTTAACGAATCCCTTATTGATTCCTGCAGATATTCCACGTGAGCTGGCCTGTACATTTTCAGTGGCAACAATGTCAAACACACGTCACAGCATAGATAACTGCTTCTGCAATTTGCTGGTGTTTCCACTCACTTCAGGTTATGCAGTAGGCACCTTTTGTAAAAAATTAACCCATAATTTTGACTGCTTCTGTGAACCCTTTCAGTGGAAGGATTGATAAGGGAATTGATTAGCAAAAAGACTCATGATATCAATTATTTGATGGGGCTGTTAATGATTCTCAACTGGAATTGGTTTTCAATTCCCATCCCTTCCCGTTTGGTCCATCTAATCTTTTAATGACAGTTTGAGCAGCTAAAATAAAGTGGAATTTGATCTTTTGGATACAGATTTTGACCATTTTTATGTTTCGATCGAATGTCATATGGGACTTAAATAAATGGCACCTAGAAATGTGAGAATACAGACCTGCAGTGTGAATGCAGCAAATGTGTAGAAACACAAGAAACAGGTTCAAAACACATATATTCTTCTTTGGGTGAAGGAAGTCATTTTACCTTGAGCGACAAGTATTCATCTGGTGCACGATCATTGGACTCGTTGGCATCAGTGACAGCGGGAGGAGGTGTTGGGAAATCCGGACTGGACGACCTGTCTTTTGTTTGCACTGCCTTGCTGCTGTTCCTGCTAGAAGCTGATACAAATGGACAGCAAAGGCAGACTCTTTCTATTAGTCTGCTTGCAAAGAAATTTCCCACTCAGGAGTTTGAGGACAAAGAAAACAAAGGAGCAAACAAAAAAAACAACAACTATGAAGGCTTACCTTTCCTTTTCGCGCCATTCTCCACATCCCTTTTTGAAGAGTATTTCATTGTGCGGTTAGCATAGATGTTCCTAGCATCTAGTTCTCTCTCCTTCTCCTGGATAAAGAGCACACAATGCAAAATGTGACTTCTATACCCAATACCAATGAAATTATAAGTTTGTATGTTCCTGGGTATAAGACCTTAAGTTTATTTGTCAGTCGTTCAAGCTCCTCCTGCAGGGTCCTGACTTCTTCCTGAGTGCTGATGGTCTTCTTCTTCTCTGCAGCCAGCTGCCTCTGGAAACTGCTGTTGCTCAGCTCAGCGCTCCGCTCCAGCTCCTTCATGAACACATCAACAATTTCACTCAGTACATCGAGGGAGTTTTAGCTACAGTCACTTTACTTACTCCAGCCTCAAAAACGTATAAGCTAAAGAAGATGAAGTGCAGAGATGCAACATTTTAGAGCAAATAAGACCAAAGAAAAGTATGATATTTAAGAGGAATCTGATATTTTGAATCTTTAGTTAACTTAAAGATATATGCGTATAACCTTTATCTTTCTTTCTGCCTCCTGAGCTCTCGTCTTCTCTTCTTCCAGGCAGCGACTCAGCTCTTCTCTTTCTCCCAGCTCTCGCTTCATGACCAGTTTCTTCAGCTTTGCAATGGTGGCCTGACTCCTATGCAGCTGCTCCTCACTGTCTTTATATCGCCACTCAGCTGCCCGCTCCCGCTCTTGAGTCCGCCTGAGTCTTTCTCGCAGTACGTGCACCTCGTTGGAGTGGCGTGCCAGCAGCTGGGAAATCTCACTTTCTGTATCGTCGTAGCGCTGCAGGGCTTTCTCTTGACGCACTTGAAGCTGGAGAAGATATTGAAGTTTAGGATGACGTATGGCTAGGTTTTTGAGAGGGGAATTTTACTGTACAGATTCATATGCCTAAGAAGCTGAGACACTGCGTGAAATGTTAATGAATGTGTGAATGTGGCCCAAAGAAAAGATTTGTAATGTATAAACTGATGAACATCTATTTTTGTAAACTCACATTCTTAATTTGATGCCTGAAAAATGTTCCAAAAAAGGCTTGACAGGAGCATGTGTAAAGTAACAACACTCTATAGGCTTGTACTTCTTGAGCGGTTTAACAGTACAGGGTTTCTGTTCTCATATTTTTAACTTCATAATGCATACTGAATGGGAGGCACGTCTGGGCTGCATGAAGGCCAGGCTGGTATTCTCAATCCTCAGGCCATTCAGCTGTTTCTGATGCAGAATGTGTCTCTGCAGTGCTTTACTGATAAGCAAGAACATACCTACAAACAACATTGTCTGCATAGAAGGACAAGCTGCTCTGGAACCTAGGGTGTCGATGGTAGAGTTTGATAGTGCACTTGGTCAGTAATCATCAGGTAGAAGGTTTGAGCCCAGCTCCAGCTGTCACATGGCGATGTGTCTTTTAGCAAAGCACTTATACCCAAGTTGCTCCCACTGCTGCATCAGTGGCATGTGGGCAACAATGTGTTAGTTGATACTGATGTCAAACTGACAAAGATACTCCAACCATCAGTGTGTGAATGTGAGAGTGAACAGGTAGATACGACCTGCAGTGTAACGCTGCTTGAGCAGTCAAAGAGCCTACAAAAGTGCAATTTAAGCCCAGACTCATTTACCATTTACCAGAATCTGAATGTGCCTCTGAGTATAAACAGTGTCTTTAACTAATGTGCAAGTTACCCATACCATGGGCGCCAAAAATCCCTCAGACATTGGCTTTTGAACAATGCTATATGAACAGTTAAGATGCCCTATTGTTCAGCTTTGAGGGCTTGAAAAGTTTGACAATAGCACACTTTTATACTAAAGATCTAATAGACCTACTGTAGATGCCTTGTGCAGTTCTGGATGTTGCTGAATGGCTTTTGCTTTGCATGGTAGAGTCTTACGTTACATTTGAAGATACATCAATGAACTGTATGCAATTTCAACAGTTTTCTGTGTCTGGAGCCCATGTTATAACATTCATCACAGAATGATGTCGGCTTTCAATACAGTGATCAGGATCAGAGGTCATGGGCATTCAAAAATTGATTTTGACCTTGCCAGAGTCGCTTAATCTTTTGAAGATAAAATGGGTTGTAGATGGTGAAAGTCTAAAGTCAGAGTTGCACATGGAGAAATGTTCAATAACTTTTGGCCTATTTGCCCAAGCAGTTTTTTTAAGTAGTGAAGAACTTCCAGCCTCTTTTTTCAAACAACTTCACTATTCAGAGGAGCTTCGTTTATAACCAGTCATAGTTATACTACTTGTTATCAATTAACCTACTTACCTGTCTAAAGTTACTATTTGTTTTTAGCATTTCGCAACTTATTCATCCTGTACTGTCCAAATTCCTTTGGAGAAATTCTGGGCTGTTTTCAGTTGAATTTGTGTTAAATTATTTGTAAATCACTGTATTTTTTAAATTGTTTTACACATCATTTTACTTTAGTGTTTTGGAATTGTGGTTTCAAAGGCTTATGTGTAAACTTAACAAAGATGCACTTTGAATAAGTTTGTTTTCTTGGACACAAAACAGCATCAGTTCTGACCACCAAACTGGGTCTTGTCTACCTGTCTGAGGATTCGATTCTCCTTCTGCAGCTCATCAGCACGCTGCTGCAGCTCAGCCAGCGAGTTACGCAGGTCGTTGATCTTCAGCAGACGAGCTGAAAGCATCCTCTTAGTCACCAGGTCCAGGTCTTTAGGGGGTGTGGACTCCTTGCTTTGTGAGCGCACGCCTTTACGATGCTGAGGTTGGCCACCAGGGCGCAGTGGGCGAGAGAGGCGGAGTCGACCTAATCCACCTGCATGACAGAGAGAAAGAGACATGATGTAGAAAAAAATCAAACAACAAGGATGGAGAGATTATTTTCATCTTTACAAAAAGTGCATCTAAGGGGATATTTCTGAAGTACACAACCAGTGCTTTAGAAGTGGAGCAAATGTGATAATGTAAAAAGAAACACATTTATATCATAATTAGCTTGTTGTTGAGGACTTTATATCAACTCAAACAGGTCTTAACTGAATAAAAAAGTGTGTCAGTTTGTTGTCCAGTTGGTTAAAATCTGCATAATGCTGCCACCACCTGGACAATACAGCAAATTTGCACTTTTTATCAGATTTTCAGGTCTAATCATAACCCTTTTCTGCTTTTTATACCTGTCCTGTAGACCGGGCTACCAGAATTCCTCTTTGTCCTCATCCCTCTATGGTGAACAGGGGATGGAGTCCTGGACCTGGAGTACGGAGGCAGTGAGCGATCAGAGGGAGACTCACTGTCATAGTCGTCTGAGTAATACGACCGACTGCTTCTCCGTCCCTCTCTATCTGACATCTTATCTCGATCTGGATCCGGATCTGGATCTGAATGCCGGGTTCTGGTTTTGGATCTGCTCTCCAAACCATCTGATTTTTCTTCCACATCCTGGTTGTTCTCTTTAAGGTCCTTTTTGTGTTTTGGGGAGGATGATTCTGAGGATATCTTCTTTATACTCCTGATAGACTGGCGACTATGATTGAGGTCTTTGTTGTCTTCATTGAAGTCTGTTTTGTATTCTGACTCCATTTTGTTACCTGAAAAAGAAAATTGTACAAATGAAATGAATACACACAGACAACAGGAAAGAAAGATGTGATTTCTATTCATACCATGTTTTGAGCTTCTATATAAAAGTGACTAGGGTTTTCTTTTACTCTACATATTAAAGAAAACAGATCTCATAATAAATCCAAAGCAGGGATCGAGGTCAGTGACCAGCTAGTTTCTCTCGAGCACTCTGTGTTGAATGTCTTGGTCACTTAGCGACAACACCCTTGAGGTGGAATTTTCCATGAGGCTGAATGATGTGTGTGATATCACCTCTTAATGCTACAGCTGCACACAGAATACACAAGACACTCATGTCTGCCCTACTGGTTTCATTAACAGCCAGATTTGAAACGTTTCTCTAACAGGCGTGCATATACACAGATTTTTAAGGAGAAAATAAATAAACAACAACAAAAACAGTTTGATAAATGTGTTGATCAGTGAACTTTTTTAAATGATTTTAATTCTTCACCCAGCATCGTTACAAAAGGTACAGCTGTTGTGAATGTTGCTCTCTGAAGTTATAGATCTATTCTTTACAAACAGAAAGCCTATATTTATAATTCTACTCTAGAAATTCCCTTTGGTTATGAGCCCATGTGACAAATACACAGCACACGCAAAGCACAGAAATAGATATCAGAGTGACTATTGACACTCTTTAGTATTTGTGTTGATAACAGGTTGGGTCAGTGTACTTGTCTGGTCATTTAATCTGCCATGACAATAGCTCTTGATAAGAGTGTTTCTATGGTGACACCAGTACACAAAGCAGCATCAACAAAAATAGACAATGTCTAATTGTAGGTCAATTAGGGCAGACAGACCTGAGTAAAGTGTGAGTGAGGTTTCTCTCTTTTGATAAGAGAGGAAAAGGATACCAAACCTAGAAAAGATATGATACTGACATGAGGTATTTGTACAAAATGATAAGTTGAAATGGTGAGTTCTCTTCTTAAATTCATTCTAAATAAGGCAATGTCAGAAATTACAACTCAATAGCACTCAATTGCAACTGTTTTTGTTCATTGTCTTGTGAGCTTGCATAACCTACCAGCCCTCTAAATATGTCAGTGTTTACATAAGAAGGTTTTATGCTGGCACAGACAACTTGACGGTGTTATCTAATTGTGATGGCAGTTTAGTTTATTTCAATAATAAAAATAATCTTTCTCTGAGAAGTGCATCATAACAAAAAATATAGTTTATATGTTGTTAATGTGTTTAATGGGTGGTCCGCTCCTATGTATTTATATTTTTGTGTTAATGACATTGTGCAGATTCTGCTCAAATAAGTCTTTGTGTCATGAGACCTAGCTTTTCTGCAGTTTTTTTCTGCATTGTAAAAAGACATGTATTTGAAGCACTGATTGCAGTCAAAAATAGATTCCAGTCCGTATCACTTATTTTTCTATACCTATTAAAGTCAAGGTCTCAGTTCATTCTTGCAGTATAAATTCATTTAGAAAAAGCTGTTTAAAGTATGAGGAAAACGATGCTCTTTTCACTCACCGCAAAGGTCACATTATTTGCAGATAGTCTGTGTTGTCTTCATTCTTTATATTATCTTCTTGGTCGAGCTGGTTTCTTTTGTTTCTCCAGTTATCAGTTCAGCAAAGACATTACGTCTAATATTGAAGAAAACATACAAAGATGTAATCAATGACAAATAACAGCAGTTGCACTGACTTTCTCGGCCTCTCCTGAGTGAACGATCAGGCTGGATTACAGAGCCGTCTGTTTCTGACAGCTGCATTGTTTAGAGCCTCACGACAAGTAATAGAGCAAAATAAAGCTGGAGTATGAAGACAACTTCACATTTCTGTTTATTTTTAATACGAAAAAGAAGGACAAGTAGCTGTCCCAAAAGGATCTGAATAGCCCTTACAGAAGTATGTGTTAGTCTTTCAGAAGCACATAAAGCTAACGGTAACATCCAGACTGATATACTCAATACAGTAAATTATGCTAGCTTAGCACAAACCCTGTCATCAACAGGTGGGTTTTGTCTCAACGTTACCCTCGATGTTTGTTGGCACAAACCTGTCTATCTCCAGCGTTTACTCTTTTCTTCCCACGTTGTCCGGTTTACTTTATAATTAATATTATTTATAGAGCGTCCTGTCCAGGCTTGGTCAGCTACTGTTAGCCTCGGTGACTAGCGAGGGAGCTAGCATGAGCTGACGCTAAGTATGGTTCAGCCACGAACGCCACGCAGTCCTCCGTTAGTTTTTGGAAACAGAGGTCATCATAATGTAGCAATGAAGCTTCGTTTTGAAATGATCCAACGTGGGAAGGCAATACTAGGAGGTTGTGGACGTCAAGATCGTGTTTATGTCCACGCCTGGAGGGTTGCTCCAACTGAGCAGCTGACGCCGCACCATGGCAACACCGTCTCCCTGCCGTGCCGATGTTCCGCCACTAGAGAGCGCTGTAGCTCGGCTTCTGCGTGCTGCAGCGCTCTGTAATACAGTATGTTAGCTATAATGTTTATTTTAGTTGGCAAAGGTGGACAAAATGAAGTAAAAGTAGAAGGCCATAAAATTCATCTACAAAGCAAACGTCAAAATTCTGGTTTGTAAATACACAAAAGAAACAACTTGTGATTTTTTTAATTTTATTTATTCATTCATTTTTAAAATTGAGGTCAGCAGTTCTCAAACTTTACAGAAGGCACCATTTTGATATCCACGCAAAGTGCAACACAGAAACTTGTCCATCTCTAAGTATTTCATAATAATAAAATAAAATTTGTCGGATGGCCATTATACTAATTAAAGCTGTCGATCTGATGGTGAAAATAAAAATAAAAAAAGAATACGTCATGTTTTGAACAGAAACTGTGGATAATAATTAATCATAAAATATTATACTTTTCCTCTTGAGCATAAGCTTTGACATTTCAATATACAAGTTAAATCCAACAATTAAAATACAGTTTGGGAAGAACTTGGCTATATGCATATGAAATGTTCCAGTTAAATTTATATGATTTCCTTCATAATTCAAAGATTTACTTTAAGATCAGTTATAAGTGATGGTGTCATTAGGTTTGATATTCAAAGTCTATTTCCCGTTATCATGAAAAATTCTCAGTGTCATTCCTAAACATTGTGAGGAAGCAAAGACTATTAAAGGTGTTAATGTTTCATACTCGTGCTGTAAAATGTTCATTTGATATTGATATCTGTAAATTGGAAACCAAATATTGTGTACAATTTTAGATTGAAATTAAATGATTTTATTAGAAATGCCTTATTAAATAAATGTATTCCTCCTACTTTTAAACAGGGTCTCTCAAATTAAACATTTGGATATAAATGATGTGTAATGAATTCAGTGCATGAAGGGGTGGATTTTACAGTACATCTGAACACCTTAAATATTATAAAAACATAATTGTCCTTGAAAACTTTTAGTAGTTAAAAGGATCATCATTATCTTCAAACAAATTGATGACACAATGTGATTTCAGTCCACTGACTTTTAGCTTAACTTTTGTATTTGAAAGCAATATTGCTGTTGTTCCAGATTATTTCCACAAGTGGCTAAAACTGAAGATTAAAACATAATTTCTGAGAGAGCAGAGCCATTATTTTGGTATTAAGTTCTACAAAGACTCCACAAAAGAATTCCTTAAAATTTTAAGAAATCACATCCTAAATTAGAGGTGCTCTAAATCGAAAGAATTCTAAAGTTTCTGAACCCCCTCTGCTGTTTACTCTGCTAACTATTTTTAAGATGTCTTTTTTTCACTAAAAAAAAATGACGAAATACATAATTCAAGTATTTGCAATAAACCTCATAGTGAAAAGTGATGAAGGAGGACAATCAAATGTTGTGAAAAGTGTTGATGTCTCATGGGCTGAAGTATCTCGTGCTGAATGTTACATAGCCCATTATCATTATTTTTAATTTAATTCATTGTTAATTAGTTGTTTGTATTATTGAGGCTACAAAGCACCTTTGTTTCCTACCTAGATATCTTGTACTTTGTATTTTGTAGAATAGCTATTTAAATTTTGATGTTACTGTTTTAAAAACCAAAATCAAATATCCAGTTGTTGTTTTTTTGTCTTTTTTTATATCTGTTTCCAAACGTGATATCCAATTACCAAAAGAGACACGGGCCTGATACACCTTCTTCCCTCATCAACAGAACTCCCATAAACAGAGGACTAAAGATCGATTTGAGCTACTTTTCTTAAAATATGCTTGCTGGAGGTTAGACCCACCTGCGTCAAGCCAATGGAGTTTACCCGAGTCCATGAAACACACGACTTATCTTTCAAAATAAGACTGCATCATGCCATAAAATTAAAACAAGACAGTGACTTCAACGAACAAGGAAATCCTAGAGAGGGAAAAAAAGTGTTGACAAGGTGTGTTTCTTTAAATGTGTAGCCTATCTGTTTATTTTATTTAATTCTAAGAAATGTTAAATTCAATGCCAACTGAGTTGAAGCTGCAAGGCCCTCAAGAAGAATCCAGAATAGTATTCTAGGTTAGACATGTTCATGTTTATTCAAAGTAGACTGTGATTGAGTGGCTTTTCTGTTGGCCTACCTCTTGCTTAATTATTTATTTGCCCTTTTATTTCCACATGTACTAAAATAATATTCCCACACAACAATCTCGTACTTTGGCTCGACTCTGTGTTTAAAGTGGTCTATAAATTATGTTGATTGATTGATTGAATTAAGGTGGCAGAGATTCAAGTCTAGTCAAAATTCTGTTTGAACAAAATAAAAACCTTCACTTTAACTAAGAGGAAACATGTCAAAACAGGTGTTAAAATTAGTACATGTTGAAATAGTACACGTTTAGAGGCAAGCTGGAACCTTCCAAGATTTTATTTAGTTTTGATGTCTATGTAAAACTGTTAAAGAAAAGTAGGCTGTATGAAAAGTATTAAACAACTTTTAAAAAGAAGCCAGATAGAAGCTTTTAACATCGCAGTAAGCCAATCACAGTGAGGAATTCGAATTGGCAGGTAGGATGGCCAATCAGAATATTAAGAGACGAAGACCTTCATTTTGTATGAACTTGCTGCGTTCCAGGCGACCTGTAACTCGGATATTTCCCAGTTAAAATCTCAGAGTTCCGACCTGAAAGCGTTCCAGGCAAAATACGACTTCGGTTTGAGCGCAAGGAATTCTGGTATGTAAACTGACCAACATGGCAGGCATTACAAGATTTATGCTTTATCAACTATCTCGTTTGAGTGAAACAGAAGCGGGGAAAAGGCGCATAATGTAGGCTAACAAGAAGCTTATACTTCACAGTGTCATTATTAAGAGGCTGCCTTATTGGTCAGGCAGTGATGTGACGTCACAAGTCGTAACTCGGAGTACGTCGATCTGGTACGAGTTCACGGGTCGAAAGTTGTGAGTTCGACTGCCGTTCCAGTGCATTTTCACGAGTTACAGGTGGGAAAATTAAGATTTACGGGTTGCCTGGAACGCATCACCTGACTGAATCACTTCTTTACAGGCTAAACCAGGAATGTCTTGTTGACATCGTTTAACTTTTTCTAAAACTCTATCTTTGATCCCTTTTCCATCTTACAAGCTTGTAATTATTTTACTTGAGACTTTCTTTGCACTCTGCGTTTCACATATTAAACTGCTAAAGGTGTAATATTTTGAAAAGCATGAGCGGAAGTCTTGTGACTTGCACGACGTCTCGGTGGATTGAGAATGTGCGGAGCGCCTCAGTCAGCTGCAGACGCACGCTGCTTTATTATCATGGCTCACTTTAAATATTGGAGACTCGTGTCATCACTTATTTAACACCACAGCCTGGAGTTTTTCAGCGCGGACGTATCAAGGAGAGGAAAAACGAGCCTTGCTGTCAACAAACATTTTGAACCGACGGGGTCTGACATTAATTTTTGGGATTAAAATGGTCATCAAGGTTTACATCGCCTCCTCCACTGCCTCCGTCGCGGTGAGTATTGCTCATGTTCAGGGTTGTAAAGGCCTTTATGATGGTTGCACATAAGGAGTAGGCTACATGTGAAAACTTAAAGCTCGTAAATAGACTGAGTAGTGTTCACTCTCATTATGTAACTGGGCTGTGAGTGCTCCTGTTGGACTGCTCACAGAGAAAGTAATCAGCATCACTCAGACAAGCTGGCAAGGGAGTCACTCATTGACTGAGATGCTCGTTGAGGCTGACTTGTTTATTTGGATAAGATATTAGGCGCCACAGCTTTGTAGAGGATGCAGTTTTAGAGTAAGGAGGGGCTGGTGTTTTTAAATTGATTTTACATGTCATATGTAGCCCCCAGTTTTGAATATAAGATACATAAAGGATGATAAAGAAGCAGCATGATATCAACACATTTCCTCAGCAGCCATGAACACATGAATAAAATCAATGCTGCTCCCACAAACACCAGAATAATTTTTCAAGTTCAAAGCTGTCTTTGAAGGCACCATCAGGAGCAGGTTATTGTGCACCTGATATTTTTTAAGAGGAACCTATAGCAGCCTCTGTTGTAAGCTGGCACACACAACACTGATGTACGGATGTTTGTAATCATGAATACATGTATTTATTTATTACTTTATACCTTTTCCACTGCATTAAAGTACAGTATACCAGATACACCTTTATATGGTTATTAAACTATATTTTGGCCTGTCTACAAATTTCCAACGTAAGGGATGCACTAGGGCTGGGTTTAAAAAATCGATTTAATCGATTTAAATAGATTTTCCTTTAACTGGTTCATAATCGATCCATAAAATCCAAAGATCGATCTTTTAACTTGGGTAGTTTTTCCTTCTCTGGATGAGCAGAGAAGCAGCCTGCGGTATCAACCCTGCTCCTCCCGTGTGATCAGCGTTTAGCGTTGCTTTCTACTGAACAAGATCTCATGAGATGTTACTGCAAACAAACATGCTGAAAGCACTATATGGGCACCACTGGCCAGTTTAAAAGCTGATGTTTGGATGTACAGTATTTTAGATTTAACAAGTACAAAGGAAAATATGAGTTGGACAAAAAACAAGTAATATGCAGAATATGCATGAATGCATATCATTAAAATATGATTAATGTAACTGCTTTGGGTTTAGTTCTTCATGTTAAAACAATTTTTAAGGATATACCAGGTCAAAAGGTCACTTTTTAAATTAACAGCACTATTTTAACTAAGATATCCCAGACTGAATAAATATCAAATTGAATCATGAATCGAATCGATTTGAGACATTGAAATATTGAATCGAATCGATCCAGAAAATCTGAGTCGATATCCAGCCCTCGGATGCACCTCCTCTAAAATACAACTTGCTTATCATGAAAACTTTTCTGCATTGTTTAGTTTTCAAACAAGTTGATAATGTGGTCCCCAAACATCTGGGTAAATTTGTCCAACGACAGGACAGTAACATAGTGACCAGGAGCTCAGGTGAATGAAAACTAAAAATTACAGATTGCTCAGATCTACAGTTGGAAGATTGCTTTCTATATCAAAGGCTGTTAAATCTGGAACACATGAACTACAAATCTAATGTCTTAGACCCAAAAGTTCAAGTGCTGGTTAAAATCAAAACGGAGCGGTCATTTTTTATATATTTTTTAAATTGGCAATTTGTGATTATCAAATTATGTTTTGTCATGGTATGATGCATTCATTATTTTTAATGTGTAGTGCTTAATTTTAGATGACACTTTTTTTTAAATGTACACTTAAAGCCCAGTTAAGGGCAAGTGTTGAAAATAACCCTAGCTATAATTCTATGAGCAGCATATCAGCTTCATGTTTTGTACTGAAACTGTGTCAAACTACATCATGCCTATCAAGTCAATAATTTAAATTTAGTTCCCTCTGTTGCTTGCTTCATTTTGAAAATATTTGCTCATACCATTCATTTGCAAACTCCCCCTAAAGATGTCATGAGGAGACATCCACCTCCCTTTATGATGGAAACTGTCTTTGCTGGGTTTAACGGTGCCTTCAGAAGAGGTTACTGTGAACACAAAGAAAACCCATTTAAATGCTTCACTCTTGTTTTTTTCTGGAAAGTTTGAGGTTTTATTTATGAAATAATTGGTTGTTTTTGATGGATAGTTTGCTTAAATAGACAAACTTTTATCACATCAAAGTTGTTTCACTCAACTTTTGACATTTGATAGACTTATAGATTTACAGTTGAATACAAACTGAAAAGATATCATGAGATGTGATACTTTCAAATATAATATGGCATACAAAACACTTTATCATCCCTATGGTGACATTTGTCTTGGACTCTAATTGCTACTCAACTGTTTTCTGCTTCCAATATCCTTATTGATACAAACGACAGAAACAAGAACATTCCACATGTGAGCAGAAAAGTACCAATTTAGACCAGAACTAGAAGTGCTCTGCTGGGGTGTCAAAAATGACATTTTAATCAGTGAATTGTGATGTGGTTGAAAATGAAGATGCATTGGTGCAGATACAGTCAATACTGGTTACACTTGCAGAGGCAACTTTCAAGCCGCAGTTTCAGTTTTTGTTTCTGAGAAAGAATAAACAGGTAGTGGAAGACTGGACTGAAATTTATTTATTTTGGTTGACAATGGAAAGACATTTTTTGCTGCTGCAGTTGATCTCTAACCTGACAAGTCAAATGGACAGCTCCATATATTTGCCACAGAAATATTTCACTAGTTCATCTGGGTAGGAGCCCTTTGACTTTGTTTTCAGGGGCAGAACGTTAAAAAAAAAACACAAGCTTGTGATTGGACAATCGTTTGGCTCATAACATTCATTACAGACCAATCCACATCAAGCAGGGTTGCCTCCTATAATGTAGCATACATAGCGGCTAATGTAGCGGCTAATGGCTAACATCCGTGAACAACAGTTCATGGATGTTAGCCATAGCAGCTAACTTAGCCGCTAACAGCTAACAACAGTTAATGAACGTTAGCCACTAACTTAGCTGCTAACAGCTAACGGCCTTATACTATCGTCTTACACTAAATTGTGCCATACAGATGATTCATTTAACACTTAGCCTATATGTGACATGAACCTCGTCAAAGACAATCCCTACAAGTAAACTTTGAGGAGGGCAGATTTCGCCAAGTTTCACTCGGTAGCCATGAGGACAATAAGCTAATCGGCATGTCCGTTCTCAATTTCTGGCTCTCAACTTCCGATTGTCATCACGTCTGCAATCTGCTGCTTCCGCCTCTCTTCCCTGATTGGGCCGTTAAGAATTCAGCCGAGTTAATTCGTAGGACAACGGAGGCTGGCAAGACGGACTTGCAGGATTTCAGAATCAGGCAGGTCTGTCTGCTTCGCAAGGCTATGTCTAATAAATAAAATCCTACTTATCAAGCTGCTTGTTTTTTTATGCAAATAGTAGCCAGATGCAGAAATATGGAAATGGATTCAACCCCTTACTGGATCGTGATGCATCATGATACTGCGTCAATTTAAATCTTGAACTTTACCATCATAATCAAGTCTAATCATGAGAATAGTGAAGATGTACATAGTGCTCTGAAAGTGCAATTCTCCAAGACATTTCCAAAAATCCGGAAAACTGCTCTATACTCACAAATCAAAAATTCTTTATAAAATTCTGGAGCCACATCCTGACCACCATAGTAATCAGATGTCTTGTGTCATTTACTGAGTACATAAGCAAAATCAGTTGAGAACTTATTGAGGTATTAAAATATCGATAACTTTCCTGTCTCTTAATATAAATAAATCCTTGAAAAATCCTGGATCCCCAACCTGATTTGAATCACCACCAACTCTTACATCTTCCATGCGCCATGACTAACACCTTTTGAATTTCATCAAAGTATGTTCCGAATATTTTTAATCATTCATTAAAAAAAAAACTAAAGTGCCAGCAGAAACATAACCTATTTGGAGGATGTATAGCAAAACAATATTGCACATTATTCATATTGTACAACTCTGCACAAGACACAAATCATATCAAAGAAAAGTTAAGAAGTCTGACTCTACTAAATAACTCATACAACATTAACAAAGTCTTCACAGGCTTTTAATAGAGGTGGGTACGTATCTTAAAAAGTACAAGCTGGGGATTCATCAGTGCCTGCTAAGTTGTGAAGATGTATACCCAAATTGGAGGACTTGAGACATGCCCAACAATACCCAAGAGCATGCCTGAAAGCTACAGCTCAAATGTACAAATGTTGTAGGAAGAGGCTTTCAGTCCCGCCCATAATCTTCAAGGCAGTCTGCTCAAGACATGAAAAATGAAATACTTTTAGTCCTGAATTCCTACAGTAACTCTTGGAAACTTATGAGCCCATGCTTTTAGAAGAGTTATCTCATAACACTCCCATGAATTCTAAAACTCTTAGGTAATGGTACAAATGAGTAATTTATTTATTTTATCAAGCTGTAGATGAGAGCAGAACAATCTTTTGAGGGTTTACAGAGCAGTTATTTTTAACTATGACACATACATTCAAAACTCATACTCTCCCACACTAACACAAGGAGCACTGGGCTGCATGCTCCAGCAGGCTGACCAATTGGGTCAGCTATGTGAGTGTGGCGCTCATGTGAGTTTAATTCAGTCTGAATGATTTCAATTGAGTTACAAGTCATTGAATAAATAAGATACCTCAGCTGATTTAAAGTGGAGTTCATTTGTTAAAAAAGAACAATAGTTGGAGATAAAGGTGTAAAATGTAATGAAGGGATACCATTTGTGGTTTTCTGCCTCTGAAAGTTATACAAGTGCCAGTCAGACCATCAGGGTGTAGAGACTGTTAAAGAAAAGAGCTGGGGTTTTATTATTTTACTTGGAAATCTTAAGGGCAAGGGATAAATGGGATCCAAGACCTTGACTTCTGACTAGGGATGTCCCAATAAGCATTTTTAGACCCCTAATCCTGAACCAGATCCGACTTTCAAGTAGTGAGTACCTGCTGATTCCAAGCATTATTCATGCTTATCTAGACATGACAGCTAATTGATGTTTAAACTATAACCTCAAATTGAATTAGATTTAACTTAATTAGTTCATTTTCAAGTAAGTCTGATCCTTTGTGTGAAGTGTGAGAGTGTTTTGAAAAATTGTGTTCCAAATGAGGAATGATTATGAGGCTTGTTTCGTCAAAACCTAATGATTTCATCCTTGGGTTATGGAAAACATTTATATAAAGTGTGAAGTGCATCCCTCAAAGTTCCTCTGAGATGATAAGTTCACAAGCAATGCATGAACACATGACCTCACTGCTTTGACCTGCTGCTAGGGATGCACAATATCATCTAAGCAAAAATGGTATTGGCAGATGTCAAAATTTTGCTGAAATTTACTGTCAATATATTGACATAAAAACTGGCCTAAATTATTTGGTAAATTAGCTGTAATATTGTCAAAATGTACAATTTATCCATGATTGCTTACCCAATCATCACCCAATGTGCACTATTGTAAATTAAAGGTATGAAATAAGAATAAAATGTTGTTTGTCTTGCTTTACATGTGTTTCTAACACAAATACACTGTAACCATAAAAGGAACGAGTTCATATAGTGAAGAAGAGACTTTGAGCTCTTGACACAATCTAGAAAAGCACTCGGGGAGCGCAGACCTTCACCAGCACCACAGTCCACATCCATATTGTGATTTTCATCTTCAATATAAGTCTTACCTTTTATTTGATCTAAATATATAGATTCCTTGACCATGAAAACATACCATTAGCAATTGGATTCATAACGATATCGTTTTTGGTTCAGTAGTTATTCTAGAAAATCACATTTTTCGTCATAGTGAGTCCAGATGGTGAACTGGATCACTCCCAAAATCGAATCATTTGTTCCTTGTCCCAGTCCGGACATTTCCTGAAAATTTCATCAAAATCCATCCATAACTTTTTTGAGTTATGTTGCTAACAGAAAAACAAACCTACAAACTAACAAACAGACCAACAAGCTAACAAAAAACAAACAGACGCCGGCAATAACTTAGCCTCCTGTGTATATCACTATCAGTGATCATGTGTTTGGAAAAAATGCAATATCTAAAATCTTTACCTACTGCCTTCAAAATCTGGTAATCCCATCATTGAGTCAGATTTGATATCAACAGAAAGTTTAAAGCAAATCCCTCACAGTTTTTGAGGTATCAGGTTCACTAGCGTAGGATGGCCGTAAGGGTGTATCTTTGAGTCAGCAAGATCATTTGTGTAAATGATCCAGAAAATTACTTAAATCATTTTTGAGATATTGTGTTCACAAGACCAAAAGTGAAAGATTAAAAGAAAGCTCCATTACACTGATCTTTAACCGCTTGTCAGAGCTGTAGTTTTAAGAAAATCTTTCTAAACTTTCCTGAGGTGTTGGTTTCACAAGAGTCTGACAGACCAACAGTTGGACAGACATAACACCTTCGCCATGGACTGTTGCTGACATTGAGGCATAATTATGAGCAGCAAAAAGACGGACCCTGGAGGATCATAATCATCATCTAAAGACCACAGTGTCCCATAAAATGAGCAGTCCACAGGCGAACAACAGCAGATTAGTGGGGCGTAAATCATCAACACAGAATGAATGGAGGGCAAATTAGGTTAGCCCCCATCCCCTCTATGGTTATGTAGGCTAAGTCCCTCCAGATTCAGCATTATTTACTTTATATTTTCCAAACTGTTATTGGTCATCCATTAAATTTATTGCTAAAGTATATGATATGAGCCATGATAGCAGGCTTGCAAACCACAGTGTTCCCTCTTCTTTACAATGAAAGAAAACCATTTTTGTTTGTAGTTGTTGAATAAAAGGAAAAAGCTCTTTTGTTGCTCCAACAAATACAATTTGGCATTGTTCCTTCTGTCAGACCAAATGTTATTTATCTAGCATTTCCCCACAAGCTCTCTGTCTCCCCTTTGCCCGTCCCTGTCTGAGTCTGTAGGATTAACCTCAAATTAATCCCCGCATTTCGGAAAGTACTCTCAAGCAATGCGTCATATACTGTAATAAGTGTTTGTATTGTCTCTAATCCAACATAAGCACACACATACAAAATCTGAACACATTCATCCCCTGACACGCACTCTGGCTCACCCTCACCGGGGGCACCTCCTCCATTATTTAGGCTCTCACTGCCTGCCTGTCAGCTCAGAGGAAGGTCGAATCATTATAGTATATTGGAGAGCAGCCATGTGATGGACTCTTACAATGATTATACAGTTTAAACCATTGACCAGCCTATCTTTGAAGTGTATTTTTTTTATCAGTGAGAGTTGTTTGGTTCTTTTATAGCCACACAACTAGAAAAAACTATTATTTTTGTGTCACAGGGGTGTGTGTCTATAACAGTTTGTGTTGAACAATTGTTTACTGTCTTCAAGCTGAAACAATGGCTCCTTTGTGGCCTTTTATTGCATCATAAAATGAATGGGCACAAAGTCCATATTTACACACAATGTTAAAACTGAGCTATCAGTATGTTTTGACCATTTTAATTAAATGTGCATGTTTGCAAAAATCAACCTATAATTAACCTGTTGATGCTGTCACTCTGTGTTGATTGAGGAATGCTTCAGTAAGGCTTCTCATGTTCTTAAATGTTTGTAGTCTGGATTTGGAATATGCCCCCCAGGAACATCACTCATCACACTGACCTTGTTCTTCTAAAATGTTATCAGGTTATCCTTAAATCAAAGTGGACAGTTGTGTCAAGTTTGGAAAAAAAAAAAAACTCTTAGAGCATTCTTGTGATATCACATTTTCAAGAAAGGACCAAACATGATGACCCATGAGTCTGACTTTTGAACCATGAGCTCCAGATACTAAACAGATTAAATTTGAGTAAGACTGGATATTTGTAAAAGTTTGAGGAAAATGTCTTGCTCTTGATATACTGCATTCACAAGCAAGGGATGAGCTTGAGCTGCTTGATTTTTTTTTACAAACAACCCTTAAACTCATCCATGAGTTAAAATTGTATCCATTATTTATTCCCCTTTTGCCTTTCAAGGTTGTGGGGGGACTGGAGCCTATCCCAGCTGACAGTGGGCAAGAGGCGGGGCAGACCCTAAACCGGTCACCAACCAATCTAAGGGCCACATAGAGAGACGGACAACCATTACCACTCACACCCACACTTGAATGTCATTTTAAAGTCGCAAATCAACCCAATGAGCATGTTTTCTGTGGGAGGGAAGCTGGAGTTCCAGGAAGGAACCCTTACATGCATGGGGAGAACATGCAAATGCAGCAAGGTCCTCAACCAGCAGCCTTCTTGCCATGAGGCACGTGCACCACCAACTGCACCTCTGTGATACCCTGAACTAATATTGACATACATGTATTCAAAGTTTGAAGGAAAATCTTAAAAAGCAGACCTGGAATATCTTATCACATGAACGAAAGGATGAACATGGGGCTCAGTGACCTTGACCTTTGACCTCCCAAATTAAGTCTGTTCATCTTTGAGTCAGAATAGGCGTTTCTGCCAAATTTGATGCAAGTCCCTTGATGGATTCTTGAAATATCCGTTTTCAAGCAGAGAGCACACAGAAGACCCAATGATTTGAACCTCTGACCTCTACACTACCCTCTGTTTTTAATGGGTATATGTCTCTCAGAAATTATCGTTCCCTCTTGTACATTGTTTCATAATCTTAGTGACTATTTTATTAGGCTACTATGGAACTACAACTGTGGTTTGACTTAGCAGCAGCTACCACATATCCAATGTTTAACATCTTGTTGTGTCCTCTTGTTTGAGATATTATTTTAATCCAAGTTGGTCCTCATTGCTGTGGCATTAGGGTAGGAATTATTCATGAAAAAAGAAAACAGAATAGCTTGCAGTAGGGTCCCCAAACATTTTTGTAGTGCTTATTAATAGTTTGTAAGTGCCCACCCTTTTAAACACATAGTAACTTTGAAAATCAAAAGATAAGCAATATCAGATGCATTTCATTATTTAAATATTAACACATTAAAATCTGGTGTTTGTGTGCTCATCACAACCTTGTATCAGGCATTAATCTGAAACCAGAATTCTAAATTCCATACATGTCTGGCCTTGGGAACCAAGAAGTGTCAAATGCTTGCTCACGTCATTGTTTTGGATTAATTCCTGCACCACACTATTCATATGTAATTATTTTAGCCTCTTTTTCAATTTAGTGTCACACAAAGGCAGAATGGCTTTTGCTAGTTATCGGTTTAAGACTTGTGGACTGTCTCTGTTTTTATGACCTTCTCATCCGTGGGAGTTTTCTGTTCTAAAATTATCTCTGTTTTTCTTTTTCCCCCAAAAGTATTTAAAGACACTGTCACACTCGAGCATCCCCAAAGCGCAGAGACAATACCACAGGGATCTGTTAGACTCATCTTTAAGAGGAGGAGTGGTTCTCAGGAATGAAATATGCTGAAGCTTGGACTCCCACACTAAAGCATTTTCTTTAGCATATGACCATGAAAATAAACAAGCATGTGACTTCTTCTGCCTGACAGAAGATGTTTTTACATCAGCAGAGAGGGTTACCAGGTTGCCAGCACTGATTGAGCAACATATCTGTGAGTCCTTATCTTAAATGATAAAAAAAGATATTCGTAAATAATCAATTGATTCATTAATAGATAATTATTTAAGCCTGGAATATGGTCAACAGTGCTGATGTGATTAAAGTTCAGGGCATCCTGTGGATTAAACAACGTCAACTTAAAGATTTCAATCCTAAGCTCCTTCACTAATCAATAATCCTTTTAAAGTCACAACTGCCCATAGAGGCACTACACAGGGAACACATAGACTACACTACACTTGAGTGAGAGTGAAAGAGAAACCCTACTGGGTCTCAGTGGGTGTCATCTTACAGTGTAATATTACAGGAGTGTATTTAAGATCCTATCAAGAGCAGCGTGGGTGGACAGGAAATATGATGTGCACATTTAACTGTAAAGTTCAAACACCCTTTATTTTAACACAAACAAGCATGAAAATAACACAAGATAACGCTTCTGGAAGATAAACTTTCCTGTGACCATTTCCCTTACCCCCCCTCATGTCTGGTTTTCTATCCTCCAGGTAAAAAAGCACCAGCAGGCAGTGGTGGGTTTTCTGGAGGCCAATCGAATCAATTTCCAGGAAGTAGACATCACCATGTTGGAGGAGCAAAGGCTCTGGATGTACCAAAACATCCCTAAAGACAAGAGGCCAGAGAAAGGCAACCCACTGCCTCCTCAGATCTTCAATGAGGATCACTACTGTGGGGTATGAGCACCCTCTGTTTTCAATGCTTCCTGTTGGTAGATCTGTACAATTAATTTACTCATTATGTTTACATGCACAGTTAAGTGATTTGTTAAAGCTTGCTTAGACAAATTAACTTAACCTCTGTCCTCATCCATCATACAAGAATCAGGGGAAGTCAATAGGATATGTGCCATATTTTACTAGTTAACAGGAACTTTACTGTTCACCTGACATCCAGAATTCCCCCAAGGGGATTAATACAGTATTTTATCCATCTATCTGTAAATCTGTGTATAAGATTAGCATGCTAAGCTTAGCTGTAAACCTGTTTTATGTTGAATAGTGAGTGTGCAAACAACTTGACAGCTCTGCATATTTTAACACACTATGCTTTACTGCAGGTATGATGAGATGAATGCTATTGTCACTTAGTAACAATAACGTCACACAACCCACAAGAGACAATAGCAGTATGGATAAAGTCAAATTCATTGATTTATTTTTGTTTTTAAAATGCATATGCATTGAAACAGACCCTTGCTTTTGGCCTACAACATGTACTTGCAGAATAATTCCACTTTTTCTACTTGCATGTAAACATGCTGCCTGTCCTGGGATTAATGTAGTTTATTTTATAGAATAATTTGACTCTTATGTAAACTAAGTGCTAACAATGTGGAGAGCAATCTGATGTTGAATGAGTTCATTCAGTCACAGTTTGCCAGTTTATGTCCTCTATGGAGTTTGCATGCTCCTCTGTAATCCTGTCCTAATCCAGTTTCATGGATGGGGCAGATTATCTGCTCTTCCTGCCGTCGCTCTCACTGGCCAAGGTAATCCAACATAACTCCCCAATGTCATGGTCACTGAATTATATTTAAAGCAACAGTATCTGGCAGGGATGTTTACTCCCATCCTTTTAAACTGGTACAGATTATGTAACGTTCTCTTTTTCATGTTTTTCTTTTCCCCCCAGGACTATGAAGACTTCTTCCAGTCAAAGGAAGACAACACTGTGTTTGCATTCCTCGGCCTGAACTCCAAACCATCAGTCAAAGTAAGGGAAGAATATAAGAGAGCTCAAAAACACAATAAATTAATTCGTAAAAAAGCCACATTTCCTTAGAAAGAGTACAAACTGCACATGGTGTCCAGTTAGCCTCTCAAAACTCCAAAATCTGCTTTACCATACCCCCAACTGGATCAGGAGCTGTATTTTAAGTCGTCAGCCTGCAAAACATTTAAAGCCTGTTTGTATTTTGTGTGTATCTGCTTTCCACACAAAGATCTGCTCCAAATTTGCATACTCATAGTTCTTGAGGGGCCCTGGTAGCGTGATGTTTGTGCCTGAGCACCCCATGCAGAGGCCAGATTCCTAAAATCAAGTGGCCCAGATTCAAATCTGGGTGGTGGATCCTGTCATTCTGTTCTCTTTCTGACTCCATCCAATGACCTGACCCTACAATAGAATAACAGAAGTCTTTAATTAGTTTTAAAATAACTATCAAACACTTTGAATGATTTTGACCCTCTTCCTGGTGAGTACTTTGAGAAACCAGGAAGCGATTCAGGCCTATCTTTGTGGATGGCACATAGAAATACACAAATAATTGGACCTTAGATATGACAAAATTAGCTTCAAATCCTGGCTGAATGAGATGCTTGATAAGACCAGCATTTCCTGCATTTACTCTAGGCCTGAGTAGTGCTATAACTAGAGTATGTTACTGCTTACAACCATAGCAGGCAGCAGCTGTTTGTACCTGCTTGGCCTCTTCCTCACATACTGCACTGCCCCTTGTAATATCAACCATTTTACCCTGCTATGCTTCGCTTAGCAGTCTTCACTCATCTTTTCATCAAATGTTCCACATGGTTAACCTGAAGTTGATATGTACCAGAGATTTTTTATTTCTCCTTCAAAGTAAAAGCAGATCTATGTGAACCATAAGTGAAGTGCACTTGACTTAAGAAAGTACAAATAATAAAGTAAAAGCATGTCAAAGGGTAATTTGTATAGAAAATATCATACCTAAATTGTCAACAGTAATTGGGCAACTTAAGCAGAGAACTCATGTGACTAAAAGATGGAAGACTAAAAGAAGGACTTTGACAAATCTGTCAAATAAAGAGAAGACATCTAGATGTAACTGAGGAAAAAACATGCAAAAGCTCAAAATAGTAAAACTCTTATAACTGAATAGTAGCAAAAAGAGACAACAGGTCTGCACACTAGGAGTTGCTCCAAAGTCAGTTTTAATGAGAGTGAAAGAGTATCACCAGGGATGTAACGTTTTGGGTCCTGCCCTTCATCAAAAACAAACAAATGAAGAAACACCTCCATTTATACAATCCAAAGGGCCATCTGACCATCATGTTCATTTTGCTGATGAAAGAAATATAATACAAAAGTGAACATTTATACTGTGAAGTTACTGTAGAAACAACATAGAAACTAGAAAAGCACTCGGAGAGCGCAGACCTCCGCCAAGCAGCACAGTTCCCAGACGGTGATCCGGATCAACACCAAAATTGAATCACTTCTTCCTCTTCCCATGCTGAACATTTCCTGAAAATTTCATCAAAATCCATCCATAACTTTTTGAGTTATTTTATTCACAGACAGACAGACAGACAGACAGACAGAAAGACAGACAGACAGACAAACAAACTCTCCCAAAAACATAACCTCCTTGGCGGAGGTAAATATCACTTAAGTATTTAGGTCATGCATGTCCAAAGTCCGGCCCGGGGGCCAATTGCGGCCCGTGTTCAAATTTTCACTGGCCCGCAGTCTCTGTTATAAAATCGATTATATGTGGCCCGCTTGCACCGTTGACTGCTGTATAAAATACTTGTGTACAAAAAGCCTATTTTACATTTCACCAGAAGATGGCAGTAGCACTGTGGCCACATCCTTGTGGCACTTGACACCTGACCTTTTGTCATCTTTTCAGCCCATCCCATTTCAAACATGGCGACTGTGGCTAAAAAGAGAAAAGTTGACAGCAAGTGCCGCCGATTCCAGAACAAGTGGAAATTTGAGTATTTTTTCGCCGAAATACGAAACAACTGTGTCTGCCTAACTTGCCACAAGACTGTAGCTGTTTTCAAGGAATTAAATGTCAAGAGGCTCTACCAGACAAAACATGCTAAATACGACAAGCTAACTGGGGACGAACGTGTCGAAAAATTGAAACAACTGGAAGCTTTTTTGAATGGAAGACATTTCATTAGATAGTAAGTGACAATTAGAGACAAAAGCTGAATGGTCGCCCCCTCACATTTTCACCTCACCAAATCTGGCCCTCTTGGCAAAAAGTTTGGACGTCCCTGATTTAGGTATATATACAAGGGTGTATACAAAAATCTGTATAAAATCAATCATCAAGTGTAGTATTTTTGAACAGTCACGCCCCAAAGCTGTGTTTGGGGTCTGAGCGAAGGGAGGTGGTCAGAGACAAAGGGACTAAAGTAAGAAATAAAGGTAGTGACAGATCTGGGTGTCAATTATAAATCTGTCCGAATACAAATATACAGTCTTAGAAAAAATTATTAGACCACCCTTGTTTTCTTCAATTTCTTGTTAATTTTAATGCCTGGCTCAACTAAAGGTACATTTGTTTGGACAATTATAATGATAACAACAAAAATAGCTCATGAGAGTTTAATTTAAGAACTAAGAACTATTCATTTTCCATGGTTTTCTTGATAATAACCAAAATTACTTAAATTCTTACATCAATAGCTATGGCATTGTACCGCCAAAAACACTACTTTTAAGCATTCCATGTTTTTTTTCTGTTTGCTTTAAACACATGATACACACAAGAGTTAATACTTGATTGCATTACCATTGTTTTTGATGACTGCAGCCATGCGTCTTGGCATGCTCTCCACCAGCTTCTGACATTGTTCTGCTGTCACAGCAGCCCATTCCTGTTGGACAAATTCAAACAAATTTTCTTTGTTTTTGGGCTTGTGGTTCTCCATTTTGAGTTTGATGATTTTCCACAGGTTTTCAATTGGATTAAGATCTGGTGATTGAGCAGGCCAAGGCATGGTGCGAATGTTGTGGTTCTCCATCCAGGCTTTAACTGACCTTGCCGTGTGGCAAGGGGCATTATCTTGTTGGAAAATCCAGTCATTGAGGCAGGAAAGAGTTTTCCAGCTGATGGAAGAAGACTGTTTTCAAGGGTAGTCCTGTACATGACCTGGTTCATTCGGCCTTCACACAATTGCATTTGCCCTGTTCCACTCAGACTGAAACAACCCCAGATCATGACTGATCCACCCCATGTTTTACTGTAGGGGCAAGACAGTCTGGGTTGTAAGCTTCTCCAGGCTTCCTCCTAACCAGTAAGTTGGCTGGAGTGGGCATCAATTCAAAATTGGATTCATCACTGAAGAGAACCTTAGCCCAATCATCAACAGTCCAATCCTTGTGGTCTCGAGCAAAAATGGGCCTTCCTCTGCCTTTCATTGATGAAGGGCTTCTTGCGTGCTCTGTGTGACTTCAAACCAGCTTCAACAAGTCGGTTTGAACTGTCCTTGCTGAACAAGTCACATTTCTCGACAGTGCCCACTCATTTTTAAGGTCCCTGGAGGTCTGGCGGCGATTCCTGACACAGGAGCGGATGAGTGCACGGTCATCTCGTGGGGTAGAAAAGGCGTTTCCTGCCACGGCCAGGTAGCAATTTGGTAGTGCCATGTTCAGCTTGTTTTTTTGTTGTAATGAGCGGCTGTCTTGGAGATCTTCAGTTTTTTCGCTACCTGTCTCTCACTCATGCCAATTTCCAGCAGTGCCAAGATGGCTGCCTTTGTGGCTTCACATAATTCTTTTGTTTTAGGCATTATGTGAGAGCTGACAACTTCTGAGTTGTGCTACGGCTTGAATGTAAGCAGGAAACCACTCTAGGCCTTTGCATGTGCAGTGCTGCTTGTGACATGAAATGGCCTCTTATATACCCTGGGAATCAATTAAGCTTAAAGGAACACTACACCCAAACAACGATTTGGCCTCATTTTCTACTCACCCTCATGCTGAACAACACTGTGGAGTAGTTTTGGAACATCTAGGATGCAGCCGGAGATCTGTGAGGATCCTCGCTGTCCACTGACATTGATATCATGACTTCGGTCAGAGCCCGAACAAACAGTGTCCTAAAAAGTCCACAAAAAGTCGGCAATATTCCTCCATACTGCTTGTGCACTGTAATCCAAGTGTCCCGAGCGGATAACGTCCACCATTTACTCGAAACGACATCATTTAGCACATGTTTATAGCCTAAACAGTACTACTTCGCATTTCTATGATACACTTACGGGTGACTACGGGAGCCGCGGCTGACCAAACCAAAGGAACGCGCACTCTGCAATAACTAGGAGCGTAGAACAAGAAAAAAGAACCCAAGAAATCCCACATTCTGCTGACCCCTCTTGTGTCTGTCCACGGCTCCGTCGCTCACAGCAGAATGTGGGATTTCTTGTTCTACGCTCCTAGTTATTGCAGAGTGACCATTATGGTTTGGTCAGCAGCTGCATTTTTTGTTGTGTTCATTGTATTATACGTTTAGTGGTACCAGATATTAGAATGAACAAGAAATTGAAGAAAACAAGGGTGGTCTAATAATTTTTTCCATGACTGTATCAGAGGTATCTCACTTTGAAGGGGATTTACATGGTTGTAAGGGTAGTTGAGGTGGTTCTAATTTACCCTTAACAACTATAGTGATAATAAGTTAGAGAAAACTGATGTCATATATTACTGCTGCAATTACATTGGGTTAAATTGATTTGAAAATTATATATATATATATATATATATATATATATATATATATATATATATATATATATATATATATATATATATAATCTACTCTGTGACATGTATGTATGCTACTGCGTAACAAATTATTAAACCACCCCCAATGTAAGGTTTTTGTTTGCCACAGTTACTCCAAATTAGCAGCGTTGATAATTACCAAAATAAGCTGTGCTTCTGTAAAGCTAAACCCACAAGGAGCTCTTTAACTAAATTATAAATTTTAAAGCTATATTCCTAATAATATTCTAAAACATAATAACTATTGTTATCCAAAAATCTTAAAATTAACGGTTTTCCGGAAGACTGAAAAATAGTAAAGCACATTACTATATCTCGAGTAAGATGTTAAGTTGAGTGTAATGCTTGATTAATTTATCAGGGCAGTCCAGTGAGTCGTCTCAAATTTGGGTATAAAAGATGAATTCTGTCTGAAAATCCTCGTTTCTGTTCAAACTGGTAACCATAAATTAACATTTTTAGTTTTAAACAAGGTTTTGAAATATTTATAAAAAAATTTTGGCAACACTTTACTTAAAGGTCTACTTTATAATACATTAAAAGAACATGCATAAGACGTTATAATGCATGTATAATGCTTCATAAGCATCATTATAATGGTGTATAACCATGTATAAGAACTTGTAACAAGGTTTAAGTATTAAAAGTGTGGACATAATGTATTATAATCAAGCCTCTATAATTTTTTATACCTGCATACTCTGTGCAGGTATAAAAGATTAAAAACAAAGGCTTGATTATAATACATTACATCCACACTTGTAATACTTTATAAACCTTGGTACAAGTTCTTATACATGGTTATACACCATTATAATGACGCTTATGAAGCATTATACATGCATTATAACGTCTTATGCATGTTCTTTTAATGCATTATAAACTAGACCTTTAAGTAAAGTGTTACCATTTTTTTTTTTTTTGATGACAGGTGGTCTAATAAATTTAGGCAGGACACACACACACACACACACACTCACTCCTATATATATGGGCGTGTGTTCATGTGTGTGTACAAAATGCACATTATACCAGTATATATATGCTATGAAAGATCTAGCATAATGTTTACCTATCTCTATATGCAGTTCATTTAATTAGAGGATTTTCTCTGGTTTATCCCAAATGCAACCCAAACACTGAAAAGAACAATACTGTGGAACCTTAATGCATGTCCCATGATAACATAGCATGTTCATTGTTAAAATAAATATTCTATGAAATGAAAAGATATTTAAATATGATTTGGTAATGTGGAAAGACAAATTTAGAAATAATTTCTTGAAACTTATGAAAGTGTATGACCTTGAAGGAAACAAGCCCTATGTATTCTGCGCGTTGATGTGTTGAAGCAGAACAGGATGAAACCACATGTTTTAAAAAAATATCAATGACATTCTCAGACAATATACTCTACATTTGAATTCAAAACATACTACATACTTAATTTGACATTAGAATCATCACTACCTGTATAACAGTGTTTGGTTCCAACAACATCTACAGCCTTTTCTCTTCTGTTGCTTTTCCCCCTTTTACCACATAGACAATCAACTCAAATCTCTTCAGAGGAATTCCCTCTCTATGTATTTTTTTGTTTGCTATTACATTTGTGCAGTTATGTTGGGTGTGATTCCTGGACTACTGATGAACAGTTTAAAATATACAGTGATCATTTGATGATCATACAATTGGAAGACATCAGGGGAACCTGTTTCTATTCATCAGTTTGAGAGATTAGATTTTCCCTCGGTCACATCCCTTGTCTATCTTTGCAAGAATATGATTTGATCACCAAGTAGTTAAAAGAGATTTGATTATGTGAGTCAAGAGGAAGTCACTGGCAGAATCGTTCTGTAACAATGTTATCTTTTGTCTTATGCAGTAGCATGTTATTTGTTATCCACAATGAAATAAAATTCTCTTTTTCCTCTTCCTAATATCTGCAGGACTCAGAGTCATAGCCCGGATCAAACACATGATGTCCAGGAAACCCTAAAATGTTTGGACAAACTTCACTTCCTGTTCTGCCACCATGCCAGCTTGTTGCCAAACTGCCTGCAGATGACACCCTTTGTGACCTCTCCTGACTTTTGAAACTCTATTTAGCCATCACCAGCATCTTCAAGCAGTTTGTGATCTCCAAAAGTAGTGACTGGAACAGAGAAGAAGACTTCTCTGTTTTGTTTTGTTTTTTGCTTTACACTCTTTGGCAGACACTGACAGTAGCATTAATTCTGTGCAAACTAAAAGAAATATGTAGCATTGTGTTGCTTTTGCATCAGTTGTAAGACTAAAACCCCAGTTTCAAGAGCGTGGATGATGTGTAAAGTGTGAATTTAAACAGAATTCAGTGATCTTCAAATTCTTTCAAATGAATACTGATAAGAATCTTTTATGTTGGAACTAAAGAACTTGTTTATTTTGGGGAAATACACATCCTGCAAGGTAGGTCTCAAAACGTTGAGACAGAAGCATGTTAACAACACTATATAACCATCTGGGGGCAGTATTAGTTGAATTATGGACAGTAGAATTCTTTCCCAACAATATTTAGCTTCCTTAGTTGTACTTGTGTCTCACAATGTAAGACAATCTGAATGAACCTCCCAGTATTGCCTAAATAGATGTGTGAGTCATCGGTGCCATGGGCACTTATGCCCTTGCACAGTCATCGATACTCACTTTTGAACTTTGCATTAAAGTCTTTCCCCTTATGTTGAGACACTTCCAGATTCTTTGAAATGTGTGATGATGTTATGGGCTGAAGATGATGAAATACGTCCTGTGGACAGTTTCACAAAGTTGATAATCTAACCCTTTATGAGTTTCATACCTGATCATGCTATTATTACCTGTTGCCAATCAACCTTCTTAGCTGGGAATGTGTTGGGTATTTTTAATTCACTTATTTATAAGTTTTTTTCTTGTGTTAGGTGTTTTTTTTTTAGCATTACACAACTCTTGAAGTCTTTTCTTGTCTCAACTGTTTTTGGAATGTGTTACAGGCATTCAATTCAGAACATGAGGATATTTTCAAAGACGTTTCCCAATATACAAACAGATATTTTTGTGCTGTTCAATGCATATAGATTCTAAAAGATTTAAAAATCAAGGTTCCTTGTTTCAACTCACACTTTACACATTTGACTCTTCTTTAAAACTGGAGATTGCACAATTAAGCATTATCCTGTATGTGGGCAAGCCTTAGTGTGTTTAATGTGTTTCCATCTCAGTCAGCAGCTGTAGATGAAGGCTGTGTAAAAAGGAGACTCGAGAGACTGCACTTAATGTACCCTGCAACAAATCAGCCTTATTGCCTGGCTTTGGTAGTGTGTCTTTGTGTTTACATGTGAAACAGGGAATATTCTCAGAGGGGCGTGTGACACTGCAGTTTACCACAAAGAAGATGAGACCAAATAATAGCAAGCATAACACACTAAAGGGATAAAATCCTAACCAGCATGCATAATGTATTACACTGCCAATATAGAAAATAACCTTATTCTGATAACCTCACTGCCAAACCTTTTGAATCAAAGGATAAGGCTGGTGTTATGCAATGCTAAAGGAATGATACCAACAAGTGAACATCAAATAAGCCCATGGGTTTTTCTATGGGTCTTAGGATTAGTGTTTAAAATAATTTCTGTGGCATAAAATTAAAAAGAATTAATAAGAATACAGATACAGCCATGTAAAAATCATGGCAGAGCTCATTAGCATAGCCTGTCGTAACCTTTCTACCCCTACAGATCCACACATTTCCAAAGCGGAGGGAAAAAGAGCTGCATCTGATCCTCTACAGCGATTACATTTTTCATTCTTTGGTTCAGCTCATATCAAATCTTTACTGAAGAGACACTCGACATGATGTGAACAGTCAAACACACCAGACTTGGGACCTTTTAAGTCTCTGATAAATTCTGCAGTTCTCCTTAGCTAGTTTTTGGCAACTGCCTTCAGTAAATTTGTACTTTGGGACATTTCAATGTTTTAGTGATGTAAAACAATAACAGTAAGTTTATTTTGACTACAGCTCTTATTTCGGGTCTCTGAAAATAATCTCAAGAACCCAATAGATTTTGAGACGGTGGAACAGACAGTGCTAAAATGCTAATTTATATGGTGCTTTAGGATTACATTCTTCATTGTCTGTAAATAAAAGAAACTACACAAAGCAACAAAATTGCTTGTCTCTAACAGTGTTGTAATTGCCTTTCTAAGTCTAAACATCTTCCAATGTTGAACCCAAGTGAACTTCTACAACGGGGATGTACTACAGGTTTTTAGCATGTGCTCTGACCCAAACAGATATAAATACATCCTTTGCAGGGACTATTTTAAGCTGTGGATTAATCCTTAGTTGGTGTAGCAGCAGGACCATGTATGTGGGATAGACTTTATCTATACTTATGGCATTGCCTGAGTTTAAAATTACCAAAAACATGTTTCTGAAGCATTGATGTTGACTATTTATGTTAATGTGCAACAAAGAAGCCCTCTGACATAAAGGAAAAAGGCATAGGAAATATATTTTTATGAGATTTACGGAAAACAAAAACATGCATAATCACCAGCTTTATCCTCTGACCGTGATCACTAAAGCACAAATGCAATCAGGGTCACCCAAGAGCACTGAAAATTATTCATCCAGGTTCCAGAGGACACGATAAAGATTTTCTTTTTTTTCTGCTTTGAGATAATCTTGTGATGAAGCCCCCCTGCTTCTCCTGCAGTGCCTCTCCTTCAAACTCTTTACACTTTACCTCGGTCCAAACGTCATAGAAATACACTAATACTTACCTTAAATAAACTAAAATCCTGTATTTTTCTTTTGACTAAAACCAGCTAATTTATTTTCATGCTAATTAAATAATTATTGGAAGTTAGAGTATTAATTCAGTTTTCTATCTGATAAAAAACTAAATAAAGCGATTTACTTTATCTTTTCATTTCTTCCTAGAATTTGTGCCATTATGTGAAAGCATGTTAGTTTAAGTTGTGCAGGGAACATCATGCTAAATGTGCTTCTGTTGCTGACTAAATTTACCACATTATTATTCTGCTGAGTTATATCCTCATTTGTTGTGAAACCATGTGATGTCTATGTTGTAATTTCTGTGAATGGACCTTTCCAAGCATGTTGAACCGCAAACTGACTCCTTGTACTTTGTTACATTTTTCTGCTTTTGACTCTTCTGTTCTGAAGAAAAATGCTTTACAGTCCAAAATCAACCTGTAACTAACTTAATGACATGCTAATGTATATAAAGAAAGATTAAAACAATTTGTTTACATGCTTCAACCTGTTTTTCGCGCTTTTCATTATTTTGTACTTTTTTTGAATATTTGATGTTAGTAGCCTCGTGATTATTCTGTGCAGCACATGCACAGGAGCGTCTGTCCTCAAAGCAGGCTGCCTGAGCTCAAGTATAGGCTTTGCCTGCTTTCCTGCACGTCATTCCCCCTTTCATCTTTCTCTAGTTTCTGTCTCTGACCACTGCCCAAACCAAATACAGTCACAAAAGTACACAAAGAAACGAATAAAAAGTTTGCTTTTGTGCATTTTGACTAATCAAAGTGAAAACAAGATTTAGATTATTTGCAGTTTATTTTTGTTACTCTGTCATGTTTTTGGAAAGGTACAGATTAAATGCATAAATACTTGAGGACGTGTACCTCTTCATTGTAAGTAAGACAGCTAAATATACACATTAATTTTTGTATTTTCACAGTTGTATGCCACTATCTGGATGGAGGTACTTAGGCTATTAATATGACGGATTAATGACTTGGTTTGGTATATCTTTGAAATTATTACTTTAAGACCATCGTCTGTAACAGAATTGGATGTAGTCATGTCATAGAAGTCTTTGATGCCCTCTGATGGATGCTGCCATACTGCATGCACAATCTCAACTAAACTTTAGCTTACCCTCTCACAGACAGAAAGGCTGTGTTAAGGTGGACTTCAGGCAGCCTGGCCAAAAGCGACTGCATTTTGAAAACTGGAAATCCTCAAGAAATTTACAATAAAAGGAAAACTGATACAATACAAAGAAATTCAACGCCCTCACAGTTAGAGTACACAGATGCATGACGTAAATAGACTGGAGCCGTGTTTTGAACCAGGCTGTATGTGTACAGTATTATGGCTGTAAAATCCAATTTTCAATACCATCATTTAGGTAACAGGTTGCAGCCAGTCCTGGATTGACACACTGTTGGCTGAGGCCTCAGTTCACAACAGGTTGCCACCTGTTTCAATCCAACTATGTAAACAGTTAGCATAAGTGAAACTTTGTTTAAAGACTCAATGTTTTTAACAAAGTGCCTTTAGAAAGAAAAACTTATTTTTACCCTTTTGTTTTAATTAAAATTTTTATAAGTTTTGACTGATAATTTATCTTAACTTAAAAAACCCTATAATATGGGGTGAGAACACTGTTTGTTTTCTGTAACTCAATCAATATTACACTCTGAGGCAATGGTTCCTAATTTTCATTTCAATAAGCTGTACCCAAGCTCCATTAAGCCCCCATGGGACCACCACAATTTAATGTGATTTCCAAAACAAAAAAGGGGTTCCAAAATAAACACATGATTGTTTTATTCAATAGAATTAAGATGACTGCACAACTTCACATTCTTAGGCTGTTTCCTTTAAAGGAAGTGCAGTATGTGATTGGTGTGCTGTCATTGTTTAAGATAGTAAATCATGTACTTTAAAATTTGACAACCTCAAGCTGACATTGCCATCGTGCCATGAAAACTTTCCACCTCTTGACTTATCTGTTTTCAGGTGTTCCTCACAACATGGTACTTTCTAAGCAGAAGTGGAACAGAGAGTTTAAGGAACTATGGCATAAACTGTACCTGGAACATGGCGTACGAATCTACAGATGTTTTTTTCTCATGGCAATAACTCACGTCATTGAATCTATTCAGAGAAGGAAGTAGTTAAGGGTGAACAAACAGAAAAGCAGATTTATTACATCTACAATAAAAAAACACCTTCCAATTATGTTCCATCATTCTTTTAGCTTTACCTCTGAGCAGGAGAAGTGGGAAACATTGTGCTTCTGTACAGTAAGGAAAGGCAACCATACAAACAGTGAGAGGAGGAAAGTGAGGGAGAGGTCCAAGATAAATACTAATTTCATCAGAAGAGACATGAAGAAACAGAGAGAGTCAATCACTGCTGAGGAGTCACCAAAATTACAGGACAGACAAACTAATGTCCCCAACGTGCAGGGCTGCCCCTGGCCAAATTGGGGCCCTAAGCAGAATTTCATTTTCATCAAAAGGCTGACTTGTCATTTTGTAAGTCTTTGTGTTCACTTCAACAGTGCACATGAGCTATCAAGACACTGTTTGAATTATAAAATCACAGAAAGTGACTGATGATCCCTCACTGTCCCTGCAATGAGTGCCTGTCTGTGTCTTTGCGCTGGAAGTGCACAGATACACAGATGCCAAGCAATTTGCAGGGTGTTTGGATCAAAATGCTCACATGTGCATTGGCTGCACTGCAAAATGACGTTACTGACAGACAACAACAATAACAGACACACTTTAATTGGAAAATATCAGGCCTGTAGCGCACAGAGTGGACTGTGGCTGCACGGAGAATGCGTCCTCTTGCACAAAATGGGGCACCCCATGAATAGTTGGGCCCCACGCACAGTGCATATTTTGGGTATAGGGAGGGGCAGCCAAGGTGTATGTGCTGTTGTTGAAGCTGTTATTTCAAATGCCTAATTTGGTCTAGTACACTGATTTTTATCAAATTTTATGGTTTACCATGGACACATGGGTTATGTCAAATCACATCACCACTACCCTGACGGTATTTACAGAACACACTGCATGAAAAGCTAACAATTAGTGGACCTCTGCTGTCCCTCCTCACTATAAAGTTGGTTACTGCAGCAATGTTTGGCTTTGTCATTGATGCATTCTGGACAACTTCTTGTTTGCTAAACAAGCAACCAGCTAGTGCAACTGGTCCCAAAATGTGAAATTAGTAAACACTTAACACTATGAAGGATAAAAGTAACAATTTTATCCCTTCAGTTTTTAAATCAGCATTTTGAATGAGTTTTATCATTTTTGTTACTTTCAGCCTGTTAAGGTTTGAGTTGAGCAGTCCTCTTTCTGCGTGAGGGATATGAGTAAAACTTGATTCAGTTGTCTTCTTTAGTCCTTGGCATATTTATTGGAGCTTGAACAGCAGGACTTGAGTCATAGGCTGACCTGTATGGGCAATCTTCTTTTTCGTAGCACTCAGCATACACACATGCATAGTGGACAACTGACCGGGAAACAGTGGGGACATCATACGCCGTAACACAATGAGTAAGGGCACACACAGATTACACTACTTAACACAGCCTTTATACCACAAACTTTAACAGGTCACACTTAAGTTAGAATTTTTTCTACAAGAGGTAAGATCATGACAAAAAAGTTTCAGGTTCACCTCACTATGTTGTAAATCCATAATAGCCTGATACTAACTTTTTACTCATGCTATAACGTTTGCTCTACAAAAACTATGAAGGTATAAAATTACAACCAGAATGGGGAGAGTGGGGTAAACTGAGCCAATGGGTAAGTTGACCCATCCCCTGTTTCTGGGACACAAAAAACAATTCTTGTCATGCGGCCCAAAATTCAGAAAGCCCTTATCATTTCTCCCTGTCTCTGTTGAAGAGGAGAACCTGGTATAAACATTTGGTACATTATAACACACAAAAAAAATATTTTTCCTGTGTCAAAGTACATTTTCAGCATGTCAGGTATTTGAGCTTTGTATCAAATTCAATTTATCCAGGCCTAAAATAGTGTATTATACATAAATAGAATTTACCAATGTTTAAAACTATGTGACTCATTTGGCTAAAGATTAGCCTGAATAGCAAAGCCAGCAAATTCTTTTAAAAATGTTGGCAATGGGGCAAAATGAACCTTATGTTGTGGGTTAAATTGAGCCATTGGTCCCTTTTATTCCATCAGATGTGAGAAAAGCTATATTAATGTACTGAATCATACAATACTTTTAATGTTATGTTAACCACCTGACTTGTCTGATCAAAAATTAAACAGTAGAAAACCATGTCAGGGGAATAAAAGAGGAAAACCAACTGGGGCTCGACACCCCTTGTTGAGATGGAGAAAGCCATGAAGGAATTCAAGGGTGAAAAGTTTATCAGATCCATTCATAGATCCGTAAAGATGTGAAATATTGACAGGTCAACCCTGCAGAGATATATGAAGAAGAGGGATGTTTAAACCTGCTCATTTTAGCAAGTCTAAACTTGTAAAAACTTTAAAGCATATGTGTAAAAGTATTTTTTCTAGAAGGAGTAATAGCTTTCTTTCTGCCAAGAACTGATTTTGTTTCTGTTTGTTGTTCAAAGCTTGGCTGTCTCTCCTATTATTTTATATGTGTAACTTATTTTCCAAAAAAGTTGCAAAATGTGTCCATTTATGGCATAAAAATTTTGAAATTACTATTTTTTTCAAGGTTGTTTTAAGTTTGGTTTAAGAAAATAAATGTAAATATTTGTGAAGTGAACAATCTCTTGTGAAATGACTCTTTTGACAGAAATACATTATCTTTCAATAATTCTCAGATTTAAAGTTATTAAGTCACATGGTCAACTTCCCCACAGACTTGGCCTAACTTCCCCCTGACCTGGGGCAAGTTGAGCCACAGGAGCACTTTAATTTGAAAGGCCACCGTTTCCAGGCTCTTTGTCATTGATGCGTCCTTACAATTTCAGTTAATAGCAAACATTCTTAAATAAGAGTAGATGCTTTTATTTTATCTCTGTTGCATTTTTCCTTGCCTTAGTGACAACAAAAATAAAAAAGCCTCATCTTACCCCGCTCTCCCCTATATGTTTTATAAAGTCTTTCATAACACAGATCTTTGCCGCTGTAATCCTGGAACCTGTATTAAAAAATCCAAGACTTTTTTGTTGAGGAAATATTGCAATGAAACTTCCAGGTTGGCCCACAAACTTTTGTCGTCCCTGTATTACTGTATTCCACAAAAATGAAAACATGGTGATAAATGATATTGTTAACTTAATTATTTAAGTGTTAATTTGCAGCAAAAGAGTGGTGCATTCATGATGAGTTAGCATATTAGAGCCTCTGGTTTCCAAGGCTGTAAGTGTATGAGATATTGCAAAAGCCTTTTGGATAAACACCTCAAATGAGGTCAGTGATGAACACATGTAAGTGAGAATCAAATGTTTCATTTTGTAGAAAATAACACAGCTTATATTGTACCACTTTGGCATTTAAAAGCTTGATTGTTTTCAAGAGGATGGAAACTAGCTAACTGCTGACAAGGATAAAAAATGGTCAGGGACTCTAATGCAATCATTACTGCATGTTTTTGGTAGCCTACTCTCATAAAATATCAAAAATGAGCTCCAAATACTCTCGCAGAACCTACTTCTGCTTTTCTCATAACTATTTTCAATCTATCTCTTTCTGTGTCATGTAACCGTGGAGACCAATCACTTACCTGCACTTTGCAAGCTAACACATAAACACATAGGGTGGAATAAGATTTTTTTTTTACGAACTTATAATTAATTTTGTTTGTTTAAGAATATTATATATCAGTAAAGTCTAGGCTCACAACTTTTATGTAGCTGTTTTATTTTCTTTGTATTGTATTTATTGAGTTAATAACTTATTCTAAAAAAGACATTTGATATCAATTATTAATAGTGGAATATCTCTCACATTTAGTTTCTATGCACTATGACTTTAACTGAAACTCGTTTTTGTATCCTGCTTCCGTCTTTTTTTGCCATTAGCTATTAAAAGGGGATTTTTAAAAAAGGAAAAAAATATGTAAGCATTTATAGTTTATCAGATAGGTATCAGAATCAGTATTGAAAATATCAAAATAAAAGTGTGGTGGTAGCAATATGAAAAAAAATTGATATCCCCCATCATTTATAGCCACAGTCATGGACACTAACTTCATCAGGTCATTCGATTAAAAGATTTCTCAGACATGGGGTTACAACGTGGCCTTGTGTGATGGAAGTGTGGTAGTTGATTGCAGTCCACTGTTGCAGTAACATAATAGCTTTGTAATAGTTTTCTACTCTTGCTGATTACATTTAAGCTTAAAAAATCCTGACAGTTTGGTTGGTTCATGAAAACTGTCATGATAAACAAAATGTGTTTCATAAATCATTGTTCGCCACAAAGCTGATTATCAGCAGTTATCAAAGAATGAATGAAAAATCACAACGGCTTTCCTTTAGTCTAGAGAACCAGAGGGACCCTGCAGCAAGCCCAAAATAAGGAAGTTTGTTTTTTAGCACTTTGTTGCTCGTCTGAAAGCTCCACTCTTGGATTTACCAAGAGCCCTTATTCAATGTTTGTTCCTCTAAGTAGTGAGATTTGATTTATATATAAATTCAAGCCAACTTAATTTCCATCTGAGGGCTAAATACAATATTGCATAATAAACTTTGGCATTGTAATATACAGCCTTTTTAAGCCAAATAGTAATGAACAGTGTGAAAGTATGGGGTTTCAGACACTGCCACATTGTTTTAATGTTCTAAATAAAGATCAGTGAAGAGACACATCTTCTTTCAGTAGATAAAAAATGTACTTATTGACAACTAATGACAACTAGAAATAGCTAAAAGTTGATTGAAATTAGAACCCATAATCAGAGTGGATTTTATTATGGTTAGCATGAATGAATAGTGTCCCCTGGCCCTGTACTAGTTGTAACAGTCATTTCCCATCAGTAATCATGGGTACTTTCATGTGTAATCATTTACCCAGACATCAATATGTGTTTAACCTGGTGTCCTCTCCAAACCTCATTTTCCCAGTTCTGTCATAAGAACACAAAGTTGGTGGGTTTGTTCCAATCTTCAGGAGTCAAGGACACTGATTCCTAACGTATGTGACTTCATAGTAAAACAAAATCCACTGTTGGCTCTTTTGAATGTTGTGTTTGAGCAGAGAGGAATTTGTTGTCATTACATTTGGGGGGGGGTTCAAAGACCAAAAATGCCTTAAGTTTATTCCCCCCCAAAAATAAAAGAAACTGCAAATGTTTTGTTCCAGGGAACACATGTCTCACTAATGACCAAAGTTACTACATACAGTACTGTTACATTCATTATTGTTTTTCGTTATTATTATTGCAATATCATATTTGGTACAAAGGACATAATCAATTTTGTCTATCCATTTGATTCTTTAATAAGTCCCATATTGATTCAAGGTTTAATGTCAACAGCATTAACCACATGGCACTGCTATAATAATGCTGTGCAATTACACATCCTTGCAGTGCAGATGGATCTGCTTGATTTAAAGCCTGTTATCAGGCGGATTTACCTTGCCAAGCTAAAACAATGAGAGCGATGTGAGCAGCCCATGGCAGCAATCAGTATTCTTCAGAGCAGGCAAACATGAGACAGCAGCAGAAGTGGCTGCTTGTACAGAGATTAGCAAAGATGTTGTCAGCTTCAGTACCAGTTTTATCAGGTCTGGTCAGCATTTCTTCCTTAAAGCTGGTGTCTACGATTTGAAACCGCAGCCTGCCCCCCCTTCCCTCACCTCTCCCCTCCGTGTTCCAAGATCCCGCCCCCAGCTCGTGTCGCCTCATATAAGCCCCCTCCGGCAGAGCTACGAGCGACTAGCACAATATATCAGCAGCAAACTCAATCAAAAACAGCTCAGCTCAACTGAAAGTATCAAACACGACAGACATCTCCCTTATAACACACAGCAGTAGCCATTTCAACTGGACCGGTGGCAATGCGGGTTTGGCGCCGCCAGAGCGGAGCCGAGTGTGGGGGAGGATTTATCTTTCTCAGCCTGTCCTCCCCAGCTCAGCTTACAGTGCTAACGATTAGCGGCTAACAGGCTAACCCGCTCCCCTACAAGTTATTAGCCCGTACAGGCACAAACTAACCAGAGTAATTCAGCAGACATCTCACACTGTAGTAAACAAAGCCATTACCGGATCAACCAGGGGCGAAACGGCCGATGCTGAAGGTCTGACGGCCGGCTGAGGCTATTCGTTAGCCGTTAGCCCGCTAACAGGCCTCAACCCGCGGGCAGAGCTCCGTTGGGCCCAAGGGAGAGGGAGGCGGATTCTCGGTCGGCGCTAGGCTTTCCGGCTCCATGATAGTTCAGTAGCTAACGCTGCTAGCTGCTCACGGAGGTAGAGGGGAGGAGGCGGGACCATGGGCAAGATGCTGCGTGCTGCGAGTGAGGGAGACGAGGATTGGATGGACTCATGGACTAACTCACGGACCAATTAATAGTTGCAGGTTCTTAGGCTTGATTGGTCAGCTAGTATGCAGCTTTTCAGCAGATATACTGAATGGATTTTTTTCGTTCTTTTTGGTCTTTATACTGTGTAGATAGGACCATAGGACCATTACAGCCTTATAAACGGTGTTATTAATATGTACAAAGCTTCCAAATCGTAGACCATAGCTTTAACTGAGGGAACAATAACACTGAAAGCATTTAAGAACATTTTTTGCTTCTAACATGTTTTGCCTTGAGTTTGTTTAATGAAGTGGTTCATATTCTGTTGTTTACACAACAGCAGTTACGCCAACCCACTACATTATCTGATTGGCCCTTATTAAATGTTATTGACAGATCGAACATCCAATCAGCTGCCAGAAATGCTTTTGAAAGGTTCTGCCCATTCTCAAACACTGTCTATGGGCTGTTGCCAAGTTGAACAAGTGAAATATATTGAATGTTCCATCTGGCGTGTCAGGTTGGCAAGACATACGACAGAAAACTTCATCCAACCTTACCTTAAATCACAAAGACACTGAAAAGTGGCTAATGTACTTTTTGTATAAATCTGAGCCTCAGTATGGAATACCTCTGTCGCATGTTTGCCACGATCCCACCCCAGACACGACTGATATCAATTCTTTTGGCGGGTTGTCATTGATTCTCAGCTAGAATCGGATTTATTAAACCCAATCTCTGTCCATATAAGCTTTATTAGATTAGGGATGCACATCTATGTTGGTTTAAAATACAGTATGTATCAGACAATACTAGCCCTCTTTATGAACACTGGACATGGACAAATCATTGTAGGGAAAAACAAATATCAGTTTTAGATGTTTATCAGTTGTGTAATATTGATTCCTGCTGACTTCCAGAACCAAGAATATTGTTTTTTGGTAAGTAAAGATGGACTGTTGGATACAAAGTGTTTTCATGGTCAAGCATGAGAACAAACATCGCCATTGTGGTAGAATAAAACTGTAGGAGTAACTACTTTGCAAACCATCAGAACAGAGTTCAACCCCTCTTAAAGGGGACACTTTTCCCCGCCCTTTCAGGAGGTAAGATATTTGCCAGGGAAAGATGCAAACTGCCAGAAGGATTACGACAGCACAGTTTTGGCGAGTCAGTGAAATGACACACAGTGTTGGACATCCTATTTGTGACACTACTTGTGTTAATATCATTGTTGGTAGTGTCTTAATGCCACTTTTTAGTTTCATTTCAGCTTGCTTGGAACTCGGCGTTATTCAAAAACAATACCTCAGGGATGATAATAAAACATAAGATAATACAGTTGAGATGAGTCCAGCTGGGAACCACATAGTGGAAATGGACCAATATGCAGGACATTAAAGGCATTATTTTGCACTTTTTCTTTTGAGTACCTGTTGCAGATGACACTTTTTCACTGACCTGCATGACTACCGCTGCATTCATTTTTACTATAAGGACTGTTTAATCGTTCATTGTTTATTTTTGTTGCTGTCTGTCTCTCTCTCTCTGTCTCTTTTCTGATTCTTTTCTTTTTGGATTGGATGGTCACAGCAAATGTCTGTTCACAAATGTGTCTGCTTCTCCTGGAGGAATCTACCTGTTGCACTGAGGCCTCGGTTGCAAAGCACTTGCTCATCTGTTTAGTTTTTGTTGTGAAAAAAGTGAATTCAATCAAAATGGACACAAAACTGAATCAGTGGAGAGACAGAAACTAAGTAACAGAGTTGTGGTTGTTTTTTTGTTGTAATGTTTCCAACTGTAAACGGAGGCAAATTAAGGAAACATCTGCAAGATGGTCAGAGCAGAAGCTCCTAAGATGCTGAATAGACAGTTCTGGTAGCCAACAAGATGTTCAACCTCCATGTGATCAGACAGTATGTTCTCAAGAATGACAAAACATGATTCTGTGTACAAAGTACAAAGCATGTGTCTGACCAGAAATTCAGAGAAACAAGTTGGGACATTTGAAAAAAGAAAGCAAAACAATAAACCAGCTGCATTTAATTCCCAAAGCTGCCATTTATAAAATCTAATAAGTTGTGTTACTTGATTTTCAATTGGTAGTAATTCCTTATGATGCACACAAATGTAAGCAGGTAAGTAAAGAAGAACTTTGTTGGCTGTGTTCATAATGCTAGACCTTTAAAAAAGCAATGAAATAAACAAACAAGACAGTCCTCATGGCTCATTGTTATTAAATGACATTTAATCATTTGAACTTTGTATGTGTTGCACATGAAAGCCAGTTTTAATTCAGCAACTTAATGAGAAAAATGAAATCTTTAATAATTAAGTATTAAAACCTATTGAAGCTCAGAAGTTTCCCTGTTGAATGGGAGAGGAAGTGTTCATCACTTCCAGGGCCTGTGAGTCATTTCAACAAAAAGAGCTGGGACAAACAAGGGTTCATGCAAACTTAGGGGCGAGGAGATCCGAGTGGAGCCACGTCTGTTCCCTCAGACATAGTGCTGCTGTACATTTAATAAGAAAATCTTCAACTGATGCTGTAAGGTAAGTTGACTATAAAAATGTACTCATTTGTCTTGCAAAATATGAAGGGTCAAACAGCGGCTGTTAACCTGTTTGGGTACATTTTTGTAATCATACATTCATATTTTCATTTTTATGCCCAAATAGCTCTTTAGGGATAAAAAATGAGTTATAAAACGATTAATCAAGATTTTAAAAACACATTTTCTCATTTTTAGCGACTCTAATAATTTAACCAGCTTCACTCCAGATCATCTATCACATGATTAAATATATATTGTGGATTTTTAACTCAAAATACTGATTACAGGATATCACTGCTGTGTATGTGTAAAATAAAAAGTGTAAATTATAGGGTTTTTATTCTGATGCATTACTATGATAATGTGACGTTGTTTTAAGGCACAATATTATTTCTCTAATTGTGACTGAAAACATGGAGCAAAACATGTTGAAGGCGTGGCAGCTCACTGACATCCATAGTGCTGCTGTTGTTAAATTCTTGTAAGAGCAAAAGTTTGCAGCTTTAATGCATCCACTTAAACAAAACAGAGAAAAGTTATCCTTGTTAGACGCACCTTTTAACAATATTATAGACAAAGAGTGTTTCATAAAGAAGTCCCTCTTTGCTAGTGTTAAAGATCCCATTACAAGATACCAAGACTGTAACTATTTGTTTATGATGTTCGGTAGGGCTGTCAGTGGATTGAAAAGAACATTTGTAGTTATTGCAGGCATTGGTGATTAATTAACCTTCATTTATCTCAAAAATCACATCAACCAGTCAGTTTTTTTTTGGATTGCATAATTTTGAAAACTAGGAAGTTCATCAAAGGACTACACCGGCACTACAATCAGAAATACAGTTGAATAAATTAAGTAAAGCAGAGATTTAAAAAGTAATAAAAAAGACAACTACAAATGACAAAGCACACAGAAAGATAAAAAATTAAAGAGGATGAAAAAGCATAAATAAATTAAAGGACAGAGACTACATAACAACAGAGACCTCATAACTCTGATACAGTTCAAAAATATCAAATTAATTAGTTTAAAACGGTTTGATATAAGGTACTCTAAAATATATACATAAAATGAATGTTATTACAAATTAAGGCTCTCAAGTTTTGAATTTAGCTGAACACTTGTTTTGAACTTGCCAAAACAAGTGGTAAATTTAACTATTGTTAAAAATTGTATTAATAGTAGGACAGGTTATTTTCAGTGACTTTTGGAGATGGGTGGGGTTAGATATAGACATGTAAGCCATGTAACATATTAGCTTGTGTTAGTAAAATGCTTCCAATTATGATCAATATTGCCACTTATTATGAGTTTTTTCTGTTTTTTTGTTTGCATGCCAAAAAATAAACCTGAATCTGAATTTGCACATTTTTGTTTTTCATGTAAAAAAAGAAAAACAATTTCATGTTTAAGCCTTTTCCCCTGTGCATTAAATCTTTCAGGATTATTTCAGACAATGCATAAATAGGGGGTTTCCTACAGAGCTAGGCAACCCAAATAAGGAACAACAGCCAAGAGTATCCAACAAAAAGAGCAATTTGCAGCCAACAGTATTTGTGAAGGCTCCAGAAACAGCCTGGCATAGCAAATGGTCCATTCAATATATTTCATTTGTCAATCTGGGAAACAGCCAATGGAAAGTGCTTGAAATTATGGGCCAGATGCTTTGCATGTTGTTTGTTTTTATTTAATAAAGAAACCATGTCCAGACCTGATTAAAGTGCTACTTCAACTGTTGGCATGTACGCTAATCTCTGCACAAGCAGTCACTTCTCACTGTCCCCTCGCTCGTAGCCCTCACTTCAGTACTCTGATTCGACTGTGCTGCTTTGAGACGCTCCCAGTCATTTTAGATTGGAGCTTGGCAAGATGAAACTGTCTGTTTAGGAGGATCCAGCAGCACTGCAAGGTTTATTAAAACAAGCACAGAGTTGCTTATTATAAGTAGTTTTGCCAACACTGCAGTGACATCAGAGTGCAATCAGCGGCCCTTAATTTTGTAGTGTTTTTTTCCATAACTGATTAATCAAATTTATCACAGATAATACAACTATATATGTTGCTTTTGACCACAAATATTTAAACCAAATCAAGCTTAAGAGCTCTGTACTATTTTAATAAATTACAATAAATAATTAATGCCCAAAATAATAGTTTTCATTGTAAAGCATATATCTATGATATAAATAAATGTGAGCAGGACTTTAAACTTTCTGTTGAAATTAGAGAATCAAAATGTTGTACCACAAACAAGCAGAGAAATACTGATATGACCTGACTTATCTAAAAATAGGATGACGAGTGAATGGAGGCAGCATGTTGTGGGGTTAGGAGTCAATGGTCATCTCCACCTCTTGACAGTAACTGTCCTTTTGATCTGCTTAACATTATCTGTTAGCCATCATCCGAATATTCACGTTACTGATAACATAAGCTGTTTCCCAGCATTATGTTGCATGTGTCTACTTGCCTGTTAACACAAACTCTTTGAAATGGTTATGTACAAAGTGAGAAAAACAAAAGGAAATCTCCTCTCATCTGCCACATTTAATGATTGATCAAAATGTCAACATGCGTCCAGGTTGCAGTCCAAGTCCAGGCAGAGCCCTTTTATCCATAACATTACTGGATCTGTGCATGAAGCGTCTATTCTTTGGATGATTCTTATGTAATCCACTTCTTCGAAATTTCAGGTTCATTGTTGAAGCTGCTGAAGACTTACTTAGGAGGTAAGATTGGTTTTTTGGTGTTGTTCGGTAGATACTGTTATACTTCGAGCTCTTTAAACATAATGCCTGACATTATCTGCTACAGACAGACTTGGATACTCTTTCAGTTTTAACATTTATACCCATTTTTTGTACCCTGACAGCATTTGATTGAATCCGACAACACAATATGGATTTTTTTCCATTTGTGATTTATCTTTATATGGGTAAGACATTTTGTTCCATTCTGATTTCTTCTTTTTCATGATGATTTATGAAAAAAAACATTTGTCAGAATGAGTTAAATGCTTCAAAAGACATATATAATGAAGTCTTGTGCCTTGTTTCAGTGGAACAATTATCTGATTGTGCTAAACTGCCATTTTGTTTGGTATACTGACAGAGCTAATCACTGCTTCTTGGAACTAACATCATGACTTCAGTTTTTATTATTTACCTTTTCATTTAAAAGGGCTATTAGTCACCTTCCTTGATTGTAAGTTGATTTTTATAAACTTTACACCAAAAAAAAAGAGAACAACATAATGTGTAATCAAGAAGTAACAATCGTCAACCATTTAGTTGTAGGACTTTTTTTTTTTCCTGAAAACTAATAATTTCAAGAGGAGGTTTGTGCTCAACACCAACATGTTAAATTAAGATGTGAAAATGTGTATTTGGGGAAATTAAATAAATCACATCATATATATGATGCCCCTCCACCTTATTTTAACAAATTAGATGAACTTTAACACTAAAAGCTGTGCCTTTGTTTGACTTGCTTCTGTACTTTATTTTAATGTTTAATTTTGATTTGTGTGCTCATTTTGGCAGGAAATTTAAATTCAGCTTTACTCTTCAGACAAATTTGCACTCTAATGTTTTAAATTTCAAAAACATCATAGTTTTAAACAATCAGAAATCCTTACTTATTGGCTCTTAATTTGATTTAAAATGTTTCCTCTCTTTAAAATAACTTGCTTGGCAAAACTGCAGTACTGTGATTGTTTACACATAAACACATCTATGATGGCATATTGGGGCCACTTTTAAAGGAAAACAATTTCAGAATTTTCAAATTTATATATTTATTATATTTTTATATATATAAATATATAATATATATATTAATATTTCTCCTCAAAAGAATGATATAAGATGGATTTTTAATGTTCAACTGTAATGATGCTGGATTCTGACATAATATTGGTATAGGCAGATAATATAAAAAAAAAGTTGATGAATGTTATCGGCAGATATAAGCACTTATTTATATTGGCCTTATTTATATGTTAGCCTGGGTATAGTAGTGTGTACAAGTGTACCATCATGCTTCACCTGATCATCTCTAAATATCTACAGTTAACCCTTTGACTTCCAAACTAAGAAATACATTTGCGACATATTATTTGTTGGTGTGTTCCTGCCTCTTTATGAAGCAACACATTCAGTTTATGTTTTACAGATTACCCAATCAGGAAGCAGATATTTTGGTCAACCCACTGGTTGACTTGCCAATTAAGGGTGTACTGGGTGTGAATGGATTTCTTTCATTTCTGAAACAAATTTTTGTTTTTTCACATGGAAACATTATGTAGAGCAAAATTTTTGATTTTTAGTGGTTTTCTTATGAATCATAGATACACTTTATTGTCAAATTATTTCCTTCAACTAAATTATGATTTTTAGAGGATCTAGAAACATGTGACAACATTTTTTCTTACTGCAATGTGTGCTCTCTCTGTTAAATTTCGGAGGAACAGTGCAGCAACGATTCAACTCTGATTTTTTAGTTTGCAAAAATGTGTATTCATGTACAGAAGTGTGGGATATAAATTGGTGTTACAAACATCATTCAGAGGTGAATAAAGAAAACAGACAATTGACTTTCAGAGTTTCAAACACAGTGGTTTGACAGCAAAAACTCAACCGTACGGTTACAGTGCCAGATAAAGGGTTAAAAATAGTATCAAATTAATTTGTTTTACTCATTGGCCCCTTATTACAAAAATAAATAAATATATTAATTACAATTGAAGTAATGCTCTTTCCGTTATGGTAGAGACTTGGTGTTCTCCAAACATGTTTTGGTATTGGTTGCAGTATGGCAAAAGTTAGTTTGGAAAAATTGACATATCGTCAGAAACCCACTATCTTGCATTCCTGTTCAACATCCCATCTGTAACATTTTTAGTCCCCTCTTGGCCAGTTGTTGAAATGTACGTATATTTTGTCAGAGTTTTTACTACCAAAGACTCTTGTCTAATTTGTTGTCATGAAAAAGGGTAACTGATGAACATTTGAAGTAAAATAAAAGTAGTTTTTTCTTATTTTTTCTTGTTGATGAAATTAACTCCCATTGAAATGCTTCTTTTTCAGGCCTAATAAGTCTACCACAGCTTACAGGTGGGTTAGTTCATGCCAGAAATCGATGTGTGTGTCAATCAGATATAAATGTTTACATGGTTTCAAGTCACGGTATCTCAATGACAGTCGTGTTAATTACTAAATTTCCAGAATGTGGTGAAATCAAGTTGGTTGGACCAACTCGTTGCTCTGGCAGGGTGGAAATCTTCTACAGGAACAGCTGGGGATCGGTGTGTGATGATCAGTGGACCCTTGCCAACGCTGAGGTGGTGTGCCGTGAGTTGGACTGTGGGACAGTCCTGGAGGCCAAAAAACAGGCCTTCTATGGCGAGGGAAAGAACGAGATCTGGTTGGATGATGTGACCTGTAAGGGCTCAGAGAGATCCATCCTTGAGTGTTCACACAGACCACTTGGAGAAAATAACTGTGGCCACAGTGAGGATGCTGGGGTTGTCTGTTCAGGTAAGAATGAGTTTATTAACTTTTGGAGTTTTTGGAGACTAATTATTTTCATCATAGTTTTCATCAAGAACATTTTTCCCTGACATAAGCTAGGCTTTAACTTCAAACACAAGTTCACATTGACCAAAACAAAATCTGTGTGTAAAGGTTGGAAAAGTTAAAAGGGACACCCAATCATTATTGCCATAGCTTTGTAGTGGTGGAATAAGTTTGGGAGCAATCCAATCACAGCTACTGTCTTTGCAAAATTTATATAGCGTATTCATGTAGAGCAAGTCCCCTGTTTGTTGTCAGTTTTTGTATTTGTGACTGAGATGCTCTGCCAGGTAGCCTAAATAAAAGTGATTGCTTTTCACATAAAATAAAAGTTGTTTCTATTAATTAATATATATATATGTGTGTATATATATATATATATAAATATATATATATATTCATTTTATCCAAGTGTTAAACATGACTGAAGATTCAAGGAAAAATGAAAAGCCTTACATTTTACTCTTCATATTTGAAGGGACGGTGAGGAGTTCCTAAGCAATTACAAAAAAGTCTCACTTTTAGATGTATGACTGATGGAAATACACACTTTAAGATGAGTTTATAGCATCAAAATAGGTTATCTATAAATGCTATTCCTTAGCTTCACGGTCGGGTCGGACAGGGCTGGACTGGCCTGGATACTCAACTTCGGGAACAAGACAATTAAGCGTAGAGCAAATTTATATTAATTTATATTATCCAGACACGTCTTAGAGCACCAGGCTGTAAGTAGCGATATATAGCCGGCTACAAAGCTACGATACTAAGTTTTCCAAAAATTGCTTGTTGTCACACATCAAAAACTACCACTACGTAACTAGAAAGAGATACATTACCTCGTCGCTTTGCGTCCTGTAAGTTGTTCAAAAAAAGTTGTAAAGCAATGCAGAGTTCTGAGGAATGTTTGAGCTTCATTTATTAGCATCACAACAAACACACTTTGGCTTGGGGCCTGTCTTTTGGTGCATTCCAGTTGTAGTCAGAAGTAGGAATTTCCGAGTTCCGAGTGGGAAACTGCAACTGGAACTTTCCCCGAAGTCGGAATTTCCTACTGGGAACTCGTTGAAACCTCGCCACCCCCAAGTTGACAATCAAAGATGGATGCCCCCAGTGTGAACAGTTATTTAGCTCCTGTAATAATCAATTTATTTGCACTTCTGGCTGGGGTGTGTCGCTCTAGATCAGCTGTATACAGTATTGTTAGACTTCTATTTACAAAAATGCTGCCATAGTGATAATCACATTCTTCATGTGATATTTTTGAACAACAACGCAGAGCATGCTGACAATAGCTAACAATAGCCTGGTAGATCAGCATGTTTTTTTCCGACTTTAACTGGAACCTCGATAAGTCAGAGATGATGTCACTCCCAGTTCCGAGGTTACTGGAATGCAGCATTACGACAGTCGCCGCGTGTGCTCATGGGTAGCAGAGTCTTCATGTCGCTGGTAGTAGATTCTCCTCATAGCACCTTTAAGTTGACTTGTAGATTTCATCAACTAAATGTTGTGAAATTTCATTAACTAACACTAAACTAAAACTAACTAAATTTAGATGACTAGATTATTTGTATTGCATTTGTACAATACTGTTGTCTTTGATCAGTTTTTATAATGCTAAAGCTAGCTTAGTAAAGACAAGGAAAAGATGCAAGTTTTTAGCAGTGATAACATGTATAAAAGGGTAAGCAGACATATAAATTGTTTTTGGTGATAAATTTGCCACCTTTGGTAAGAGCTTAGCCAGCTGCTTTTATAAGTAAAGCTACTACTTCTGATAAATGTTATTTAACTGATGACACATTAGCTAAAAAACAAAAGAGTTTGCTGGTAAAACCACATGGCCTGTTCTTCCTCAATTTGTAAAAAGAACAGAAATTCTTGTCATGGCAGAAAGTGTCATGAGAAACTGGGAAGTAAAGGAAAAATAGCCAACACAGCTTTTCTCTTAGAAAAATCATCATATTATTGTATCCGCTGGTCAGTGAGGTCCAAACTGTTGGCTACCACCAGTTCACAAGTATGTGTACACTGTGTGAGCAATACTGTTTCAGCAGAGGCACACCAGCTGTGTCAGCACATGACCAACAGCTGCAAATGTAACGTACAAAGAGCAGAGAGTGGATGAATTAAATCTGCAGCCTTACAAATTGAGCTTAGTTGGATCTTTTGTGTTTTAATCTGAAGTCAACATGAGAGATAATTGTGTCAACTCCTTTTTATGTCTTTATCAGAAAGCAAAGTTGCCCAACATGACCTTTGCTTATGTCTTTCAAAGACATGTTGAGGGTAACTGACAATATAAAAACAAATCATGCCAAATGTAATTTTGTACTGTAACTCATTGAGAAACAGAAGACTCTTGAGCCATATGGATATATTTATTTATATTGCCTGCCCTGCTCCTTTCAGGATGAAAACACACTATAATTAAATGGTAGTAAATAGGAAAAAATAAGTTTCAGTGAGTTACATGCACAACATTAGAAGATGGTATATTTTAACGGCTTGAGGTGTGAATATATATCAGACAACGTGGTAAACATTAAAAATTATTGATTGAAAAGGCTTTGGCATTTTATAGCATTTAAATTTGTTGTTTGTTTATATGAGTGTCTATTTAGTCTCGCTGGATGAATGATCCTATCTTGACATGAGAGCCTTATGTCTGTGCGTTTGCCATGCCACCTAAGTTTAAAAGGTCGGCACTCGTATGTAAGTAAATGGGATGTATCTTTCTTACAGGTAGGCAAACTAGAGTCCCTTCTGTGGCTGACCTGTATAGGACCACATCAGGACGTCACTTTACTCATTACTAATTTGCACAAAAAGCTATTTGCTTTGAGACAATGTGCCATATGAAAACAGGGCCAATTGTGTTTTTGATACTTTAGATAGTTTTAAATCATGCTGACCATGTCCACATTATTTCTATTGCTTTACCATGTACTGTGAAAATGAGCTTTTTTTCACCAAATATAGAGGCATGGTCCCTCTAGGGTAACCTGATGAGCCAGCTATAAAGTTTTATTTAAAATTACAGGATATATATCTATAGTTTGTCCATACAACATGCCATAGACAGTGGTTTAAGGAGGGTAGAATCTTTCAAACACATATCTGGCTGGTGATGATCGTTAAAATTAAAATATATTCCAGGCCAAGCAGATGTTGTAATGGGCAGGTGCTGATGCTGAGTAAAGTTCATATCACAAGTCAATTTACAAATCAATCTCTGCCCAAGACCTAGCCAAAAATAGGCAAACAAAAGTATTTCAAGGGGAAATGTTTTCAGTGATGTTCAACCAAGAAATGCTGTCTAGTTTTGATAAAACTTCCAGTGCAGGGGGACACATTCATGCTAATGTCTGTGTGAGCAGCCACTGTTTACAGGCCTGCAGTTGCCTCTTGCTGTTGTCACACTCTTTACTCTCGCTTCCTTCTCCTGTTAGGACACTGATTAGGCAACGCTTCTGCAGACCAAGCTCAGTTTTTCCAGCTTGGAGCTGTACAAGAAAGATATGCCTGATTATAAACATTGAATCAAACAGATCCAGCTGCTTTGAGAGGTTATCTGTGGCAAGCAGACAAGTGGCTGCTCTCTTAAACCCCATTGTGTGAAGCTCCACATTTGGCATTTATGCCTAAAACAATACTGTGCTTTCAAATTGTTAAACTGTTCTTTACAGATTTTTTTGTCATTTTGATCAAGTTTCAGCAACTTTCCCCCCAGTATTTAATATGTGAAGAGGTCTCTTCTTATTCTTTGTGTTTTCACAATTTTGTAATGTTACCTGAAATAGTCCCAAAGGAAAATTCTGGTTGCATGTTGATTTTTTGCTTTTTGTTTTCTTTAAGATCACGTTAGAGTCATCAATGGAACCAACCGCTGTAATGGCAAAGTGGAGGTCTACCATAATGGCCGCTGGACTAGAGTGTGCAGCAGTGACTGGGGCCAGCAGGAAGCTGACGTCCTCTGTCGAGAGATCAATTGTGGCGTTCCCGCAGCGCAGACAGAGGGGCAGCATTATGGAGAGATAAGTTTTGTTGGAGGAGTAAAACCCAACTGTTTTGGGAATGAGAGCTCTCTTTCTCAATGCTCGTACCAGGACATTAAGGAAAGCTGTGTTGATGCCACAGTTCTCTGTACACGTAAGTCATTGATGTTTTCAGATGTCGCTGTAACACCACACCCTGTCTTACTACTGACTGATTTGGGTGCTCTTGATTGCTTTTCTCCGTCCACAGATAGCAAACCCATCCGGCTAATGAATGGGACCAACCGCTGCTCAGGCAGGGTGGAGGTCTTCCATGATGGGCAGTGGGGGACTGTTTGTGATGACAGATGGGGCATGCCAGAGGCAATTGTAGCATGCAGAGAGATGAACTGTGGGAATGCTCTCTCTGTGAAGTATAAAGCCTTCTTTGGCCCAGGTCAGGATCAGGTTTGGTTGGATGACGTTGAGTGTACAGGTCATGAAAAATCCCTCGCTGACTGCCCTCACAGAGGTTTTGGAGAGCATGACTGCGATCACAGCGAAGATGCTAGTATTGTTTGCTCAGGTAACACATTTTCAAGTTTTATATATTAAATGGTTATTAGATTGTTGAATGGCTAAACTTTTCAACTGGAAAGGAACCTGGCTAGATGTTTTCAAACATGGCAACAGTAACAAGAGGACAGGGCTGACAGTCCTGTATTCTACACCTTTTTAGAATGAATTTGGTACTAGCAATGTATACAAAGCCAGTAAAAGTAGCAATTGATTTTCCATCTTCATTTCTCACATTTACCCTGCAGTCTTAGCAGCTAACATGTGCTTATGTTTACAGGAATGCACATATTCAGTTTCACTTCCTATTAAAGCTGAATTCTGAATCATTTCCTAATCCCTACAGCATTATAACATGTTCTTGGGGCATGTCACAATCATCATTAGCTCTTCCTCTTTATGTTTGTTCTTTCATGCAATAACTTTCATCATGCTTTTAGAGCAGTGGACTCAGTTTTCCATACCAAAAATCCTAAAAACAATGGAAAATACAGTGTAACTTTGACTTGCCGATGTTGAACACCTCTTCTGAATCTCTTTGCTTTCAGAGACAGTCAGGTTGTCCAATGGGACTAACGCCTGCTCTGGCAAATTGGAGGTCTTCAAAGATGGTCAGTGGGGGAAAATGTGTAATAATAACTGGGGTACTAGAGAGGCCGCTGTGGTGTGTAAGGAACTCAATTGTGGACCACCGAGTAAAAATCAAGAAACTTTCAATTTTGGGGAAAGTGGACTGAGAGGGTATACCGCTTCATGCTCTGGCAATGTGAGCTCCATCGCACAGTGTGGGATTCAGGACGTTGGCGGACAATGTCGAGGTGTTTCTCTGTCATGTGAAGGTAAGTACAAGAGAATCTGCTTGGTTATAATACTAGAGGTATTGTGGACATTGAAATTAACCAAATTCAAAAGCCAAAACAAAAGCTTCAATATGCAGTTTGAAATTTATAAAAGGTCCCAACAGAGAGGCCACTGGGGAAATACACACCCTGTCAGCGTTGATGCCATATCGCTGAATTGATTTTTGATTAAAACAAAACAGTAGAATTAAACCTCAGCGGCTCAAACGAAAGAACAAAAGTTTAAAGACTATTGCACTTACAGCACTACAGCAGCAGAAGGCTGACTTGAGCCTCTTGATTACTGAAGTTCTCAATAATGCTTAAAGCAGATCCAATCTTTGCTGTGGCCTGGCTTCTTGTTAGGTATTTATTCATCTTTCTCCTCTTTGTATTATTTCGTATGTCTTTGTATGTCATAGCCCCAGAAACCAGCAAAAGCATAGGAGAACTGCAATTGTCAGTTAATATTTGTTTTCCTAAAGCTGAACTCATGTTTGTTCTGCAATGCAGCATGCACTTTAACACCCTTCTACCATTATACGGAGTTAAAAACAGTCATTTTAGAAGAGGAAAACAAAACAAACAAAATTCAACAAAAACTAAGCCTGCTATGTAAAGAGCATAATACTAGCCGCCACGCATGCACTGGTTTAGAGGTATTAAAAGCTGCAGTCTGTACAATTTGTGTTCTGGGTCTAACTTTGTGCTGAAAATTTGAGTCATTAAAACAGAAAAATATTGACTGGAATGTCCTCAACTGCTGGGTGTCATATACCTTTAGACAGCACACTTTATGCTTTTAAAATGGGACCCAAAAACTTTAAACCAGCACAGCAAACATTAAAAGTTAACCAAAACATTGAGTAAATTGAGACATTTTAAGATCGATGAACCATTCAGTCTGCTGTCAAATGATGAGGAGCTCATATTCTTTCCTTAACTCTGGTTCATATTATTCAGTTTCGATGACTGCTAGTGTATTATCATAAACACAAATGATCAAAAAGCCCAGTTGTTTCATAGACTGAGAACTCTTGATTGAGCTGCATTCCTGGTCTGTTAGAGCTCCTTCCACATTAAGACCCCTTTCTCACATGAGCCCAGTCTGCTGTGATTGGTTGACTCTTCAACTTGATGGTAACTGGTGAGTTAGTCACTGCTCTGCGATTGCCAATTCACCGCAGACAAAATAATGGTAGGACATCACCGCTTAGTTAAAGGCAGCCTTTGTCTTGCTCACTGAAGTACTGTACAGCACAAAGAAAACATTAAAAAAACACTGAGGGACAACTCAAAAAAAATATATAACACTAAAACATGGGCTCATTAAAACCATGGGTAAGATGTCAGTGTGAGGTACATGAGGTTCTATTTAGATATATCTTTACAGACTCCACCAAAGTTAAATAAGTTTTCCATGTACACATTCTTTTAAATTTATTTTTGGACTGTATGTCATCTGTATTTTTGCTTGTGTGTTTTAATAAGCTCGGTGTATTTTATTCCTATTATTGATGTTTGTTTGTTTTGCTAATGGGACTGGGGATGGAAATTAGCGGCTTGGCTATAATCTCATGCATTTACATGTAAATGTTCATTAATGCATTCCATCCCATTAAAAAAAAAGTCCTAAATTCAGGCAAAGTGGTTTTACCTAAATCTCACTAAATCTATGTACAAGATTCATAGCAACCTATTGACTCGACTAACCAGTGCATTTACTTTTCAAGGGTAAGGATATGTGGTAAGAATAAGGATAAAGACCTTCACTTTGATTGGAGCAAATGTCTAACATGAGTGGACCTCTTCTCAGGTAGTCCACAAATCAGGCTTGTCAATGGCACGGACCGTTGCTCTGGAAGAGTGGAAGTTCATCATGATGGCCAATGGGGAACAGTGTGTGATGATGAATGGGACATCAGAGACGCACAAGTGGTGTGCAGAGCCATGGACTGTGGCACAGCTCGGACAGCCAAATCTGGAGCCTACTTTGGACAAGGCCAGGGTTCAATCTGGCTGGATGATGTTGGTTGTATCGGAAATGAAACGTCGCTAGTGCACTGCCGCCACCCCACTCTGGGGGAAACCAACTGTGGACATGCTGAGGATGCTGGTGTTGTTTGTTCAGGTATCCTTCCTGTCAGCATTTAATGTCCTTTAGATGTGACAAACTAAAGCCAACTAACTGCTGTATCTTGTTCTTTTGCTTTCCAGCAACAATTCGTCTGATCAATGGGCCTGATCAGTGTTCGGGCAGGGTAGAGTTACACCATGGAGGACGCTGGTCACCAGTATACTCCAGGAACTGGGGAATTAGTGAGGCTGAGGTGGTGTGCAGAATGATGGACTGTGGAGATCCTGTCAAGGTCTCCAATACATTTGGTCGTGGTAAAGAAACAAGAGGATATACGATCAGATGTACTGGTAGAGAGAGCTCTTTGATAAATTGCAACCTGATAGATTACATCAGGGACAGTGGTGACAATATTGAAGAGGCAGGAGTCGTGTGTTCAGGTAAGACTTGGATTGCATTTGTGTTTGGCAAATATTGGTCAAAATTTTCATTTCTATAAATTCTGAATTTTGGCTTCTTTAGCTATTATCTGGTGACACTGTTTCAATAATATTGTGCATCCTATCATACTTCTTCATTTGTCTGGTGGCTTTAAATACTTAGTCCCAAACTAACGAGACAGAAATTAAATCTTTAGAGTGCCTCCACATCTGGGAGCAGCAAAGGCTGGTTACAAGCTATACCCTAATAACTTCTCACCAGCAAGACACCTTGCTTTGGCACTCAGATTATTTTCTGGAGTAATGAGTAACATGAAATGTTAATTTAACAAGATCAGTTATCTTTTTTCACTAAAGTAACTAGTAATCCTACAAAAAACTGACATATTACTTTCACTTTGCTAGCAAAGAGACACTTTTCCTGTTACTTTCCTATCTGTTTGGGTGTCATTACGACCTGTTTGCAAGCAGAGGTCAATACAGATGGGCAGAGATGCCCCTGGCCAATTCTTACATCACTTGAAAGGTAAAGGGACTGAGTCCACATGCCACATGTTGATGTGTCCTTTGGCCAGACACCATGATGGACCACTTGCATTAAAATATCACACCATCAGTGCATAATTGGGTTTCTGCATGGATAAGTATAAAACCTGGTTTTGTCTAATGGCTAGAAACGTGCTTTACAAGCTCAAGTCCCTCTACCACTTGCCAAATGCATGTTACTATTAAAGAGGAAGTATAAAAGCACTGCATGTTTTACAACAGTGCAGTTGCACCCAGAGATTATTAATGAGCTTTCGAGTGCATCAAATCAAATTCCTCAATCATTCCTCAATCAATCAGGTACAGACCTCATCATAATGATAAACATACAACAAGTAAAAAGTCCACAAAAACAAAAAAGCAACCAAGTTGAAACTTTTTGTACATTCAAGGAAAAATCTTTGTCTTTCAGGCAATGTAAAGCTTTCTGAAGGGCCCAGTCATTGTGGCGGAAGGGTAGAGTACTACAACAAAGGCCAATGGGAGACAGTGTGTGGGGACGCCTGGGATATAAATGATGCAAAGGTGGTGTGCAGACAGCTGAACTGTGGGAGGGTTCATAAAATTTACACCATGGCTGAATTTGGAAGGGGCTCTGGAAGAACCTGGGTTGATCAAATTGAATGCAATGGAATGGAGTCAACGTTGACCCAGTGCCCACAGAGACCGTTCAGAGACAAAACATGTAACATCACATCTGTTGCTGGAGTTATCTGTTCTGGTGAGAAGAAAAATGACGCATGCTTTTACAGTGCATGTTTTGACAGTCTTGATATTCCCACAAGTTAGGCAGCTGTTCAAAATGATTTAACATTGATGAAGCCATGCTTGATACTTAAATTGACTGCAGTATTATTGTCTTTACAGGGGCTTTGGAGGTCCGTTTGTCCAATGGTAAGGATGAGTGTTCTGGTAGAGTGGAGGTTCGTCAGGGCGAGGATTGGTACACAGTTTGTGACACCGAGTGGAACTACAGTAAAGCTGCCGCGGTGTGCAATCAACTGGAATGTGGACAGGCAGTGGGTGCCCCAAGTGGTGCCTCTTTTGGCCAAGGCAATGGATCAGTGGTGGAAGCTACTAATTCATGTTTTGACAATGAGACGTCTATTCAGCGATGTTCAAAAAGTGGTTTCACAAGTTCAAGATGCGGCCATGAAAAAGATGCTGGTGCTGTCTGTGCAGGTAATGCTTCTTGGGGTCAGTAAGATTTTAAGATAGGCCCCTGTTAGGATACTGTCGGTTTCAGGCTGACCATAGTAGTCTACATGGTTTCCTCAACTATCTAGATCCCTATTTATACGTGACACAGTTTACAGCGCTAAACAGAGTTGAATACAAAACATTTATAGTGTGAAGAGCCTTGAAAGACAACAAAGTACATAATTAGTGCAAACACTGTGCTAAATAAATGAAACTGAATACAAACATTCAAATATTTATTCCGGATCCAAAAGGCAACTTAACTGATTGCAATGATGACTTGAAGCTTTATTCTCCTCATACTCACAACTTTGCATCAGTTTGATAAGGTCTTATTTTAAACAAACAAACATATTTTTAAGTGTATTTGTGGTTCAGAATGTCACTCTCCGGCCACTAAGTATAGTTCAAGGTGGTGGATCCCTCCCTCAGCTTTACCCATACTATGTGACATTCTTGATGCAGACTGTATCTTCAGTGGTTTAATGCTTCTCAGGCAGGTTTAGGCTACAGCTTGTAGTAGTTTTTAAGCTCAGCCTATCAGCACCCAAAACATGTTAGACACAGAGAGTAATAAAGATTAAACAGTTTGACAGAATGTTTTTACAATAGATACTTTAGAGCATATTGCCCATGAACCAGCTTAAGATATGCTATGCACGATAGCCTTATGAAATTTTTTCTGATTATTTTGCTGTTTAGACAGAACAATGCTACATGGCCTTTTTGGCCATCTTTGATCACAGCTTTAAGACAGAGCATTATTAGCTTATCTTATGGCATGCTTGATTAGTCAGACTTAGTGCTTGTTTTTGTTAACTTTAACCTTAAATATTTAAGTTTTCTAAAGTTTTATGAGTACTTTTAAGTAGGTTTATTTGCTTCTTCCAAACAGATCAACATTTAAAGACCAATGGATTGCAGTAGTTGTGATAGTCAACAATAAAATAAGATGTTCCTGGCTCTAAAATGTTAGACATACAGACAAGACATAAAAAACAGAGAAGTTAAATTCAGGTTTAATGCTGCTAATTTCCCAACTGCAAGGTCATGTTTGCTTGGCTTAAGGTGTATTCGGCGATGTGGGAGAAAACGAGCGGAGGGTTTGTTTATATTCGAATTTAGACCCGCCTCCCGAAAGCTGATTGACGTGCATCGTCATGGAAACGGCCGTAGAAACTGCGTAGCTGACGTAGATAAGGAAACCCCGACAGGTCAGACAACTCGACTGCCAATCTTGAAAACATCACAACAACAGTACATTTTGGCAAATTATACAATAAGATAAATGCCTGACGGCTGCTACTGTTATCTGAAGCACCACGAAGCTAATGTTGCTTAGCTTACCTATCCAGCAGACGGACGGCGACATCCACGTCCGTTTTCAGGTCTTTCAATTCGCGGAGTTCATAGACATAAACATTAGACGCCGCGCTGCCTGTGTCCGCCCAGCGCTTTGATACGTCAGCGCGGCCGCCATATTGTGACGGTCGAGTCAGCCCTGTCAATCAAAACATGTCATCGTGAAAGCGATGTGTTTTCTGATAAAAAAACACGAACGTTTCCATTTACGTGGATGTCAAGCATCATTTTAGACACCGATTTATAGTTATCGACGTAAAATACCTATGTAAATTCTTTGGGTTGCTAATCGGCGCTGGAGTGGCAGCTATTTTGTTCAATAATATAGCAATAATTGAGAGAAATGAAAGAAGTCGGCAGATCGGATATCGAACTGCATGGGGCATAGGAACATTTTATTAAATACTTACATACTTAACATATTTACAGATACTTTCATTTTTATATTTCATATATCATATTTTACGTATGTACACATGATTTAATATTTACAATCTCATAAATCATTTTTCATATTTACACATCTTCTATATTTATATTTCATACATCATATTTTTCATATTTACACATCGTTCAATATTCACATTTCATATATATCATTTTTCATATTTACACATCGTTCAATATTCACATTTCATATATATCATTTTTCATATTTACACATCGTTCAATATTCACATTTCATATATATCATTTTTCATATTTACACATCGTTCAATATTTACATTTCATCATATTTTTCATATTTACACATCATTCAGTATTTACATTTCATATTTACATTTTTTTTTTACTTTTGTACACATCATTCTATATTTACATTTAATGTATGCATATTTTGAATATTATTTATAATTATTATTTAGATAAATATAGTATAAATAAATATATCTATCTATATATATCTATATCTATCTATCTATCTATCTATCTATCTATATATATATATATTCAGCCCATGCGACATTAACTTCGGAGATAGATAAGTTGGAATTGTTGAAAATGCTTTCTATTCTCCTGCTCAAGCTAGCCCTGAACAACAACAGCGACGTCTATTCGGTTCAAAATATAAATTCTTTATTTATATATTATATATATATTTTTATAAATATTTTATACATATATATATATATATATATATATATATATATATATAAATATATATATATATATATATACACACGTATATATTCATATTTATTTATATCATTTATATGTATTTATTTATACTATATTTATTTAAATAATAATAATAAATAGTTTTCAAAATATGCATATATTAAATGTAAATTTTGAATGATGTGTAAAAAAGTAAAAAAAAAATGAATATATGAAATGTAAATATAGAATGATGTGTTAATAAGGAAATTATGCTTTTATTAAATTTAAATATAGAATGATGTGTAAATATGAAAAATATGAACATATGAAATGTAAATTTTGAATGATGTGTAAATATGGAAAAAATGTTTTATGAAATGTAAATATTGAACAATGTGTAAATATGAAAAATATGATATATGAAATGTAAATATTGAATGATGTGAAAAAATGAAAAATATGATGTATGAAATATAAATATTGAATGTGTAAATATGAAAAATATGATGTATGAAATATAAATATAGAACGATGTGTAAATATGAAAAATGATTTATGAGATTGTAAATATTAAATGACGTGTACCCATGTAAAATATGATATATGAAATCTAAAAATGAAAGTATCTGTAAATATGTTAAGTATGTAAGTATTTAGTAAAATGTTCCTACGCCCCATGCAGTTCGATATCTGATCTGCCGACTTCTTTCATTTCTCTCAACTACTGCTTATTGAACAAAATAGCTGCCACTCCAGCGCCGATTAGCAACCCAAAGAATTTACAAATATTTACAATTTACGTATTTTACGTCGATAACTATAAATCGGTGTCTAAAATGATGCTTGACTTCCACGTAAATGGAAACGTTCGTGTTTTTTATCAGAAAACACATCGCTTTCACGATGACATGTTTTGATTGACAGGGCTGACTCGACCGTCACAATATGGCGGCCGCGCTGATGTATGATCCGGCCAGTCGGTGAGGCGTCGAGTGTATATGTCTATGGCGGAGTTCCCGCCACTGTCGGAAAGCAACACCAATGTTGATCCGGGTCTTTGCTCTTTTGGTCATAGCCCTTCTTTTCCACTTTTCACTCCTCTGACCTCTTTCTTTGGGCTGTTTTCAGTCATTGCTACCGCAACTATTGTATCTCTCTCTTACGCTAACTGCGCACGCTACGCAAACTACGACTCCCCCTCCCCCTTCTGTCTGATCTGCGCATGAGTATAATCGCCCCCTGGACGTGGGGGGTTTACTTTGTTTTGGTCACTCGGTCCGAGCCACAGTATTTACCTGCTGAAATTCAGAGCCAAGGCTGTGTATTGAGACCGGATTTTTTTTCAACATGCTGTCAGTGGGGACATCTTGTGGATGGAGAGGAGAAATACGGTGAATTTCACAAATACTGCATTTGATTAGAAGATTAGAAGATCGCTGACTACACCTTTGGTGACGTTTGCTCTTGTTAAGGTTTAAAAAAACATGCTGACACAAAAGATGTTAAAACAGTATAGGTACTGGTATATTTCTCTGGATTGTTGAAAATATGTTTTGCTTTAATGTTTGCGAAGTAGGCTAGTACATAAAAATACAGTAATTTTGCAAAGGTTTAAGTTGTGTAAAAAATGCTGTAAAATTAAATGCTTTGAAAATCATACATTTTAATATTTTTTAATCAATTTATAAAGTGCAAATTGGAAAAAAAAACAGAATGAAAAATTTCAATCATGTCAATCTTTGATTTAGGTACCCTTTGCCTTCATATCAGCATCAGGTCTAACGGTACACTTGCACAAAGTCAGGGATTTTGTGGGATTATGGCCAAGTGTATGATTAATAAATCATACCAAACAGGTGCTAATGACCATCATTTTCTTATGTAGGTTAAAGCACAGTTAATAGTAGGAACAGAAACAGCTGTGTTGAGGGTTTAAAACTTGGGGAAAACAGCTAATGTAAACTTTTGCTTCCAAGGTAAACTTTTGGTAGACAATATATTTTCATAGGTCATTTACCATGACAAGACATTACACAGCCACAAGACACTTTACGTCGGCAAGGTCTCTCTGGAAATGGGCACTGACAAGGACCATAGATGCAGTGATTCGCTATGGAAACCTAGAGAAAAAGGTGGAAGACACCATGTTTACTTCCCTTAAAATGGAAGGATAACCATCAGGACCATCATCTCAGAACTTTTAAAAAAACAGTGTGACCAAGGTATTATTATACTGTCAAGAGAAGTCTAGCAAAAACTGGTCTTAGTAGGATAAATGTGGCCAAAAAGTCATAACTCCATTGTAAAAACAAGGCCAGGAGACTAGACCATGCATTAAAGCACAGGAACTGGGGTGCAAAGAAAAGACAGTAAGCATGCACTTGACTAATGAGTCAAAAATCTGAAATATCAGGCTGTTGCGCAGCCATTTTGTCTCCTAGGAAGCTGAAGAAATAATGTGTCTGCAGGCAACAGTGAAGCATGGAGGATGTTCTTCATTAGGTTGGGGCTGAATTTCAGCAAATGTAGTTCGGGTATAGCCAGGAATAATGAGGTCCACGACGCAGAGGAATACAAACTGATGCTTATCCATCATGGGTTACGTCTGATCGGCCCCAAAGTTTTGCTGCAGCAGGACAGCAACCCAAAACACACAGAGAGAACTATCTTTAGAATATAGAAGAGCAAGGAATCCTGGAGGTGATTGTATGGACCCCACTGAGCCCTCGTCTCAATATCATAGAATGTGTCTGGGATTATATGGACAAACAGAAGGATTTGAGCAAGATTTCATCCACACAAGATCTGTGGATGGTTCTCCAAGATGTCTAATAGAAAAAGACAAAGTAAACATGCACATCCCTGGTTGGGTGCTGGATTAAGTCTGAGGGAGAGCTGTATGACTTGAAATGTCACTAATTTTAAAATTTAATTATTAAAGGGAGCTATTGGTGTGTGGATCTTTCTGTGCTTCTTTAAGATATCTAGACCAACCTGCCTGCTGAGTTCCTTCAAAACCTGTGCACAAGTGTACCTCGAAGAGTCAATGCTTTTTGAAGGCAAAGGGTGTTTACGTTTTTTGTCTGTTCATTCACACTTCATTTGTACACCGATAGAAATAAACTATTCATAATTCTTACTATGAAAGTATTTATACTTTCACTTATTTTTTGGTATTTTCATTCACCTGCCTTAACCTTTACTCAGTACTTGAAGTATGTGCTTTAAAGTTACCAATGGTGGCTGCACTTATTGGTGGGTTAAGGTCAAGTTAAATGGTACCTATTTACCAACTGTAAAGCTATGTTTGCTTTGCTTACTGACTTGTTGGCTCTTGTTAAGGTTTAACTAAACAAAAGTTGTTGAAGTTGTATGGGTACTGGAAGACATCCAGCATGAATACATCTCCACACAGTACTATAAGTATGATACCTGAGTGCTAAACATCTGAGTGTGTCAATGTTGATGTGACATTAGACATTTCTTTAATAAGTATTAAAATTGTGTATAGGTTTTATTTTAAAGTAAACAATGTGTATATTAATATACATTGATAAAATGTTTTCTCTTCACTGCTTATAATGTATTTCTTACACCTTCATTACCTTGAAGCTCATGTCATTTCTTCTCTCATATGCAGCCCAGATTCGGTTGGTTGGTGGTGCAGGTCAGTGCTCTGGCAGAGTGGAGGTTCTCTATAGAGGCCAGTGGGGAACTGTTTGTGATGATGAATGGGAAATGCAGAATGCAGATGTGGTATGTAAACAGCTTGGCTGCGGTCATGCAGTTTCTGCTCCTCAAAGTGCCCACTTTGGGCGTGGCACTGGTCCAATATGGCTGGATAATGTGAACTGTGATGGTGTTGAGTCTGCACTAACCCAATGCAGGCATCCTGGATTTGGAGAAAATAACTGTGGGCACGGTGAAGATGCTGGTGTGGTCTGCTTAGGTAAGATGCTTGGCCTGTTTAAATCTTTAAACACCGTTATTACTTTCTAACTGGTTGAAGATTTAGTGACACATTAAGCTTAAAGCACACTAACTTGGATGTTTAATGTGTTTCAGGTGCCCTGACAAAGCCTCAAATCACTTTAAGTCCCAGCCCAAATGTAAACTGGGGAGAAAAGGTGGATATTACCTGCACTGTAGTGTCAGAACATTTAGGCGGGACATTTACTCTGAAAAAGATGCAAGGAACATTCAAGATGGAAAAATACTCTGATAACGAAGCTGCGACCTTTAGTTTCCCCTCAGTGGATTTCCCACAGAAAGGGGCCTACTTTTGTGAATATCAGAAGAGGGTGGCAAGTCAAGTCATCAATTACCCACAAGGAAACATCGCTGAGCTCTCTGTCACAGGTTAGCCATCATTTGCCTTAAAATGAACCTTACTTGCAGAAACGTGCCAATTCATGAGTGCAAAATTCAAAAGTTTGCAGAGGTGAAAATGTCCCCCCTTTTTTTGCAGTACAACTAGAGAAGCCCATCATCTCCCTGACTTCTCCTCATGCCATGGTGGTCTACAGCCCAGACAGAATATCTGTCAAACAAGGAAGCAGCTTCTCTGTGACATGCTCTACTCATTCCAGATATACTGGAGGTTACTTCTATCTGATGAAGTCCAATGTGAGCGTAACTGAGGCCAAACAAGCTTTTGGCCACACCATCTTCTACCTGGCTTACTTTGAATTCCCTGCGATTGAGTCACAACACCAAGGAGACTATAGCTGTGTCTTTGGGGTCAACATCTCCTCCCAATCCTTCTGCTCAACACCCTCAAAGTCCCTCCAAGTCACTGTCATTGGTAAGACCTAAAGAACCTTCAGTTTGTTTTCCCTTCTAGGTAATGTTGCTCTTGCTAACTTTACCTTTGATCTTTGTATCTCTACAGTGGCGTCCTCCTCCTCAGTCGTCACAGGGGTAGTGGTGACGCTCTTGTTAGTGTTGCTTGTGGTGGTTGCAGGTTACCTGATCTGGAGTAGAAGATGGCGACTTTCTGGTAAGTACCAGTGATATTTGCATTTCATGTCTTCTCAAATGTTTTGACTTTATTCAGCACTGTCCAAAACTTTTAGGAAGCTGTGAAGGTGTGAAAAGTTAGAATGCTGACAAATAAGAGGTGTAAACAGTTTATTATTTATCAACTAGAAAGCACTCGGAGAGCGCAGACCTCCGCCAGCACCGCAGTCCTCAGCCATATTGTCATTTTGACCATAAATATTAGTCCTACCTTTATTTAATCTAAATATTTAGATTCCTTGACCATTGAAAATGTACTATTAGCAACTGGATTCATAATGATATCTATTTCAGTTCAGTAGTTATTTGCAGAAATCACATTTTTCGCCATGGCGGCCAGACGCTGATCCAGATCAACACCAAAATCGAAATCAGTTCTTCCTTTTCCCATGCTGAACATTTCCTGAAAATTTCATCCAAATCCATTCATTACTTTTTGAGTTATTTTGTTCACAGACGGACGGACAAACTCTCCCGAAAACATAACCTCCTTTACAGAGTCAAAGTAAAGTCTAAATTAAATAAATATTAGTTTGCCTTCAAAACAGCATCAGTTCTTCGAGGCACACTTACACACAGTTTCTGAAGGAACTCAACAGGCAGGTGGATACTATTCTTGGAGAACCAACCCCAGAGCTTGAGCGGTTGACTCAAGACACACTCAGTGATTTTGAGATTAAAGGGATAGTTCAGTATTTTCCATGTGGGGTTGTATGAGCCACTAAGTACATTAGATGCAGTAGAAAGTTCTCTCCTCTCCCTCAGTAAGCCACAGTCTGTAAAACTCTGTTACGCAGAACTAGCCGCTAACAGAGAAGCATCATACCTACTACAAAGGGTATTTTGTCCACCTACAAGGATTTCAATCAAAAAACAACAGCACAGTTTAAGAGGACGCTACCTCGAAATGTTTTTCAGTGCAGTAACTTTTCTGAAATATAAAGTTTATCTGGACCAAACCACAGTGCGCTACTGAATCACTCCACCTCACTCTCAGCTGTTGTAAACATAACGGGCTAGCGGCTTCAGACGCTGGTTGTAGATTGATTGTAAAGAGATTTTTATATGACAAATATTTTTGAGATGTGTTTTTTGTGTTGCTTCCCTTGATGCAGAAACAGATGTGCATCATGGAGAACTCAGAGCTCTCGCTGTATTCCTCTGCGTAACAAGGGCATACGGCAACATCATATACAGCAAATGCCTGCATCTCTCATACCTGTTACCAGACAGACTGTGTTTACATATCTATACATCTGTATATTAGAGGCTAATACACAGTCATTGTTGCTTCTGTGTGCATGTGTATGTGTGTGAGAGAGAGAGAAAGACACAGACCATCTGCAGTGTTACGGTAAACGGTCTCCTCTACTCTGCCTGCTTGTCTCTGACAGATCATTATTACTTACTTTGAGGATATACTATCAAATACTATATATTTCTGGCTGCCATTCTTCCATGAAGACCACTTCTGGATTGAGTTATACAGACTGTAAATGGGTGCACCTGAGTCTAACTAGTTTCTGCTAAGTCTGAGTTGACAGCACCTCTGGACATCTTTCAAAGACATGTAATCATAATGTGTTATTCACCTGCTACTCTGTTTCCTCAGCCACCTACATTGCCCATCCATGGCTCTCAACTTTGTCTGTCCCTTTGTCAGTCCGTAAAACAGCTTGAACAGAACATCTCAAAACCATAGTCTGCTTTGAAATAGTTTCCAGAGAGAGACCTTGATGCAGTTTAACTACCAAGTTACTTCTTGTTGTGCTCTGTCTTACCATCATATTTTATTTTAAAAAAAATACATAATCAAAATAAGAAAGCAAAAACAAAAAACAACAATATATCAGTGTGTTTTGATCAGTTATTATGTTTCTGATTTAGATTGTTATTGTGTTTTGCACTCCAGATCCACTGCACGAAACGTCTTTTTCTGCTTGGTGCTGTTAATCCTAGTATTTGAAAAGCACTTCAAGGTTTTAACTGTGACTGTTAAGAGAAATTAATTCTCTATGCCGATGATCTTCTGATTTATAACTACCTTAAACATCTCATAGGAGCTTTAACTTATCTAAAAAAAACTGCAAGAAAACTGGGAACTCCCACTGGTGTACTTAAAGTGTTTAGTGTTGCCCCCAAGTGGACAAAATAGGTCAAGTTGTTGCAATGTGCTGTAATCACATAATCTCTCTTCTTTCTTTTCAAAATGTTTTCATTTCATTTCATGACTGCTGTTGTCTGTTTTATGTTGACTTTTCAGATACCTTGGTACAGTTCACTAACCGGTTTGGTGGAGCAGCAAAACCAGACGTGGATGAAAGAAGCAATGGAGCATATGATGGAAGGTAGAGGAGAAAAGATAATAATAATAATAATAATAATAAAGACAATGAAAATGACACAAATTGTAGTTTATGTATTATGAGTTGGAACAATTCAAACATAAAATTGGCACTTTTGTCCCCCTTAGAACCCTCAACACACGAGTGAGTGAACCAGCACCGAGCCCCACCCCTAAAGACAAGACCGCTGATGTTGACAACTCTGTGGAGCAGGTCCCTGAGGACTTGGCTGGGAGAGTTTGTTATGAGCTGGAACCACTTGTTCTTCCTTGATTGCTACATTTGCCTCATCATGACATTTTATTGAACATAAGAAGAACATCAGAGCTGTCTGGAAAAAAAGCCTTTTATTGCCCTTCCTTGTTGCATGTTTAAAGTCTCTTGCTCCTTTACATGCACCAAAACAGGTGACATAGGACAAACACTCTACACAGTGGGGACGAGTAATAGTTTGTGGTAAATGTCAACAGATGCTGATGGGTCGAAACTTCTTTCTTAGATAGAGGACAGAAACTTTAAGACATGCTTTGTGTAAACTAATTTGTCCCCGCCAAGTCTGCCCACTTTGCTTTGTTTCTTTTAAAAAGTTTGTAATATTAACAATTGAAGTTGATCATTTGATTTTAAGTTGCAGATATGATAAAACTTTAAGGTTAAGTTTTGTTCATGCCTATCTCTGGATTGCTTTTTATGTCCTAGAAGTTTTGACAAATCACAAAGCTGAGACATGATGGAAAACAGTGGTTTGTTAATTGGCTTTTTATATTGAATTTTAATGCTCTTCAATAAATGTGTGTTTCTAATACATCTTACCTTTTTATGAGCTCTGCATTTTAAAAAATACCCACAATATACACCTACTGTTCACTTATTAGGTAAACCCTGCCAGTACCCATTCAGACTGTCTTCAGTTCATCATGACATAAATTCGGCAAGGTGCTGGAAAATGTTCTCAGAGATTTTAAGTTCACATTTACATGTTAGTATCATGCAGTTGCTTCAGATTTGGTGGCTGCACATCCAGGGCTGTCTACAGACATGGCCAGGCCTGTGAAAAGCCCCATAAATAGGTTCCAGTATATCTGGTTTTAGCAAGTCTTTATACCTGATCATTACTGTAAAGTTTTACCCAGTTGTGTCATATTTATCAAGTTCTTGGTTGGTTTTCATGACCTAAGGGGCCACGAGATGGTGATGGTGACAGAGAACATCCATTTCTGACACACTTTTGTCAGTTATTTTTAATAAATGCATGGCTTGGTAGACTACCTTCCCTATGGTGTGAATAAACAGTCTGATTCTTATTCCCAAAGCCCACCAACAATATCAATATCAATAAATTAAAGGCTCAAACCATTCAAAGGAGGAATCTTCTGTTTCTAACAGGCAACAAAAAGAGAAATGCATACATACAGTCATGGAAAAAATTATTAGACCACCCTTGTTTTCTTCAATTTCTTGTTAATTTTAATGCCTGGCTCAACTAAAGGTACATTTGTTTGGACAATTATAATGATAACAACAAAAATAGCTCATGAGAGTTTAATTTAAGAACTAAGAACTATTCATTTTCCATGGTTTTCTTGATGATAACCAAAATTACTTAAATTCTTACATCAATAGCTATGGCATTGTACCGCCAAAAACACTACTTTTAAGCATTCCATGTTTTCTTTTCTGTTTGCTTTAAACACATGATACACACAAGAGTTAATACTTGATTGCATAACCATTGTTTTTGATGACTGCAGCCATGCGTCTTGGCATGCTCTCCACCAGCTTCTGACATTGTTCTGCTGTCACAGCAGCCCATTCCTGTTGGACAAATTCAAACAAATTTTCTTTGTTTTTGGGCTTGTGGTTCTCCATTTTGAGTTTGATGATCTTCCACAGGTTTTCAATTGGATTAAGATCTGTTGATTGAGCAGGCCAAGGCATGGTGCGAATGTTGTGGTTCTCCATCAGGCTTTAACTGACCTTGCCGTGTGGCAAGGGGCATTGTCTTGTTGGAAAATCCAGTCATTCGAGGCAGGAAAGAGTTTTCCAGCTGATGGAAGAAGACTGTTTTCAAGGGTAGTCCTGTACATGACCTGGTTCATTCGGCCTTCACACAATTGCATTTGCCCTGTTCCACTCAGACTGAAACAACCCCAGATCATGACTGATCCACCCCCATGTTTTACTGTAGGGGCAAGACAGTCTGGGTTGTAAGCTTCTCCAGGCTTCCTCCTAACCAGTAAGTTGGCTGGAGTGGGCATCAATTCAAAATTGGATTCATCACTGAAGAGAACCTTAGCCCAATCATCAACAGTCCAATCCTTGTGGTCTCGAGCAAAGAGTAACCGGGCCTTCCTCTGCCTTTCATTGATGAAGGGCTCTGTGTGACTTCAAACCAGCTTCAACAAGTCGGTTTCGAACTGTCCTTGCTGAACAAGTCACATTTCTCGACAGTGCCCACTCATTTTAAGGTCCCTGGAGGTCTGGCGATTCCTGACACAGGAGCGGATGAGTGCAGTCATCTCGTGGGGTAGAAAGAGCGTTTCCTGCCACGGCCAGGTAGCAATTTGGTAGTGCCATGTTCAGCTTGTTTTTTTTTGTTGTAATGAACGGCTGTCTTGGAGATCTTCAGTTTTTGCGCTACCTGTCTCTCACTCATGCCAATTTCCAGCAGTGCCAAGATGGCTGCCTTTGTGGCTTCACATAATTCTTTTGTTTTAGGCATTATGTGAGAGCTGACAACTTCTGAGTTGTGCTACGGCTTGAATGTAAGCAGGAAACCAGTCTAGGCCTTTGCATGTGCAATGCTGCTTGTGACATGAAATGGCCTCTTATATACCCTGGGAATCAATTAAGCTTAAGAATGTCAAATAGGACATAAAGTATTATGTGACCAGCTGCATTTTTTGTTGTGTTCATTGTATTATACGTTTAGTGGTACCAGATATTAGAATGAACAAGAAATTGAAGAAAACAAGGGTGGTCTAATAATTTTTTCCATGACTGTATGTTGCTTTTATAAGAAAACCTAAAAAAAAAGTTTAAAATTGAATTTATGTAGGATGATATCAGGCATCATGTTGGGCCAGCAGGTAGTGCACATGCCTCTAAGCAAGAGTTGCTGGTTCAATCCCCAGGTCGGGCACGACCTTTCTTTGTGGAACTTGCATGTTCTTTCGTGCTTATGTGGATTCTCTCCATTCACTGTGGTTTCCTCCCACGGACCAATAACATGCTCATTAGGTTGATTGGTGACTCCAAATTGCCCTTAGGTATGAGTTTGAATGTGGATGGTTGTCTGTCTCTCTATGTGGCCCTGTGATCTGGCTGGCAACCTTAAGGTTCACTTGCATACACTTGACAGGTAGGTTGTTCAAAACATCTTGGAGAAGTAACCACAGATCTTGTGTGGCTGTGGGCTGATTCTGTTCCTTCTGTCTCTTTGTTAAACTCGATGACATTGAGAAGAATGCTCTGCAGAGGCCATACCATAACTTCCAGGACTCTTTGTACTCCTTTAGCCTGAAGATGGTTCTTGAGGACACTAAAGTATGAGAAAAGCTGTTACTGTCACTGTTACACCTATAGATAGAGTCACTTATTAACCTAACATGATACTTCTGGACTGTGGGAGGAGGGCAAAAACCCACCCACCCACCCACACATTCACAAGAAGAACATGTGAACTTCACACAGAAAGACCCTGGCAGGTGGGAAGCTCCGAGCACAGCCTCAGCAAAGGTAAACTACTTATTCTGCATATGAATGGAAGCAAAGAAACTTTGCTCTCTGCTGCTGGTGTTAAGTGTGCCTCACGTCTTTCAAAACTGCAGCGGCAAGCTACGACTGGAATGGCAGCCAGTAGAGTGGGTGTGCCCATGCAGGCAGACGGGCCCTGTCCAAACCTGCTCACCTTGTCTGCTGCTGTAAGGGAACAAGCAACACATACCTGCATTTTGGAGACAGGAACATTTACAGCCCCGGCTCTTCCCTGTGAACCGCTCTGACATTCTCACTGACAGTCCACACCCAGTTTTGACTGTTTTAAAGCAGATATGGCGCTTACAGTGTATTATGCCAGCGTGAGTGGATCCACGGAGGTAAAGTTTACTTCATTATTTCACTTCTTATCATCTGCTGACTGAAACTGTCTGCTTACTTGGAAAAAATTTGGCTTTAATTTTGGAATAGGAAAATACTGTATTTGCAGAAGACCTCGTGAACCAGAAGACATTACATCCATCTTATGTTCTTGATGATCTTCTGCTCCCTATAGCTGAGGAAAAAACAAGACAGAATCTTCTCCGTCCTGGTTTCAAAGGGGTATGAACATGAGCGAGTGGACATCACTCTGACTACTGAGTTGAAGGATTCAATGAGAACCAAAGCCGGAAACCCTAAAGCATTGCCCCCTCAGATATTTAACGGTGATGCCTACTGTGGGGTGAGTCTCATACTTTAAACTTGTAAAAGTAACAGTGTTTCGTCCTCTTGAAAAATATGAGTAACAATTCAGCGTTAATCATTCACATTCTTGTCCCAGAGAGGAAAAGCTTTTGCTAGTAAAGTGCGTTGACAGATAGTAAATTAAATATTTACAGAATATTATCCCACCCACTGGTTTGTGTTGACATGCAGGCATTAGACTACTCGCCAGCACCGTGAATTTTTCTTACACTTTACTTTGCCCCGGAGGAGTCACTGTCGCTTAAGCATTCCTGTTTTATTCTGTAATGATGGCTAAGCTTCAGCATTGATCCCGATAGGTTCCATGATAGTTTTGATGGGGTACAGACTGCCTCACAAGCCCAAAAATGTCATCACTTTCCTTCTGTTTGATGCGTTTGTCCAGCAAAGTATCCTTACAACTTCAAAAGGCTTACAGTTGTTTTTCTTTTTGTAATATGAAGGCTACAGGCCAAGATTGAAAAGTGTCTCTCCCCTTTTCTGCTATGAGTAGTCAAAGGTAGTGAACCAAATATTTTACATTGTGTCTTATCAGGTTATAGAACCACAGAACAGGACTTACCTCACCTTTGAACACAGCTGGAATTATCTGATTCTAAGTTTTTCATGGGGCGGATCATCTAACAAGCTTTACTCTGAAATGCTTGTTTCTGGTTAGGAAATGTCAGAACCAATCATAACAATGATTGGTCTACCAGGCAGTCATACTGCATACTACTGTCGTATGCATTATGCTGTGTGCAATCCATACAGCTCACTGTGTTGAACTGTTTTATGTTCAGGACAGTTTTAAATAATATTTGTAGGGTACAGTCAAATTCATTGGTGCTCCACCGGCTTAAGCTTGAGTTCTGGAAGCTGAAATATGCTAATGTTAGCACTAAAGCTAAAGGTAACACTATTTCTATGTAAAAACAAATTAATGTTTTTAGTAAAACAGTTAATTCTTATCTTTTAAAATTATTATTTTTTTGTTCATTTATTTTGGATATCCATGTCTCTCTCTGTCTCTCTTCTTCTCTGTGGTTTTCTGAAACCCTTCATCCTTAATACCTTTTGTCTCTTTCAGGATTTTGAAGCTTTTGAAAATGCCATCGAGGCGGAACAATTGGAGGAGTTTCTCAAGCTCAAATAGTAACAGAGATCATCCAAGAGACAAGTCACAAACTTTTCACTGTACTTTAAACTGTGATATCTACAAATCCAGCGAAACCTGCATTAAAGACATCTGAACTGGTTCTGGCGTGTCAACATGTCCCACCAGACCACAAATGACTGACAAACCATTTCTGAGCAGTTAAAAAATGCTAAAAGACAGAGTAAAACGAACATTATCAATTGCTGCCTTTAATAAATGAAATAATAAAGAATTTTATAAAAACATGTGTTTAATTTTGTCCTATGAGAAAAGTGTTATTCAAGGAATTTACAAAGAAATCAACATTTACAAAACTTAACAGTCTTCAAGAGAAAATCCTAACTCTGCCGTCAACATTTGTGGATGACAATGACAATGTTCCCTTTTTGGACAACTTTTTTAAAAGTTGATACATGTTTGAACATGGTAATATTTACTTGCAGGCTGTTGCTGTTAAACTGGTGAAAGACAAAATGTGTCCTCTAAGGAGCAGAGATTACAACAACCAATCATTTTCACATGGAAACAGTCATTAACCCACACATGCAGTCAGTTACCATAATGCCCTTAACTTGATTAAAGTACCAACAAGTTAAAAAGAGAAACAGCAGGAACACGGAGAGATTGTGTAAAAGAGACTGAGAACCATAAACTGTGATGAACATGTTGTTGTTGAACTCTCCAAGTGTGTACTGTGGATGGAGAACATTATGATCATATGAATTTTACTTATATACAGTTTAACTATCTAAAGGAACTGAAACACATATGAATGAAAAAGCTACACTCTGGCCAAGCTGTCAGATTAGATCAGAATTTGTCATGAATATTTAATTATTGGTCAACATTCAGAATTTTCATTTATGGGCTGGGGATGAGCAATGTGAGCATAAAATGTCATCTCAATATTTCTTAGCTGGATGACGATACAGGATTTATTTATTATTATTTTTTCCATCAAGATATAACAGAAAAAATCCACAAGAAACACATTTTGGTTTAAATTGAATCACAAGTTTTGAATGTCATACAGGCACAAAGTCAGCATGCAAAAGGAGAATCATATTAGAATAAATGTCCTATTTGTGCTAAAAATTCTAGTTAAAGTAAAAACAACAAAAACAAAAGGAGCATTTATATGTCAGTGTTTAGACTTCCATCCATTATCTTGGATATATTGTATTATGTGTGTTATTGTGTCCATCATAATATAACAATGATATTGATCAGGGCCAGATCAGGGCTCAGTGCTCCTGAGCTAAAACATTGAGTACCTGATAGAAATTCTGCTGCCTTCAAAACTACAGAATAGGCAACAAAGAACAGCATGCAGTCCAGTTATTGCCATCATCATGTTAAGAGTGCATTTTGAATGTGCTAACAAAGTTAAGACACCAACATCATGAAAGCATATCATGAGCGTAGGAACAGCAACTATAGCAAGAGCAGAACATGCTTCAGTATAATATTTTCACTGATTTTTTGTTTGTTTGTCCAGTAACTATGAACAAACAAACAGAAAATCTTCGAGTCGTGGGCCTCCAATGATTAAAGTGACCATTGTAATAATCATGAATAATTGTCCATAAAATGAATACAGCACATAATAATATATATGCATTAAAAACTTTAAGCATAATGCTAAAATAATTTGTTGTGTGATGTATAATGGGTGGCACAGTGGCGTAACAAGTAGTTGCGCACAACAAGAAAGATGCTGGTTCAATCCCATGCATGCATGTGTTCTCTCTGCACATACTGGCTTCATCCCACAGACCAAAAACATGCTCATTGAGTCACTTGGTCACTCTAAATTGCTTATGCATGTGGCAGTGACTGCTTGTTTACCTCTCTTTGTGGCTCTGCAACGACTGGGAACCAGTCCAAGGTGTAGGCTACCCTGTCAGTCTAATGTCAGGTGGGATTGGCTTCAGCCCTTCCTCGACCAAGAAAAGGATCATTGGTTTAGACAATGGATTGATAATATGTTCAATACTAATACAAAAATGGAAATATTATCGATTATTTCTCCCCTTTATCAATAGGCTACCAGTTGATGTCTTAGGCTATTTAATGTTGTAAAGCCTGACTTATAACTTTTACAATGAGGTGCCTACAACATGTAAGGTTCATTAAATCTTATTTCAGGCATTTATTCAAAGCCAGTAGGCTATTCTAAATCTCAAATGGTTTTGGGCTCAGAAACCAGAATGTGCTAAATGCTAGCTCACTTAAGCATTTCTGGACCCATCCATTCTACTGTCAATAATACTTATTTAAAAGAAATATAATGCTCCCATATGTCTTTGTGTATCATGGATAACTGTATAAATATGACTCTATTTCAGACTCACGAACAGCTGGTTTTAATGCTGTTCACACTCTTCATGTGAACCTTATCTACTCCAAGATAAATTTGTTAGGCTGTGACAGAACTCCAGCTGCTGAACTACCTGTTTGGTAAATTGCATTTTAAAAAAAAACAATCAGTAAGATTCAGGTCGGACGCAGCCTTTTACCAACAGGCAGCTCATCGGACACCTGAATACACTCACTTTGAGAACCACTGGTTTAGACAATGGATTGATAATATGTTCAATACTAATACAAAAATGGAAATATTATCGATTATTTCTCCCCTTTATCAATAGGCTACCAGTTGATGTCTTAGGCTATTTAATGTTGTAAAGCCTGACTTATAACTTTTACAATGAGGTGCCTACAACTTAAATCTTATTTCAGGCATTTATTCAAAGCCAGTAGGCTATTCTAAATCTCAAATGGTTTTGGGCTCAGAAACCAGAATGTGCTAAATGCTAGCTCACTTAAGCATTTCTGGACCCATCCATTCTACTGTCAATAATACTTATTTAAAAGAAATATAATGCTCCCATATGTCTTTGTGTATCATGGATAACTGTATAAATATGACTCTATTTCAGACTCACGAACAGCTGGTTTTAATGCTGTTCACACTCTTCATGTGAACCTTATCTACTCCAAGATAAATTTGTTAGGCTGTGACAGAACTCCAGCTGCTGAACTACCTGTTTGGTAAATTGCATTTTAAAAAAAAACAATCAGTAAGATTCAGGTCGGACGCAGCCTTTTACCAACAGGCAGCTCATCGGACACCTGAATACACTCACTGGGGCCTGGCGGTAATAAAGCAACGTCGCAGACTCATGACGTCCTCTTTTTCCGCTCCCCGAGAGGAGGTCCTGGTGCGTCTCCTTCACTCTTCTACAATCGGATTGATTTTTCAAACATCTTCATCTAAAAACCCATCACAGTGACATTTAAGTGTTTGATGACAACCCCTGTTTCATGTGTGCTCTGTATTTCAGAATTATCAGACAAACATCCAGACTTAATCAACGATGGCCGAGGAAGGGTGAGCATCAACTAAACACTGACTGACGTGCTAACACGACATTAAACAGGAAAAACAAAACTGACAAACGTGAGCTGTGAGGCGGGCAGGTGTGTAAAACCCTGCCTGCCTGTCCGCTGCTCATGAACGCAGCAGTTTCTATCACTTTAGTGGAGTTAGCATGTTAGCAGAGTCCCTGCTGAGGGGTTTGATCCCCGTGTGTCTGCAGCCCGGCGGTAACATGGAGCTGCTGCTGCTTTTAGGGCCCTCAGGTTTTACTTTCACTAAACTGCATCTGAGGAAACTGCTGTACGGACTACGCTCATGTGTTGATCTTTGTATAAGCTGCCTGTATTTCACCCTGAGAGGCTGCTATTCGTGTTCACGCGCTATTGAAGTCTGATAATTATGTCTGCGCATGCGTGCGGCATGGTTAGGCTACATTGTGTTTTTAGCTGTTCGTGTTTCAGAATCAGAAATAATTAATCCCCAAGGGGAATTTTGGTTGCTTCAGTTACTCTTGTACACAGTTTAGCAGTCGGAAATATCAGAAGAAGACATTTTAAAGCAACATTTATTAAACTCAGATTAAGCAAAAATAAATACAACAAAAATGAGAATAAGAGCATGAATTTCAACTTCCTTATGAAAGAAGATTCATAAAAATTAAGAAATGAGACTCAATGAGGTGGAGGTATACACATTAACAATTGGCTATATTTACACTGAAAATGTGAATATATCGACAGGGAGAGCAGAAATTTGAAAAAATACCTTTTCAGCTCCTCCAGTTATGTCAAAATAAACTGAAGAAGCAGGAGCCATGCTGCTGTCAAGTTTGTCAAACTTCATTTGTGTAGCACAAAAGTGCTTCACATAAGAAAACTTGAGAGTGGAGACCTCCGCCAAGCAGCACAGTTCCCAGACCGTGATCCAGATCAACACCAATATTGAATCACTTCTTCCTTTTCTCATGCTGAACATTTCCTGAAGATTTCATCAAAATCCATCCAACTTCAGTCCAGTTATGTCAAAATAAACTGAAGAAGTAGGAGCCATGCTGCTGTCAAGTTTACATAAACTTCATTTGGTTCATTTTTACAAAAGTTTCCACCAGATGAGTGATTCAAACTGTATGACAGGGGTCATCAACTAAATTTGTACATGGCCCAGCTTATCTTTCGACATGCTTCAGGGGCCAATTTTGAAATGCAAAGAAGCAATATTTATGTTGTTAAAATCAACATTTCTTTTGCCTTTTCCAAAATTATATTTATGAACCTTTAAAAGTGACGGCAGTCCTTAGCAGCCACGTGAGGCCAGGTGCATATTTATGCCACTACATTTAAGGGCCGCCGGTCGTTTGACTGTACAATACTGAAACTTGTGGTTAAATTTTGGCTGATACTGGCTGACAATTGGAAGTGTGTAAAAAGGATCAAATATGAAGTCATTCCTAATAAAGCTGTTTCAATTGCAATGGTTTTGGAGGCCGTTTAAATGCGTGTACTGTAGAGACAAAAAAAACAAATATTCTCGAAACAGCAAAATATTTCCCCCCTCTTATTTACAAAATTTGATACTATGAGGGCCAAATGGGAAGCTGTGGGGAGCCTGATTTGGCCCCTGGGCCTCCAGTTGATGATCACTACCATATGAAAATGTGTATTAAACACTGCACAAACAGCAGTAACATAAAACAGTATTGTTACTCATCATTGACACATCCCAGGCTTTTGTCATTCAATACATTTTTTACTTTGTGTGTTGAAAGTTTCCCCCTTAAAAATAACATTGTAGCAAAAAAATAAACTTACATTTAAAGGGTTTAAACTGATATGTATTTGATTTACGTTGACCTTGGATTAAGATTTTGATACCACATTCTGCTTGTTAATTCAAGTGCTTTACAATTACCTTATTTATTCCTCGTGAAACCCTGTCAGCCTTCAAGTCTCCAGTGGCAGCAATGTCAAACACATGACACTTGATATTCACTGCTGTGCTGCTTAGAAAAATGCTCCTGCAAGTTGTACGTGTTGCAGTTGCTTTTAAAGTTGTGTAGTGTCTTGTTTCAACCCCTTCTGACATGATTTTGGGCTTCTTCAGCATCTGCTGTCTGCCTTTTCAGAGAGGTGGGCATGTGGAGCACAGTGGAAGGAATTAAAAAGCAAGAAGACCAATGATGTAGATTCCTTAAGCAAGATGTCATAGACTCTTAACTAGAATTGGTTATCGTTGCCTGTCGCTAGTTTTTTCAGCTTCTGTCTCAAGCCGTTTAGGGATTGCAGTTTAGAGATGATCAGGTACCTTACCTCAGTCAATGTCCTTTTTCGTGATGTCATAGCATTACTCGCAGTAAGAACTAAAGTGCTGTTAAATCGATCAAGAATTGAATGTAACATTAGATTTTTAAGCTTCTACGTTTGTCTTTTCATGATTGAGCTCTGGTGTTTGAATGATGACTTCAGATTCTTTTGTCGGATACCCCTTCACTCTCCAGTGAGTGAGACCCAAAGTCTGACGCACTTGAAGCTCAACTGGAATTTACCCGTTAACTTTTCCCGTTAACTGGAGCCATGCTGACATTTTTCTGTTTCTACTCCTGTGTAGCAGTGCTGCTGGAGGTGTCATGGATGTCAACACCGCTCTCCCTGAAGTGCTCAAGACAGCCCTGATCCACGAAGGCCTCGCCCGTGGCATCAGAGAGTCCGCTAAGGCCCTGGACAAGTATGTGACGGTCTTTTTCCTCCACCAGAACTGTGAAATCTTTAGTCGGTGCATCACTGATGATAATTTGGCTCCCTCTACTGAATACCATGAGGAGATTGCCACTGTTACCCAATTTCTGTCTGAGATATGCAGTGAAGTTAGTAGAAAGTGGTGCTCTAACCCTTTTCAGAATGTAAACTTTGAGCTCGTTTTGCAGGCGTCAGGCCCATCTCTGCGCCCTCGCCAGCAACTGCGACGAGCCCATGTACGTCAAGCTGGTGGAGGCCCTCTGTGCCGAACATCAGATCAACCTGATCAAGGTAAAGCCGGCTACAACAATGACCAGTCTGACTTTTGACAGCCTTAATTTAGTTTTAGTTACAGTTTGTCTAAAATATCTTCTACCATTAGTCATAATTTAGTCAGCCAAATTGTTTTAATTTTAGCAAGCTTTAGTTGACGAAATCAATTTTGAATTTATTTAATTAAAATATAGTGTACAGCGATTTTTATGTTTCCTTGGATTTCTGAAGTCATACTTTACACTTGGATCCTGCCATCATGAAGCTTAAGGCACTGATTGGATGTCCCTATTAACTCATCCAACCTTTCCACATGACAGAAGTAGCTGTGATTGGATATTTTCCTAACTTGTCGCTTCTTACTTCATGACAAAATTGGTCTGATGGGTTTAGTCTGTCAAACATTTTAGTCTAGTTTTTCTGTTGACCAAAATGTCTTGATTTATTTTTAAAGTCCATGTGCACTTGTTTTTAAAGGTATAGTCTAGTTTTTGTCAGGGGGAAAACGGGTTTGGTAACACTTTCTATGAAGCCCACATTTATAATGCATTATAACGGCATCCGTAATACATTATAAAGCATTCATGATGGTCATAACTACACTTGTAAGTAAACATAATGCTTCATGATGCTTTATATCAAAGGTCATAAAACATTGTCATTTATGAATTATAATGACTTGTTCCATGAGGGCATTCATAATGCTTCATAACTACTCATAATGCATTATGATGCACTATATCAACAGTCATAAAGCATTATGATATCACTTATAATGATGGAGCTAGTCATTATAATTCATTATAAGTGATATCATACTGTTACGACTGTTGATATAGTGCATCATTAAGCATTATGAGTGTAGTTGTGAAGCATTATAATGCATTATATATGTGGGCTTCATAGAAAGTGTTACCAAGGTTTTTGAAAACTGATGAAAATAATTGACAGAACTAACACTGCCATTGACACATTTGGGATCCAGTGCAGAATGGAGGACTGTCTGGTGTATATTAAAGGTCATATGCTGAGATGTGTACCTGTGTTCAGTATCCACTAAGTCAGTGTTGGGTTGTGTCCTGGCTGCATCACTGATGATAATTTGGCTCCCTCTACTGAGCACCCTGAGGAGACTGCCATTGTTACCCAATTTTCTGTCTGAGATGCGCCTGACAGCACCCAAACCTTTGTGGATCACTGCTGTTAAAGACCAGTACATTTTTAATTGTGGTACTCATTTTAAGTCACTTTTCATTCTCCAAAGGGGCTCTGAGATGTTTGTCTGGTAGACTGGAATGTGAGTGAAAGTTTGAAGCACGTGGCATGTTTCTAAAAGATGCTTTTAATCTCAGGTTGACGACAACAAGAAGCTTGGCGAGTGGGTTGGTCTCTGCAAGATTGACCGTGAAGGCAAACCCCGCAAGGTGGTCGGCTGCAGCTGTGTGGTGGTCAAGGTAAATATCATTTCAGGGTCATTTATTATGCAAAAAGTAGGGGCAAGTTCACCTTTTTAGATCTGATAAGACAGTTACAAACCTTGTTCATGGTCACAGTACAGAGCTGGTAAAGTGGCTCCCTGTGTAAAATGTGGTAAATGGAATAAATCTGCCAATCAAGTCCAGCTGCTGTGCTCGGTGCCTGCTGCTGTTTTATACTTGGCTAGATGACGGCCAGGGTACGAGCCCCACTGCCTACCTGTGGTGTTTGGGGTCCCTAAGAATGGCTACACGACTGCTGAACTACAGAACTGTGACGACCTGTTATCATACCTTTACCCTGTTTGAATCTGTTCTCAGAGCTTATAGGTGTAAAGCTGCGTTCACACTGAACTTTATGACCATAATGCGTCGCCCACTGGAGTTGTGTTGTGTCTAACTCCCTCATATTTGGCATTGTGATCATTTCACATCATATAATGGGATGTATTAGCTGACATTATTCAGACTAGGGCTGGTCGATTTTTGGTCGACAATTGCTGTGTTTTAGTCGACCAACAATTTCTTTGGTTGATTACAGTCCTAATCCAGACTATCCTTTCACTCACCTACCAACCACAAAACACTGCAGCTGATGCCCTGCAACAGCATCGTGTGTGAATTTTGCGTGTTCCCGTCCTGGTGGAACGAATTTCCTCACTGTTTCCCACACGTACATGGATTGTCACTCTGAACTGGAAAAGACAGTCATGGGTGTCATCAGGCACCCACATAAAGTGGTTTGGCTGTTGCTGCACAACCACACACGACATGGCCTGAAAAGAAACTTTCAACTTTTGAACAGAACGAGGAGCCACCAGGTCAGCTTGATCGTGGTCGTTGTGCAGCAGGAGGGTTAGCCCCGCCCCATTGCGGCTTTACATTGTTTATACAAGGAGGGTAGTCGCCGAGGTTGCGAAGTCATGTTCAGTGTGAACGCAGCTTCACTACTGCAGAGATAAAGCTCCAACAGTGGTCTGTTTCAGTTAAGGGCTTTAACACATTTTAACGCACCAGGCACATTTTTTTAAATTTCATTAACACGCGTAATGATCTCTTTCCAAACGTGAGGCCAATCAACACAAGCCTGCACACACAGAAATTTCCCCTGAACAAAATTGCTGATTTTGTTTGAGCCGTCATTCTTTCTGAAGTATCACACAAGCCTTAATCTGACCATAGAAGCATTTTCTTAGATGTTAGAACATTCAAAAAGCAGATTTTCAGTTTATTTATTCACATCGCCTGTGGTGTGAGGTTTTGAATGGTCGGTCTGGATGTAATGACCAGTTCCATACTGTTAATTGAATTCTAATGTGTGTTTTTGTGATTGCAACTGAACAAGTTCATTAATCATGATCAAGTTAATTTATCTGAAGTGACTGTGTGAATGATGTGAAGGAAATACCGCCGTTTTCTGTAAACCTTTGGCATTGAGCTTAAATTAAAGGTTAGATGACTGTGCCTCTCAATAGTGTTTCTTTTTTAGTCTAACTTTTATTTTGGGCCAGTCACCCCAGCTGTGCTTTACTCCAGAGTGTGATTCTGATCTGCTTACTTGATCCTCTCTCCGCAGGACTACGGCAAGGAGTCTCAAGCCAAGGATGTAATTGAGGAATACTTCAAGAGCAAGAAATAAGGTGTCAATAAAAATTGGAAAAGTAATCATTGTGTGGTCGTCAGTTCTGTGGCTATAGATGACTTTCTGAGTTTAGCAGGAGTCAGACCTGTAACCGTTAGAAACAAGCTCCTACATTAACACTTGAGTCAAATGTTCTAAAAATACAAATTACCCTGAAGTTGCTGAGCAGGATAACGTTTTAATCTCCACTGAGAGCCAGTTTCATCCTTGTCATACTTATCCACTACTTCTCTTCATCAGACATGACTCTGCTGTCTTCTTTGGCCTTTCAAGTACAGTTTGGGAAGACAAAGAAATTCTGTTGATACCAGTGCTATTGATACTGCTCCTCCTGCCATTAAGGGTTCTCTTATTGGCTTGTGTATTTTCTGTATGCTATAGTTAGCTGAGGTTTTCAGTGCTAATAATGTCACTTCTGTCACTATGTCACAAATACTAATGCATTTGTGACATGCTCGCGTGCAGTTGCATTTTGTGCAGTGTCTATTGTTGAAGATGAGCTGAGGCTTTTATCAGCCCTGGCATCATTACAATTGTTTTTTTTTTTCATTTCTGCTGACTGACTCTGATCGTATGAAGTCCTCAATTTACAAGACGTGCAGATCTAACTGAAAGGAATTGAGCAAAAATGCCAGTCATCAATTACCAATAGGAGTTGGTTTTCTATTCCAGTCCGAACATATGATCAAATCAAAGATGAAGCAGGCCAAACTGGAGGTAGTCTGTTAAAGCTGGGGTTGGCGATTTGATTTAGATACACTTTTTGTAATACTGGTTAAAATGGTCTTTATGACCCGATGGTAATCAATTCATGTGTTCTTAAAACAGAGTGGAAAAATATCCGCTATCTACAGCAGGAGTAAAACAGGGAAAACACCAATCAATAATCATGCCGGGACACCTGTTTTTAAACCAATCAAATCCCATCTGCGGTTAGGTGGAACCCTGAGGAGATGCTACTTTCAAATTCATGCTAGTTTTCCAAAAATGCCAACCCCAGCTTTAAGAACCACGTTGGAGTCCCTGGAGATTTAAAAACTATTTTATATATTTACCTCTGCCAAGGAGGTTATGTTTTCGGGAGAGTTTGTCCGTCTGTGAACAAAATAACTCAAAAAGTAATGGATGGATTTGGATGAAATTTTCAGGAAATGTTCAGCATGGGAAAAGGAAGAACTGATTCGATTTCGGTGTTGATCCGGATCAGCATCTTGCCGCCATGGCCAAAAATGTGATTTCTGTGAATAACTACTGAACCAAAGTAGATATAATTTTGAATCCAATGGCTAATGGTATGTTTTCATGGTCAAGGAATCTAAATATTTAGATGAAATAAAGTTGGGAGTAATATTTATGGTCAAAATGACAATATGGCGGAGGACTGTGGCGCTGGCGGAGGTCTGCGCTCCCCGAGTGCTTTCTAGTTTTTTACTGTGTTGAAGGTCACAAGAGGTCTTTGTGTTTTACTTTGAGGTCAGTCTGAATCAGGTCCCTACTGTCAAGGTGACATAGGCTACGTTCAAACAGCAGCCCTTAATGCTCAATTCTGATTTATTGCTCAAATCCGATTTTTTTGTTTGGCTGTTCAGATTACACCTCTAATGTGGCCTGACTGCAGACTGTGATGTGAACAGCTCAGGCGCGCATGCTCAGTTTAACATTAATGACATCACGCACAGCACGGTGTGATGAGGGACAACAAAGACAGAGCAAAACTGTGCTTCACAATGCTGGAAAAGTTTGTTTCCATAACACAGAACCTGATGTTACAGCAGCTCAACTTGAGTGAGCTCTTATTAAAGTAATTATGGCTATATTTTATTTCTTATAAACCTTAAGGCGGATGCTCTCTCCTGCCGATGACATCGCTGCTGGAGAGCCAAACATCTCAGAGCCAAAGCGTGCTGAACAGGTGAACAAAGAGGCAAAAACTTCGTTTTGTCATCTGTTCTCATGTTTCGTTGTTTGTCTGAGAGCAGATCAGACAGAAGCAGACTGTTTTCTGACTGACGCTGTCTTGTGGGAACATACAGCAGCACGCAAATGCGCACGGATGAGATGGGTTAGATCATCAGTGTCTCCGTGTCCTCTAAACTGTTACTTTAGCCTGATAAAGCCATTAAAAAAGTCGACGCAATGTTAATAACCTAAGTTTATCCGATATAATGCAAATGTATGAATCGTCTGCTGTGCGTGTAATGGAGACGCCAGTTGATCGCCCCAGCACTCTCTCACTTTCTCTCATCACTCCCCCCTTAATGCATTATTTAATCAAGCTTGTAGCTGGAAAAACAACTAAAACTCTTTTTTTTTAAGGGGAAAATGCATAAACTTTTTAATAATGTCTATATTAACCTCTGATTATGTTCTGTGACTTTAAAAGCATTTGTCCTAAGGTGAACTGTTGGTCTGGAATGACGTCAAAGTCACATTAAATGTGACCTGACTGTTCAGACCACGGTCGCTTTCAAGAAAATTGGATATATTCCTGATCCAGTATCACATTTGGAAGTGGCCTGAATCTGATTTGAAAATGTCAGATTCAATGTGACTTGTGCTGTTCACACTGTCAAAATCAAATCAGATACAGGTCACATTTGGGCCAAAAAATCAGATTCAGGTCACTTTTGACTGCAGTGTGAATGTAGCCATAAATGCAGTTTAACTATAGCTTAGGTGGATTGAAATAAAATGGCTGTGATGGCGGCATTTATAAGGTATAGTTAATATGCTGTTCAACAAAAATAAAGTTCAGAGGAAATTTGTTCCAATGAGAACTTGGTTATAACCAAGAATGCTTTACTGATTGGAAAGCAGAGCTGTCCCTCTTGTCTCTTGGATCCATTTGCCACAGTTATGAAAAAAAGTCTATACCGCTAAGCAATGTTCTTTCTGAAAACACCTTCATTGAAATCAGTTTTAATTTGTTTCATGGGCTGTGTGAATATATTTTAACCAGTGAACTAAAATGTCTCATGAACTCTTACGGTTTGTGAAAACTACCTGTTCAAAGACAACAGGGTGTGAGTCCTAAACCACACAAACAGCATCTTGGCACTTTTAGTTCCCTGATCAGAAAGTCAAGGGAAGTTTTTCAAATAACCTGAAATGAGATCCATGGTTCACACAGTTTAGATTTTGGTTGTTTTACTCCCTATAAAAGTTAAAACACTTGCAGTTGCCCCACTGGTAAATTCCTAAACGTGTCCACCAGAGGACTTCAGCTGACAAATTACGGAGGACTACAGAAATGACCATGGACTGAAAGTAGTATACTGGATCACTTGACTGCTGCAGTCACGAGACCAACTCTGTCAGATCATGGAGTAATTTTTTTTTTCTTCCATCTTAACCTGTGGGCCTCTTAAGTTGAACTGCTACGTTGTAGTTACAGAATAGCCTGGGGATAGTTTTTTGCTCTTGTTAATTTTTACACTTGGCTAAACAGAACTTTTAGTTTAGCTTTAAAGATTGTTTTGAAAACTTTTTTTTGGCTTAGGTCTTATGAGCTTCAGTTAAAAATCCCGTTGAAAAGAGGCTTTTGTTGAGAGAACCAGTGCGATGCTAACTTCATCACTTACCCACAAGTCAGTTTCCTCCTAATTAACATTTTCTTTTAAGTTTACAAAAATACTCCATGTTGTTGAAAGTACTATGAAAACTCACTATTATATTATTATACTCACTATATATTTAGATATACTATTTGTATTATTGTTCATGTAAAAATTGAGCAGAAATCATTTATCTTTTTTGCACTCCTTAATTGAAATAAAAATATATTTTCAGGCACGTTTGTTTGAATGTTAACAGTTTCAAACCCATTTTTCTTAACCCCATAAAGCCAATTGTATCATACTTGATACATACTTTTATAATGCCTCTTTCTACTCAATATGATCAACAAATCAGAAAAACATCTGAATACAATCAAATGATAAAAATGTCCTCAAATGGATTATCACTTGTCAAAAACACCTTATGTATCAAATGAGATATGAAAAGTCTACATGTTGAATTTTATGGATTTTAGCACAAAGTAAAACAAACATTTCAGCTCCAAAAAATTATAATTTTCTGGCTATAATCTGTGGTCTTGGGCCTTAAAGGGTTAATTGATAGACTTCCTGTCAGAATTTTTTTGTCAGTTGATCGTAACTGTCGAGCTCTCATTTTGGAGCCTTGTTGCCATGTAAGGACCAGACTGAAAGCTGATGACAGCAACAGGCCAATTCAGGGATTTTACTCCAAGAATATTCTGATTTTAACCATGGCAAGGGGGGTTTATTTTAGCCAGGGGGAGAGGCTAGTGTCACCAAATAATGCCCCAAGTTTTTTTTCCTAAGTCACATCTGGAGGGACCTGTACCTGGTTTCACAAGGGCCCAGCCATGTCTGCAAGTGGCCCAGACTGGTTTTTGGGAGCAGATACCGAGGAGCAGCCAAATTGTTTTTTTCTCTGTTGTGAACAAAAATCCAGTGGAAAATCTAAAACAGTTGCTTTTTCTATGATAAAAAATACAAAATGAAATAAATATTGAGCATCTGTAGTTGGATGGTTTTGTATGAGAAGGGAGGACAAGATGCGTGTCATTTGGATAGGTTTTCCCTTTATATCTACATACATAAACATTTCTGAATAAAGAAAAAAGACATTCAAACACATTAAGGCACAACACATCATGACGCACATTCTCAATCCCCCCACCCAAAATTACAAAAATGCAGAAAACGAAAAAGACCTCAAAAGTACAGTTTATGTCTTTGAACATATCCACCACTACCCTTTAAGTTTATTGTAAATAATTTACACAAGTTTCTGCCACAGGCTGCATTGATGTGTTGTGATTATCATACCACCAGGAAGAAAACACTTAAAAAAAGCAGCTGTTCTCCTCACACACACGCCGCTGCCTGTACAGAGAAGCCCTCTTTATGTGAAGATCATTTGTTCCTCTGAACAAACTAAACGTCCTCCTGGGCCAGGAAGGATTGCAGCCTTTTCAGGCTCTCAGTCTGCTACAGCTGTTTGGAGGGAAGTTTTCACAGCGGTCTGTCTCCAGCTTCAGGACCAGGTGGGCTGAGCCGGGTGTTCAGCCGTCTTAGTACCTCCCAAAGTTCTTCATCTTTTACCTCTCCTCTGCTTTTTAAGACCGTTCAGAGTTTGTAAATCCAGACGCTCAAAAAAACGACAAAAAAAAATCACAAAAAGGTTGCAGTGTATTTGTTCTTAAATAGTTATACAAAAGAAGGGGCTGCCTGGCTGATCTTGTCCATGGTAACAACTTAAGAGTCCACATCCCTAAATGAATTACAAGTACTCAAACTCCAGTGCTTGGTGTAGTGCCAGCAGGTCAGAGTGACTCGATATCCTCCAGAAAGGCATGTTGTGCTGTGGAGTGAACACACACGCACGTTAACACCAACAGTTCAGTTTTCATGCAGCACACCACCACCTGAAGTCATGCAGGCTACACTACAGTCACTTGTAGCTGCTTACTCTGCAAAAGCACTGCAAACCAAATCCATGCAATCCTTTCGCTCCAAGGAAGGGCTCAACATTTTGGGCAAAAGTGCTTTCTGCTAACGTGCTGAGATTATCACAGTCTTATCGTCATTAAAGGGACAGTTTAGGAAATCTCAAGTGGGTTTTATTAGGTTCATTTAAATAGAAAAAATATTATCCACAGGTATGTTGACCGGTTCTGCATCTGTACAGAAAGAACTGGCATGAAAGCTTAGCTTTACATTGCTGCAGATGAGGCCAAGAGCACAGTGTTATTTACTAAATGTTGGCTGAAAACAACAACAACAATAGTGCTTGAGTTATTATTCATTAAATAGAACACATAAACAGCACTTTGCTTTTCCAAAAGGAAGCCCTTTTGTTTTGATCTGACTTGACACACTACACAGCCTAAGTCTCCTTCCACCTGTAGGATAATCATAACAAGAGCTTGCTAGCATAAAAGTAAAACATTGTAAATCTATTCAGTACAGTTAACAATCACCCTAGCGCTGCTTTTTAGTTTGCTTTAAAATTGAGAGAATGTCAAAGGACTCTTGGCCCCATCTGCAGCAATATATTGTTAAACTAGTGTGCTGGTTCTTTCTGAACAGGTATAGAATTGATCAAAATACCTGTGGCTTAAGTATCCACATACTGAATGAACCTCATACAATCCAATTTCAAAAATACTGAATCACCCCTTTAACCCAGAACAAGAACTGTTATTCTAGGTTTGCATAAAACAGAATCAAAGAACATGTTCTTGTTAGTTTTAAGTTCTGGGCAGCAAACCCATTTAGCTTAGTAATGACTGAATGGTTTTAGGACAAAACAAAGACGGAATAAAGGTAAATCCCAATTGTACCTCTTACCCCTTGGTTTTGCATGTTCACGTCTAGTGAAGTGGTGCCCCAATACTCCATAGGGCAAAGAGGAAGGGCTAAGACCAAGGGCTGCACAGCCCTCGAAACAAAGACAGACTGGGACCTCACTTGAAACCAAGGGGTAAGAGAATTTCCCATAATACACCAAGCAGGCCAACATGAAGCAGAGCAGAGACCAAAGGAAGCACTTAATTATAAGTAATTATTTCATCATCAAGTAAATATTAATCTTTTTTTTTTGTTGTTGGTTGCATTTTAAAATTTCTCGTTATAAGAAACTAGCTTTCACAGCTGTGGCTACGGTTATTGTTGCATCTGCTTATGTCACAGCCAGTGGCGTCTTGTTTCCCAGCTGTGTGTTTCACCCCTTCCCCTTGGCCCTCAAAAGAGAGGGCTAAGGGGAAGGGGCAAGACAAAAGGAAAGGGTCAAGGGTAGAATTGGGATATACCCTAAAGCTTGATGGATACAGTATTATATTAAAGTTACATATTTTTCTTCTTTCCAATAAGTTAATGCTGTTTTAAGATGACTTCGGGACATATTTTTGAAGTTTCTTTCCTTAAAAGTCCTCTCAGATATTGGATTTTGGCAAAGGAAAAAGTTACATATTTATATTTTGCCCTAACTTGGTTTAAATATTCATTTTTGAAGGCTGTAGGCTCACAGTCGATTATGCTGATTTTTTTTTTGTTTGTTTTTACATAGAGAGTACCCCAGATCCACGTGTATGTTCACTCTGTCTTAAATGCCCCAGTCTACTCTGAGCGCTTGACTGTTCTACTTTAAGGTAATTGGTCAGTTCAGTGCAGCTTGGAACCATGTTTCATCATCTCTGCATGTTTCTCCATCTATGTGCTGCACTGTGCTTGCCAGCCCAAGCCGATGGGCTTACACTGCCGACACTGGTAGCTGTTAAGCTTTGGACTCTTCAGAAGAGTGAACACAGCCCCGTGCAGCACTTCCACTCCATGAAAATGGGACAAACACCACCTCCCTGTTAAAAAGTTACAGTAACAATGTATCAGCTAGTAAAGTATTTTATAAACCTTGTGCACACTGACAGATAAGATAATACATTCTCAGCACAGCAGCAAACACACATATTCCCAAAATGTTAAAAGTCTTCCATTGACTATTCCAGCACCCAGCATTAAAATGAAACCCAAAGCTGGAGAAAAGATGGGATATTTAACGCTTACAACAGTGCTAAAAATATGTTTTGGGTGATAAAACTAATTTCTTGCATAAAGTACATGAAAAAAAGAGACTCAGCACACCACACAAAACAATCATCATTGCTCTTAATGAAGATAACTACAGCTTAATCACTGTGTACATTTAAGCAGCCTTTCATTTTCAGCTTATGTGACAACAGTATGGTTTATCTTAAACCTGTTCAGATCATTCTAATCCAGTTTCAAAGTGCCAGTTTGATACAAATTTGGATTGTTTGACTTGTTAGTAGGTGCAAAATGTACATTTCAATCTCAAGATTTTATTCAGAGCTGCAATCAGGAGTCTTCAGCTACAACATAAAACGTTTCAAAAAGCAACAGCGGGTGGAACAGAAATAAAACAGTTAAAGACCAACTCAAAACTTCTACAGCAAAGAAAGGCAGGCTTCGTCCAGTCAGAGCTCACACTGTGAGGAGGAGGCGGGCTCACGGTGAGATTGAGGGTCCATTACCTTTTTGGCCGCCTGCTCCTCTTCCACACCGTCACCAACTACAACATACACTACTTTCCTGCCAAACCTTTGCATTATGCGTTCAAAGCAACTCTCTTTTCCTGCAAAAACACAAATAAACAAGAGGGGAGGAAGGAGGGGGACAAGGTCAGAGGGGTCAAAGTTCTGGAGCTGTTTGTTTACCTGGCCCGCTGCATGCTCTTCATCCTTCCCATCGCCAATCACAACATACGTAATGTTAGTGCCAAAGCGGGAGACTATACGCTCAAAACAGCTCTCTTTGCCTGGAGACAAACAAATGGCTTTCACAGGGTTTTCATTTATCTTCGACACAAATCAAACACACACTTGAAAACGCAACCTAAATTTGCCTGATTTGTCTTTATAAAAAAATCTATGGGATCTGGCTTCTGACTTTAAACATTAGTTTGTGTTCTTCCTGCTCTTTGACCTCAGGAGGCTGTCATGTTTGCTGCACTGCTCTATCCGTTTTAATCAAGCCACCTTTGGAGCTGAAGCTCTCACACTCTTGGCTTAATGTTGTCCACTCAGGATGTTTTGGCTGCTACATGATAATCTAAGTTTCCTTCCTCAGATTGATGTATGGTTGAAGGAAATGTAATGTTGGCAATGCTTGCAGTCCATTAGTGTTACTGAAAGTCATTCGCCAATAAAGAAGATCATTGAGAATTGCTGTTTCTGGCCAAAAAGGTCTCAAAATGTCAGAGTTGTTAAGAGTCAGATCAGGATCATTTAAGGTAAAATGTCTGTTGGGATCAAGGTTAGTCCATGCTTGCTTTCTTTATACTCGCCAAGTGTTTCTCTTTCAATTCAAGCTTCCAAGTTTTATGATTTCCTTCATTTCTAAAAGTGTTGTATAAATAAACATTCCCTGAGCCAAAGAGGTTATGGTTTTGGCCCCATATGTTTTTTTTTTGTTTGTCACCAAGATTACGCAAAAATTCCTGGACTGATTTTACTGAAATTTTCAGGAGATATTGGTAATGGCCCGACTTAAAAATGATTAGATTGTGGTGGTGATCCAGAAATCCACCATTACCGAATACTTTTGCTCAGTAACTCTCTAACTAATAATGATATCAACATGATTCTGAGTGCTAGGTGTGGGTTTTCAGGGTCAAGGATTCATAATATGATTGCAAATTTATCATGGAACTATTGCTTAAAGATGTAACAGCAATATGTAAGCTACTTTGGCAGAGGTTTGTGCTCTCCGAGTGCTTTCTAGTTCTGTTATATACTCTTTTATAGCGGTAGAAAAATAGGAAGAGTTTGCATTTTGTGCTGTTGGATGTCAGAGGGTTTTAAGCTTCAAAATGCAAAAAGAAGAAATGAGAACAAGGCAATTCCTTGAAAACTGCTTTTAAACTCAAACATGCTTTTGTCAGCTGATCAAAAGTTAAGAGGTGCTTTTTCCTTCAATGAAACAGTGGAGCTTCAGGCTGTGCAGGGCAACCGACAGTTGGCTCTATGGAGATGTTACTGTGAGCCCTTGTCCGTGTGGTAATGACCGAGTTTTTCAACAAGACAAAGCTACAGTTCACAATGCTCGCCTGACGAAGGACTTCTTCCAGAGGAATAACATCACTCTTTCGGACCATTCTGCTTGTTTCCTTGATCTAAGTCCAACTGGGAACATTTGGGGATGGATGGGAAGTTTACAAAAAGGACATCAGTTTCAGACAGTGGATGCCCCTCATGAAGCCATCTTCACCACTTGGAGAACCATCCCCACAAACCTCCTAGAAACACCAGCATTAAGCATGGCGAAATGAATCTGGAAGTGATCTTAAAGAACAGTGGAAATACTCATTACCGAGTACTTTTCTGGGGTTTTTTTTGTTTCTTTTTTTAGCTATGGTATTGCACTTTTATGCAGCAGATGAACAGCCTGTCTCACCTTAATTGTCGTTTTCCATAAATTGCCTGCTCAGTTTTTTCTTCTCTTACTACCATTTCTTCTTTTTGCATTTTGAAGCTCTACTCAGAACCTTCTCAAGATTTTATGGTGCCAATAATTGCAATTTTTACCTGGTCTTACTATTTTGATTGGGAGTATATTTAGTTAATCCTGAGAAAGGTTTAAGTGTGACTGCTCCAGTAACTTCAATAAGATGATTGAGAGGAGACAGCAGTGGTGACCAGAGTAACAACAGTTCAGCATTTTCCTGTAGTTATTCTATTTAGGTTTGACTTTTCATTTTCAATTTTTGTGCAGCACTAATAACAAACCCCAATTCCAATAAGGTTGAGACATTGTGTAAAACATAAATACAAATAGATTATAATTTGCATGTTCTTTTCTGGACTATATTCAATTTAATACACTACAAAGTCAAGATATTTAATGTTAAATTTTAATGTAAATTCATCAATCTTTATCAAATTAAAAATATGAAAATATGATTTCTGCTGGTAAAGAGAGGGGGGTAAATCTGCATTATAAAAACATAGATTCCCAAGTTTAAAAAATGACATTACATCAAAGAACTGTAAAAAAAGAATTTAATTGAGATGAAAAAGAATCCTGACCTTTGAATGTTAGAAATTGGTTTACTATCATACAGTATTTACTTTGTAACAGTAAATAAAAACATTTTATGTTTACTGTACATGAAAAAAACCCATTAATTTAACTAAGGATCAAGTTCTGCACCATACTGATGTCTGTGTTCTTTTTTATTTCCTTACTCTTGTTTTCCAAGACACACACAAGTACACTCTGCAATATACCTTCGCCAAATTAAAGCAGCAAATCCCCTATAATATCTTAAAAGGTGTTCAGTAACACTTGGATTTCATTCATCAAAATAATGCATGAAAAACTACTGTGACCTTTTAGAGCTAATGACTTTGCTTAAATCAACAACTGTGTGTCACATTGTCATATTTATACCAATCACATTTTACATCTTACCTATTTTTGTTGCACTGTAAATGTTCTCGATGGGAAAAACAGATCCCAGACTGTATAAGAGAACTTTAGCCAGCGCTGGTATGAGCTGCGTCGTGGTCACCAACACATTTACACAGTTACTCCTACAGGGAAAAAACACAGAGCATCTCAATTACAGGAGGGAGACAGATAATGTGTGTATTCTAAACACATTTACAGTGATGCTGTTTATTGATTAGACACAGATTGTGAGCTATAGGAGCTGTGTGTAGTTGTAAAAGTGTAACAAATGTAACCTGGAGCTGATTATGGACAGGGACTTGAGTGCATGGGTGAGCCAGGAATCAGTCAGAGCCTCCACCTCTGCTCTGAGCTGCAGCCAGGCGTCTCTTTTAGCCGGACCCAGCAAGCCTAAAAAAAACACAGCAAGACTTGAGTTAACTATAAAAACATCACAGGAAGAGAAAAAAACAGCATTTAAAGTAAAATTAAGATGCTATTAATTTGTGCTGTATAGCTCCATTGATGGGGGGAGAGTTGAGTGTCCTGGAGGATGATGACAGTTTCAAAAGTTGCACTTGTGTAAAAAACTAAATGTTATTTAAATAATCTGAAAATATGTTTTGCAAAGGTTTTGTAATTATTTTTCACTTCCAGCAAACCGCCTTCACATTGGCTTACCCCCCACATTGTTTTTGTACGTGCTATACAACTCTTTGACTCGTCGGTAGCGGAAGGCCAGCTTCCTCATCCAGTCGACCCCGCCGCGGACGCCCGTAGCCAGGCACAGGTTGGCGCTGGTTGCAGCTGCATGGAAGCCATCAGTTGCAAAACTGTAAGTACTGTCAATAATAATGATATGTTTTATTTAAAAAATCTGCTCTGGTAGAACAGAAAGATCAAATAGTTATGTTTCTTATCCAGCATCAAAATTATGAAAAATCAGTGGTAAGCAAAGAACTGCATGGTACGGTTTTATCTGTGATAAATTAGCCTTAAACAATAGCCTCTCCCTATGCTATATTTGTGTACTTTATTCATTAATCAGCATGTAAATAGAGATAAAGTAAATCCTCACCTTAAGTCCTGTCCATTGTCATCTGATGACACATCATCAATATGAACCTGATCACACTCCTGTGCACCAAACAAACAAACAGACAAAAATGTATTTATTTGATTCATGGATTCTATTCTACATAATTTAAGAAAACAGGAACTCAACAGAAGAGCAACACGGATCTAACAAGAGGGAATTTGTTACTTATCTATTAACCACTAGGGGGCAATGGTGGATTTTAAATAAATTAACTTTGTACTCAGTAAAACATTTTTTTTTTGTTAAAGTAAAATCCAAAGCTTTTTTAAACAGTGAGTTTACTTTGTAGAGTTTCACACTGAAATGTTTAAAAACAACTTGATGTGTGCTTTCTGAGTGGTATCTCAACTTTTTGACAGTTTTCAAATCAACAGAAAACCCTAACTTTAATAACTTTAGCTAGACACCGCAGGACAGGTCTAGTACTAATATCATTTAATCCTGTTGCACTCTTTAATTTCCCACAAAGACCAAACGTGTAATCTGCGGCCTGATGACAAACATGACCGAGCATAGATCGTTACCTCTCAGGCTGAACAGTGTGTGTGGTTTAATATTAACATGACCTAATCCACTACATACATCAGTCAGCAGTATCGAAAATATGTCTCTTCAAATGAGAAGTTTATACTTCACTCCTTTTAACTGCCCCTTGAGCTGTTTTGAAAAGATCACCAAAAAAAGTTAAACTCACACAAGAACATCTGTGAGTGTCAACACTGGTGGCCTGTATGTATGTGTAAAATAAGATAAGAATACACTGCTGTATAAATACTCTTCACCTAAATTTGTTTTAATGCAGCACAAAGACAGAATGTTGAGGTAATAAGAAACATTATCAATTATTTTTATTTTATTTTTTTATCACTTTTGCCACAAGTCTTTATAGCCCTCCTTTCTCTTTACATATGAAACTACAAAGCTTTCCGTGCTTTTCAGATTTTGTTTTAAATCAATAGTAAAGCCTTTTTTGCATCGGTTAATTCCCATAAAATTCCATTAATTTAAAAAAGAGGCATTTTTAAGAATTTATATAAGGATATTAGGTTAAGGGTTTTTTGTACCATGTGGCGTGTTAAAATTAATATATCTGGTCGCTAAAGCAAGCAGGGAAATCTGGACAGAAGAATAATATTCAAAAGTTTTGCAATTTTACAGGGTGAAAACATCAGATGCCAATGAGAACTGAACATATGATAAATAAAAGCATTTGAAATGTTTAAAATGGTCCAAATGAAAAGATGTTCTGTGTGGTACATAGTTTAAATCACTCTTTGTTCTATATTTTCATCTGAAGCGTTTTCTCCTATAATTATTAACGGACCATATTTGTTCATTCACTGTACAGATGTACAATGCGGGGCAGATTTAGGATAGGACCCAATCTGATATTTTTTCATGGGCCCAAAACCTCTGGCAGCACTTCTGTTTGGAGATCAGGGGGTTGACTAGCATGGAATCACTTTCATTATTCCCTGCTACTTCTGAGCTCATCTTTTGTTATTATTTTGAAAGCAAGTCCCTGGTGGCAGACTTTACATACTGCATTTTTTATTACATGCTTTTAAAAATGTGTGCGGCTCTGACACGCGTGTCTTACCTCCAGGTCATTAAAGAACAAGTGTGTGTCGGCCAAGTTGAAGATCATCTCCTCCATCCTCAGACCCAGCGTCACTGCCATAGGTGGGTCCTGGGAGAATAAGTCATCATAACCAACATGACATTTCCAATACAACAGATAATAAAAAAACTAAACGTCTTCCTCCCTTCCTCCCTACCGAATAAACAATATATTTCAAACACTTCCTGCTCCCAAATTACCCCCAAATTACCCCTCCACCCCAGCCCCTTCTCATTGGGGAAGATGCTGACAGACAGGTTGCACTTGTTCAGTCCCATCAACATTCCTCGTGCTCAGTGTTAGTGGGTGTTTGTTGGGGGTGCAGAGAGGAAAAGTGTGCGTCTTCATGTGTGTGTTGCAGAGTGTGTAGGCTCAATACTGTGTGGGGTACGTGCATGGTGTGTGTGTGAGAGACAGTGCTTGTGCTGCCAGCTCAGGGCTCAGCTGCAAAAACCATCATCTGTGATAGGTCAGAGAGGGATGACAGCTTGCTGCACTGCTCGCTGACGCCGTCAGACGACCAGAATAGAAAGAAAGTAAACGGCAGGAGAGTGAAAGTGAGTGAGCGAGGTAAAGAGGGCGAGGGAGCGAGCATTCCTGAGGGTGAGGAAGTGAAAAGAAATGGGGTCTTTAAAACTTTAGAGAAACATAAGATATAAGAGGAAATGTTAACTTATTTTTTTGCCTGATCCTGACAATCCCAAATGTTGGAGGCAGTTCTGTCTGCTGACGACCAGAGCTTCATCAACATCAGTTTGTCACAGAGGTCCATCTATCAATCCGTTATCTATACTGCTTAACCCTGTGGGGGTCACGGGTGGCTGCAGCCCATCCCAGCCGACACAGGGCAAGAGGTGGGGCACACTCAAACTGGCTGCCAGTCAATTGCAGGGCCACATAGAGAGACTGACAATCATTCATGACCACACTCACACCCAAAGGCAATATGGAATCACAAATCAAACCCAATGAGCATGTTTTTATTCTGTGGGAGGAAGTCGAATGCCTAAGAGAACACACACATGCACGTAAAGAACATGAAAACTTCACACAGAAAGGCCCGGCCTGACACAGAGGACTGAAGCAGCAACCTTCCTGCTGTCAGACACAAGAACTACCGGCTGCACCACTGCGCTACCATGGTCGTTGCATCAAACTGATTTAATCCAAAATCACATGCATTCATTTTTGCAATTCAAATTGATTTAAGAGGTCTAAAATCTATATTTTGGATCAGTTTTACTACCATGACCTATGCTTCTACATGACCAAAAGCAAAGCTTTTTAAATGTTAATAGGCTTTAGCTCACCAATCTTTTGCATATTTAAGTAAATTACGATTTAAAAACTTGTCATAAATGTGTGCTTGTCCAGATAGATATCTTTAGCTTAACTAATTTCACACCTGACATGGGGAACCATTCAATCACCTGACAAACATCCTTCCAGTTAGGAGTCCATGTAAGCTGTAAGATTTTTGCTCTCTTCCACCATACTAATAAAATTTGATTGATTGATTGGTAGCTGGGGAGATGACAGCTGACTTCCTAGAGCACTGCTGCTGGTTACAGCCGTTGGTAACGCAGCTGAGGGGATTGCACCCTTGGGCCCTTTAACATCACTGCACGTAAACACCAACCAATGAATAAGGTTGACGTGGCAGGTGCTGATGAGTCAACAGGAATGGCAAAGTGCCAACTGGACCTGGTTGCTCCCAATCCTGACCTGTCTGACTGAAATTAAAATAACTCATGTTTTGGTACCTTTTTTATATGAACACATTCATTATCGGCAGAGAGGAAAAGTAAAAATATTGCTTTATTATCTGAAACACAATTTGCATATTTTTCTTGCAGATCAGACTTAAGTAGATCTTAAATAAGTGCCTTTTCATAACAAATGGGTAATTTGTTGTGTGAATCAAGGACTACTTAAAGTCAAAAACATTTTCTGTTGCTGAAAGAACTTTTACCTTCTAAATAAAATTTGATCAGTTCATGAAATATTGAGAATTACACCCCTAGTGTCCCAAATTTTACTCATTTCAAATAGTAGCCCAAAACGGTTCAACCTACAGTCATTATTTCATGGCTGATGACATTAGAAAGATGTGAACATTGTCCCATTAACATTACATATTTGACAAGTGTGGCAGGGCTGAGGAATATGATGAGTTCATGAGACCTCTCTACATTTTTAAACCAGTTAAAGGTAAAGACTGAATTGTTCATATCAATATGTTCAGCACTGATGTCCAGTCAATTAAGAGTATGCCAGGTCAAATAAGAAGTAACAGACTATGTACTGCAAGACCACCATCAGTGATAAGCTTACTGACACACTGAGAGCCTTGTATTGGATATACTGTTTTTTCCAAAAATGGGTTGTTTATTTTCAAGTCATTTTTCAAGTATGTACTGAAAATTTCTTCTGGCTTTTTATAAAAGTGCTTGTATGTTAGTTGGTTTATGGTCTGTGAGGATTAGACTTAAAGAGGAATGGATCAATATTCATATACATATACATATATATATGTATATATATATATATATGTATATATATATATATATATATATATATATATATATATATATATATATATATATATATATATATATATATATATATATATATATATATATATATATATATATATATATACATACATACATATAGATATACATATATATATATACATACATACACATATATGTATATATATATATGTATATATATATATATATATATATATATATATATATATATATATAAATATTTACTCTTCAAAAAGTTTGGGAATGTTATCTGGGACTTTTTTCTTCCCTTTAATACTATCAAATGGCATCATAATTTATATTGTTGGAAAGCCTTCATAAGGAGGTACGACTTGTAACAATCCTGCATTCACTGAATGAGCGTCTCAGCTAGATGTGTGGTTTGGGCCAATTGAGCAAAATCTCCTAAAATGAAGGCAGAGTGGCAGCATTGTTTGGTGTCAGCCCTCGTACCATCTCCAAACTTAGGACCAAGTTCTGTGAGACTGGTTAAGTTAAATTGAGGGTACCACCCACAATTTTAGCTGTGTTGCACAAATGAACAATCCTGGCAAGTTGTGCCTCATTGTCAAGTTGAAAAATCAGGCTTTCCAACTATATGAAATACAATACCACTTGGTATTAATAAAGGGGATATATAATCAACTGAAACATAATTTCCAAACTGTTTTTGAGAAGTATTTTTCTTGAATCACTGCTACAATTATAAAAAAGTACTTCTTGTATCGCCTAGGCCCCAATAATATACTGCTTGGGTTCCCATTGTGCTTTTGTTATTTGTTACCTGTTATTTTGATATATGTGTAAGAGTTCTTTTGCTTAAAATTATGTTTTTTGTTAAAGGGACTGTGAGGAGAATCTATTACCGGCGACATTAAGACTCTGCTACCCATGAGCACGCGCGGCAACTGTCGTAATGCTGTGTTTCAGTAACCTCGGAACTGGGAGTGACATCATCTCCGACTTATCGGCATTCCAGTGTAAGTCGGAAAAAAACATGCTGATCTACCAGGCTACTGTTAGCTGTTGTTAGCACGCCCTTCGTTGTTGTTTACAAATATCACATGAAGAATGTGATTATCACTATGGCAGTATTTTTGTAAATATAAGTCTAACAATACTATGTATACAGCTGATCTAGAGCGACACACCCCAGTCAGAAGTGCAAATAAATGGATTATTACAGGAGCTAAATAACTGTTCACACTGGGGGCATCCATGTTCGATTGTCAACTCGGGGGTGGCGAGGTTTCACCGAGTTCCCAGTAGGAAATTCCTACTTCGGAGGGCGTTCCAGTTGCAGTTTCCTACTCGAAACTCGAAAATTCCTACTTCTGACTACAACTGGAATGCACCAAAAGACGTGGGCAATCCAAAGCGTGTGTTTGTTGTGATGCAGACCGGACCTTTCTCAGAACTCTGCATTGCTTTACTACTTCTTTTTTCAACAACTTACAGGATGCAAAGTGACGAGGTAATGTATCTCTTTCTAGTTACGTAGCGGTAGTTTTTGATGTGTGACAACAAGCAATTTTTGGAAAATATTGTAGTTTTGTAGCCGGCTATGTATCGCTACTTACAGCCCGGTAACCTGAGATGTGTCCGAATAATATAAATTTGCTCTAGTTTTAATTGTCTTGTCCCCGAAGTTGAGTATCCAGTCCAGTCCAGCCCTGTCCGACCCAACCGGAAGGCTAAGGAATAGCATTTATAGATAACCTATTTTGATGCTATAAAACTCATCTTAAAGTGTGTATTTTGATCAGGTATATATCTAAAAGTGAGACTTTTTTGTAATTACTTAGAAACTCCTCACAGTCCCTTTAAGAAAATGAACTGAAAGCTATTGAGAAGACATGGTCCTCAGCAGTAAGTTTCCAACATCATACAAATTAAGCTATTTTATTATTATTCAAAAATGGATTAAAAAATGGGACACATCATATGAAACAGATTTACCCTGGATGCCCGTATACCAGCTGCACTGAGGTCTCATGGTTGCTATGTCAACACTGTAAATACTATTTCAGGCGAGGTGTGAACAGACACAGCTGCCACTGGATTTCTTCGGGGCATCAGTGCAGGATGAGGTGAAAAAATGCTTGTAAACTTATTTTGAGGCAGATATTCTGATACACCTCTTATCTTGTTTAATGCTTATCCTAGGTCAGTTTACATGGACGTATGTGACCTGAGATCACCTCTTGGTTTTCACTTGAACAAAAATACATCTTAACATATAAAGGATGTGAAAACTAAGACAGCAAAGTGTTGTTTATGATTGGCTTAACTGAGCAGGATGCATTACACAAATTTGTTTCTTTTGGTTTAACAGAGAAAAACAGAATCAGAGGAACAGTGTAATGTTTAGGCATATATAAACAACAAAGCTTGTGGCTATCATATGTGGTTTATGTTTGGCAGGTCTAGAAGTGAAGATTTAAAAAAGTATGACAAAAGATGATAAAACCGAACATAAATAAAATAAATATCCATACATAATACACATACATACATAATTTAGAAAAAAAAGCAATAATTTTGTCAATTATTGCTTTTATTCAAAATGTTCAAACCAGTTAAAAGTTTGCCTGTTTTCTCATTTTCACACACAAAAATGTGTAACTCTCCCTTATGTTCATTAAAAACAAAGTGCCAAACTTTAAATCCCATGACTGCAGCTTAAAAAGGAAGTACATCAGTGCCCACAGGCCTGATGTGTAAAAAGCCTGGGCATAAAGTGGTATGTGTACGTGTGTGTGTGTGGTGCCAGCTTTTGTTCAGCTGCCAAACAAGAATCTCAGAATGGACTGTGCAGGCTGTAGAGGGATGTAGAGCATGTACAGAGTGGGTGGGTGGTGTCCACAGGAAACGACATCACTTAATAAAAGTCTGTGGCCTTGGCCACATAAGATGATCCCAGATCAGAGCCAAGAACTATTAAAACAAAGGGGAACTATTAACTGTGTGGCTGCTTTAGAGAAGGACCACCTAATAAGTTAAATATAAAGACTGGTATAAACATCAGTCTGAGAGAGAAATTATGCTGTTAAACTATGATTTACAGTTGTAAGCCCTGACAGTATTTTCTCAAGTGTGGTACATTCAAAGACATTTTTAATTACTGTAGCATTCCTAAAGTTGAAGCAACCTCGAGGAATGACGAGCCCATTCTGAGCTTTATAATAAAAACCAAATTTACATTAAATGTGGATCATCATCCAAACTCAGAGATAGGCAAATTTTTTTTCAAAGTAAGGTGACAAGTTTTATTTTAAAGAAGAGAGACTGTTAGTTAGCTCTCCACTGACTCACCAATCACAGAGCCCATTCTCAAAGCAAATGTTTGGGGAAGTCTGATAACAGAGTAATTAGCATTCCAGGAAAATGGTGACATCAATTATAACATGGTCAAATAGTATTTTTGGGTATTCAGATTGTTCATATTGTCATCTGAGAGTATTTTTAATTCCCTTCCCCACTCCATCTTCTTTGGCTTGGACATTAACCATTCAAGCCACTGATAATCATCCGGAATACTTAAATATCTTTGCAACTTATTCTTTCTTTCAAATATCCCTCTAAAAACTGGATGGTCTAATTTATAAATTTAATTTATACAACTATAAATTCATTAATTTAAGAAAAAAATCATTATGATTCCCTAAAACGCCTTGATTGAGATTGAAAACCAACCCCTTTATAAATTTGGCAAAACCACAAATCTCTGGTATTCGAATTTGGCGTTTAATGAAATCGTATCATTTCATTAAACCACTGATGCACAACCATTTATCAGTTTTGCAAGGGGACACACAGCCACATTTACTGAATCGAACCAAAACGCTATAATCTTTAACCATTGACTCAAAAAAAAAAAAAAAAAAACTTCTCCACAACTTCAATTGGCTAAAGAATCATTCCAAAGTTGAAATTTGCGAGATAAAAGCAAATTTGCTCACTTTATTAGCCAACACACTGCATAATTACATTATGATATGTTCTAGGTCAGCTTAAAAAAGACAACTGGTTAAACTGATTAGAAATATCCCCATGAATTTTTACAATGAATAATGCGAGGCAATGTTTTTGTGAGAAACTTAAATGAACCCAGTTGTAAAAAATATAAATGACAACACACGCATTTTGGTTTGGCAGTTATGGATGGAATTAAATGTATATTCTGAAAAAGTGCTGTAACATGCTTCATCAAGGCCTCCTGGAATAGATATGAATGTTATGTCTCTTGGGATTTTGGTCTTCAGTGTGCCTTGGAAGAAAAGATTAGCAGACCACAGACCTGATTGTTGCCTTTATTGAGAAAATACTACTTTTGGATTCACAGTCAGTAAAAATAGACCGATACTCCCCCTCTACTCAAATAAATATATACAGAAGAGGCAGACGCATTTCTTTTCAGCCCAGAATGTTCCCTACAGCTATTCCAGTTAAAAATGCAAACTGACCAAACATCCAAAAATCACAGCCGCCTGGATGAAGCCTGTGAGCCAAAACACAGAGAAAAGTCTGAAAACAACTCACAGAATGAGTTCTTCTTCAGATTTTGAAGAGGATGAGGCTATGATTATAATTATATATTCACGGTAAAAAACAAATTTGGCTTTGAATCGGAGTGAAAGTTTTGTTTTTGTATTCCGATTCTTCAAAATTAGATTGTGTCATTTCAGCTGTAATCTAGTTTTTCACTTTGGCAGACAGAAAGGGATTGGATGGATTGATGTCGACTTTAAACCCAATAATAACAAACAATCAGTGACAGCAGCATGATGAGCTTACCTTGCCGTATTTCTGTGCGTAGGAGCCGGTGAGCAGAGAATGAAAGACGATGATCGTCTCGTCCAAATCCCACACAAACACCCGCTGGAAGAGGAAGAAGTGATAATGAGAAACACAAGCATGTTCATCTTTTTATCCTTATTTTTGTACACAAATGGACAGTGATGTGTGGTCCGGCTCTCTTTGAGCCTCTCCACAGCTGTATTTAAAAACTCCAGTACAGAGAGGATGAAGATGGAAGAGGATAACAAACATCCTCTGGGATTTTAATGGAACATTATGAGTCAGGAGATTGTGTGTGCTCTGGTGTTTTCTGGTCCCTTACCTCCAGGTCACTATCGGGCGGAGGCGATGGGTTGTTCTTTCTACCCCGGCCTCGAGACTTGGACCCCCCGCTCCTGCAGGCCCGATCGTCGAGCTCTTTGATTGGTGTTGAGGGACTCTGTACTGTTTCGAAATCCCCTGTTAGTGCATATGAACAGAAAACTTTTACCATCCAAGCTTCAAAACAGGCAGAATATCCTTTAGATGTTGTATTTGCTGAGTTAAAGGCACAAGATGTTAAAAATAAACTTACTGAATAGTTTAAAAGCCATAATACTTTTATAAAAACATATAGTTGTCATGTAGCCCTTACATTGATTAAAACAACAGTTTATAAGGCCAGAAAAATCCTTGAATTTTACAGTTTAGTTAGACAGTTACATAAATACATACATAAACATTTATAGCAATAGCAGAGCACAGCTTGAGTTGGCCATACAGGGGTGTAAATATATTAGGGTGTGAAATGGCAGCATGAATCAGGCTGAGGAGAGTTACACTGACCAGTTCTGCCCGCCTCTTCTGTGCACTTGTTTTTTTGAACTGAGGACAATTCCAAGAAAAACTGCATTCACATATGTAACTGTTAACATCAGTTCCTCTTTCATGGACGAATTTTGACATAATGGAGGAGAAATCTATTAAACGTTGCCTGGTGGCTCAAACTGAGAGTGCTCCCAGAATGCTTCTGAGCTGCTCATAACACAAACCAAGAGGGCCACATTTAACAGCTTGTGTTCCTTATTTGGGAAATCTATCACTGAAACAAAGAGGTTGGTTAGCTGTCTACACTATTTGCCAACATGTGAGTTAATGCCTCTAGTGGGCCTCACATTACTGCTGAAGAGCCTTTAGAAATACAAATATAACATATAAAACGAAAGCTTTTAAAGCACAATCATGTAATGATTGGTCACAAAATACTTGATTTTATATGCAGTGTACACACAGAGTAAAAGGTAGTTTTTGTGTTACCAATAACTTAAAGGTGCTGTGAGGAGAATCTATTACTGGCAAAATAAAGACTCTGCTACCCATGAGCATGCGCCGACTGTTGTAATGCTGCGTTCCAGTAACCTCGGAAATGGGATTGACATCATCTCCGACTTATCGGCGTTCCAGTTGAAGTCAGAAAAAAACATGCCGATCTACCAGGCTATTGTTAGCTGTTGTTAGCATTGTTGTATTAAGAATGTGATTATCACTATGGCAGCATTTTTGTAAATATAAGTCTAACAATACTATGTATACAGCTGATCTAGAGTGACACACCCCAGTCAGAAATGCAAATAAATTGATTATTAAAAGGAGCTAAATAACTGTTCACACTGGGGGCATCCATCCTCGATTGTCAACTCGGGGGTGACGAGGTTTCACCAAGTTCCCAGTAGGAAATTCTGACTTCGGGGAGCGTTCTAGTTGCAGTTTCCTACTCGGAACCCAGAAATTCCTACTTCTGACTACAACTGGAACGCACCAAAGACGTTACCGAAGCCAAAACATGTGTTTGTTGTGATGCTAATGAATGCAGCTCGGACCTTCCTCAGAACTCTGCATTGCTTTACAACTTCTATTTTCAACAACTTACAGGATGCAAAGCGACAAGATAATTTATCTCTTTCTAGTTACGTAGGGGTAGTTTTTGATGTGTGACAACAAGCAATTTTTGGAAAACTTATTATCGTAGTTGTAGCCGGCTATATATCGCTACCTACAGCCCGGTGCTCTAAGACGTGTAATATAAATAATAAAATATTATAAATTTACTCTTGTTTTAATTGTCTTGTTCCCGAAGTTGAGTATCCAGGCCAGTCCAGCCCTGTCCGACCCGACCGGAAGGCTAAGGAATAGCATTTATAGATAACCTATTTTGATGCCATAAACTCATCTTAAAGTGTGTATTTCGATTAAGGCATATATCTAAAAGTGAGACTGTTTTGTAATTACTTAGAAACTCCTCACAGTCTCTTTAAGGACATGAAACTTACTGCTTTAAATGTAACATGCGAGTAAAAACTCTGTGATGGATGATAACGTTAATGCAGGATTGTTTCTCTTAATTTCAATATTGGCCTCAATATTTCTTTTTTAAAAACTTTGCCCCTTTAAGATTGTAAGAAAGACTTTAATGCACATGTTACATTAGCTATCACGCTATTCAGCCAAGTCATAAGCTGAAATTATACTACATTGTTTCCTCTGCACTATTAATTTGCATTAAGAAAGCAGAACTGCGTATTCATGTTGAAATTCTGTTTATAAAATAACATACATACGCCAAAACTAATGTCTTTATGTGTGTTTTGGTAGCCCACAAAGATTTTCAGCTTGAAATGTAAAGTAACACACTTTGGTTTGAGAATGGCTGATCGATTAAATGCTGCTTATTAAGCACATACTTTCTTATACAAAGTTGTCATTTCAATGCAACAAGTAAGCAGCAGAGGTAGGCAGAGCTGCCAAATCTCTCCAAGTTATCTTCTGTTGTTGTTTTGACTTAGGGTCCCCTGGCTGCAGCATTTCTCTGTGTAAACGTGATTTGAGCTGATCCCACTGGAGATGAGGAGTTATATTCACCTCAGGAAAAGCAATAAGTCAAATTTTGAACAGCAATAAGCCATCTTGTCAGGACTAATAATTCAGTGTAATTGGCACCATGAATCGACTGAAACACAACCAAGAAAATAAACAAAAGCGCCCCTGGTTTTCTGACTGATTCATGATAAAACACTATGCCCAGATTTATAAGGTGGTTGTGCAATAAATTAGGGAAAGTTAGGAAATCTGAGGCTTCTCTCAAAGATACAGAACATACAAAGTCCTGCGAGAGCGCACACACTCACACACAAACACACACACCCTTCTGATGCCATATGCTCCCACCGCTTTGTGGTAACTAAAACCAGACGCTAAGCTTCGGCTCACATATTGTTGTGTCTCAATCACAGAGGGCGAGAGTGAAAGAGGGGGAGCATGAAGACACAGATCATTTGAACAACAAGGGAGGAAATATCAGGGAAAGAGGAGGAAGACAAAAAGTAGTTAGAGGTAAAATGGTAGCAACAAAGAGAAAAAGCTCCTCAACTGTGCTTTCTGTAGACAGTATAACCCAATAATAACATGCTGAAAAAGTCACATTTCTGTGCTTGTTGACATATTTCTGCCCTTTAATAGTTTTTCTTTTCTACTGCTTTTTTTTTGCAGGTTTGTATTACTTGACACAACTTCTGTCAAATCAGAAGCATTAGTTCAAATGCAAACATTAGCTATAGTGAGTCAGGTATTTTTCCTCGTAGCAGCCTGAATTTGCTCCCTGTGCTTTATCAAGGCTAAAAAAGAGGGCTTGGACCAAAACTATTGAGCAGTTTGATCAAAAAGTTTGAGAAAACACATTCAAGGATAAATGACTTAAGCTGCCACTTCAGTGTTTGATTGATTTCCAAGCCACCCATACCCCCATTTTTATGACATTAATTTATGATAATCTGTTTGAAATCATCATCAGCAGTGAGAGAACAGATGCTCTGTCAAGCAAGGCCCATCTTTATCAGCAGAACCTCTGCTCTTGTCAAATACGTGGTCCAATAATGGCAGAAACTACTACTACTGCGATTGTTAGTTTGACAGCAATAAGTGAGTAGTGGTGTGAGTCATAGGCAGCTGTGAGCTTTCATTCAAAATCATGGACTAATCATGACAATGAAAGGTAACTTTAACATGAGAGATTGCTTATAACATTCAAGTAACACAAAAAGCAACAAATTTAAGTTAAAATTCAACTTCAACTTTTTTATTCTCCTATGGGAAGTTTTCCAGTGGGCACCTTGACATCAATTCACTGTTGAAAATTAATCAAGAAATTGACTACCATGATAAATAGCCTACAAGCTTTGACCTCCTTATGGCTGTAAAAATGTCCAACCAAAGGATCAATCTCACATCCAATTACTGCATCATACATCATTAATCAATATATTGAACATCAAAACAATGTTGCTGCACAAAACTTGACATCACATTGACATTGATTGGATGTCTGTCAAAGGATTGATGTCATGTTGATTTATGTTTTTAACAAAAATTATGATGACAATTTGATGTCATATTGATGTTGATTGACATCAGATGCCCACTGGGTTGGTTTGCAACAAACACCATCACAAGTACATGATTTAACTGTCTGTGAAATTTAATGAAAAACTGTTTGGCTCTATTTTTTCCTCCCATCACTTTTCAAAAGTTGACTTTATGAAAATGAATAAAAAATGTCTAGTGTGTGCATGGTACAACAAATGTATGGTGTCCATTTTCAGCAGCAGCATGCTGCCTTTGCTTAAAATATTATTAAAGTGATAACTAAAAACCACAAAAGGTTTATTTATCCATTTATTTATTTTGTTCATGAAACAGCAGAAACATCATGAAATCAAGCTGGCAGTTTAAAGAAGAATTCATATTTAAATGTATTCAACATATTTCAATTCAGACTAAGGTTAAAAAAGTAGGGCCCTATAAAATCTGCAATCCTGAACCTGGAATTCAATATAAACACGGAATGTCAGGGAAATGGCCAACATTTTACGTAAAAGCATTTTTTTTTTCCAGACTAAAAAGGAACAAATCTCTCAGGAAAGTGCCCGGAGGGGATCACAAAGGCTGCGCAAAATACATGCGTCACTTTCTCTCCCCCTCCCTCTCTCATGAACAATGTCAACATGTCACATCAGCTGTCTGACCCTGCATTCACACCAGTAACGATCTGAGCATCCTCTGTGTCAGATTGCCATTCATTTTCAGTGGTCGCTGGCGTTGAGGAGCGATGAGCAGCACGACAAGAGCAGCACGATACGAGCAGCGCGGCACGTGCAAGCGCGTATGTCTGCAAAGACACTACGAAACTCCTGGCTAACTCTGAAGTACAGGGCAGAACAGTTTGCCAATGATTATTATGCGTCAGGAGATCAAATTTTATTCAAATTTTCTTGGGGTTAAATTTGTGAAAAATACTTAAATTCTCAAAATATTAAAATGGAAAAAAATGGAATATGGGCATAACTAAAACAGAATTTGGCAAAATAACACAAATTTATAGGGCCCTAAAAGTTGAACCCAATGATGGTGGGAAACATAATATATATTATATTATGGTTTTTGGGAGTGGACTTTTTTTTGTCATTCTCAACCTTAATCGCTATAAACTTTAAATGACACATGAGAGCTGAATGAAATATCCCAGATTTTAGCCCTCTATCCATTAATATCCTCAGGCGCACTCTGCTCACTGGCTATTGTTCTGGTGAAATTGCATCTTGTGGTTTTAGTATGAAGTGAAGAATTTAGAGAAAGGCTAACTATATTTAAATGAGATGCTCTCCATATCTATTATCCCCCCTTATTTTATGAAACAAACCTGGGTGTAGCTCAGCAGCCTGTCCTGTCATGGCAGGCGCTGGATCTTGGAGCTGATAGGCAGCCGTGGAGCCTTGTCCGTCCACACTGTTTGAGGTCATATAAGTCCCATAAGTGGAGGCAGAATAATACTGGGCATACTGGTTTTGGCCAAACGTTGTGTATGAAGGATAATCCTGTAGAGTAATGACATAAATAAACATAAAAAACAGACAATGAGCTCAAAGGCCAACAGACCAAAAACAAGAAAAAACTTTGATTTTTACTTTTCTTAAAAGATTCAGGCTGACTTTTGAAGAAATTTAACAAGACTTTCCCCTCATTTCTCTATTCTTTTATTCCCTCTGTTCTGTATTTTATATCGCAGAAACAATTAAAGCCTTGTGTTTCTACTTTTTACTGACCCAGTGGAGATGGGTGCTTTTACGAGTCAGCTCTCTAAACCTGTCACTACGTCCATCTCTACAAGTCCTTGTAAACTGCAGCGCACCACATGAATGCACGTACACACTGAGGCAGATTTTGTGTGTAGTCAGCAATGCATATAAACACACTCTATTCACAAAGCCTCACTGTTTATTAGTCCTGCTCTCCCTTTCTGTCTTTTCTATTAAACTCTCAAACAGACACACACACACTATATTCCCCTTAATCCACCCACACGAGCCAAACCTGGACTTTCTTCCTGTAAACAGCCACATCTATCACCGCAGGACATTAAAAACCCCTTAAAGCATTTTACTGCCACAATACAATTCATCATATCCACAAAGAGAAATATTCTGAACAAAACAATCCTTAATAAAGACAGATCTTCTGTTTCCCTGCTCTCTCTATTGTAGTTACATATTTTAACTGCTCTGAAAAATCATTTTAGTCTGAAAACATAACAAGCGGATGACTTGGACTTGGCCACTCCTCTAAAAAAGTTGTGGTCAGGTGCAAGATGGAAATAATGACAGAAGAACTGTATTCCCCTATAAACTTTAAAGGAGTCAGAAATGATAATTAAGCAAAAACAAGAAAAAGTTGTGATTTTTTTCCCTCAAAATGTTCCCTTTAATCTTGAGATTTTTGCTTATTTTATTTTAATATTTTTCTTTTTAGCGATTTACATGTGATTCTTTAATTTATTCACAACATTTTGAAATTGTACTGAAAAAAAATCTTTTACATTTCAACCCTAGTTTTGAAATTTGGATCTTTCTTGACATTTCAACCTTTTTTCCAAACACATTCATTTTTTAATTATTTCTCCTTTTCTCCTATTGTGGCTGCATTTTCCCCAAAATCACCACCCTTTTCTCCCAGCAAATCCATTTAATTTCTCAACATTTGTTTCCTTAAATGTATAATAATAATAATAAAACTGTTTATTTCTCACCCCTGAACCTAACACTATTCTGTACTCAAAGGAAAAATTCTCTGTTTTAAATCTAAAAGCAGCAAAGCTTTTTTCTTGTCAGGAAGAATATGTTGGTAGAAAAGGTACCTGCTGTGTGGCAGTGTAGTTGGCGGGGTTGGACACTGAGTTATTGGTGGCATAGAGGCCTGAGGAGGGAGTGAAACTGGAACCTTTGGACACAAAGTGGAAGAAACTCACAGATTGTAGTAAAGAGGCAAGAAAGTGATAATAAAACACAAACATTTTCATTTCAGTGTTATGACTCAGTGAGATAGCTCGGATATGTGAGTGCACTAACCTGGCATTTGGTAGGGTGAGTATGCAGTTTGTCCGGGCTGAGGTGTGGTGAAGCCGGGGCTGTAGCTAAGGCTTGTCTGCAGAGGAGACTGACTCTGAGCCAGGCCGCTCTCCGTCTTAATGCCTGGCAGCATAACACCAAGGTCTGACACACAAAGGAAAGAAACAGAGCAGAAATTAACCATTCATAGAATAAGTAAACTTGAGGAAACACAATATCTTGGATATTCACATATTTTGACCAATGTAGGTGTTTTTTCTAACCTGACAGACTGTTCCATATATTCTACACATAATATTTCACGAGTCCACATTGCCAGCAGAAGATAAAAAGTGTTTAGGGGCGGGAAGAATCTTTTAAAAGCATAGCCAACAAGAAATTGGATGATCGTTCTGTTAATTGTGGGTGAACGCTGTAAAGGACAACGTGGTGTAAAGGAAAAAACGTGGGACACTCTGTAGAACAAATTCTCACCAAAACATGTTGAAGTGGAGTAAAACTATATTTACTATCAAGAAATGCTTTCATTTTTTTCATTTAATAAAAAATGTTGTCTAGATCTGAAAAAAATGTTTCAGAAGCTGTTAGCATCTATGCTAATCACTGCACAAGCAGTCACTTCCTGTTGTCATGTCGCTTATTGCTTCCACTTCTTTATGCTTCAAAAGATGCTGACTGGGTCATGTCACTATGGGCAGAGTGCAACTATAGTAAAATGGAGCTTGGCAAGCTGGATCTGTCAGATTACAGACATTGTCTCAGGCAGGTGGATCCAACTGCACTGCAAGGTGCATTTATGTAAAATTCTTTCTGTTAAACCGTATAATGTGTGGCTAAAAGGACCTAAGGTTTTCACTTTTCCCTTTAAAAACATGCATATAAACCTGTATTCAGATGATAGTGCATCCATTGTGTACTTTGTCACTGTGTGTTCGTGTGTGTATTGATTGTTACCATAGGTGGACAGTCCATATGCCTGTCCTGTCTGCGAGTATGCTGTGTAGACAGTAGACTGCTGCATGCTGCTGAACTGAGGCTGACCGGCGTATGCAGGCATGGGAGGAGCTGCCGGTGTGGAGAGGATGTGAGGGTACGGCCTGTGATGGAATATAAACGACAAGGGAGGGAAAGGCCGGTTACATGTTACAGGAGAATAGGATTCAGATAGGATAGGAATAGGACAAAAATGCAACAATTTCTGTGGTGCACTACCTGAGAAACACAGCACAGCAAGAGTGATTGATAGTAAAATACAACAGTTCAAATAACACAAAGATATCACACACTTATCACAGTTGTGAGTGCCAAGTCGCTGCACTTAGATGTTGCCATCGTGCTAGAGTGCAGACCACATAGAGCAGGAGCAGCAGCACGCCTACAAGGATCTGTGAAGGTGTAAAAGTTCAGACTTACTTTGATGGGTACAGTGGAGGGGAGTACTGGCTGGCTGAACGGGGGCTGTATCCGCTGCTGGTGATGACTAAAGACCACAAAATGATGAAGAACAAAAAGGCAACACTTTGTTAGAAATGGCATCAACTCAAATCTCCTGTTTCTCTCATATATAATAGAACTGAGCAGCTGAGATGAGGGCCTCTGCATGTCAAATGCAGCTCAGATAAACACAATTTGAATCATTTTGAATGGACCCGAGCCAAGTTCTCCCCCTTACGGTGGGCCTCTTAGTAAAACACAATCTCTGTTTGTGGTCATTGAGATGTCAGAGCTCAACACTGACAAGCCGCCCGCTGCTTCTAAACCCTCCGAGTGTGTTGCTTAATAATGGTTTTGTGAGAAGAGTGTGTGTATTTAAAAGGAGCAGCGGGGTTGTCCGTGTGCGAGTCTAAAAAAAAGACAAGTGTAAAAATGTCTCCCCCTCGCTCTCATCCCTCTGCCAGCCTTTGATGATGCAATCCAAGGGCAGGCAATGCTTCACGGGATTAAAGCTTTCAGCGGGTCGACTGCCGCACTGAAATGGATGTTGTTGTTTGTGTGTGAGTAGCACAGTGTTTTCTCCCCTCCAGATTCACATGCATGCATTACCTGAGCCAGCGTATGTGTCCAGCACTGTGTCGCCTGTCGTGGTGGCTGTATCACTGTTGTTCAGAGGCTCTGTTTTCACTTAAGGAAGAAGAAAAAGAAATCAGCATTATAAAAGTATCACCTAACGAAAAGAAAATGCCATTCTATAAGGAGCAGAAAACCAACATGCAGTTGAGTCTGGGAACAAATGTTGCATGCATGTTTCCAACTACAGTTGATACAAAAGAAATATTTTCATTACTTTTTTATACTTTGATTTATTGACACCTGGGATGTCTGAAAACAGTTAAACTAACTCTCACACTGGTAAACAGTCACAGAGGCATCCAAAGAGAAAACAACACAGCAAGTCAAAATCACTGCAAAGCTTGCAAAAAATACACCAGCTTTCAAGAAATTATTCAATAAATTTTAAATTTTGGAGGTAGTTTCACACACATGCACCTCTGTACCATAATCCTTGGAGCCCGGGGCAGGGGGCGGGCTGCTGCAGCCCAACAGCCAATCAGCCGTGTTTAAAACTGTCATGTTTTCACCTGAAGGAGTGCAATGTTAGGAAGGTACTGTAAATTTGGTGAAGTAAAACACCTTGCATTTCGTTTATGGTAAGCACATTCTACACATTTGATCTGTTTCACTAAGCTCTGCAGCAGATATGGAGGGAAAAACAAATGCTTTGTCATATTTAGCAGCTCTTTAAGCAAATTACACACTTTCTCTACAAAGAGGTCATCAGACAGTGAGTAATTCATAAATCTGTTAACTCCAAACTGGGGTCTGTGGCCACACCTTAGAGATGTAAAAGCAATGCTTACTGTTTAGCACTGTCATCAAAGCACAGCAAATTTTGTGAATGGACTTCCATAGAGTTGGGATATCGTATTTCATTTACTACTTTGTTTTTATAGTTCAGAATGAGAAGGGTTTAGAGCAGTTAAGTTCAATGATTGCATTTGGTGTGTTGTAGAATCAGTGAGCTACGTGTCAAAGAATTACAATTATAATTTTTGCCATAATCAGACTTAACTCCAAGGTAAACATAGGCCAGTGAGGCAAAGCATTCTATTCTTATTTTTTGCCAGAAATGTTAGGGATGAATTATGAAACTACATAAATGTCATACTGAGAGTGTTTGCCTTGATATTTATTTGTGTATGATGGAACAGTAGTGGGCTGGAAGATGAAGGTAAATTCATTGGCCAAAAAGGGACCTAAAAAAGTTTGGGAACCGCTGGCATCAGCTGTCACTCTCACTCAAAAACTATTAAACCATAAGTTGTCTTTTCTTCTCTTTCCCATTTCCTAAGCAATTAAGTGTGACATGAACCAGTGACAACACCAGTAGTTTATATGTTGTGTTGGGCTTGTTACTTAGTAGTTGTCCTTTTATTAAAAAAAAATAGCATTTGTAAATACTCTCTCACAAAACCAGCCCAAAACCAGCATAGAAAGTTGTGTTTGTGGCCTGATGTGCACATCCATTGAAATGAAATGCAGGTAAAGATGATGCAGGCTGCCAAACCCTGCGGTCATTTTGCTGCATAGCTCCAGTAACCACCAGTCTCTTGGTATGTCTTAGACATGATTTGATGACTGTAATGTGACAAATTGGCTTCAGAAATAAAACCACCACATCATATTTTCTTGCACATATATCAGAAGTGCATTTTCTCATTTGTGTCATTTCAGTGGACAAACGAGTGCATCAAATAGTCTCCACTGTGTGAACCGATTCAGCAGTCATGAGACTCTATTTTTGAGGAGACTGTCCACTTCTCTTCGCTGCAATAAATGTGCTGTAGTCAAAATACTGCTCCTTGTGTACGTGGGCCTTTTACTTAAACATTAAACACTTTGTTTATGTTACATGATTTCTGTACACGAACAAGCACAGAGAACCCAATCACACTAATGACAAACATTTTGGCAGAGTATTGAAATGCAACATTAACCCACTGACATATGCTGTGTATAGGTCAGGGGTTGGCAACTGGCAGCCCAGGGGCCACATGTGCCCCCCAAAAGCCAGACAGGTAATTCAAATATTAAAAGAATGTACATACTGTACATATGAAAAAAGAGAGAATAACCGTCTTAAAAGATTTTCAAGAAAACAGAGCCATGAACACCTGTTACTGTTTCTGTCAAACTCCTTTATATGCATAACTGAATGTAATTGTAAGAAGTATGATTAGAAATATTGGTAAAATAAAACTAAGTAAGTGGTACATGTAAAATACACCTGCAATTGAAAACATTAAATTTAATTCTGTTAAATTCAATAAATCAAGTATTAGTAGTTGCATAGAGTTTAAACAAAAAAATGTTGGCATTATGAATTCTTAACTGTTCATTTATTCGTCATGTCAAATTGTAGAATTGTTATGTAGACTAAATAATGTGGTCTTCATGCTAAGCAAAGATGTCCATTGCTGGTATAGATGTTCATGACGGCATATAGACCAGGGTAAGCACAGCTAAGCTCTGACACAGAAGCATAAACCAAGCCAAACCATTGTCATGTAAAAATAAATAGATTAATATCTCTTTTTTCCAGCTATGTTTCCACTCACATAACAACAGGAAAGAAGCAGACTTGTAATCCACTGCGGCATCCTACCTTCCGATACTTTTGTTGTTTCTCTCTCGACATGATTTAAAGTCATCATCAGTGACCATCTGAAAACTTCATTTAATTCAGGACAACTTCATTAGTTCCCTCGGGCAGCATACAGCCCATCTGACAGGCCTTAATGAAGACAAATGAATTGCTATGGAGATGGCCTGTGGGCCGGAGCTCTGGCTGATGTCAGGTGAGGGGAATGCTGGGTATGTAGTTTGTTTTGGCTGTGAGCGTGTAGTCCCAGCTCTGCCTGGTTTTACCATTAACAGTGAGCTCATCAGAAATGATTTAATGCGCTCTAATATGGTCTGAATTCTCTGCTAAGTCCGGTCTGAACCCCACTGGTTCTGTCGCTGTGTGACTGTCGACAACAATGGAGGATCTCATTTTTTCCATTACATTTCTGTGAAAACATGGTTTCCATTTGCAATTAAATCAGTAATAGATCAAAGGATAGACCGCAACAAAAGCACTTACATCCACTGATATTACATCAACCTGCAGTGTCAGAAAGTAACGCTGCTGACAGATGACCAGAGAGAAGAGATCAAGGGTGAAAAAGATGAGAAGAAGGGGAGAAAGGACTAAAAAAAAAAGAGGAGACGACAGAGAGGAGAGGGTTTGCTGGTGTTGACAGCTTAGAGAGCAGTGATGCTTTAATGCTCTTGTAGAGGAAATAGTTTCCAGTGGGATTTTGGGCTCTCGCTCACATACGCTTAAACACACATCATACACACAGACTTTGCCAAGCGGTTAGCGGAGGAGAGTAAAAGTGCTTCACCGTGTGTTTACACACATTCTCCAGCGGTTTACCCGAGTCCTCACGCCAATGTGGGGGAGTTTGTGTGTGTTTGTGTATGTGTGTTTTCATCTGCCTGTCTCCCTCTGTCATAATCATTTCCTCAAAAACTACTTATCTCTGCATGTTGAGAAACTTTGAGTGATGACTTCGCAGTCATTTTTATTACATCACATTACACTGAAGAGTGATTTATAATATGCTGTTTGAATGTATGCTGGAGCAAAAACTTCAAGTCGTGACTCACTCCTAAACAAATAATGGGCAGCATGTACGGGGGAGCTGCCTACTTTATTTACTTTTTCACTTAGCTTCAGATGTAGGACAGTAAGTGCCATTATGATGTAATCTGCAAAGGATTTATGGGAACAGTGAATCCTAACTGCATGAGATTCAAGCGAGCATTGGTGTCAGAATGAACCCAAACTCCACACAGTCCATGTGCAGAGTGCTCTAACTGTGCAGCGGATTTGGTTGATCAAGCAGAGCAATTGGATTGTGACATCAAAAACTTAGGTGCAGTTTAAGACCACAACAAATAAACATCAGGTTAATTTGCCTGCCTGTAGGTGATTGGCAGTTCTTGTGATTCCTGGTTTGGCTGAATGTTGGTGTAGATGCCAAATAAGCTTTAGGCAGTGTGTTCATGGTGTTTTCATTTGAAATATACAAAATGCATGCACTGTTGATAGACAGAGATAGAGATAGAGGTATGAAACATAGAAAACAAACCATAGACCTGAGTGAAAGCTTTCCTCTGCAAAGTCTTGGCATGGTTTGAGTACTGGGGTCAGACTGACAGGCTTTTACAGTCAAGTGATACTGGGAAATTGGTAGCGTATTCTGGCAGCACACTCTACTATCAAGCAAAGGGGCTGAGGCTTTGGGTCCAGCTCTGGCTGTTGGGTGAGACACTTAACTCACTGCTGTGTCAGAGGTGCATCAGTTGATATTAAAGGGTGTGGACGTGCTAGTAAATTCTGATAGCCAACTTATGTAGAAACTTTTTGCTTGAATGGATACATTTGCTTAAGAAGGGTAGTTTTCAATTTACTGTTTAAACTCCTAATTATCAGGTGGTAAATCACAAACTTGATTACATATGTTTCTGAAGTTACTGTTCTGTATGTCTTTGGGTTTTTGGGATATAAAGTCAGGCAGCTGAATGATTAAGCCTTACCTTTTAAAAAGTGGTCACTGTATGTTAGGTTGTAGTTGGGCTCCCCTCCTTTGTACTTTAGACAAAGGTGTTTACATGTAACTCTGCTTTTTTCCTATTTTTGACCAAATATACTTAATTTCTATTGGAAATAGGAAACATTTTTTGTTTTTTTCCAAGATTGATTGGTTGACAGCCATTAACAAGTCAAGATGATGACATTTTGTCAATGCCTTTACATGCACCATCCCCATCTTTTTCTACATCTGTAGGTCTCCATGGTGAAGGCCAACTATTCCTGTGTTTTCTGTCAATGTCCTTACAGCTAACATCTCATAAAAGTCCAGATGCAGAAACAAAATATTTGTTAACATTGTGCAATAGGGCAGTTTCCCACATTTTCAGTAATTACTGGCTCAATGATGTCAGATATGCAATGGTGGAGGTTTGATCTCTGAGTACTTCAGTTAGTTTATGTATTGCTCAGATACTGGTTTCTAAGTTTATTTATTATTATTATCATTATTAATTATCTCCGCCAAGGAGGTTATGTTTTCGGGAGAGTTTGTTTGTCCGTCTGTCCGTCTGTGAACAAAATAACTCAAAAAGTAATGGATGGATTTGGATGAAATTTTCAGGAAATGTTCAGCATGGGAAAAGGAAAAACTGATTCCATTTTGGTGTTGATCCGGATCAGCGTCTGGCCGCCATGACGAAAAATGTGATTTCTGTGAATAACTACTGAACTAAAATAGATAATCATTATGAAACCAATGGCTAATGGTATGTTTTCATGGTCAAGGAATCTAAATATTGACAAATTATGAAATAAAGGTAGGACTAATATTTATGGTGAAAATCACAATATGGGTGAGGACTGTGGCGCTGGCGGAGGTCTGCGCTCTCCGAGTGCTTTTCTAGTTCTGAATTAAACTGCATAATGTTATTCTTTCTATCTTTTGTCTTTTGTTCCTGCTCACCGACACATTCACAAGTGAGTTATCACAAACATAGACTGTGCATTTGTGCTTACTTTCAGTAAGTGCATTTACATCTGTTACTGAAGAAACTAGTTATAAATCTAAGATACAATGGCATGTTGGAATGTATGAAGGTCTTGAGAAAATTCTTAAAAAGTACATTTGGTTACTTATCTTCTATACACCTTTATACACCTTTCATTCATTTGTATATTTCCAATGTGAAAATGAGTTTTGCTCTTGTTAATGTGACAGATTTGTGTTGATGTTAGAAAACAAACTGAAAATACGTGTTGGAAAAAAAAGGTAATTTTCAGCTGTAAAGCCAACTTCTCTTTCTTCAACACAATCTCTCATTCATCAGCGCAGCACCGCACACTCCCTGCCTCCTCACCTCCTGTCCCGTTGGTGGTGATGGAGGGACTGCCAAGGCTGTTCTTGTCCAGCTTGGAGCCTGTCGAGTCTCCGCCTCCCACACGGTTATGAGGACTGGCTAGGTCCTGCATTTCCATAGACCTATATGGGGGAGGAAAATTAGGTGAACTGTGATTTCTGAATTTTGCTGAATGAATGGCGGGGTGACAATAAAATGTTTGAACAGCTGGGAATCTCCCACCTCTAAATGTTACACTGAGATCTCCCTGGACACACTCAGTGACATATCAACACACAAACACACAGTCATAAACTTAATGCTTGTTCGAACTAGTTAGCCCACATGAGCATTTGTTCAGAGGCATTTGACATTCTCTGCGGGCCGGCTGGCTCTTTTATAGTGTGTGTCTATACTGTATATGTGTGTGTATGTGTAGAGTAAAGTGGGTGCATTTCAGGGCTTCAATACAAACCCAAAGCCTGCCAACATGTTCCAGTTTACAATGTGTCCCACATGCTTGACTGGGATGGAGCAGCACAAAAGGTGGTGAAGGGTTGTGGTGAGTGTGTGATTGTGACTGTGTACTTGTGGTTGGATGGAAGTCGAATTAACTAAACTGATGAGCAAGAAAGAAAATATCTGCATGAGTCTGTCTCTTTCTGCCCTTTTCCAGTGATTGTGTTATTATTTTGGACTTCATACAGTGATCCCCGTTAACCTCATTGACCATACATCCTCTTTTGCCTGGGCATGTTCTCCTTTTTGGTCATATAATAATGTCCAGAGGGATTTTTTAAAAATTCCCTTAAATGTTCAGGTTTTGCTCAGCTTGATCTACAGACAAAGCTGTGGCCACCCTAATCCACACCCTTAATCTATCTAAATCTAAAAAAAAAAGGGAGAGTGATGATGTAGGGGCATGCTCAGATCCAGAAAATAGCAAGTTTTGATGGGTAGCAGAAAATGACAGAGCACTGGAAACAGAAAAAGACGTGTGATTCTAACAACCGTAACTCCTCACGTATCGGAGCTATGCAAATATTTCGAATGTAAAGCTCTGGAAAGCTCAGAAGCAGAGCTTTATTGAATATACTGTAAAGGACTGTCTGAGCAGGAAGAGAGGAGAGGATTCAGAGACAACGGGAGTCATTTATCAGCGGTTTATCTGTATTTTCTGTGTAATAATGTAAACATACTGTAAAAATGTTATTAGTATCATTCTGGAGTGTTTTTTTTGCCTTTTTTTATTTTTGCCTAGTTCATCTTTTTTGTCATTGTGTTTTTATCAATTTGTGTGTGATTTCATTAATCGTAAAATCATACAATAATGGAAATTATATTAAATATTTATTAAAATAATATTCAAAGAGGAACCTGTTGAATATTCAAATCTATTTTAATCCTTTTTAGAAATGACACACTTTTTAAAAGCATTTCCAACTTAATAATGACAAACACTTGCTAGAATGTTTTATGTTTCCCTGAAACGAAGTGCAAAATAATTTATTCCAAGGGCATTATCTGAAACATTTACTGACAAAAAGGCAAAAAAAGCCAGGTGGCCATTTATATTCATTGTAGTAAAAGGGTAAATATTTATAATGAAGCGTTGCATCGGACCACTGGCTTTATTCCAGTGTACCTCCCAGTCAGGATGTTGGGAGCCTTAGGGTCCTCTTTTTGGGTTTTCAGAATATGGTCACCCTACATTAAAGGAAGATTTAGGGTGGCTGCGGCATAAACTTTGTATTGACAGGCACCTATGGAATCGATATAACGGCTGTTTACCTTGAACTCTTGGGAATACTTGTATGAACTGGAACAGACAGAGGAGAAACTTCAGTAGATGGAGAGTCACAGGTCTTTATTAAAATGGAGGGTACTGTAATGGTTCAGGTGTGTAAATCTTGAGCATTCATCTTCAAACTGAATGAAATACAAGTGTGACTACAAAATCACCTCAGGATGTGCCAATGCTGCATCTCCAGATTGGAGATGTTTTTTAAATAGAGATCTCAAAATGGCTAAAGACATATTCACATTGTTGACGAGCTGCGTGGCTTTTTTTTCTCTTCTGGTGTGCCAAGCTGACATCATCACATTGATGACGTCATCAATGCACTGAAACACATCCATGTAAACAAAAGAAAGGAGCATAGAAGCCTTGAATGGGTTGGTCAGCTGTTTTCTGAACTTTGTACTTTTGTCCCTCTTCAAAAATACACAAAATCAGTGTAGACTGAAGGACATTTGAGTGCTGATGATACAAAGGTGGATGGAATTTGTTGCTGTTACAGACAGAGGGGACGGGCGGGATGTTATGGTCATGAGGTAAATTAGCGGGTTGACCCAGGTGTGATGTTCAACACTGAAGCCAATCGGAGGCAAGCTGATAAAAACCTGTGTCATTTGCAGGGTCAGTCGACCCGGGCTGAAATGCCGATAAGACCCTTTCAAACCGCGGACAAGAGCCTATTCTTACAGGGTTTTAAACAGGTTTTTTGGACAGTTTGAAAGGAGTTTTAGATTTTAGTGAGGATCAGGGGGAGCCATAGTACACAGTGTACTTCGTGTAAAAAGAGAGGGAGTTGATTTTTTTTTTTTTTAATGGATAATAATATTAAAGAGAGAGAGAGCAAAAGAAGATGATAGGAGGGTTGTCATTGGTTAATAGAAATGTAGGGTAACCATAGCCATATGCAATCAGCCTGGTTTTAAGAAGGCTGACCTAAAAAAAGGTGGTGTAATTCCAGAGCTATCAAAGGGTTATGGACCTCTCTCTTCTTGGGCAATATGAGGCATTTATTTAATCTCTTACAACTCTTTTGGTTATCATTTTTAACTATTGTAAAAGCAAAATCAAACTGTTTTTTGTCATATTAAGTACAACCTCAAACGACTTTGCAAGATCCACATAATTTAGTATTTTAAATATCTGAAGCACAACTGGATCTACACATCTGCATGACTTTGCATTTTGACTCACAGCCGGAGAGTGAAGTGGCAGGAAAAGACGTGTGAGTAAATTGGTGACATCATTGTGGCTTCATCCATTTCTTATTCACAGTGATTGTCAGATATGCAAAAAGTACATAAAAGGCTCATTTATGACTCCTCATCACTGTTGCCACAAAACCCACATTTGATATATTGTTTTGTGGATGGCATAGTTTGACAGTGACTCAGTTTGTGCATGGATAATACATCAGTGTGTGTGTCTGTGTGTGTGTGCACTGACTCACTCTGCCCGCAGGTTGGTCACACTTGTGCTTTTGTTTGGGACATCAAACAGAGAAATGATCGAGATGGAGGGAGAGTTAAACAAATGGGGGCTACCGCTGTGTGTGTATGTGTGCATGATACATCTGTGCTGTGGCCTGGAAGCACTCCATCTCAAAGCAATGGGCAGATAACATCGTCACACATGACTGCAACCCACAGTCCTGACTGACAGGTATAAACACACAACATTCAGCAGACGGGACAGACACAGCCTCAGGCTGCAAAAAATACCAAAAGCACACAAAAGATAAACATGGTAAATCAACTCTCTCCTTCTGCATAGTTAATTTTTTTATTTACAGCCAAACACTCACTCTGCTCTGCTGAGCACACTGAACTGAAAACACTGATCACTGTTTAAACATCAACAACACTTAATGCAGGAGCAGACACTGACAGGCCTCAAATATTTTTGCTTTTTTCTAGTGACTACAAAGTGTTTTTGCAGATTATTTTGCTAAATTCACATCTTGCTTCATCCTCCATCCTTCTCTTTTGTCCCTCAACAGCAGGAAATAATTCTGTCTCGCCTCCTTGTCTTTTTTCTTCTTTCATTTCTGTTTCACTCCTCTCGGGAGGCGATGGCAGGAGTTGGTGTTTCATAAACTCCTTTTCTGGTTTTCACATTATGTCTGAGAATTGAAAAAATACACTGCTTCATACTTCAATGAAAAGTGATGTGGTTCGTAAGAGCGAGAAAGGGCAGTAGCTTGGATTTGTCATGAAAAATAAAGAAATGTAAGACTCATTTAAGTTAAATGCATCTTAATTAAACAAGATAAAAAAAAACAAAATCCATCTGACAACAACAGTAGAAAGACCTAGAATGATCAACAACAGAAGAGTCATTATGACATACATTCACGGGCACCAACAATTTCAGTCAGCCTGAAAGTGTTTCGATACAAACAGGAAGTATTGTTTCACTTAAAAAAAGATTCATTATGTATGTTCTGAAATTCCAATTTAGAGGATCCGAAACACTCATAGTACTCAGCTTTATGTATATATTTTCTGAAGTTTTATTATAGGCTCAAAACATATTCATGTTGTTTCAACTATAATGTGTTTATTCAGAGGGGACAGTGTATGTTCATATACAAACATTCATCTTGCCAGGATGACATAAGGCCTTATGATAGTACTATGCTTAAAGGTAGTTCTTATGTCACAAACCCCCTGTTTTATAAGAAGCAATATTAGAGATCTCCAACTATGTTTGTGTTCTCTAGTGACTCCTGAAAATATAATTTCATAACGAATGTAACACTGTCAAACTACATTAACTTCTTTTATTTATTTCACTATGTGCCCTCAGAGCAAGTTAGTGTAATCAGCAAACGAAACAGACTATTCATTTATTTTAATTTGTTGCGGTAAAAACAGTCACATTTAGTAAAAAAAAAACTGAGGTCCCAATACTGAACCATGTGGAACTCCACAGGTTAATTTTGATATATGTTAATAACATAAATGTTTTTCAGATATTCTTCTTTACTAACCTTACACATAATATCATGTCACTGCTCAACATTCTGCAGAGTTCTTCAATTGTATTTAAAACTTTGCATAATTCCATGCAACTAAGTTTCCTGGGGCCAAAAAGCACAAAAAACATACGACATATGTGTGAAATAAGCCTTTTTGGCTATTTTAATTCTTCAAAAGCACACTATGACCTCTTGCTTGGCCCAAATGAATCAATATTTCTTCCTCCTGCATGTGTGTGTCCTCATGATGAGCTCATCACATCTGCAGTGAAACCTCAACCTTCTGCGCCATGACTGACGATCACAACACAGACATGACTGTAAAACAGGAATCCACGCACACACCATTCTGAGAACACTGTCGGTCACATCATACCATGACCGTGTGAGCATACCTGGTGTCTGAAGGGTCTGGAACATGAGATTCACTGTGTGATTTCTTCACCTGCAGAGAAAACACAGGAAACAGAGGACATGTTAAAGCTCTTTTCAAGGAGTTTTGTCTGAGATTGATTTGGTATCTCTTGTTTTCAGTGCAGTGCATTTCATGTCTGTGCAGGTTTTGCTCTACGTAACATAAATTCATTACCCAATTCACACACTACTTACTAGGAATTACATCACTATGTGTGGGTGTACAACAGATGAGAATAGAGGAAAGACTTCTAGAAATGTTTGAGCAAGGCATGAACATGAGACCCAAAGACCATGACTCCAGGCCAAAGTCTGTGGAGTTCTGACCTTTGGTCAGAGGAAAAACTTTTGCAAAGTTCAAACAAACAAAAACAATTTAGAATATTTTATTCAGACATTATGTTGACAAGCAAAACAAGATCAACAGGCCCGCTGAACTTTGACCATTGACCTCCAAAATCAATGCAGTGCATTCCTGAACTAAACTGATATTTGTTAAATATATGAGATAACATTTTGACAGCTTGAGACTAAGGGTAAATTTTGTAGAGTGGAAGATGGTGTTTTGGTAACAGCTGCTGCCTGAAAAAAATGAAAAAAATTGTAATATACACCCTAGACCATGGGAGGGCAACTGGCAGCTTAGGGGCCACATGCGGCCCTTCACCTCACTGAAAACAGCCCACCAATCATTTCCAAGAAAACAAAAACTGTATGGAACTAGAAAGCACTCGGAGAGCGCAGACCTCCGCCAACGCCACAGTCCTCAGCCATATTGTCATTTTGACCATAAATATTAGTCCTACCTTTATTCCATGTCAATATTTAGATTCATTGACCATGAAAACACCATTAGCAACTGGATTCATAATGATATCTATTTTAGTTCAGTAGTTATTCACAGAAATCACATTTTTTGCCATGGTGGCCAGACGCTGCTCCGGATCAACACCAAAATTGAATCAGTTCTTCCTTTTCCCATACTGAACATTTACTGAAAATTTCATCCAAATCCGTCCATTACATTTTGAGTTATTTTGTTCACAGACGGACGGACAGACGGACAGACGGACAAACTCTCCCAAAAACATAACCTGCTTGGCAGAGGTAAATATGTCAAAAAAAAAAAAAACACTCAAAATACTAAATACTGAAAATAAGTACAGTACAAAGTGAATGCATTACATGTCAACAGTGACAGAGGGACACAATGGACAACAGCAACAGAAAAAGAGAAAGAAAGGAGGGAACCCAGAATAAATTTAAAAAAGGAAAAAAAAATGAGGGAGTTTATGGAAAGATATGTTGAAGGTACATAAAGTCATGTTTTGTGTATATAAGATGGGGATATTCAGTATTAACCTAACGTGCCAAGTTATTTTTTTCATTGTGTCATTTTACAGATTGAAAAAAAGACACAGAAAAATACATTAATCAGTTAATTCATTGGAAAAGTCATCTTACAAGTCCTACTGAGACTCAACTCCTTTGGCCCCACTCTCAGTTTCCCTTTTTCTTTTTTGTTTTACTAAAAGATGATACAAATGTACATACTTCTACTCACACATTTTATCTTTTCTTTTCTTTTTTGCCTGGAAAGATAAAAGATTTAGACATTTAACTGTAACTTAATGCCAACCGAGAGGCAAAGTGATAAACGTATTGCTATATTAGCTTATGAACTTGAGTAAAGTAAACCAGTGGTTACACAAAAAAATTAAGTTTTATTTGTTGTTGACTCATTATCTCATGATAGTGTAGCGATAATAACACAAGGGCAGAACAAGTACTTCTGTCACTTTTGATTTTCTGCCACTGAGGGTGGTTGTTTTACAAAATCACTGACTCTAGACAAAACAATCTTTCGCTGGTAGCAGTGGTCATTTTCAGCCCTGGTGTAGAAACTGCACATTGCCATTTCTCAACATAAATGGTACCATTTTCAAAAGTTTGTGCTCAGGAACTTCTTTCCTTAACTTTTCTCTACTCCATAAGCATGTTTTAAAATGGAATTTAAGTCAAATATTTCTCCCTTTTAATCACAACAATTTGTTTTGTACTTTATATTATGGAAAAGCCTGATTAGTCACCTTTACAGCAAGGTTCAACTTGGTCTTTATGGGGTGTTGTCTTACTGGGAAGCTGACTTCATGGTCAATGCAAAGCTGGCACACTCTTTTCTGTTGCTGTTGTTTGTGTCAGATAAATCTCTCTGTTGTGCTGCTTTTACCTGCCCGTCTCTGTGGAAAGTTGAATAAAAGCCTGTTTAGGCAGTTATCACTTTGTCCTACACCGTAGTCTCTGCAGTGGTTTAACATCTATGAAGTAACTACTTAGAGATAATTTATATTGTGGCTGATGGTTTTATTTGTATTTAATAGCTCATAAAGATGCATTAGTAGTAACATCAGTCTGTTTTTTGACATGTTAAAATCTTCTCACAGGAGCTTTACAGTACACACACTTAATAGGAACCAGAGTTAAGTGTGTCATAAAGCAGCCTCATAAAGCTGTGTTTATAAATGAGACAAATTCTGTTAGCCTCATGAATGTTGTGTATAACAACTAAATGAGTTCCTGCTTTTGGCACATGTAAGAAAAGCTGACAGAACTCAAATTTGATTTTGAATAATCCCAGAGTAAACAGAAAATTACATGAAGATGATAATCATGATGTTTTGAGATCCTTAAAATCAGTGGTTCATAAGTGGTTGTTTAAAGTCCAAATGTGGGATGTGGAGCAGCTTTCAGAGGGCAACAAATGAGCACCTGGAGAGCAGAAGTGTTGAGAAAAATGTCCATGATTTGGAGAATCCCGAAGAGAACACACATCAGTATAGTTTGTTTTACTTTGTATTTCTGAAACAAGTTCATTCAATTATGAAAACTTCAATTTGCTGGCATCGGTTGCACTTTCCAAAAAACTCTTTTGTGTGTTATAAAGTTTATCTAAGTACTTATCTCATCTATCTTGATCAAGTTTTCTCACAACTTAGGCTCATGAATTTGACCCAAATATCAAAACTTCAGTGCAGACATGTACTCTGAAAATTTGAGTTTTTATAGCTTTTTTGTTTTCAGATTGTATTATCTCATTATTTCTAATAACAAAACTTGCTATCCCATGATAATGTGTCTTTTTTGCCACAATAACAACCACCACTTTGAAGTAATCACAGTGAAGAGAGTAAGAATGGTTCCCTCAGGGCCTCTGTAGTGATATAGTATTTAAACGTGTTTTTTTGTCCTGTTTTTTGCTCTGTTCGAGTTTTTTACAGAAAACACTTGGGTGGGGCCCTGGTGACATCCACAGATGCGTAAGTTTAGTGCCTATCTTCATATCAAACTTGACTTTTGTTTGCTGCAGTAAACTGAAATGAACAAGAGAGGAACAAAATAGTTTTTCTCTTGTTCAGGCACCAACTGAGACGTGACACCTTAAAGCCCGTATGTAGTTTTTGTAAATTTCTTCTTTGTTCACTTAACAATTCACATCCATTTCAGGGGTGTCTATACATTTTTTTCAAGAGCCACCCATAAAGCCACACAAGGATGTCTGGGCGACTTCATACCATACCTTCAGTGAATTAAGAATTTAAGATGGAAGTAGACAATCAGACTTCAGGGAGCCGATGCTCACCATAGCTACCACTACCAGATCATCTTTAGGTTCAGACAAAATACACGAGCAAACTGCACAAAACCAAAGAACCGCCAATGAGTGTGATTTCCACAAAAAAACTTTGCTAACCTTTTTACAGAGTACAGATCTCAGAAAATGAGAGTGATGTGTGCTTTACGCTGCTATAATCTACTAGTCTCCATTCATTGAACTTGGTCTGTATTTAACTGGCAATTAAAAGTGGATCTCAAGGAGCAGCTGGCCCTGGGGCCATAATTTGGACAAATGTTGTGCAGATAGGTAGATAGAATCACTCCTTGCCAGACTATTTTTGCAGCTCTGTGTTGAAAGTAATGTCTGTGTGACCTGGAATGAACCGCACTGGTCGGACCGAGTGTCAAGGAGTAGACCTGTAAACCAATCAGAGTAGACATGGCCCACGTGGAGAAAGAGGGCCTAAAAGTTTTGACAGAGTGTCACAAACAGAGTGGGAATACAGATGGATCAGGGGCACTCAGTATGTAAAAACTGGCTGTTTTTTTTAGAACATTTGGGGCTGTGAACAGACCCTTGAAGTCATCAAATTCTAATATTCGCACAGGTTTGGGAAAAAAAGACCCCATTAGCACATTACCTTGCCACTCCAGCTCCTATGCAGACATTTGAGATACTCCGGTTACCACTCTGTCTTTCAAAGTCAATCTCAACCATTTTTGCACCAATGTTTTTTACTAAATTGTCAATATGAATGGTTCTTAACAGAGTGATCATGTGTCAGAGATAAACCACATATTTCAATCTGCAAAATATTAGCCAAATATTAGCCATGTAAGTCTTTCATGGAGTGCACTTTTTTTCACACTTATTGCAGCTTTGAGGCTGAACATACCAACAGACTGATGCACTAAACACATGAAGCTATGGCAAAAGTTCAGTCAGAAAGACCTGGAAATTCATTCAGTCACCCATTCTTTCATTTTAAGTCACCACCCATTCATTTTTTCCCTTGGCTTGCCTTCCTGTTCAGGCGGCTCTAATCATGTGCTGATTAGGGGCATACACTTGTGCACTGAGCCAACCAGATTCAGCCATGACCTGTATGACCAATCATCCTGCTGATGTCAATTTTTTTAATTGTCTCTCCCTCCTCTATGGTTGATGTTGGTTGTTCATGACCTGTGATCACAAAAAGTCCTCTCATTAATATTTAGGTCCAGCTCCTCAGAAATGTGGCCCTTGAACTGATCCTGCAGGCCTCAAGCGCTACTCTGTAGTTCCCTGCATCAGGGTTCTGGCAAGCTGCTCAGCAGTCTGTGAGGTATCCTCTCCTGACACTGGCCTCATGGTGTGTTCCAGTGGTACTGGGAAGTCGGGATTTCCAAGTTTTGAGTGGGAAATTTCAACTGGAACGCCCCATGAAGTCTGAATTTCCTGCTTGGAAGTTGGCAGATTCTCAAAGATGGCTGCCCCAAGTGTAAACGGTTCTTAAGTGTCTTTAATGTTCCATTTGTTAAAACTTCTGACTAGTGTTTGTTGCACTAAATCAGCTCTATGCAGAGTTTTGTTCAACAAAAATGCTGCTATAGTGTTATTTACATTCTTCATGTGATATGTATGAACTTCAATGCAGGGCGAGCTAACAATTGCTAATAATAGCCTGGTAGATCAACAAGTTATTATTCCGACTCCAGAACAGTAACACTGATAACTCGGACCTGACGTCTTTCTCACTCCCCTCTTCCCAGTTCCGATGTAAATAGAAAGCAGCATCAATACCCCTGAAGTACACAAAGACATCACGATGGAGTCAAAGCCAAAGAGATGCCAATCATAAAAGAAACAAATATGGTCTCTCATGATTAAATGAATAAACTTTCCCTTTATTGGGTGTCCTTTAAAGTGTTTAACTCCATTTAACCCCTTTTTGTTACTTCTTCCCACACATGTTGACCCCTTTGGTTGCCACCACACTTTAAATATCCTAAAGTCAACAATTTTGGAAAATATGCATGCACAGAAAATTATGAGGAATTTTGTACATAATCCAACAGAGTGGTGGCACAGGAGGTCCTAAGCTTGGACCATTTGAGGATCTCTGCTTTAACCTTCACCAAGACACATAAATCAGAAAATATAAATCAAATGTATGTGTGCTTTTATCCACGACTTTGACAGAGGTGCAAACTGGCCTCTAAGTGACAGATATGAACTTTCTCTTGCTCACCCTGACCCTGCTCCACTCTCAGCTCTGGCCCCTTCTTCAACCCCTCTTAGAGTTCAGAGGACACAGCGGGGTCATGTTAGGTCACAGTAGCCCACTCCTCACCTTTTCACGGGTCACACAGTGTGTGGACACTAAAAGGAGCCCTGACTTTTTGGGGAGACATTTGGTTGTGTCAATCACTGCACCCTGGAACTTTTCCTCAACTTTGCAGGGAAAAATGAAAACATGGCCTCAGCTTTACCGCACACACACTCGCACACAAAAAGGCTGGTTTTTATGTGTGTGTGAGGGTATGCGGAGCTGGACGACAGAGCAGCGGTTCTCTATTAAAATTCCTCACTCTTATTTGGAACAGGAACTAATTAGAACAGTAAATGCAGGGCGGAGCGAGGGCCAATGTGTACCAGCTGCCCCGTAATCACTGTGTCAACACACTGTCGAGGTGTAGGGCACGTGTGAGTTGCCAAACACACACAGAGGCGCATGTAAAAATGCACACACATTCAAAATTCAACCAGGCAGCAAATATCAAGTCATTTGCAAATTATCACAATCACAGGTCAGTATACAGAGAAAGTGCTCTGACACTGAACTGCAGGGAGGTTGAGACTGAAGGGTTTGTGTGTGTGCATCTGTGTGTGTTTATTGGAAAATGAACCAAAATATTATTTTTTTCAGTTCAATGGTATTGTTCCTCTAAAATAACTGATGATGAACCGGCATGACAGCATTGTATAATGACTATCAAAAACTATAGACAAATTTCCTCTCACTTTTTCAATAGCATTAAAATCATTGGAAACATTTATGTACAATAAAATTGCAAAAAAATATTAACAACTTTGAAATGCATACATTTCAAAATGCAAAAATCTCCACTATAAAAGGACCAGTGGACTCTATACTCTGTATATTTCTATACAGAGTATAGAAAAGCATTTTTATTCCAATCTTACACCAAAAGAGAGTAGGCACCTTCTGAACTGAACAAATATGTTAGCAGGGATGTGGATGGGAACCATCCTTACCAGTTTCTCTCATTTCAGAAACATTGCCAGGCTTTTTATCCCATTAGTGTGTTATGGCATGTCCAAACAGATTTAAAATCAACTTTTAATAGAGCTAAAAAACTAAAACTAATATTGCACAGCTGAACAAAAAGAATTTGACCAGAGTGCATTATATTAAGTATTTTTAAAATGCAAAATGATGGGTGCTGATTTTGCGGAGTGGTTAGCAACCAGGCACCCCATGTACTTGCTTCTGCCGGTCCAGGTTCAAATCCCGCCTGTGACCAGTTTGCAGAGTGTTTTCCCCTACTCTCTCACTCCCTTTCACAAGCCTATCCACTGTCTCTCTCCTATCATTAAAGGCACAAAATGCCCCAAAAATACATTAAAAAAAATGCTAAATGATCAAAATTGTAATGTTGAAAACGTTTTTTGTAGATTGGACCAAGATTGAATTTTTTAACCAAACATCCTATCAAACCAAATAAACCCCAGTGGGTTTTTGTTCTTTGTGCAATCATGAAATACATATCTTTCCATGTCAAACACACCACTTGCAAATATGCATTTAAAATGATACACATTGGAACGTGCTTGGAAACACAGCTTGAAAAGACCTTGAACTCAGAATGTTCAGGGAACAAATACACAAAGAGGAGGGACAAGAATTCAAAGAAAAAGATGGTCTTGGTCCAAGAAGTGTCATCTAAAATCTAAGACCTCTCGTGTGAACATGTGACTTTTAAAGATTTTTTATGGTCTTGAAAAAAAGAAAAAGTGTCTGCTTGGTGTAAACCAAATGGCCTATAATTAGGTGTTAAGGTTGTTGATTCTATGGTACTAAACTGGCATCAATAGAATTTGATTTGTGTTAATGATATATCGACTCTTTAGCTGAAATAACACAAAATAAATAACGACATATGAACAGATTGTTTGAAAACACACAGCTGTTTGTGGTTTTTACTGTGAACAACCATTTTACTGAGCATTATGGCTGGTGCGAATTTATTTTGATACAGCCAAATAATATCAGAAGACATTTGTATTATTATTATTATTATTTTTATTATTATTATTATTATTATTATTAGTTCATTATTGCCAGCCACACATTCATACTCACCTTAATGTTACACCTAGAGATACACAACCATATTGATATGATATGTGCAGATAACTGCAAAAAGCATTGAATGTTGGTGTTGGCAGGATTGAACATTTTAGGCAATGTTTAAAGCTGATGTTGTGGAAATACTGTACTAAATGTCCATATGTATGATGTATCCATATACTGGCGTTAATATCATCACAATTCACTGCACAATTCACCACCTGGTAAAGGTACTGCTAGATTTTTATTATTATTATTATTATTATTTTGGATAATGGGCACATGATCCAAATAAATCACAAATTTGATTTTCATCACCAAATATCTAGAGAACATCTAACTCTGAGACATTTGTTTTTATAAAAAATGTGCACATCTGAGTCAGTGCTGGCTTACAGACATTTGGAATTGTCTGCTTATCAGATATTGGTAAAAATCCAACACAACATAGATGACAATATTGTTTTTATATGAATGTGTGACTTTCATTTGTATATGCTATTTCAAAGGTTTACTAAAGGGACTGCATTTATTATCCTACCTCTGGCATAAATTGAAGCACAGAAAAGCAAAGCTTTGTTAACACCTCCAGAAAGAGCAGCCTGAGCCTTCAAATGTTATTGATACATCATGATGACTACCAGATTGTAGTCGTTCACTGATTGGTTAGACTATCGTAAGCTACACACATATAATACTCTTCACAGACCCATGGCACACACACACACAAATTTCTCCTTTCACTAATGTGGCACACGGGGAGATGTTTTGGATTTTAAACATCTTAGTGTGACCACTAACATTTTTATTTCCTTACTTCTCACACTTAAAAACAGCACTTTGGTTCTGTTTTCATCTGTTCTGAGTTTTCATTATAAAAGATCTACTTTAGCTTGCCAATGTCTCATCTCCTCCATGAATAAATAATCAGTGACCTCATTTGTCTTTTTAATCATCATGTTTACACCATCTCCGTAATTACAAGTGCTGACTAAAGATATTTTCACAGTGCAGACACACAGCAGCACAACCCCTTGCTGAGTTGCCATTACGCCTCTCTCAACATTGCGCCTCTGAAACTACCTCCGCAGATAAAGCAAAAGGGGGATGAACTCCCCCCCATTTAGTCTCCGCAGTGGAGGCGAAACATCATAAGGGAGTAAATATAACAGCTTGAAATGGCAGCATGAATGGGGCTGTAATGCTGCTCAATAGTCTGAGTGACACAAACAGCTCTGTATGGTAGTTTTACAATGTAATTCATTAACAACCAAGTTTGATGCCACTGCTTTTAGTGTTCATTTTTATTAGTGCCTCTGCCACGGAGGTCTGTCCAAGCATCTTTTAGCAAGCTAGCCCAATTAGGTCTCCATGGATTCTGATGACATTTTCAGAGAATGTTGGTCACGGCACAAGGAAGGGGGGATTACACTTCGGTGATGACTGGAATCCGGATGCAGAACCAAGATGTTTTTGAATATTTAATGACATTATGCTATGGGTCATTTTTCCAGATTTTTCATTAAAATTTTGCGAACATGTCAGAAATGCATTGAGATTTTATGTTCTTGGAGCGCCTCTTGCTCAATCAATTTATTATTTAAGCCCCAAATAAAAAACTGTTTTACCATAATTCTTGTTTGAAATACATAAATAGATCTAACAAATGTGATATATGCCCAGCCCTAGTCCGCTTGGTAGTATGAATTGTGGTGTGTTATGGTTCTGATTAGAGGATCCTGCTGAGAGCGAATATGAAGCGGCACTTAACCGTTTAAGACAGAGCTCAAAGGTTAGCTGCTGCCCTCGTATGGATCACTTTACGCACACACTCACTCGTGCGCACACACACAAGCACCTTTCATGTCACGTTTCATGCTTTGCTGAAATTTAACAAGGCTGTCAGTCACGACATCAGCAGCATGGCCGTGAGAAACTTCAATCCACATGTAACTCGCACACACGGAGCAAAGCACGGACACTAAGGAGTACACACGGCCCGGCCCGCATGTGCACGCACTCACACACTCGGGGATACACACACACACACTGTCCTGTCTGTTTCTGTCTCAACATGATCTGTGAAAATAAAAGCACACACAGGCTTTGATCCTGAAAAGCTTTTATCAGTGAGCTTTAATCCGTTGCACACTTTCACTCTGTATTGGCCTCTCACATCTCACAGCGTGCATTACTTTTATCATTTGGCTCCATTTGCAATAAAACTCCATCAAATTTATTTGCTTTGCTCAAACTTTTTACCCCACTTTGTTATCAAAAGCCCGAAATCTTGCATGTTTTATGAAATTATTAAAAACAGTTAAAAAACTGTTTCTTAATGTAACTACAAAAATCTGAACTCTTATTAAACTCAGCATCACTGTCTCTGTATCCTGAGATTAAAACTCCCTTTTCCAGTTCTAATGACAAAATAAAGTGCCTGTTCTTGTCCTCTCTAGTGATCACAATGCCTGAAGGACCCATTTGTGTCACCTGAGCCTATTAAATAGGTGACTTTTGACCTGGTTGGCCGGGTGACTGCTCTGCAACACAACTTGGCAGGCCGAGGACTCCCTGAGGGATAAATACAGGTACCCTGGGTAATTAGCACTAATAACAATGATTTATTCAAGGGATTTACACTCTGATGTAAGTATGGTTACTTATTAATGATAATTATAATGCAGGGTGGAGGAAATAATGACATGAAACTTGACTTGACCTTAAAGGAATTTAGAATGGTCAAAGAACTGAGAAAAAGTCGACATTAATGAGAAATAAGGTAAAAATTTTCCTGCTTTGGTTGGAAATGTATTTTGCTTTTGTGACCTTATTAAATTTGGGATTTTTCAGTGTGATTTATTTCATTTATTTATATTATTAAATAAAGACTAAATGGAAACATTTAGTTCATTAGAAATAACAGACCCACATACACAGGCAAAATGTGTCAACAAAGTTTTTTGTTTCTGGTAAACTGTGAAAACCCTTTACAGAAGAAAAAAATGAGACTACAGAGAATGAGGAATAGCATTTGTGTTTCTGGTAACAACCCCTCTGAAACAGGACATCTGATACTGGGGAGTTGTGCATCTGCACACAGACACAAAATGGCAATGACGACTTAATAAACATTTGATTATAAAAGGAAACATTGAGAAAATTCTAAAATTCTGATCACACTGTATATTTTTCAAAATAGCCATTTTTGGTTAAAAATGCAATCTTTACAAAAAAAAAAATGCACATCTATTTATTTTATTTTACCAAATAAGCATATTACACACAGGGAGCAAGAAGCTTGTTTAGGTATATAGTTATTTCTTTCTCTAGAAAGAAATTATATATCAGTATAAATCCAGTCATTGTAACCTAGCTTGAGACAATAGATAAATTTAAGCTTTTATCAACCATATTTATATAAACACAACGTGCTGATGTGTGGTTTAATGTGCACGGTCATAATTCACTTATCAAACAGAGTACATAAAGTATAATGAATGAAATAAATCTGTCTAAATATCTCAAACAGAAAGACCTGTCAATGTGAATAGAATAAAAACAAAAAACTTCTCTGACATTTAAATATGCATTTTTGAAATGTTTAGTGAGATATTTTAATATTGGTTAATTAGTCCACACCGCAGCAAGAATGAGCTGGTACCATAACCTACTGACCCTGTTTCTCTTGAAATTGCACCAGTTCAGAACTATTGAAAATACTGCCAAAAATTAATCTGACTTCCCCTACTAACCGCGTTATAAAGAGCATATAAATTAAGAAGTGTGACTTGTGATTTACAAAAGTAAATGCACTGAAATTACACCACAAAAAAACACCAGACAAACGGGTTAACATACTTAATTAAAAAAGTCCAAACTATTATGACTGCAGTGGAACTTTACCTGATGGTTCTAATCCTCACATTAATTTTAATTAGGCATTTTTCATGATATTTAATTTATTATGTGGTATTATTAGTTTCTTATTTATATTTGAATGTGTCAATGTTGTTTGAGGCAAAAAGATGGCTGAGGGGCCAAATTAAAGACATTTTCTACACTAAAGGAGAATAAAACTTTCTCCCAGATAGAGTAAGAGATGCGGTCTTACCTCAGGCTGTAATATTTTCACTCAGTTTGTCTGCAGCTTCACAAAGTGTCACACAGATGTACGATCCAAACGTCTCCCCTCAGACTCAAGCTGACTGGGCTCACTAACACAAACACATACTTAGACTTGAAAAGTTCAGCTCCTTCTACCTGCTTCTGTTCCTCTCACTTTGTACTCCAGGTGTCAATTTTTCCTCATCTATGCCCTGCTGAAGAAAATGCTCTTTTCTTTCCTCTCTTCCTCTTTGTGCCTCTCACTTTCACTCTGAAAAAACATAAAGCTGAAGAAAAACGTAAAAATCACACACACAATTATTCTCCTCCGCGCTATCTACCCATCTGTCTTTTAGTAAGTCCATGCACAGCTCCCGTCCTCTGCCACTCTTAGTAATGAGGAACATTTTACTCGTCCTTTCTCCCTCCTCCTCTGCCTCCTCCCCCTCTTTCTCTCTTCTCCTCCTCCTCCCCCTCCTCTCTCTGTCTTACTCGCTCTCTCTTTTGGCCGTCACTCTTCACAGACTTGCTCAAGCCTCTCTTAAAACTGAGAGGTTGTATTCTGGAGCGGTGGCAGGAGCTGTGAACGATACAATTTTCCCACAATCAGCAGAATTCAAATGTCTAATATAAAACACTGTATAACTTTAGATGGAAATGACTGACTTCTTTTTTGGTCAAGCCTAAAAAAGGTCATTAACTGATTACTTTAGAGTATTAGGTGAATAAAACAACAGTATTTGTCACAAATAAATCCTCCCCAAGATTTCACTTTGCATGAATATATATGAAGGAAGCAATCAATCCTGTTTCAGTACAAACAGCCGCACTGAGATCACCTGAATAAGTGCTCTCAGCTCACTTTCAGTTTACCCCTGGAAGTAGATCATGTGCACTGAAGACGGAATCGACCCAGCAACCGACACAACCTATCACATTGCTGTACTAGTATTAGCAGCAATAGTAGTTACGATAATTGCCTTATGTTTGCCATGTTGATAAATTACAAACATACTGATGATTTGGAGCCCACAAATTTCTGTAAGCAACCATGACAAATCATGAAAACAGCAACAGGTAAATGTTACTCACAGGCCTGGACAACACCAACTGATAAAAAACCTGTGAAGTTCCCAGCTAGTTTAAGTGCAAAAATGTGCCTTTCTTTGCTGCTCTCTACTTTTCCCACATCACTAACAGTTTCTCTGTGGAACATTATATGCTCATCTGTGTAAACCTCCATACAACATTTGACCTCTTCTGTTAAACAACTAGGGGTGGGAGAAAAATAGATTCACATAAGTATCGGGACTTTTTTGTTTGACGATTTTTAAATTGATTTTTTTTGTTCAAAAAATCGTTTTTTTCCAAATTGAAATGCTTAATTTTAGTCTGTGTTTAATATCTACTTTTAAATGCAATCCAGGCTTTTGATGAGAGAGCATAATCAGCTGGTTAAAATATATTGCTGAATAAATCCTAAAAACGGACTCACAAGTGAAGTGTATATTTCCTGATATAGTATGTAGGCATCATCATTGTTCATATTTTTCACTGGTGTTCAAAAAACTAACTTTAGATTGCAAAAATCAGCAATATCATACAATTTAAATCGAATCGGCACCTAAAGAATCATATGGGGAGAAAAGCATATTGTCCCAGCCCTATAAACAACATGTTTTGTAGTGAGTTTCCCTGAATTTCCATATTTCTTGCCCATTTGCTCCGACTAAAGGTGCCTATAAATACCACATCTAAAATGCTAATAAAGTATAAGAAGTGTTTTTCCTTTATTATATCTTGTTGCAATAATCCATCAAAAAGTAATCAATGTGTTTAAATACTTAAAAATATATTGACTGTATTCTGTGAATCCGTCAAACAAATTATATTCCAATTGAAAAAAAAGATGATTTTTCAAATTAATAAAAACCAAATTATTTGATCCTGTTGTTTAAAACCATAAAATACTCTAACTCTAAAACCAAATTGCATGTGCCTTACTTTATTGATGAACTTAGTTAATTGTAATCGGTCATATGAAAGCTTAAAATATTTACCAAAAAGGTTTAAATTAGATCAAATATCAAATATGTTTGAGTTCGCATAATAACTGAAGTTTGTTAAAGAGAACATTGTTCAAGGTCTAGTTTCTAAGTTCATTTCATTTCTTTTTCCACAGTATGGAGGTAGGTATTGAATATTGTATTTTATTATTGTATGTATTGCATCGAGGCCTGCACTCCTGGCATCATGTCAACTGTATGGTAGACATGTAAAGAATTAATTTGCTCAACTTGCAATGTTGGTGCCTGTTATTTTGTTATTCAAGCAGTCCAGCCTGAGAAATAATGCCATCCAGCAAGTGAATAGCAAATAGACAGCATTTTGAGGTAACATTATGGCAGCACTTTGACCTACACAATGGTTCAAACTTTATTTGCTGTCTCTGTAAACTTACACATGTGCCAATCCATCTGATAGAAGTACTGGATGTTAACTTGCAGGGAGGATGAAAAGTTGGTGGTGCAAGCAATTATAATGCAAATCACAATCAGAGAAGCAGAGTTACCTTGTTATCTCACTGACACTACACGCTGAATAAAAAGTGCTCAATTTGGACTATTTCCTGAGTGTTTTTTAGTTGTAAACAAATCCACTTAATGTAGTTTAGACCACCATTTATCTGGACTTGAACCCTCATAAATGAAGCCTTTCTTTGTTCCAATTATGATGGAATTTCATTTTGTTTTCTCGAAATAAAATCTGAAATCAGAAACCCTTAAACTCAAAAGAGCCATGGACAAACTCTGGCTTGATTATTTCCACATAAAGCTTAGGTGTAGACACGGTGCGGTTGTAATACCACCGTCTCACTGCGCAGAAGAAAGTTAAGACCAGACCATAAACTTCACACCATGGAATTGACCTTCCTGCTCACACACACACCCTCCCCTGTTTCGCCCAAGCACTCACATGTACACCTGAGCACACACACTCTCACACACACTCTGTGTTAATTGGAACCACACCGTCTGCACATGTGTGTCATACGTGAAGTACAGAGCAGAGGTGGAGGAGGTGTAGTCGCAGCTAGACTGGGCTGGACTGGACTCCGGGCTGCCTTGGTCTGAAGATGGCACTCTTTCACTTCAGCCATTAAGGTGTTTGCGGGGGAGGCCAAACACACACACACACACACACACACACACACATACAGATGAGTCAGAGACTAACGGGAAAATGATGATCACACACCTTTAACTAGATCCAGTTTACGTTCCCCTTACACGCCGCAATGAACTCCATTAAAACATCACAACTTCAGAAGCGAGAAAAACATTTTAACGCTCATTTCAATTTTGCCTCATGTTAACTCAGGCCAAGTGCATGTTTTTGCTATAATCATTTATCTATCTTGTTCAAGTTCAATGATCACCTTAATAATTTTAAATGCAAACACAGAATCTGTTAAATTAGGAAAAGCCCAACAGCAATTTGTCTTTCCAGAGAGTCTATGTTTTACTTTGAAAGTTTTTCTTGGGAAGCCATTTCAAACATGGCGACTGTTTTATGTCTGTCAATCGAGGATTCTCTTTCAACCAGTTTTGACACAGCCTGGGCGATTAGCCCCTTAAATTAAAATCAGATTTTATTTTTCACAGAAGCTACATAAAACAAGTTCTGGCCCAGCGTTATCAAATATGTTCCAAAACTAAACTGAATTGACCTCTTGTACTTAAAGTAATGCTGTAATTTTGCCATTAAATAAACATTTTTCTCAGTTTGGATGGAAAAAGGCTTGTCTTAATAAACCCTGAAAGCTGCACTTTTCTACAGTATAAAATTTAAAAAAACAAATGCAAGCCTAAACATGTGCTTGTGCAAATTCTGTCAAGTCCTACCATCATCAAAATAGAATAGTTGTTCAATATTTATATTTTTCAAACAGTGCTACAGCTTACAAGCGGAGTAAGGGTATGTCAAGGAATGAAAAGCAGGATTTTTAGTTTTTAAACGTTCTGAAAAAGTTAACTTGAATTATGCAATTTAACTGATATGTCACTCAGTCCTAGTTTTTACAATTATTCAAAACTAATTCTTCGCCAAATAATAATATTAAGTTCATAAATCAGTCAATAATGGACTCAAAGAATTGTTTTGTTACACAAAGCTATACAGAAGATCATGGTGAGGTTGGAAATTATGCTGTATTGTAAAACTGATGTAAAAGTTTAAAAAAATATATTATTAGTTTAGCAGTTGAAAAAATCCAAAGAAAATAAAAATTATACAAATCTTAATGAAACAATATCTGATGTGACTTTCCTCTGCCTTCAAACCAGAATCACTTCTTAAACTTGGAGATATTTCCGGATAAAGTCAGGAGTATAGTTAACCAATCACACAAGATCAGGGATGGGAATTGAATACCAATTCCAGTTGAGAATCGCTCACAGCTCCATCAAAGAATCGACATCATGAGTCTTTTTGCTAATCAATTCCCTTATCAATTCCTTCCACTGACAGGGAAGAATTGGGGCTTAATTATTTACAAAAGGTACCTACTCCACAACCTTAAGTGAGTGGAAACACCAGCAACTTGCAGAAGCAGTTATCTATGCTGTGACGTGTGTTTGACATTGTTGACACTGAAAATCTACCGACCAACATTTGCCCACACAGAAAATCTGCAGGAATCAATAAAGAATTGTTTAGGAATTGGATCCATTAGCAGTATCGTTTATAGCACTGGTATTGATAAAATCTTAGCAGTTCCCATCCCTACACCAGATACTGATGCTTATGTTAGTCCTTTTCGAATGTAGATTGAAACACACAGTAACTGGTACACAAACAGCTGTGTAAAGGGCTAAAAACTGGGTGAGGAACAGCCAAACTCTGCTACCAGGTGAGGTTGTGTAAGAGTATTTAATGTCACAGATCATGATAAGAATGAGCACAGTAACAAGACAGAAGGTAGATCTAAAAATTCAGCAAAGCCTCTCAAGGTTACAACATGTGCTGGTTGAACTCTTGAACAAGCATGAAGAAAAGGGCAACATTAGGGATTGTGGGTGGAGGGGTCACTAGTCAAAAGAAAATCAGAGCAGCAGATGAAAATCACATCATGCTTGCTTACTTTTGAGACCAAAAGATATCCTGCAGTGGTCACCAGTGGAACCCAAGTACATCTGTCTACTATACAAAGAAGTCTAGACCAAAGTGACTCAACAATGCATAAAAATATTTGAACTGGGCTGCAAAATAATGGAAGCAGGTGCTCTTGTGATGAGTCAAAATGTGGAATATTTGGCTGATGCACAGGGAAGTTTGATCTCTAACGGACTGGATAACAGCAAAAAATTAGTGTCTTCAGGCAACACTGAAGCATGGTGGGAGTTTCTCAAGTTTGGGGTTACATTTCTGCAAATGGAGTTGGGGATTTAGTTGAGAGTATGGTCACACCAAATATTGATTGAATTTACATGTCTATCTGTTCATTTACTTTGCATTTGCTATATACAACTAAACTTTTTACATCCACCCAAACCCTTTGCATCATACTGCACGCTAGTAATTGTTTTATGTTTGCTTTCAGGTTAAAAAAAAATGCTGATCTTAGTAGCCTAGAATTTCTTTTAGGTGTAAATTTGATACTCAAATTGTAAATATTTAACAATGTCAATGAGCATTTACATGTTCTAATTTATCCCCAGGATGCTTCACCAAAAGTACTTAAAATGACATATGATTATGAAGGAATGAGGATGCACTAAGCCATCTGTGCCACCCCATAGAAGTCCAGTTTGTTAGACTGGTGTAGAGCTCTGATCACACTTTGGTTCCTTAAGCACAAGAGAACATGTATGCAACATTGACAAGAGTTGCAAACATAAAGCTGGTTGACCGATGAGCCCTCAGTTGAAAAACTTAGTGTTAATTAAGTAGATTAAAAAAAAACATTGCATAATGCAGCATTAATACACATATACTATATTAAAGGAGACATATCATGCTGATGCATGATTTAATACTTACATATAGTATAATAAATTTGAAAACAAGACCTTACACCCCCTTAATTTTCAAAAAATGAGATATTGTATTTTTTCTGATATCCTAGAACGAGATTTGATGCCTCTGAAAATAGGTCATTGCGAGATGTCCGTGAGATTTCAAACGTTGTGACATCACGAGGTACCTTTCTTTTTATTGGAGTAATCTGATAAAACACTTCCTCCTCTGTAATGTCCGTTAGCCACAAAACCGTCACCGAGGAACACATCCACCAGCAGGGGTATATAGATCCCTAGCTCACATTCACTCATTACCAGCTCTGGCCTGTAGGGGGACTCAATACGCGGTCGCTGCTTTGAGCCTGCCCGAAAATACAGTAGAAGAAGAAGGACAGGCTGGCTCAACCCCGATAGAACTGACCAATCAGACCACAAAGGGCTGTGACGTTGCGAGGTAACTTTAGGTCATCCTCAGATCTGAGTGTTTCAACGAGAGCTTGATAATGGCCTAAATTTGGATTTTGAGAACGCTATTGTGGGGCAATGAAGGAACTAAATGACTTGTACTGAGGGCAGAAATGCTTTACAGACATCCTAGTCTGGGATAGTGAAAAGGAAAAACAAGCATGATATGTCCCCTTTAAACAATCACAGATTAGTTATTCTTAATCATGAGTTGTTTTGCTGAGATAATTTAAAATGAACTCAACCAGCCAGCAGTTGATGTTCTGCTCTTGAAATGCCGCATAAGGACCCACATCCTTGTAGCTCTTTTATGTCCCTCTCCCTCTGTTATGCTCGTCCTCTTTCCCCTGCACCGGCAGCTGCACTTAAGACACAGATCAAACTTTCCCCAAACACTGCTGCATCACCACAGAGCACAGGAGCACAGTTATTCATTACACCGACCCAAGCGCTACATCTGGAGTGTAATGATTCACACACGTTATCACATACAGATATACACAAACACACAAATTCACCTTCTCTTGCAAATGAAAAATAGCTCAACAAAATCTAAAACCACCATGGAATTGGAGAGTTAAACTTCAAATTTAAATTTATATCACCTTTTATGAGGGGTTCACTTAGAAAGGCTCCTCAGTCAAAGCACGTGGACAGCTGGAACAAAGGCTAATGTCAGCCTGTGCCACAGCAGCAGGTCTTCCTATCTAAGCTTCTATTGGTTTAACCAGATTTTCTGTGTTTCTGTGTGGCTAAATTTGTTAAATGCAGCTTATTACGACTACAGTCCAATTTCTGGAGAGTTGCCAGACAAGTGAACCATGTTTTTTTCTACTTTTAATGACAAATTGATTGGTAGGTATGAGATTATGTTTTTGATCAAATGCAATTGTCTGTTATATATTTGGCCAAAATGGCAGATGAGTCCAACCTCAAAAAGAACGCATTTTTGTATGTTTGTTCGAAACTCAAGGTGCAAAAGCAAATGAAACAAGTAACTGTTTGACAATTGCAATCTTACTGTCAATCAGAAATTATCATGATTAGGAGTTTTACCACTCTCATGTAGCCTGAGTCAAATAGCAACAGAAATGTAGTTTCAACAAAAGAACACAGCTTTGATCACAACTAACGTCTCAAGCTTTACTTCTAAAATGTTTGTACAGACACGTCCTCAAAGATTTTATCATAGCTGAAACTATCTTTAAAAGTGTGTCCTGAACTCTGAACAACATGTAGCACGGTCTAAAAGTTACTGTACAGCCACATATAACAGAAACAGCTGAGGAGGTGCTGAATGTGTTCAAGCCCAGAGACCAATTTGGAACAGGGCCACCATCTCCAACTGTGCACCGTCCACCTTTAGCTCGCTCACCACGGTGACAGCATTCAGCCCTGTCCCACCGCATTTACCCCCAACCCCAATAAACACCTTGATTGATAGACTGTCTGTAGACCTGTGTGCACCCATGGGGGTAAACCTGTGTTGGAAGTGTGTGCTACGTGCATGCCGACATGTACTTGTGTGTGTGTGTGTGGGACGTTTGAGAGTGTATGTGCAGGACTAGCTGTCAGAACAGATTAGGGTGTTGCCGAAGTGCTTGACAACTCAAGCACTTTATTATTAGCCAGGCAGGACCCCCATGAGGAGGGGGTCGTCCAAAAACATCCCTGGATGAAATATTTTCACAGCAAGATGAGAAGGGGAGCAGGGGAGGTGTCCCAAAGCACGCCTGGCGAAATAGAAAACAACGCAAAAAAGATGTAGTGACACAAAGAGTGGTCCGGGTACTACAGAGCAGTGAACTGAGGAGAGGAAGAAGGGAGTACATCAGAGAGGACTGGGCTTGGTTTTTGTTGACTTTAGGAGTGTTTTAAAAGAGTGTGACGGAGGTACCTCGCTCCCTTTAAGAGGCCCTCGAGAAAAACTTTGTTCTTCAAGTGGAACAACAACAGTTTGTCTTCTATCCAGGAGCCAGGGTGACAGCTGAGACAGACACTTTTGTCTCTTTTGCTCTGTTCTTTTTCGACGTGTATATTTTAACTGATCCTTTCATTCAACACACCACGTTTTTTATGGAATTTCATGTTTTGTAGATCACAATTTTCTTGGTGTATCCATAATCAATTTACACTTTTATTAAAATATATCCATCAAACACACAGTACATACACTCTTCCCTTCGAAGGCTCCAAATCAAAACAATAACAAAAGATTATATCAGGGCAAATGGAAATAACAAATTACATTTTCCTGCTACTTTACTCAGCGAGGCTGGTGAGCTCCAAACTGGTTGTTGTAGAAGCAACAATGCATGTAAAATTACAAAAGCTTGAGGATAAAGACTGAATCCTTCAAGTTATTTGTAAGACTCCATGCTATCCCTTGATGGCCATTCCCAAACTGAACCCCAGTCAATCAATGGAAGTTTATTTAACTGCCAAACAGGCAAAATGACACCTTATTGTTTGCTTCCTTAAAGCTTGTGTGCTGTGCTGTAGTACACACAGCAAAGATGGACATCATACAGTTATCCAAACAGTTTTTGTTTGCTTATTATTAGCCTCTGGGCATAGCAATAAATCTTTATGTGGAAAACCTTTTGTTTCTCTTTTTCTTTTCATTCCAGTGTGTACTTTCACACTAATTTCCCACACTCAGATGTTATGTAACTTTGAAATGATTGATTTTCAACATGTTGAATAGTGATTTTATAAAGACTTCAAAAGATGCTAAACATTTTTGTGGCACTAAAGGACAATTTCTAAGTGGTCAAACCATCGTATTTATCCCAAAAGTTGAACTTTTATTGCAATTTAAAGATCTAAATTTGTGTTTGGAATGGCTTGAGAATATTGCATATGCCTAATAGAGATAAAATTAACAGGTTAACATTCACCATGACATTTTTTGCTTTGGCTATATTCTGATACCTGCCTAAATATTCATGTATTTCTTGCATACGCAATATTGCATACTAACCACCTGGACCATGATATTTTTCAGCAGCACTGTGGGGCAGCAGGTAGAGCTGGTGTCTCACAGCAGCAGAGGGTTGCTTGTCTGACTCCAGTTGTCAGTCACGGCCTTTCTGTATGCAGTTGACAGGTTCTTTTCTTTTGCGTGAATTCTCTCTGGTCTGGTTGCACTGCTTTTGTCCCACAGAAGGATGAATGGACAACAATCGCAAAATCTGACTCAAGGTGTAGTATTTGTATAAAAGGAACTAGAGACACAATAATCAATTAGGGACAATCACTAATCAAAACTATTTATTTACGATAGCATGCAAGCTAGCTACGTAGATAGGGAAGCACGGGCAAGGACTGCCCTATGTTTGGGCTAAGCCCCACCCCACCCCCAAGCAGAATCATTCAATTAGGACATAGGACAAGGGAATGAGCACGCACAGAACAGCTGGAAATAATTTTAAGCAGAATGAACATATACATGATGGAGGAATTATTAAATTCTGATATAAAATCAGAATAAACCAGCCACCTACTTTGGAATTAAGTTTAATTTGGAACGGTCATTAGCATTCAGAATTAGGTGTAACATAGCCAATGATACAAGTTGTGTTTTGTCACCATTATAGTAACTTCAAACAAAATGAAGCTCAAGAAGTCACACACTAAGCATGCACCTACAGCTGAAATGTGGCCTTGTTAGTGCTATTGACTGACTGAATTCAGTCAGACTGACAGGCAGCAGGGCAGTTTATTCCTTAAACCAGAGACTCTCACAAAAGACCCATTGCGTGTGAATACCTGCCTTGCGCATCATGTCTCAGTCTGTGCAACGAGAGCAGTGTAGACATTAGACTATTAAGCATGCATACAGGAGGACAATGGGTTCTGGATGCATTACGTTCAATTCTCTGAAAATTAAGGCGGATACCTGACAGACTTTGATTGATTGATTACATGAAAAAAATAAGAAACAATCACTTTGGGTCTCTAAAGACAGATACAAACGTTGCTGCATGACGTGTTTTCAGTCACATGACTACTATCCATGTGCACATTGCAACAAACAATATATACTAAGGCCAACTGTGCAACATCTCAAGTTAAAAACTTTCTTATTGCCTTGTCTGCTCCAGCTGCTCCCTCATCTATTTAAAATCAGCTGTAGTAAAATCCCCAAAAAGTTTGTTTAAGTCCTGTAAGTCAAAAGTATGCATTCATTATTGAGATCTGTGTTAAGTCTGGCATCATAAGAGCTAATAAGCAAAACAAACAGGGTGACAATGCTACATTAAGACGTGTACAAGGCACTGTCAGTATCATCATGCTGTTTTTATACTGGCTGGGTGTTTTACTTATCTAAAAGTCTCATGACTATTAAACAAATACAATACAATGTTTCATGGTGTTTTTCATAACTTTAGAAAAAGAACACCAAAATTTTGTCAAGCAGCACAAGTTCATGAAGTTGTTTTGAAAAGAAAAATTTGTTTTCTTCGTAATAAAACACTGCAAACATTTGAGTTTATGATTTGAGACTAACAGCTCTTTATTCTCTCAGACTATCTGAACTGCTCAGCCTCTTGAATAAGCTTTATTTGCAATTTGTCAATAACTATGGAACTTAATTTACACTATTTATCAAACTGAATTATCATTTAATTACTGGCAGATATGAATATTTTTTCCAATATTTGCAGTCAAGGTTGTGACCATAAAAACAGGCCATAAATGTTCAATATATTCGCTGTACTTTTGGCAAAATGTACAATGACCCATGACCTCATCAGGGCCTAATGTGCACTTTCATAATAAAAAGCACAATTTATTTAAAGAACCACATGTTACATAACACAAACTGACTGTAACCATGAAAGGAACAGTCCAGGTTTAAGTTCAGTGGAGACTTTGAGCTCTTAACATTAAATACAAATATAGATATCAGACTTGGCAACAATGAGTTTTGAAATATCTATATATTGTATGGCTTGGGACAATACATTTTCCGATTTCTTTTCACTTTTTAGGTGCCAATTAGATTTAAATTGCGATTCTACAATATTGCCAATTTTGCAATCTTTAGTTAGCTTTTTTAACACCAGCCAAAAAGATGAACAATGATTATGCCTCCAGACTATATCAGGAAAAATGCACATCACATGTGAGTCTGTTTTCAGGAATTATTCAGCAATATGTTTTATCCAGCTGTTTAAACTCTCTCTTCAAAAGCCTGGATTGCTTTTAAACTGGCTTATTAACACAGACTGAAATAAATCACTTAAATTTGGAAAAACATTAATTTTTGAACAAAAAATAAATGTAAATATCATCAAACAAAAATCCTGATACTTATTTGAATCGATTTTTTCTCCCACCCATAGTATATGGAATATGAGAAAAAGAAATCAACATGTGCATCCACATTTTCTTATTTAAACCCTCACTAGGACTTTATGCATTTATCCTCCCAATGTTTTTGTACAAATCTGCAAAACAAAAATTCCCCTGGCTGTGGTAACAAAGTGTCTGATTCCACTTATAAATGGTCAATATCATCAGCAAAAAACAGCAACAAAAAAAGATCATGACCATTGTTAAAGTTCTGGACACAGTCATCGAAAGATTCATTAGGGGCAGACAGTCCTCTGAACACACAAGTGAACACACTCATATACACCTGCGCAACATGATCATTCACTTATCCCTGACTATATGACTTTGTATGAAGACCGCAGAGCTCAATCATGAGGGATGTTACACACCACGCCACCACAACCTCCATCTCCATTTCTCCCTCCTTCTCATACTCTCTCTCACACACACACAAACACACACAGTCTCACACATTTACCTGTCCCCTGCCCAAAGCTCCCTGCTCTCCCCATTTGTATGAGTGGTTATCGGCGTGGTAACTCAATCCCCTTCCTTTCATGTAAAATACATTGTGCCGAGCCTCCTCCCTCCCTCCATCGCTCCACCACTCCACCGACAACCTCTCTACTCCCCCAGCCTGGGGAGGTGTAAAACTATCCCTCTCTTTATGCCTCCAAAAATGCCCCCTTTTTCAGGTGTAGTAGGAAGCCATAAAAGAAAAAAAGGAATGAGGGAGTGAAATAGAAGAACAGGGTGAGTCTGTGGAGCAGAGAGGAGGAGGAGGAGCAGAGGGTGTTTGAAAAAGGTACTCTCCAAAAACCTCTCTCTCTCTCTCTCTCTCTCTCTCTCTCTCTCTCTCTCTCCTTACTCTTTTTTTGGTCAGGTGAACCTCTCTTTACCTGCCCCCATTTGCCAAGAGCTGCTAGTGTTGCTAACAATGTGGGGACAAGGAAATGGAAAAGTATTCACGCACACTTTCGGCAGTTAAGTATCACATGTCAAATAACTTTTGTCTTAGAATCACCTTAGGAAAAAAAAAACAGACCAAAATAGAGCATAAACTTGACACTGGCCTCTACAATGAGGAGACCTAAAGCTTGACAAAAAAACTGAGGAATGACAGATTACCTGTATGGTGACTATTAGCTTTAGGTTAAGACAGAAACGTTACGTCCATAGAGTCATGAATTTAAAGATGCAACACTGGCTACCTAGGTGTTTTTGCTATTATAAAAAATGTTTTCTCCTGCCTATGCAATTAAAAAAACACTGTGTTTAAACAAAGTTACGTGACAATGACAATGAGGAAAAATAGTCGTTTAAGGTAGGTGAATAAAAAGACAAGATTACTCATGAATAAACTACCATCAGGCACTACAGAGAGGTGCAGGTAAGTTAGCGCTTAGCACTTCCTGGTTCCAAACTCCTGAGAGTAAATGGGATTTGGAATACTGCTTTCAGATAAGTGCCTTAAAAAAATATTTCTGATAAACACAAGCACGTGCAATTTTTAGTGTTAAATGGGAAAATGCATCTGATGTTGAGTGCTTTAGAATCTTAGCCCGTTGTTGTGTATTTAAGACATTGATAACCAGCTGTTAACAAGAACTACAAAAATGGTCCTGGATCCAATGGCAAGTATGTCCGCTCCTTTTTTAAAGATTAATTATCATTAAATATTGCCACAGCCACAAGTGCCAACATGACAATTTGTTCAATTAGAAGAAAATTCTCCAAAAAAGAGAATACAAAAGATGTTATTCATTGGATATATTGCAGTTGCTTCTAAGTCAAACTGCCATGTTGTAGTTTCATATCGAAAAGAGCATTACATGCATGTTTCGTAAGGTGTTGTCCTACACAGGGTTTTTATCTCCAGTGATCCAAAGTCCCAAAAGTTATTAGAAGGCTTGCAGTCGAGGGAACCAGTGCAATCCTAACATCCCTGCACCATTCTACAAGCTTCTGTCTTTTCAATTTTTATTTCTAGGATTTGACAATAAAAACGAGAATTCCCTGACAGTGACTCTCACTGAGGGTCAGATCAATATGGGTGACAAAGAAAAGTTACCTTACATTCACCTGACTAAAGGTTGAGTCCCTGTCCAAATGTTGCATTCAGTCCAATAGCAGATCTCTCTATGTCCCTCTGCTGGTAAAAATGAACATGGAAAACCTACGAGTTAGATTAAACTGTAGCGGATCAAAACCTCCTAGTTAGTGGGTAAGGCCCTGACTAACTGATGAACTTTATTGATTGAAAGTTGTGTTTTGAACTGCATTCTTGCCAAAGATGCAACTTTTTCCACCTTTTACAATTTCTTTTTGACAACTTGGGTTGTAGACATGCTTTATTGTTTGCTAATGACTGAAAACAATATGTTACTTGGTATGAAATGCTCTACCTAGATAGCCATGACTGTCTTATTGTCTTGAGCAATGTTTCTAAGCTAAAATTTGACTTTTTACGACTTTTTTTTTGTTTTAATAAACAAAATGTGAAATTTTTTATCAAAAAATTATCTTACTATGGGTTGAGGAAAGCTTATCAAAAATCTACTAGCTTGTCTTTTGAAGTCGTTTTGATTTAACTTGAATGTCAGAATAGTCAGATGGGTTGTCAAGTCTGTTCAAAATTTATACATAAATTTAGACTCTTACAATTTATTTTATTCAACTGACTAGTCTGTTTAAATGTGTGTGAGTAGGAAAAGCAGCAGAGGAGAACACCACCCTGTCCCAGTGGGCTTCACTTCTGCTGTTTTGGCTCCTCGTTAACGAGGGGATCACTGATGAGATTTAATGCAGCTTTACTCAATGCACACAAATGAAAAGTCACTGATGGATATGTGTGTGTCAGTGTGTGTATTTACACACGTGAGTCTAGAGTGTGTGTGGGCTGGTTCTGCGCTGTTAATTGTGAAGCGTTTGGCCTCGACTGCCCCTGCTCAGCTAATCTGATGAGAGTGATTAAAAAAACAACTAAAGGAAACCTAAACCAGCCCATGGCTGACCAGGCACACACACACACACTCACATGCATGTGACACGCAAATATTCAACACCCATCAATCTACTTGATGACCACTATGCTCAAGAACAACTCAGCATTGCATGTAGAATTTCACTGAATACATACATTTCTTGTAAAAAATATTAAATATACACCTTTTTGACATTTATTGAGACAAAAAAGTTGGATGAGAATTTGCAGCCGTTAATAATTCACTAGTTTGACTCAAAGCATGAGTCACTGCATGACCCTCCACTCAATGCTGCACTGCATGCGAGACAAATATTATCATAGATAAGTCCTGTTGGAAGCTGTGCCAGTGAGAAAATTTGATACTCAAGGTTAACCTAAGCAAGGTTAAAAATTTGGCTTGAAATGTAATTTTAAATATGTAGAACAAATATTACATTTAACTCACTGTGATTATTTAAGAAATGGAAAATTTGAATCTCAATTGAGCCAAAAAAATCATAGGATAAATGATGTACTCAATTCCAAGAACCTTTCCAGGACAGGGGAGTCTTTACAATGGTCCCTTAACCAATTGTTGTTTTGTGTATAATCATCACAACTAGTGTAAGGCATAGAAAGCCCTTAAGAAGCGATGTGAATCAACAAAAATACTGACAAACTGAAAACATATGATTTCATCCAATGGGGAAAAACAGTGTAAATAGTTTGATAGATTAAAGGCAATACACCAACAATACAATACAACATTTACTTTGCTTCATTGTGCAACTGAAGTCATTATTTCAGTTTGTCTTGAAAAAAATCTAACCCTCACACAACAACACTGCTATTCAAGGTTCTTTCCACCTATTGATATTACATTTGAACATATTGGGTATTTATCAACACTCAATTTACCGAGGCAACATAAATGCATCATAATGTTAACCCCTTGACTCAGCACATCTCCAAACACACATGTATGTTGTGTAGCAGTGTAGCTCGTAGATGATTCGCTTTTATCCTGTTGGTCTTGACACAAATTTAAAAATAGACTTTTCCTACGATAAGCATACAAAAGTGGCTGTATTGTGACAGACATTAAAAACATTAATTCAGATCAGCCCATCATGTAATTCTAACAGGTATTGTCCAAGAATTATTAAGCCCTCTTAGGCCCAATTCACATTGCATTCACACTAAAGGGCCACAATGAGGCTCCATTATATTTACACCTCGAGACATTCAAGAGACATTCACATTAACTATGTGAGTCTGTAACATCTGTGCCCATTCATGCTGCAGCACAGCTTGGATGTGCACAACATGGTGAAAAAACACGCAAAGGCAGAGACACTCACTCACAGAGTTCCTGTCTTCTGCTGAGTCCAAGTTCCCTCCTCTCTTCAATATCCCGTCTAAGTTACTACCTCTGGAGATGGAGCAAAGAGGGGGTCAACTTGTTCTCTACATTCCATCTCCAAGATGTTCACAGTAGAGGCGACACAACATGAGGTGCAAATGCTACACATTGAAACAGCGCTGTGAATTGGGCTTTAGTGTTCAGCAGGCAGAGGTAGATCCTGAAATAAGCACCTATTAAACAAATAGTGAACATATTGTGAATCTGTTTCAATCCAAATCTAACTCTGATTCAAATTTAATTGTGACCTCTTGGAATATACCAGTGGCACTCTGCATGTCAGCTCTGTGTCATGAAACACAGAAGAAAGCATATTAAAGAGGTAGCTAGACACAGAAAGTTGTGTTGCAATGACTCTATAGCTTTTGCTGTTGCATCAACATCCATGCGGGGTAACCCAATGCCGAGTGTTGTCCTTAATACTATGGTGTAAACACACCTCTATGCATACTTACAGTGACTTGATATTCAGCAGTACAGACTACACACAGTGATGATATAAATGCCCCCCCTTGACTGGGATGTTGACACAGACACATTTACTGGCACACAGAAAAGCCCAATAAAAATTTCAAAAGTGGCAGCAATATCATTTTGGCTTGTGGAAGTGTGTAAGAGCACAGTGGAGTTGCTAACAATACTAATGACTTGGGGGCAAATCAGCCATAGGCTAAGAGGCTTGCCAAGCTTGCTCACATTTGGCCTCAAATTGGGTTAGTCAGTACTTTACAAGCCTTATAGACTAAATAATATGCCACAGTTTCTTGTAGAAATATCCATCCATCCATCTAAGCCTAATCTATGCCCACCTATTCCGTTTACCCCTTTTTGGGTTGTGGAGGTGGAGCCTATCCCAGCTGACGTTTGGGTAAGAGGTCGTGTACACCCTGACCTGGTCATCAGCCCATAGCAGGGTCACACAGAGAAACCTTCACACGCTCACCCACACCTAAGGGCAATTGGAAATGATCAATTCACCGAATGAGCATTTTGGCCAGTGGGAAGAAGTCAGAGTGCCCTAAGAGGGCCCATGCAAATTGCACACAGAAAGACCCTGACTCACTGATACATTGTTCTTGCTGTGAGGTACACGCACTACCTGTTGCACCACCATGCCGCCTGTTTAGAAATATGTTTGTGAGAAAATGAAGGTCAAAAGGGTGCCACTTGAGCATGGCCAACTTAAGAGTATTTATTTCAATACACCATATATCAGCACAATACAGTTGCAATATTTTACAGCCAAATATTATAGGTTGATCATTTATTGAAGTTTCAGACAGCAGAAGGCACACAGCAGTTTGACTCTTTGTCACTCTGTTACATTTGTTGTTATTTTTGTAATTGACACAATTTTTATGCATATGATATTGTGGGCTCTTAAGCAGTTGAATGTAAAAAATACAGGAATACAAAATATCTATATTGGCAGACAATATTAAAGAATGAATGACTGTTTTCATAAAATACTGAAATTTCAGCAGATAAAACAGCCAAAACATTGGCTCAACATCATCATCTGTATCCCATACTGCAGCTGTGATATCTGTTTAAATATCAAAATATGTCCCTTTTTCATCACTAATGCTGACATTTAAAAAGCAGCAGAGGCATTTATTACAGAATGAAACGTTGTTTTTCTTGTTTCTAAGTCGGTAAAGGTGCAATGATATGACTTCTTGGGATTGTAATGAATTTTTTGGCATGCCCAGCCCTGACTGGTGACCATTCCTTGGGCATAGAGCAAGTAATTTTACAGATTCCTTGATGTATGCAGATGTGCCCTTTCATGCTGTATGCAGAGCAACATAAACAGAAGATGCTGCAAAGGGCTGCTATCTTCTGTAGCCTCACAGTGCTGCTGCCCCCTCCTTCAACACACACATACAGTCACACATACATAAAACAATGCTAAATTCACACAAGCAAGCCAACATAATCATTTTGGATATTGTATGTCCTACAGAGGAGAAATGCAGCTCTCCTACACCCCTCTTTTTATTATCCATTGCTCCACTGTCACTGTCCCTGGACCAGCGTCTCTCTCCCCCTGCTTTGCCCACATGCAGGGTGCATTTCAATTGAGAGTCAGCTTTTATACCATGGTTTAGGTGTGACTCGTATGTTAAAAAAAATTCAGGATGAGTGTGTGATTAAAGAGAGATCACAGCACTTAGACTGGATGAGGAATAGAGTAATTGGCTCATTGATATTCAGCAGAATGAAAAGATGATAAAGATTTTCAACATCCACAGATACTGTTAGCTGAGAGAGGAGGGAGAAGAAGGCAAGTGGAAAATTTAAAACAATGTTTTAGCGAAGAGGTGGCTGTAGAGATGAATTTGATGTTCATTTTCATCAAAATCAGATAAACTAAAGCTACAGAAAAGCAGTTACCTCTGTTTAACAATTAAATCTAATAATGACTGATATTAAAGCAGTGGAAAATAGTGTTAGGGCCGGCTGTGTTCATCCCTTAAACTTGATTCCCAAATCAAATGATTTTTTTTTTTTTTTATGGTAACAGAGAACTTAGTTTCTTCCCTGCAATTTTACTTTTAAAATACAAAAAATGTAACCAAAGAAATGGCATCAAACCCCCATCAAAATCATATTATACACAACAAATCAATTATCCTTAGGGATGGGAATCAAAGACCAATTCCAGTTGACAATCGCTACCAGATCCTTCAAAAAATCGATATCATGAGATTTTTGCAAATCAATTCTTTTATCAATTCCTTCCACTAACAGGGTTCAGAAACATCAGCATTGTGGCTTGATTTTTTACAAATGGCGCCTACAGCACAACCTTAAATGAATGGAAACACCAGCAACTTGAAGAAGAAGTTATCAATGCTGTGACACGTGTTTGACATTGTTGCCACCAAAAAATCTACAGACCAACGTTTGCCCACACAGAAAATCTGCAGGAATCATTAAGGAACTGGTTTAAGAATTGGATCGATTAGCAGGATTGTTCATGGCATTGGTATAAAAAAAAAAGTTATCAATTCCCATCCCTAATTATCCTTTAAAGATATGATTTAAAAACAACAAATATGCAGCCAATAATAGTCTTTTAGAGACAGAAATAGATATTGGACCATATCTGTATTGGGTCTGGGCAGGAGAAAAATCTAAAAATCAGAATTGGAAAGTGTAAGAGTGATCACTGAGTATCTAAAAATATATTATCACGATGAGAGAAGCAAGTCTGGTTTAGTGGGGGCATCCTTATAAAAACTCTGGACTCTGGGCAAAGCAAATTATTATGGCAGGGATGACTACAGAAATATTGGAACACCAGATATTGTCAAAAATGTAATATCATGCATCCTGAACAAAGACTATCAAAGTAAAATCAACCAAGAAACATTGCCCTGCTTATGACTATTTTACAACTGGATTTTTTCCAACATATTCCCCTTGCAAACAAGCTTACTGAAATGCAGTCAACTTAGTAGCCAGTAACTCAGCATGAACAGCCATGTCAGGTACAGAGTTGATTTTGTGTGTAGCAGAGTCCATTTTGTTTAAGTGTGAGAGGAGTGAGTGGACTGAAAGTGTATAAAATAGAGTCCTCCGCTGTGTGAGTCCTAAAGAAACACAACACCATCCTCTTGCAACCCCCCCGCCCAACCTGACCACAGCTACCGCACCCCTCGCTCTGTCCCTTAACCGCAGCTTTCCCCTCATGAATTTACCAAACCCACCCTGACGTGCTCCTGATCCAACCGTGAAGCAAAATCAATATGGAGGATGAGTTTATGCAAGTCACTGGAAAAGAAAGTGACCAAAGACTTAAGAAGTAAAAAGCTCACATTAAAGAGTTGGTGTGCCGTCACAGATGGTCTCGCTAGAGTCTGAGTAGTGGTCATAAGTAATGTGTGTGTGGAGGCGTGCATGTGTGGAGGCAGCAGCATGAATAATTAAAGCTAATCTCATTAGGCCTCAGATCCCTTTCAGACGCTTTTAATTAAATGATGAATGGCCTCCCAGCTGCCTGTTAAATAATGCTGCTTGTGACATCACAGCGTGTGTGCGTGCGAGGTATACGCCATAAGGTAGATATCCTTCAGAAAAAGGTGCTTTTGGACAGGTATGCTCTCTCACACACACACACATGCGCACACACCATCTGCTCTCGGACCATGCAGGCGATTATAGTAGAAGTCGCAGAACAGGAGTTGAATGTCTCAAGCTGTTCCATCAAACTCAATCGCGAAACACTTCAGATCATCTTCCTCATAAAATCCCTCACAAAACCATATGTTGGAGAAAAGGGGCAGGCAGGGTGATGGAGAGGAGGATATACGTAAGTGTGAAAGAGAAAAGAGCAAAGGGGAGGGAGGGTTAAAAAAACGGGACAGTGTGGAGCTTGGGGCTGTGAGAAAGATAAAGATAAAGGAGGACAAAAAGAGAAGTAGAGCAACAGGTAAATCAGAGGACAGGTAAGGGTGCCAAACAGCCCCGGGCCGCAGACAGCATGGACCTGACGATGAGAACACCCATAATCCTTCTCTGTTCAACTCTCTCTATTCGTCCCTCCCTCCCCTGCTCTCGGGCTTCCTCTGTATCGGATTGCCGGCTGCACAATAGGCCCTGAATCATCACTCTGTAGCCAGAGAGACGCAGAGAGAGACACAGAGGCGGACAGGCCTTAGGACAGAGAGGAGATGGGACAGACAGGTGGACAGACAGACAGGTGAAGAGGCAGATGCCTGAAGGAGAGAAAGAAAAGATGTACTTGTGCTTTCATTTTAGATTAAGTTTTGAAATCATCTGGATAAACAAATGTCCTCAAATACACTGGTTATCAAAGCATATCGGTGCACCTTGGTGCCACTGAGGGAGGACAGACCCAATTATTCTGTTGCCCCTCCTCTCATAGACAAAGGGGATGGGACATGACTTCTGAATATTGAAGTAGCTGCTGCCTTTTGTGGCTCTAAAGATTTTTTGCAACTACATCTGCTCTTGAATTTTTGTTATTTTTTTAACAGATAAACAAAAATCAAGACCTGGCAAAACTATGAAATTGACTTAACTCAAAACAGATCAGAACCTTGTTTACTTTAGTCATATTAAGGGTATACTTGTTAAAGTACAGAACTGATGCTAATGCCAGGACATATTCTTTTTAAGAATGTGAATGTCTTGTTGTTTCCTAACCTGACACACCAGATTGACTGTGTGGCATAACCCATACATTCCAGGCCGGTTGGCAACACTCCATAGACATTACTTGGAAATGACAGATCTTCAAAAAAACTGGAAGGTGATTAAAATGTTCTGTCACATTCAATAATGGTCTGTCAGGATGCCTCCAGTTACATCTGCCTCTCAGCACAACTAAACCATGCTACTGTCTTTTCCCCCAAAAAAGACGGTGAAGGCTCAGCCATTTTTTTGACGGTGCAAATGCAGTAGCTTTGGGAGATGGGTCTGCTGATGGCAAACATGAAGTCTAGCACATCCAGCTGCTTTTCAAAGTGAGTTTTATCCTGGTTTGATGGAAATCACTGAGTAGTGAACCTTTTATAAACAGACAGGGACACAAACAAGGACAGCAGAAGTCAACAAATGTAACAATTTATTCAAAAACCTTCAAGACTTATGCTAATGCTAGCTCCGTGAATGTTATCTACAGACAAAAATTTTATGCTCCCCTGTTTCACCTGCAAAAATGCAGGTGAAACAGCAAGTTAGAAGTACTACAAAAACTTTGATAGGAGGGGATTGCAGGGCAATGCAAGTAATCTTCCAGACATGTGGTTTATAGTTGAATATTCATAAAATATTATTCAGCAATAATGTCCATGTTTTAATGTTATTATGATCATGCTGATTATTTAGGCCGATGAGTATACTACTTTATGTTTAAAACATTTGAAATCATCCAAAGATGGGATTTATCCTTTTCCATGATAGCAAGGCAAAGTGGAGAAGTTACTGAAAGATTTATCCCACACACCAGTTTATCAATAATGAAAATAATCATTAGTTCCAGCTCTAGAGTCTTAGGTCACAGCCTCTGTGCCCCCTGTGCTACCTCTGTGGCTCTGCTCCACACAGACAGAAACACTATCTCCCTGCAGAGTGGCCAGAGGAAGTTCTCACTGCAGGCAGGGACAGCAGGTTCCCCTGAAACCAAATCACAACTGTTGCAATTTCATTTCCTTCGCAGCAAAATGAGGAAACATGCATCCCACCTTTATTAAACCACTGGCATATGAGTGTTTGGCCAGGAGATCAGGTGAAACAGTTGTTGGACTTTGCTGTTGGAGGCTCTAGTTGTTGGAGCAAGGGACTGCATTTAACTGCTCCACCAACAACAAGAGCTGTGTTAGTCAACAATATAAATATCATGGCATCATCTTTGGTCTTTGTGATAGTAATATTACATATTTTGGTATCAAAACAATTGGAGGAATCCATTATGTATACATTTTTAACAATCGCCGCCCCTAAAACAATAGGGTGCAGTATGTCCTGGAACAGCCTTGAGTTTTATATCTGTCACTGAATGTGTGGTTTGTTTCTGTCATGTGCTGTAAGGCTGCTTCAGAAAATTTGTGTTTTCCTCTTTTGGCTGTTAACAACAGAGCACTTGACCATAATTACAAAGAAATATTTATTGTACAAAGATCTGTTTGGCAGAGCTTTTGAGGTAACAGTTCTCTGACAACTTTACAGCACTGTGGTGTTTTCTTTTACTCAAATTGGCGAGGACTATGGCTGGTTTATGTCGACTTCTGAGCTTTTCAAATTCAGTGTGTTTGATTACATTTTTAAGAATGAACTGCTGTGTTTAAATGATTGTTCCATATATACACATATATGATTTCTTCACCAAGGGAATCTTACATAAAACAACAAAAAATGACATGTAGAGACATACTGTCAGCTCTGCTTACCTCTGTTTTTTACTTGTTTTACTGAATTATGTCAAAATTCATCACTGCACTACACAATGTTAGTAACAAACTACGGTACAACCTGTTGGGACAGGAACTAACTTTTTATTCACATATGGGACAAAGATATACCAATATGGGACCCAGATACACCAATAAGGGTCCTTGGATGCCATACGCAGAGAATCACAGTGTCACTACCCCAATAGCCACACATGCTCATGCTGTACTCAAACATACACAAGCTAACATATCAGTTCTTGGATGTCCAGTGTCCCAAAAAAGAGCATGGAGGCTGTGGGCACGGTTTTCTTTACTTTGCACTTTGGTCCATCTTTAAGAATGTACACACTTGACACTGATGATACAATGGCGGATGGAAGTAGTTGCTGAGACAACAAAGACTCAAGCAAGATACAGAGGAGAGGGCGGGTGTGATATTATGTCGTGGGCACGTTACACGGACGTCATCCTTACGTTAGCGGGTGGACCCAGTTGAGATGTTCTTACTGAAGTCAATCAGAGGAGAGTCAATAAAAACCTGTGTCCCGGGTTGAAATGCCAATTAAACTCTTTTAAACTGCCAACAGGAGCAAATTGTAACTGGGTTTAAACTGCTTTTTTGGCAAGTCTGAAAGGGGTGTAACTGTTGTCCATACCAGTAAAAAGCACAAAGTATGATCAAGACACGGAAACAGAAGTGCTGTCTCCAGTAACAGTTCAAAGTAAAGTTTAGAAATGAAGAATCACTCTTGTTTTGAAACTGTTCCAAATATTTCACATTCAGCCTCAGGCTTTTAGACATATCAAGAGTACAATCCCCAACAATGAACAAGCATTAAAAATATAATTTTTCTCCTGAAATAATCAATTAAGTCAAAAGCCATGGCCTAAAACAGCATCCTGATTCTCTTCCACGAAACAAGCACAGTCACAATATGAGACGCTCTCCACTCACATGACCCCAGCCGTCCCACACCACAGACAGAATATGTGTATAACAGAGCAAGAAACACCTACTCACACACACATACCTACTTTCACACGGACACACACAGCATACACACAAGCACACGTATCATGTGGTTTCCTGTCTGGTGCGTTTCTGCATCAAGCCCACGCGGGTCGCTCTGGGTTTCTAGATGGATTCTCCTGCAGTCTGTTTGGGGGGTTTGACTCGGTCAGGCTGTGATTGGCTCACAGTCTGTCTGTGACCTGCTCACCTCACACCTCACTAGCTTTCTTTGGCTGGCCAGACTCTCTCGACCCTCCTGTAGAAGCATTAAGACTTATCTGAACCAAAGCAAGAGCTGGACTGGCTTTGGTAAAAGACAGATGTTTTGGTTGTGACAAGTCATAATAAGTCAAGTTTAACTCTATTTTACACATTTATTCTAACAGTTTAAACAATTTTCAGCACAGAAAAATGTACAATAACTCAATAGCCAGCAGTACTATGTATTAAGTTGACAAAGGAAAAAAACATTATTACACTAAACATTAATACACTCATTTCACATGCAAATCTACCTTTTTCTTGATGTGTCAAAGGGCACTTCATATCACGAATCTGCAGATTATATCAATCACTATTCTGGCATATGTAGATGGTAACAAATCTGCCTTACTATTCAGAAAACTGGAAACATGTTAGGTCAAATTGTGATTTGTAAAAAATCTAATTTAAAAATGTCAGTTTGCAGTTTAAAAGGTGGAAAATGTCTTGGCTAAAGGAAGCAATTCAGTAAGCTCATCCTGGTTCAAAAAAGCCATTCTTAACATGCAGACTGATTGGCCAAGCTTTTTGAATAACCTGAAGGTATTCATCTTTTTTATCAAACTCAGAGGAAGATGTCAGCAACTTATGGCCCTGAAGAAGAAGCATTCCATGCATTACGTCAATACTAAAACCTCCATCTTCACTGAGTTAAAAACCAGGTTAATAACCATGAAGGGGAAAAACAGATACCTATGTCTTTAAGAGAGAGAATGAATGTTGCAACAAGAAAAGACATTCTGAAAATAAGAAAACATTGTGCCCCAGCAGTAGTATTTCAGCCAGTCAGCTATAATTTTGTGGTACACAAGACCCAATATGAATCTTTTCTATTGCTAAGCTGCAGTATCCCTTCATGGTCTGAAACTTCATGAGTGATGTTTAGATTTTTGATTTTCACAGATTGAAATTCACCTTTGATAACTAAAGTATAAAATGGATAAAAAAAATTTGATTGACATTACTTTACTGTAATTATAATGGTATTAACACCAATGCTACTAACTCTAACACTGTTACCATGAATATATGCTGATAGCCTACTATCCCACTTTTAGATTGCTGATCACACACTTTGCATTGTGGGAAACAGTGTACGAGGTAGACTGGTTTATTCATTCAGCCAATTTTTCCAAACCAGAATGACATCCAGGTACTTTCTGCACTAATGACATCCAGCAGTACTACTCGCACGGTGAGTTGTTTCAAATACAGCTAGTGCCTTCCTTGGTGCCGCTCAGAAGGAGAGGTGACTTTCAGTCTGACCATCAGCCTCTCTCCTCATCTCTCAGCTGTCATCCAGACATAAATCTTACAAGAATCACTGTACCCCATGCTGAAACTAAAGTGCTTCTCTGTACCGCAAACCAGGATGCCAACCTCATAGAGGGATGCCAAGATGGGTAGCTGTTTCACTCCACACTCCGCTGATCTGACCACTTGCGTTGTCGCCGGGCAGATTTCGAAAAGACCGTCTATGACGCCAGTGCAATCTTGGCAATCAGGGCTGGGTTGCGTTGCATTTAGCTACCGCTGCTGCATGTAAGTTTGTGTGAATATGTCTGTATGGGGTTGTAGGGGTGAAAGAGGGGTGCAACCTGACCCTCTTTCCTCCTCTAAGTTGGTCTCTCACTCACTGACACACACACACGATCACACATACAAACACACGGCAACACACACAGACTGGGACAGCTGCCATGCTCGGGTTCTCTCCCAGCGCACCAGAGGAAAAGGCCACGGCTAAAAGAACCTTTTTTCTCCTCTTTTTTCATCCTTTTTTCCTCCTCCTTCATCTCTCTCACTTTTTTCTTTTGGTGGTCATACATTTAAATCCTGCGAGGCTCCCCGGGGTAAAAAATACAGCCGCTCTGCCTCATACCCCTCGACTAGCTAACACACGAAAAGCTTTGGCTCTCTGAGGAACTTTGTGTGTTTATGCAGATCTGATGCCCTGTTTTGTTGAAAATGAGTCTTATGTGTCTCTAAAATATATTTGGATTAAGCTAACACTCAAAACAGCATCATTATTTTCCAACCATCCAGGTCTCCTACTGAAACAGGAACAAAAAACATTATCACCTTTTCTCTTAAGCTAAACAAGTATGTGACAACAGGTGGAGCGACACACTTAAACAAGCTAAAAGTAGCATTAAGGGCTAACACTGCTGGCTCTGCTGCCTCGGGCTCCCTCCAGCGCTCCCAGAGGACCCCAGACGGCAGGCAGGCCCTCGGCAGGCAGGCGGCCAGAGAGGACGCCTGACCATAACCCAGATGACGGGCAGTGGAAGGGGTGGGAAAAGGGCGAGGTGGAAGAAGGAAGTAAAGGGGAGGGGGGGATTTAAAGGGTAAGAGGTGGGGAGAGGGTATCAGGTGTCAAAAGACAACTTACAGAATGTGTGTGTGTTTGTGAGTGTGTGGTCTGTGCTGTTTTGTTAACCACCAAAGACCAGCCCATTTCAATTAATGAAGGAAAAAACAGTCAGATTAAATATTAAACATTGGAAAAATGAGCTTAATTAAATTCATTGTCTTTGCAAATTGAGAAATTTATCTACAGACAATGAACTTTGTATTTAATGAATTTCCATATGAAACTTTTTGGACTTAAATGGTTAAGATACATTTTTACGATGTTAAAACTTAAGTATCATATGTTGAGTTTAATCAGCTTAAACAGTGGATCTCAATGATGCGGCCTATAGGGAAGCACTTCCATCTCTTGATAACAAACTAAAACACAAGGTCTGAATCTTTGTCCTCACTTTGCTCTCCTGGGATGGACTAAACAAAACATATGACCAAAGGAGAAGATTAGAGATTTACATACATTTTATTTGACTGTCATTTTCCCATGGTAAGTAAAATTTAAATTTTACCTCAGCGTCTTGAGAAAGAGGACTAATAAAAAAATAAATATCTGCCTTATTAACACAAGAAAAGAAAACTTTACAAAGTCAGCACATCCCTGACTCACTGAAACAGCACACTTATGGGTCCACCACTTGAGAACCACTGCTCTGATGGTGTAACTTTGTTTTGCTTCTTGCAGGTCAGTGGAACAGTTGGCATTGTCTGTGTCAAAATCAATTAGATTACAATGTGGAGTTATAACAAGTACTGACATGCAATATTGTATTTTAGCAGATATTCATTATGCCAACATTTCAAAGACTTTATCCCAGATATTCACATGTTTAAAAATGTAAATGTTAATATACACATTTTTGTCAAGAGCAAGGCCACTGCTAAAGTAGAATAGACCTGTTCCTCTCCTTGTGATAGCCTATATTTGTTAACAACATATAAAGCAATAAAATGATATTTGATTCTTTAATAACTCATACCTCATTGTACTTTAAATGTAGACATTCAGGGATGATATGGAGGAGCATTACGGTTTATACGGTTATATAATAATCAGCATTTTTAAGTTGCTTTATTGGGCATACCTAAAAAGCAAAGCTCCCATTCCACATTTAACAAAGCAAGTATAACATTTAGCAGGAAAATTCTTTATAGAGCACGGGCATTTTACAAATCATTTCATATGCACCACAATTTTATGCAATTGCAAGACACACACACAGACCTACACAAACAAATTACAGCAATAAATGTGATTGTGGGACGGAAAGTCAAATGGACAACTGTTTGCTGTAAAGTTAATGGCTGGGGGCTGAACTGTAACGAGAAACTTGTCCAGAATTATACTAGAAAAGTGACCAATACATTATTGATTCTGTTCTTCCAAATTTCAATATCATACTGCCCTGCAAAATATTCTGAAGTAACGTGGTGTTTTTTAAAGACTGATATATTTATACTATCAATCTTTGTCTATTGTTTTTATAATTTAATTGTTCAGACTGGAAAGGTTTTGAGATCACATAAGTAAAAAATGTATGTGGCTCAGATGTTCTAAATCAGCAGGTAATTGTGTATAATAATGGTGACCTCAAAATCAATCAAAATTAGTGTGATTATGATCTTTGCTATTATCAAGCCGCCCTAATCTACAAGATTAAAATCTCTGACCCTGCTCTGAGGCCTCTTTTCAGCCTGAACCATTAATCAATGCCTGTGAGCCGCAGCTCAAATTCTCATTATAAATGATTTCAGCTCCTTTTTAAAGCAGGTGAAGTAATTGCGGAATATGGACATCAATATTTGATATTTGGATGGCAGAAGGAGAAGATGGATGCTCCTCTCCTTTCTTCTCTCTCTCTCTGTTTGTGTTGTGTTGGTGTTTTGTACAGTATGCATGCGAGTGACGGCACTCGGCTGGGGTCGGGCTGTAATATAAACCCAGGGCGAGTCTGACAGAGCAACACAAAAAGTGGGGGGAAAAACAACATAGTTCATGCGCTGTGTCCCACTTTGCGCTATTCTTACCAAGCGGGCTGGCAGGTCAGAGGGAGAGAAAGAGAGGGAGCGAGCGAGCCTGATGGAGGAGGAGGAGATGAAATTACACCTGTTCTGGTGGCTGACTAACGACTTTGAAATGCGAGCAGACCTTGCTCCACGCCAAAATCATTTTCCCAACAATACAGCCTGATCTTTAAACAAGCAGAAGTGGGACGCTGCGCTGACGTGACGCTGAATCGTCCCACTGTGCTGAGACACTAACAAGCCTTCAGGCACAGAGCGTGTGCGTTTGCGTGTGTGTGTGTTCTTCTGTGGCTGAATGTCTTCATTTGGGTTTTGCGACAAAAAGAACAAAAATAACTTGTTCAACTGTTTTTTGGCAACATTTAAGGTTATTCATTTTACTTATAGTGTTTTTGAAATACTTTTCCTCAAGTTTAATTCACAACATTTTCACATTTTACTGCTTTTCCTGATGTAAACATTTAAATCAAATTAATTAAGTAAATTTAAGTTGTTTCAGTGCAAAAAGTGAACAAAGAAAGAACAAGAATGGAAAATCCGGGCACAAGTTTTTTTTATGATTGACAGTATTATATTAAATTTGTACAGACTCTGTTCTGGGTTTTGTAGTTTACTTCAGGAAGTGCAAGGTAAGCAGAGGTAAAAAATTGAAAGGGGACTTAATAAAAACAAAACAAAACAATATGATTCAATTCAATGTTATACAATGCCATAAAGTATTTACGACACAATACAATATGATATTTTGTGATGCCATGCCACTTGATTAAGTATGCATTTGGCACAACAGGACATGACAGGATTCAACCCAATGCAGTGTCATACAGTGTGACACAGTATCATGTTGTGGTTTAGGTCTGAGCACAAAAATATGGAAGTGACTTTTTGGCAACTCCAATTTCAAAGGTCAAAAGCATGCGGGATTGTACAGTAGCCTCTTAGAACATTCCCTTAAATATGGTCTGTGACTGCCAACAGAGAATACAAACATGGCCTGGGACCCTACTGCAATCATTTCTGATTGCTTTTGATGAACAATAATACACATGATAGCCACAGCCAGGGGCACCAACTTTGATTAGGCAATTTGATTAAGAGGAAATTCTACAAGAGGTTACAACATGGCCTCATGCTGGAAGTATGGAAGGTGCTTTGACATCTAATCACTATGTGGTATTTCATCACAGCTTGGTTAAAGCTTTATTCTCTCACAGCCACGTTCAACCGTAAATAGTCATGAAAGTCCAGTTCCTTTGTGACAATTATCATGCGGAACAAAATACGTACGTATTTTGAGTTTTACTTGTCACAGAATCATATTATCAGCAATGAACCAACAGCACAGTAAAACATCCTACAGATTTTTAGCTGAAGGAAACAGCACAATGCTAACTTGCAGACTGACTGACAAAAAAGCTTCATCCTTGCACCACTCTGTGCCACACAATATTTCTTTGAAGTTTTTATATATAAGGCAGCCACCTTAACAAGACGTCCACTCCATTTTATCTACTGTTGAAAAGAAAGTATAATGTTTATGTTGTTAAATGACTTGGAAGTTTCATAAAACTTATAATTACGGTTCCACTGTGGCTTGAACAAAGCCTGCTTTCTATTCATGCAGATCTGCACAATTACACCAGTACTTGACACACAACAAAAATGTTTGATATCTCATAAATGTCTCTTAACTATGATGCATTTCTCTGATGTATGTTTTGTGATGCAAAACTAGGGCTGTTGTAATATACCAGTACTGATGATAAGTATTTTTATGGATAACCATTTTAAGCTAAAGAAGCCATACAGTCATGATGTGTGACTTTTTGGATCAAAATCAAGTTCCAACTTAACTTTCCAGCCACTTGATTTGTGCATTTTTGTCTGTCTACAGCTCTGACAGACTATTTAGTGACGTAAATTTAACATTGCACCACATTATGCCACTGTTTCCCCTCTTCTGCCACTGCACTGTCCTTCACAACATCGTTCAGAGTCTGATAATAAGCATTTGACCTCCAGGCCAAGGTAGTGGAAGAAGCTAAAAAAAACACCAGCCAATGATATTTTTGCTCATTAAAAGTGGTGACCTGTGTTTCTGTGTTACGTAAAAATGTTTAAGAGCTATTATTCATGTCATGAACTCCACTGACATGAAGAGACACTGTAGGAAATCAGTTTCAAGTGTTTTGTAAAATAATTTTTTGACTATCAATAACTGGAACCTGTGTTTCAGGGAATGTTTCATACTTTACAAGTGAGATAATATTAGCTGCCACACCGACAAAATGTCAGATACGATATAGAATAAGGATGTAACCGTTACCAACAAAATGGTAAACCGCGGTAAAACTTCTCACATTTAGTATAACCATTTCCTGTTTTAATTACCAGTAAACCATGTTTTGTTACCATACTGTGTAAATAACTCACAGTGATGCTGCTCATTGCCCTGAAAGCTGGAACTATGTGTCTGCTCTGGTAGAGCAGCTGCGGTCCTTCACAGACGGAGTTTGCAATGTTTGGCGTCTGAGATTGAAAGTGGCCACAGTGGCTGGTGCCCACACAGACACTACAGGTTTTTCCACACTAGAAACAGACAAAGTCTGAAGTCTGGTTGAATTTTGGATTTTACAAGGAAGCCGAGTGGAAACTGATGGAAGACAATCTGAAAAATGATTTGTTTAAGACTGGTTAAAACACAACCTGTTGTCAGTGGAAGAAAAAGACGTACGTGATTCAACTACTGTAGCTCCTCGAGTAAGTGAGCTGTCTGAGCCGGAGAGAGAGTGAGAAGATTCAGTGAGCCATAATGGAGTGAATTATAAGTGATTTACCAGTATTTCTGTACAATTTATGTATAAATGTTGTAAATAATAGCATAAATATCATTCTGGAGTGTGCTCTTGTCGTTCTTTTGCTGTTTATTCACAGTGTTTTGCCATATTTTATAATTGATTGTCTTTTTCCATCATAGTTGCTGTTTTATAGATTTCATCAATCGCAATTTGGAAATATTGGGGGAGGAAATGTGGAGGAGATGTACCAGGGAGAGGGGAGACCAGAGGAGAGTCATGGACGGGGCTAACTGGACAGGAAATGTCTCAGGGACTATGGTCAGTAAAAAAATCACCTGCACATGGGCAAAAATAACGAGCTGTAAAATTGACACTAATGTTGTAAGCAAACAAAAATAAATGAGTGTATGTTAAATAGGTTAAGATTTTTGGTCATCTCAAAACTTTGAACATGCTCATTTACATTTATTTATGAAGACAATCCTGTTTAAAGTTCAGATCTGTTTTTTTTTTCTGCCCTTGTAATCACACACTTTTTAAGCATCAATAGCATAATGACAAATACTTGCCAGAATTGTTTATTTTATTCCTCGTAAAAAATGGGTGAAAAAATTGACTCAAAGGACATTTCCTGACATATACATTGACAAAAAAGACAAAAGACCAGACAGCCTGTTACAATTGGAACATTTGTTATAATTTGGAACATTTTGAGCTCATTGCAACCATACTGCGATAATAACTATAGCCATGATAATTTTGGTCACAATAACCGCAATGTGAAATTTTGATACCATTACATCCTAAATGTAGAATAAAATCTAAAGCACGAAAACAACATTTGGGCTGACAAAACTGCAGTAATAATTTTCCTTGTAGAATTTCAGATTTGTTGTTAGTTTGTCATCTTTATTTACCTTTGTCTGTTTGCACCTATTTGTTCTGCATGTTTTCTGGAAAAATAAATTGAAGGGTGGATCAATTAAATGGCAGTGACTTTACAAACATGCTCGTCGTTCTAACAGGCACACACACACTTTTCAGATTGATGTCCTTTTTCAGCATTGTTTCTAATGAAGGCTCATTCGCTCTGACTGCTGCCATCTGGTCACTGTAACCTCACTGAACCACATCTGCTGTGTGTTAACACACACACCGCCCTCCAGTGCACCCATTCCTCATCCTTGTGTGGCTGATACAAGGTACACTCTCTTAAACACACACTTGCATGCATACAGTAGCATTTAACTCACCATCTGTTCGTTGAGGTCCTGTGAGGCCTCCATGGCTGCTTCGCTTGTCCTCCGACACACTCTTTAGGAGTAAAAAAAAGAGAGAACACGATGAGGCTCAATGTTAAAAAAAGCAATAAAGCACCTTTCTCAGCTCACCTGTACATTTTTCATGAATTGAATCATCACAGAGGTGCTTCTTGAACACTTGTGTAATGGTTTGACGGGTGATGCAGAATTATTTTCTATTTTTTTCTCATCAGCGTCCGTCTGTTCGGCCTCCTGTCAGTGTGTTTATGTGTGAGCAACAGGAGACCGAATCAGGGAAGCAGCAGCGCTAACTTCACCATATCATCTTCAGCCGAGGGTGAAGCTGAGAGATAATTGCAGAAGTAAATATCAACAATGAAAAAGGAGAAGTGTAAATGATCTGGCTGCTTGGCTGGCTCTGGACCACAGACACAGAGGCTGGCGAGCTCACCAAGACAGTGAGTGACCCCGTTAATACGAGACAGAAGACATGTTGGCGCAGCGGACGACGGGACAAGGTGATTGTCTGCAACTCGAGTGAGATTGAGTGTAACCGTTAGAGAACATGCTGACATAAAGTGCATCTTGTTTCTGGACTTTTTTTTGCTACTGTCATGTTTTTACAAAAGGAAGGCTGAACAATTAGAGAGCAAAGGCACGACACCTGAAAGGACACAAAATGGCTCCTCGCTGATGTACAGTTTGACAGCTGAACAAAAAGAGGGCTGCTGGACCCTCTAAATCCCTCTTTGTGATTAAATTAACCTTCTACGACATTTAACTTGTAGATAATCTCAAAGCTAAAATCTAGTGTCAATTAATGTTGGGCAATATGGACCAAAACACACATTTAATATTTTTCAGTGTAATGACTACACAGTATTTATGTCTAACACTCTTTTCCGTAAACAATTTACAACCTTTAATACGAGAATGACACAGATAAATAGAGATCCATTTTAAAAATACTGAAAAACAAACCACAATAATGTGTAAATGTTATTCTTCAATCATCATAAATGCAGCACAGTCCATTAAGCAGTCTAAATTGCACACAGATATTGACATATACCTGATTTTTCTTTTCTTTTCTCTTAAATGCTATGCATTAAAAAATGATGACATCTTCTCCATTATTTTAATGACTAAATGTATCACGATCAGCATTAGTCCCACATTTTTAAAACAAAATAGTCACTTAAGTTGCTTACTCAAGGTTTTTCTTTGCTCCTCACTAGTTTAACCAACTTTTTAAAATGCTTCTTATGTCTGTTTGTTTGTTTCTCTGTTAGCAACGTAACTCAAAAAGTGATGGGTTGATTTCGATGAAATTTTCAGGAAATGTCCGGATTGGGACGATAACAAAAGACTAGATTTTGGTAGTGATCCGGATCATCATCTGGATCCACCATGACCGAAAAAAATGGATTTTTGTGAATAACTACTGAACTATAATAGATATCACGATGAATTCAATTGTTAATGTTATGTTTTAGCTGTAACAAATCTAAATATTTATGAAATAAAATAAGGACTAATATTTAAGGTGAAAATCACAATATGGGTGACTGTAGCGCTGGTGGAGGTCTGCGCTCTCTGAGTGCTTTTCTAGTCAATTTAAATATTGCGCACAAGTTTGCCTGAAACTTTTTAGAGTTAAAAACAATGAGACCTAAATCCTTAAGCCCTATAATTAATGTCTTAGACTGGGTTTTTCCGTCATGTTATTAAAAAACTCCACAAGTAACAAACAAAATGATTTAACCAACTCCAGCTAAACTTTTCCAATAAATGATCTTGTGGTCAATAAGAATTTTTCTGTTTCTGTGCTGCCATCTTGGCCAGGTCACTCTTGTAAAAGAGGTTTTGAATCTCAATGAGTTTTTTACCTGGTTAAATAAAGGATTGATTGATTGAATTGTAGTAGTTCTTCTCACTGTCAACTATCATTTTCCAATCAGTACGTTTCTTTCTTTTATAAATCAATATAAATTAGGGCCCAACTGATATATCGGCTGGCCAATTAAATTGAACTATTATAGCCCTTTTTAAATATTCAACATTGGTCAGAGTTTTGCTAATATAACACTGATAAATTCTTAATATCTCAAAAAACAGTAAAGCTCTTCAGTGTCCAGGTTGTGCAGAATGATGTCTGCACCGTCAGTCCTTCAGTCCCCTCCCCACCGCCGTCTAATTAGTCATATAGCCAGGCAACAGTTCTTCACAGATAGGATGCAGTTAAATTAACAGTGACTGAAATGTTTCCTGCTTCAATTTAACTCTCTTTGCCATGTGCCATGACAAGTGCTGGTGCTCCATTGGGTCAGTCACGCTTTTCAATTATGTTACATTGGTAACTCTGTGCTAACCTAGCGTAAGTTACTCCCTATATGTTTGTTAACAATGACATCGATGTTGTTATGCATACCTAGCATTGCATTAGCTAACAGCTCAAAAACCATGAGAAGGGCACATGTATTATTGATGTTATTAGATGTATTTTTTTGTATTCAAACAAAGACTGAGTATCATTTCAGCATGTTGCTGTCTTTAACAGTGAGTAAGAATTCTATAGCAGAGGTACTCAACTACATTTGCACAAGGGCTAGTTTTTGCCTTAATGATGTTTTCTGGAGTGTGATTTTAAAAACATTTTACACTATTAGTTTAACGTTTTTTAAATGCTCTGTATTTTAATGTACATAAGGGGTGAGATCAGTCCCTCTCCCGCATACTGCAGCAATGAGAAATGGAGAAATTAGGATATTTTGGCTTCTTCTTCCTGGGGCTGTCATATTTTCCATCACTGGTGTTGATGCTCAGTTTACTCATACCCTGGTTAAAACCTAACAACAGCTTTCAGATGTCTGATCAGTCATACCTAATAAAATGTTGCAATCCCCATTGTTTTGGGAGGTGTGTTCATCCTTATAGGGATGTAACAACAAAAACGTACCGACACATTTGTCTCCCTCACACCTACTAAATCGGATGATATTTAGGGGGACAGATTAGAAGCTGTGTCACCTGCTGATGATCACTGCTCTTCAGGTTCTTTTGAAAGTATTTTCTGAAACATGTACAATGTGTAGACATCTATGTTTGAAGACACAGTTAAATATTTTGATTCACACACTAGTGAAGCCTTTCTCTTCTAGTGCTGAAAAAAGCGTGTCTTATGCATGTTGTGATCAGTTCAACTTCCTACTGGTATTGCCTCTATAAACACAATGCACTTTAAAAAGGAAAACAACAAATATAACCTGTAAATAAAATCATCCACCTCCAGATGGGAATCAGGCCTCCACCCCTTACAGACAAACTGAGGAGGAACAATGAACTCTGTACAGACATTATTGTCTTGACATTTACCCAACTTAAAAATATATCAAAATATTCAAACTTGATCATTTTGCGTATTTTCTTCATTTCACTTTAAATGCAAACATTTTTCCAGCTGCACAGGTAATAACAAAGAAGTACGATGCTTTACTTCAGGTGAAATAGAAATTAAAACTACGTGGGTAAGAAACAGTAAGGATTTGTTGTTGGTTAAGTACTGTTTGAAGCATTATTGAGAGACAGTTGAGAAATCTAAACTATGTAAATAACAAAAAGAAACTAACAAATTGCCAGAAACTGCTATTTTATTCACTATTTTTAAGAAAAAATTGTACCAAAGTGACTGTTTTCGTTGTATCTTTAAATCCCTTATTGGATGGACATCATACAATAACTGAATTGGTTCATTTAACCTTTGCCAAACTCACTCACTCAGTCACGCTGTTTGATGCTTCAAGTACCAGGGGAACAATCTGAATAAAGAGAATCCACATCTATTTAGTTTTCTTCATGCATGTGAAATATTTTGCAAAGGAGACTTTAAAACAGACACCCTCAATTCTCTATAACATGTATTTATTCACTTTTATTTAACATCCATTTATCACAAATCTTTTTACCTCAGTATTTCACACTATGTGTTGTTCTTTTGGATTTATTTCAGTGGTTGCGATTGTGCATTTTCATACCATAACTGGAGGATAGTGTAAAGCTTTCTGAGGTTAACAAATCTGGAATCTGTCCATAAAGTGATGGATTACTTGTCGCTGGTTTGTCATTCATTACCTGGAAACCGTGTAGCATTTTGTGTACGTCACTGAAAAGGTTTTATAGAGGCACGCAGTATGAAATATTGAGCCAACCCAGATAAATTGGTGGACAGCCAGGTGCTGAGATGAAAGGAAACTACTGGAAGGAGGTCAGAAAGTGAGAGGCGACAAGGGGCAAACAGACTGACAAGGAGACGAACACACAGCAGCTAAAAAATCAGAGAACTGTTACCCCCCTGCCGAGGCTCACCGGTACTTGAAATTGATGTTGATACAAGTTCAACACCATGCCAGTGAAAAGAGAAGGTCTTGGATGCACATTCTGGGTTAACTTCTCATTCTTTATTCTCAAAAATTGCGGGTGAGCACCTGAACACTACCTTCAATCATCTAAATGTTTAATGCAAAATTTGTTTCTAAAAAATTTTGATACGTGTAGAAAATACAACTAAACATTTTACTTTTTAAAACAAAAGTGATCTAAAAGTATCAAAAAAGCAATATCAATTTCAAGTAAAAACAACCCCACAAAAAACAGAATCGATTCAGACTTAGTCAGGTCTGCCAACGTGTGTTTTTGTGTGTGTATTCACATGCTTTTGTGCGGTGGACTTTTCTGGCACGATCCTTTAAACTAACTGGCATCCTTTTAATTTTTCATAGCATTCAGCTCCTCCTCGCCTGAAACCCAAGACAATAATGCGTCTCTCAGGTGAATTGATTTGTGCACCAGCCTCCCTCACCCCCCTCTCGCTCTCCAACTCCCCCCTCTCTCTCCTTTTTTTCTCCCTCTCTCTCCCTCTCACCTCTGCGGAGGACAGAGCCAGCTTTCAGTCTGGGTTTAGTTCCCCCTTGGATTCATGATTTATCCTTCTTAAGCAAGTGTTGAAGCACCAGCAATCAGAAAGAAATTATCAAATAGTTTTAAAAGTTGAAAAGGGTTGTCAAACCTTAGGGTATTAACATGATGGGTTAAAACAATCTGCTCCTTAAACATCTGTTTTTGGGCTTTAATAGCCACAATTGCAAGCATGCTCACCTTTATTATTTAGGTTCATTTCTCTTGGACGTGTCACCTGTTCTCGCTTTAACTCATAGGATCAGGTCTAACATTAGTCACACTCATACCGCTAAGTGCAAAAAAAGTGCTTTTTTCAAAGCAAGCTATAACAAATATTATATCTTAATATTATATTCTTCATTGAGCTTAGGTTTTTCCCTTAAATCCTACCTAATAATTGACATCAATACTCATTAATTTTTAAAGATTCTAACGCTTTCGATGCCATGGTTTTTGTCCTGTTGCTGTCAAGTTTTCAGATGAAAAGTGTTTCTAAAAGTAGATTTTTTTGGTATGTGGAATTTTTAAATGATTTGCAGCAATCTGTATGCACTATTGCTTAATGGGCAATGTCAAATACTCACACTCTAACTCATGGTTAAAATGACACCATCTGGTGGAGAATAGTTAAAATAATTAATTCCAAGGTGACAGCCCAGATATAATAAAATAGGCTATTATTGTGCTTTAATGTTAATGAGATCCAAAATTGTAGTTTGACGGACTTTCAGTTTTGGCACTTATAACACCAGTTTGTACACAGTGTATTTAGACCTCCTGCAGGAGCTCAGCTGGAAATAAGATCAACTAAAAATACACAATCTTGCCAAATTGCATGGGATATTCATTAGCACAGCCAAAATGATCAAAAAACAAACAATGAAAACTGACAAAATGTGCACAACAGTCCCTAAAAATCTGTAAAGGAAATGATCCCTTCACTGCTAAAGAATAAAGGCCTCGGCTCTGTTACATCGCCCTTTGTTAAAAGTTATTAATATTAACAAGCAGCTGTGGAGATGGTGTGTTTTTTACATTCAATATTATGTTTTTTAAGGCGAGGCTAATGTACTTCAGGAAAGCCTTGTGTGTGTTCCCATCACATTTTAGTTTTCCATGGGCTTTTTGTGTGTAGGCTTAAGTACAGAAAGGTAAAAATAACACCTTAATATTAAATATCTCTGTTTTGCCTGCTTGTTTTGAAAATATATGACAAAGTAGCTATACCAAAAATGTCTTTCAGTTATCTAATGTAATAACTCACCTCTTCTGTGTCATAAATCGCTCCCCCTTTGCCTCATTTGGCCCTTAACCCTCCTCATAGTTACATGACACCGTCCACAGAATCTATAATGCCGCCATTTCCTTCAGCGTCCCAGCAGAGAGAATTATAAGTCCCTCCATGGCTTTTGACAGCGATGTCAGAATGCACATGAGGCGGCGCAGCGGACTACACGGGCCGATAAGCTGCGGGAACTTTACTCTTAATGAAAAAACTGAGCAGAGGAGGATGTAAAACAAACCGCAGAATGCTGCTGGAAAGTTACATATTTAACCTGATAACGGCAATTAAGCGCGAGGCGGTTTCATTAATGACGCATTTTAAAATTCACTTCCGGAATCACACGTCAACATTTCACCTGCATAGGCGTTTACTGCTGTTAAAGTGAATTAATTAAGGCGAAAATTAAGACATTTTGACATATATCTCATAGTGATTAAATAATTAATACACTCAGAAACAATTTCAAAGCCAAAAATTGTAATAGCATTCTGTGTGACGACTTTTAATCAGCCTAATCTTCAGGCCCATTAACCAACAGAACGGTGTTGGAGGCAAATTTATCTTAAATGTTATATTTTTATTAGGTTACATGTGTGCATGACAATATACTCTTCATAAACAAAGACAGTATTAATTTACCATTTTTAGAACAAACCATAGCATTTCAAGAGATAATAAAATTACAAAAACAGACAAACAAGAAAGCCCAAGACCTATGTTGTTCTTTTGTAAACATGACTTTGATATAACACAGAATAAATTACAAATAGGGCTGAAAGTCCCTGAGTATGGTCTCTACTGTATAGGGAATTTTAATTTAATTAGCCTAAATATCTAATGCTGCTTCTCCTACATCACTCTATCATTAATTGTCAGTATATAAAGTACTGGAGGGTAGTGATATTGTACAAAAGAAAATTATACTGATTTAACCTCACTAGAAAACTAAGATATTCAACAAGCCTATAGGGCAATTTACATTAAATGTAGTCACTCTTGCATTTAAAGACGGCAGATCCTTGCACACAATGCAGGCCACAGTCCACGTTTACTTTTAGGCTACTCAAGATACAAATCGGCATTTTTTAGCTGAATGTGGTTTAAGAGGCCCATCATATGACTGAGGGATACTTTACTTATTTTTCAGACAATCTGCGTTCATTAATTAATTAATTAGACAGCTATAATACTGTCCCCCTACCTTACCCTCTTACATATTTCTGCACATTCCTGTCCTGCGCATTAAGAATCGTTGGTTAATTTTGAACCCTTTATTGTGAAATCTAATCTGCAGGATTAGGGCGCAGAAGGCCAGATCAGATTTTGAGTCGCCTGCAGCGTAACTTGTCATGTTGTTATGGGCAGGCCAATAACCAGGGGCCATTCAAGCCCTGAGAGTCCGGCCGTGGTTTAAGATTCCCTCTTTCCTACATATCAAATATAAACACAAACTCCACGTGGGATGAGGCCGGAGATGGGAGGAAAAAAACACATGACATGCGGAGGGATGCTGCAAGGAGCACAGATGGGACACCTGCGGACTGAATGCACGTAAACGTCTGGATAAAAAGAGACAGTGACTGTTAAGTAAGCTTACACACGTCTAAAGCTTTATTTTATTTAACCTTATGTGGAAACCTTTGTAGAAAGTAAAGCAATTTCATAATATCACACAATAGAGCTGTTGGTCGAGTTTCCATATCAATTACTATCACAAATATTAAAATATAAAAACAAGTCTATAAGATTAGCTACTGTAACACATGACATCATTTAACAAGTATATTTATTTTCCACATTTGCACTGAGTGCAAGTTCTTTAATATTCTAAATGCTAACATTGAGGGTGTTTCAGGTCAAATGATTGCATGTAGTTATGTTGTAAAACTACCTAGTAGCTGTTTCAAAATTGTGCCAAAAAATAATTGTAATTGGATTTTTGCTATAATTGAGCAGCCAAAGTCAATTATTCTGTAAATTAAATATGATCGCCTTTGATTCCATAAAAAAAGAAAAACATCACACAGTAGGAAACATCTGACCTAAGCATAGACTTTTTCCTCATCTCCTTTCTTATTTGGTCAGAATAAATCTGCAGACAGCTGTGCACCAATCAGTCTGGTTTTGCAGGAGGTTTCTACCCGTTAATTATTGTTTTTGTTCCTCTACAACAGTAAAATTTTATTTTTGTTGAAAATAGGTTAATTTGGAGTCTTTGAAATAAAAGATCAAACATTTAAGAATAAAATCTAGACCCAATTCTTTTATAAAAGGCAATGAAAACAGTTCTCAGAGAGTCTTGTAATAAAAAAGATTAATTACAAGAATCACGTAACACTGTAATGACAGTCAACTGCAGCCACCTCCACCTCCACTATGCTGACATGAGGCGCAACATTAACCACTGAAGTGTTTCCAATTGCAAAAGAGGAAAGAAAGCGAACATACCTGTTGTGTTAAGATATTTTCGTCCCAGTAAAGCTTCCAGTTTCCTTCCCTCCTCTCAAACTTTCATAATCAACCCTTGAGTGTTGTCGGCACAGCTCTCCCTGCTGTCTGCAGCCTGTCACTGACTGAATACACACTTCAGCCTCTGCTGCCCATTACCAACCAGTCCAAAAAACAACAGCCCGAGGAGTCATTCACGCACGATTTAACACGTTTACAAACTCGAAGACAAGCCCCGAGTCTCTGCCTGGATGACCTGTCCGCTCACTTCAGCGGGAAACACCATTATTTCAACTCCGCGTCCAAGTTTGAGCACCGGGCTGTTCACACGCTTTACGCTCAACTTCATTATTGCTCACCGCACCGCTGCGCATGCGCCCAGCTGCCATGCGGACGCTGTTGGGCGAGAGTCCAATGGACTAATGGGGTTCAGAGGGGGGAGAGAGGGGGGATACCAAAGTGACATTCTTATTAATAGTTTGAGCAAATGACGTGCTCACAGTTTTATTTATCCCATCAGAGCAAAACAACACCAGGCACCCTCTGACCAGTCTATCTATCTATCTATCTATCTATCTATCTATCTATCTATCTATCTATCTATCTATCTATCTATCTATCTATCTATCTATCTATCTATCTATCTATCTATAAATCAGTATAACGAACAATCCTCCAGAAATACTAATTTTAATGAATAACAAGACAATTTAACTGAAAGGGGAATTACAGCCAAATGACCTATTGTCAAAAGTTTTACACCACAAAACATTTAATAAAACAATTAATTAAAGAGATGAATAAGATATTCTGTAGTTGGAGAGTGTACAAGCCTCTTCAGTGAGTAGTACAGATAGCCTATATTATTTTACCCTATCCAATCACTCTCTGTGGGATGTTTCCAAGATGGAAATATCTGTTGGATATGGAAAACAGTCCATCAAATGTGTCAAGTGCTGTTTTTTGTTTTGTTTTTTGTTTTTTTTTTCTATTTATTACTTAAAAAAAATGTCTATTGCGATATGTTTTGATTTATGACACAGGGAAGGACCATATGAAAAATGATGGTGTGGTCAGTGGTCATATAAATTCATGGAGAAAAACAGTGATGAAAGCAACACAATGGATAAAATTGAAGAAAAATAAAAGAACAGTTTTGAATAATATACCAATAAATAATGGAAGAAAAATCATTGTTGCTCAGTCATAACAGTGCAACATTTTACATAATCAGAGCCTGTATTTATTTTTTAAGTACATTTATGCATAGGCCTACCATGAATTTGATTTGGTATATTGGTGCAGTATGTATTGTAGGCAACTGAAATGCTGCAATTAATGAGAACATTTGCAACAGAATAGAAAGGTATTTTTTTGAAAATATCTAATTGCACTGTTGTATTTCATACATGAAAAATGTATATGCCCTCAGAATGTGATGCACTCATGCACACTTATTGTGCATAAATATAAGACAAAGGTCTTTTCAAACTGTCAGGAGAGTTATAGCAAAAATGTGGAAAATGCCCCATGGCACAATGTTAACAACGAATTTTAAGAATCCTGATATGGCAACTCCACGAAAATGGAATACAAAATGGAATAACTTCGGTTGAGCCATGAACAACTTACCCTGAAAATGTCATCAGAGTCTGTTAAACACTTTAATGATTATTGGCAAAAATTTGGAAAACTGCATGTTTTGGTTGTTATTTTTGTAATTTTTTTTCTTTAGCTTGAGATAAAGAAAGAAAGAAAGAAAGAAAGAAAGAAAGAAAGACTATTACAAATAATTGTTAATAATAGAGTGGTGCAGAATTGAGTCCAATAATGCAAGTGTGGTAAAAGGTCGAAAGTAAAGGATTTAGAATAGTGCAATTGGTAGATGTATGAAAAATTGTTTGTGATGAACACAATGAAATGAATGTATCTGATATTGCCCCATTTTAGAATTTTAAACTTTTGTCATGTTTTTTTTAAGAACAGTTGGGAAGAAACTGCAGATAAGGACTAAAAATGGCTGGAAACTCTAAAGCAACATTTCTGTTAATTTTTTTTGCCATGAATAACTTACACTCCATTGTCATACACACAAGGACCAACTTGGCGAGATCACTTGAATGTGAGGAACAAGAGGACATAAAACACAAGGACATATTACTTCTTCTTCTTAGTCAAACCACCATGGTGTAGTTTCATAGCAGCTTAATAACAGCTTATTACCCTCATTGATTACTTTTATGCTTTAAAAGTCATGACATTTAGTCATTCTCAAAATTGTCAAAATATAACAAACCTGTTAGTCTGATCATTTTTTGTTTATTATCACAGTGAATAATCTTATAGGCTTTTAATTGAAAAACCTTCCCAGTGCTAACTTCATTGCTGGCCTACAAACACTTTTAGTAGTCAAGAACACTTTTAAATAAATTTGCAGATGTGACTAAAATAGATAGCTATGGCTTTGTTTAGATGCAGATCTAATGCAAAAAAAAAAAAATCTGTAAATTTTCAGACCTTTTCCGGGCCTTATTTGGTTATATTCATTTCAGATTTGGTATACAACCTTTCAAGCTGCAGTTTTTTTCATGGGACATTACTTGGTATCTGTTGCTGACATAACATTATGATCCGGACCAGGTCTTAGCGCTCCAGCTCATACAACACTAACAAATATCGCACAACTCAAAATTATATAAGAGGATTTTAATTTCATTTTGACGAATAGTTGCTCAAAGTTTTCCACATTTCCCGGATAACTAGGCTAACAATGTCAGAAATATCTTGGTGGAGGTTTGTGGTCTCTGAGCACTTCTGGTTTGTTTCTGTTGAAAAGATGAGACCACACATTTCTCTTTGACCTTGTGAACTTGCCAGTTTGCTTAAATATTATGAATTTTCAAATAGCACATATTTGTTTTTATGGAGCTAATGATTTTTTTTCATCACAGAAATGTTGTTGACGAACATTTTTAGTTATATTTTTTGTGGAAACCAGTCTAATCTTATCATTGATGTATAGAGATCAATCCATAAACTTTATATATCAATCTATTGATATGTTTGCAGCTAATGAACATGTGAAGGTTAAGTTTAGTTCAGCTTCCACTGTAGTGACCATAACTATGGGCCGGAGAGTCGATAGGGAATCAATCTGAGTTCATCATTTCTGGCTCTGCTCAGTGATCCTGGTTGTTAACAGTTCCTTATTCTGATTTCACATTTTTTAGAGTAAAATATGATGAGTAACTTAAGATATGAAATCTGGCTGTCATCATTGTTGTTTAATTTAAGATCTTAATAATGAATCTATTTAACAACATGAACCTTTTTACTGAGGATATATTCACACAGTCATAAACAAAATCATTCAATTACATAATGACAAAATACATTTTATTTTATTAACTTTAAAACTTTTTATTGCGAAGCAGTGTGGCATAAAAGTGCAACAATGACATGTATAAAAATAATGGCAAACAAGATATAACAAATCAATACTAATAAAAAACATTAAGAAAGAGGTAAATATTACACACAATAATAAAATGTAATGAAAAGAAATAAAGTTGTTGAGTCAGTGTAAATGCTACTTAATTAAATAGTCACCTTTAAGAAGTAAGGAAACAAGGAAACAAAAACAGAGGAGAGAGAAGAGTGTGTGTTGGAGATACTCTTCTGACTTTTTGAGTCTTGTGTTACCTTATAAAGCAGCTGAATATACCAGGTTCAATGTTTGTCATCCGGTGCATCAATCTTGCAAAACTTTGAACTGAAACGATGGTTTCCAGTCAGAAAATGACCAGGCTTTACAGCAACATTTTAGGAACAAAGGGTCAGTAACTACGAATGTGGTTTCATTGTGCTGAAAGTAAAATTCATGAATGGGACAGGGACAACGACCCAATGTAAGCATGTAAAACGAATGCAGGTAAAGTAGCTGAGGCAGCATCCCTTTAATAGTAATGCCAGAGAAATGCATCACCTATGAAATTAAAAAAGTCAAGTAGTAAATCAAGATTATCATCACATGAACTTCATTAAACAGAACCCCTTGAGAGATAACATAAAATATCTGTGCAATGCACTTGTGTTAGAATCAACATCAGTGAATAAAAACTTCTGCTTAGACAAATAGACAAAAACGTGATCAATGTTTAGGGAGGACATTGTGTAAAAAGCAGCAACAATGCAAAGAGGCAAACAGTGGGAAAATGAGCTACTTGTTAATCTGTCCACTTTTATATAGAAATGAACAGTACAGTATAAAACCAGAAAACCACCGGACATCATAACAACAACAACAAAAAAAACATGTCATGTTGTACAGTAGTTAACCAGGAAGATGACAGATTTGGTTTTGAAGTTTGTTTGTTTTTTTTTTTTCAAAAAAAAAAAAAAAAAAAAAAAAAAAATCAGTTTGTTGTGGTTAAAGGATTTTTGAGCTCTTCTACTTTGCTATCATTTATTTGTAATGGCGATGTTAGCAGTGTCTGCTACCCTGATCATTGGTTTGTAGCCACTCTTGTAATGACACACACACACACACACACACATTAAATAAACAAACACATACTCCATCCATTTCCTTTGCTTCTTTGTCTCTTGCATGCAAACTAATACAAGCTGTTTATATGATTCTAAAAGGTTTTGGGCAGTCTCAAATAGGATTAAAAGAACCAAAGTTTTCCTGGCATCACACACACAAACACTGAAAAATAATAGGTCTGGTCTTTGTGGCATTGAATGGCACTGCAGTTGGCAGACAGACAAAGACAGAGAAAAGCCACTGACTTGATGACAAAGGTAATACATATTAGAAAAGAAACATAAAAGAGTACAACAGAATTTTTGTATTTATTGTCTTGTTCCAAATGCTGCAGCATGCGTACTAACTAAAACTAAGAGAAGAGATCACATTACTCCTGAATTAACTTCGCTGCATTGGCTTCCCATAACATTTAGAAATATCTAAGATTGTTCTTCTCATCTATACAGCTCTCAATGGGCCAGCACCAATTTACCTTAGAGAGCTTTTACTGCCATACAAACTTTCTGGATCATTCCGCTCCAAAAATGCTGTCCTGCTCATGGTAGCATCAGTCTCTAATACCCCTTTCCCACTGGTCAAAAAACTGTTAAAAAACGTTAGCGACTGGCTCCTGTGAGCGGTGGAAAAAGGGTCTTGTCCGCATTTAGACCCAGGTCGACTGACCCTGCAGGCAACATAGGTTTTTTACTGGCTTGCCTCCCTTTGGCTCCAGTGAGCACATCATACCCCGGTGAACCTTCAAATTTACGTTGTGACTTTGGCGAAACGTGCCTACAGCATAATATTGTGCCCCCTCCTCTGTCTGTAACTTCTGCGAGGCTTTGTCATCTCTGCAACAATTTCTATCCACATTTGTATCATCAGCGCTTGAATATTGTTCAGTCTGCGCTGAGTTTGTACATTTTTAAAGAGGGACAAAAGTCCAAAGTATGGAAAGCAGTTGACTCCCTGTGTCCATGGCTTTCATGCTCCATTGTTTACATATTATGATGTCATCAACAGCTTGATGCACCACAGGGGGAAAAAAAGCAGCGCAGCTCATCTACTTGTGATTACAAATTTTAGTGGGAAAGTGGTATAGAAGTAGTATGGGAGGTCAAGCCTTTAGTTACCAGGTTCCTCTTCTCTGACTGGAACCATTTACTGACCACATTGGGAGGCAGACACCCTCTCTACCTTTAAGATTATACTTAAAACATTAACTTCTGATAAAGCTTTCAGTTGTGGATTAGTTCAGGCCTTGACCAGCTCATAGCAAAGCTGCAATGGGCTTGGGGAATTGAGCTGAGCTCCTCTCTCTCAATCTGCCTGTCTCTCTAATGCTGCGTTCATACCGCACGCTACTTGTACTACCTTGGTGATCACTCTCCATTCAAAGTCAATGTACGATGGGGCGGGGCTAACCCTCCCGCGATGCGACAGCTGCTTTTCACACTACCACATAGCTTGTCGCGCAATGTCAAAGTATAAAAAAGTTGATCTTTTCAGACGATGTCATGTGTGGCTGTGCAGCCAATCAGCAGTGTGTGCATGTGTGACAGTGCCCGTGACAGACAGTTTTTCATCCGGACTACAGAGGAACAATATATGTCCATGTGGGAAACATTAGTCAGTAAGGACATTAGTTCCACCTAGACGCACCGCGGGAAACTCACAGACGATGCTGCTGCAGGGCATCAGCTGCAGTGTTTTGTGGTTGATAAGTGAATGAAAAGGACACAGCTGGAATAATGTCCACTTATCAGTGGCGTAGTTTACGTGGGGTTGGTGGGTTATGAAAATCCACAGGCCCTCTTCACCACACTTCCGATGATTTTTTTTTTTTTTGTTTGTTTGTTTAAATCCGAGGCGGAATGAGCGCAGCAGCTGCCTTCTCTGCAACAGCAGGTTAGCACAGAGTGTAACGTGACGTCAGACTGGGTCACTGTATTATGTTGCATATTAAGGGGGGGGACCCCTGCCGATTTGAGCTGATCCATTGGCCCATTGAAATGTGATCGGCTCAGCCGCGTTTGAGCCAGACCGAAGACGAGAGATGAAAAAAGATGAAGAAAAGACAGATGCCCCCAGAAAAAGCCGCTATAGTGGAGCGGAAAAACGTATTGCTCGAAAAAATAAAATTTTAAGAGAAGATGCAGCCAAATGCGCCAAACTTTCGGATCTTTTCCGCCACAGTGCGGTCCTCACTGGGGCAGAAAACATCCGGGTGGTGGCCGGCAGCAGATAGACATGCAGGTAAACATGCACTGTCTACTGCTGCGACATGGTGCTACATCATCTCAACAACACAAACGCAGCGATTTCACCCATATAAATGGAGATTAATGGCTATTTTTAAACCAATAAAAAGTGGTTGTAAACAATAATGGTCCACATGTAACGGGCCATATGCTTGCACTGAAAGAGTGTTTCCCATACATTTATTAACTCGTGATTATTATTTTTTATTATTATTTTGTTTCAAATCTGCATTTGCTTCTTCTGGACCATTTGACTGTGCTTGCTTATGATGCTCTTCTGTGCTCTTTTAATTTTTTTCTGAACTCCACCATCGCCTGGGCATGACATTTCAGGCCTCAGAGGTGATCGTTTACAGCTTTGCCATTCTGTATGAACAGAGATAATTCTGTGGTGTGGACAGAATTGTCTCTGAAGAAAATATCCACTAAATACATCCATAAAATAATCCATATATGCGTAGTCCAGATAATTGTTCAGGGCACAGACAGAAAAGCTATACATTATAAATCATTAATTTTCTTTGTCAATAAAAATGAAATCCATAGGCTTTATTATAACATTTATTATTAAGGATATATTGAGGGAGAGCATGAAAGTGAGGCAGCATTAGGTGCACAGGCAGAGGGTACTTTCAGTCACCTTAAACTGATCAAGACTTATCTGCACTCAAAAATGAGCGAGTCTCGCTTCTCAAGCCTGGCATTACTTTTCATTGAGAGAGAGATGTCTTGGAAGACTAGCTTGGACAAGGTTGTTGATACATTTGCAAGAATGTAAAAAAGAGAAAAACACATCTCAAATAGTGGCTGTAATGAGAGGTTGTATCCAGTATTTTACATTTTTTTTTTATTTTACTTTTTTTCTGTCCTCTATTCTTGTGTGCAATGCGGCATGCCAAACATGCGGGCCCCTTTGACACATATGAAAACCCATGTGGAATACATCTCAGCTACGCCACTGCCACTTATACATCCTATTATATGATATATGGTATGATCGCGGTGAAACTCAAGCAGATGTGACGTCACAGAGTGACGTTGACCAAAATGAAGTATTTATGGATGTGCAACGATACGTCAGTGGGCGACGCGATTTTGGTAGCTGGGTCGCTTGCGGTGTGAACGCAGCATAACACTCTCTCCATCCTCTCTCTACATACAGTATATACCTTTGCTCTTTTTGTTTGCTCCTGCACTCCTATCTTGTTCTTGTCTTGTAGGCCACCTGGTACCCTTGGTGTAAACTGCCTTGATGTAGCTCGCCTGATGACTTACCTGACTTACAAAGCTTCAATAACTACGATTACAATTATTTGCACATTCCTTTAGCCCCATTCCATTATCATTACAAACCCTGATATAAAATTTGGATAGCTTGCCAAAATGAAAGACATGGCAGTTCCTGCAAACAGCACACATGTATAAATATATTAGCGTGACTTTGACAAGCAATCATGGATGACCTGCTACAGTGGACCAGCTCGACTGAATTTGCTCAATCCTGCATCAACCATAAACAGGAATGACATAATTTAACATAAATTTATATTTTTAGTCTAGTTAAACCCATATACTGTAAATGACAGTTCAGCTAGATTGAGCTATATTAATCAACAGTATTCCTTTTTAGATATCCATTATCAATATTAATGTTAACATTAGATTGGTCTCTCAATCCATGGTTGTATTGATTATACATCAATAGTAACTATCTTTACAATCATATAGACATTAGGTCCCTCTTGAAAATGAAATGACACACCTCAAAAGGCTCACCTCTAATACACTTCTATTCAACAAAAAAAAAAAAAAGTATGATCTGATGGCAGCATTGAAGATATCCCAGAATGCCTGGATCTTTGTTTTAACCCAGGAGACTTGCAGTCCCAGAGGTTCAGCCTCCTGTCTTAGCAATTCAAGAGCCCCCAGCAGGATTTACAGTTTCTGCAAGGATCACAGCATGATCAGCCAAGTCCAGATAAATGATCCACATTTCCCTAACCAAATGACACTTCACAGCTTTCTGTACCTGACCCATTATCCAGTGCATACTAGCACTGAAAAGTGTAGGGGCCAAACACATCCCTGCCTCACCCCAGAATCAACCGGGAAGAAGTCAGAGCCATCACACTTCACAACACTCTCTGTACCTGATTATAGGGCAGACCTCAGCTGTACAAGTGCATGTGGGGTCCCACAGAGCTTCAGGTTCCTCCAAAGGCCCCTACTCACTGAGTGAAACGTCTTTCGGAAGTCAATATTAGCTGTATGTAACCTTCTACTGAGTTCCCGGCAGCAGTCAGTGAGGAGTTAAAGCGCCAGCATGAAGATGATGGTAGACCTCTTGGGTGTACAACCTGACTGCTTAGGCTGCTGGTACTGAAGCAGTTAATCATGGATCTTATTCAAAACAACCAGAGCAAATATTTTGCCCAGCTTAGAGAGGTGTGTAACCCCCAGTAGGTGTTACATCTTTGCACATCACCCTTTTCCCTCCAGGTAGGGACAACAATGCCCCGTTCCAGTTAGCAGGGATGATGCCTGTTCCCCATAGTATTTGTATCCAGAAGAGTTTCTTTTCTTTCTCTATTTAGCAGTTACCAGTAATCGGGGTATTGTACTTTCTCTGCCATTCTCCAGCGTAGTTGGAGACCTCTTAGCTCGGCTATGTGCATGGAATCAGGGTCTGTGCACGCCGGCAAAATGTACCCGCAGAAGGTGAGCAGAACAGCAGTACCAGATTGATTGGTTTAATAAATTCTGTCTGAATCGCTGTGATTGATGTTACCTCTGCCAAGGAGGTTATGTTTTCGGGAGAGTTTGTTTGTCTGTTTGTCCGTCCGTCTGTGAACAAAATAACTCAAAAAGTAATAGATGGATTTTGATGAAATTTTCAGGAAATGTTCAGCATGGGAAAAGGAAAAACTGATTCGATTTTGGTGTTGATCCAGATCAGTGTCTAGCCGCCATGGCGAAAAATGTGATTTCTGTGAATAACTACTGAACTAAAATAGATATCATTATGAATCCAGTTGCTAATGGTATGTTTTCATGGTCAAGGAATCTAAATATTTAGACGAAATAAAGGTAGGACTCATATTTACGGTAAAAATCACAATATGGGAGAGGACTGTGGTGCTGGCGGAGGTCTGCGCTCTCCGAGTGCTTTTCTAGTTTTCTCTGTTTTCCTCATGTCTATTTTTCGTTCCTTTTTTAGAACACACCATGCATTGATTGCCATTTGGACTTTAGGATCATTTTAACCAGTAGAACAAAAAGTGTATCTAAATCTGATAACCAACCCTGCCTTTAACTGTCATCCTGACCCCACCACTGCTCTTCTGTGTAACACAGTGAGGATGAGCTGTAACAGGACATAAATATCGTTGTAGTGATTGCATCTCTCATGACACTAACATGGACCCTTTGGGCTTATGTGACAGGGTATCTGCACAACTTACATCTTCATTTATAGACTTGATTATGACATTTGACTTCATATATGTTAAATCTACTCAATCTTTTATTTTCAAAGATCAGTGAATTCCTTTGAACCTTTTTCAAAATGGGAAAGTAGGAATTTGCAAACACAGCGACTTATTTCTGCAGCCCTAACAGAAAGGATGTCAGAGGACACTCACAGTATCAGCTTTCATGATGAACATCATAGTGATTTCCGATTGCAGCAGTGGACGGACAAGGCAATTTTTTTCATCAGCAAAAAAAAAAAAAAAAACAGGTCATAAGAGTCAATGTGCATTATTTAGCTACTTTGACCCTCAGAGGAGAAAGATGGAGTTATGCAAATTCATCAGAGAGTAGGTGGAGAATGACGTGCTGCTCTGTCGACATGCAAGATCAAGTCCATGGTTTTTTATGGGAGTGTGCTGCAAAATCATACAGACATGACTTCACATGATTAGTGTATGTTTAGGAACACACTGGGAGTGTCAGTTTAATCCCCTGGTATGGCAGGAAGGTAAGTATGATTTTAAACTGTCTCCTTCAAATCCATCAGGTTAAACAGCCCCTAATTGTTCCACACACAGTCTTCAATGAAGTCTTTAATTGAGCATTACTTTAACTGAATGATTTTTTTTACTGCCCAAAGAGGTTCACGAAACACTCCATCCTCAGCTAGGGTTTCTACTTCTGCACGAGTCACATGCATTGCATAGTGATTTGTGACAAACAACAGCTCTCGAACAGGGCAAGGGCAAACGGACAGGCAGCATAATGGCACAAACACAGACCAGACAGTACAATGGCATCCCCTTTCGAGCACTGCTTCTATTTACAACAAACCCTAAGTTACTGCGCAACAATTTCTGTCATTTAGTCTTTCATGTACTGTTGCTGTATTTGTACTGGCAGTCTGCTGCTGAAACACCACCTCCCCACTTTCCAGTCCAACAGTAATAAATTTGGTTTGTTTCTTCATCAGACCATCCATCCATCCGTCCATCTGATCCCCAGTCTCCATGCTCCGTTGTCTGTTTGAAAAGACAACCAGCAGGAGTCGACGTTGCTGCAATATAACTCTTAGCTTCCCATAATGCTGAAGAAGTTTATCGAGTTCTTAGAAAAACGTACAAATTTCCAAGTTACACCTGAATGAATCAGACAAAAATTCAGAGTGCAGCATCAGCAACGAGAATTAAATACACAGCTATTTTTCCTTTTGATCCGGATTTTGGTTCATATTCCTGCTCATTTTTACTCTTGAAATAAAATTCCCCCCCACTGTTTCTTCCTCTCCTTCTATCTCTCTTCTTGCCTTAAACTCAAGCTGCTCAGTGATTGACACATTCTGGCAGAATAAATTAAAACCTCAAGCTGTGACAGAGCTCAAAATAGCAGGAAGCTGTCGCTGACCTGCAGACTCTAGTGCCACATGTCAGTGAGCTTAAAAAACTTGGCAGAACATTCTGCACAAAGAAAGCATGTACAGGTGTTTGTGTGTTTCTCTATGTGTGTTTCTTGACGCTTGAACACCACCTGCAGAGTCAGAAGTTAATCCTACAGCTTGTTTTAAAATCAAGTGATGCCTACAAGTTTGCCCTCACCTTTGTGAAAACAATTTGAACACTTTCAATTAAACTGGGGACACACTGGTATTTGAAGGCAGTGGCAGATGGATCTATTTTTTTGGCCAGCTGTTGTTGGGAGGATGACGCTTGGGTGAGAGGGGGGGTTAAGCCCCAAGATGTTTAGAGGTGGGGGACTGTGTGTGTCTTTGCCAAGTCACAGAGCTTCTGGTTCCTGCCAGAGGAGGGGGTGGCTGAGAGAAAATGCCATTTAGCTGGCTGGTATTTATAGATATGTGAGGAACTTGTGCTCAGGCTGGGCCGAGGTGCTGACGACGTAAAACGAGAGGACGCTTCCAGAAGTCGAGTGTCAGGGCACACAGATAAAAATACCCAGTGAAAGATGGGCCTGGTCATTAGTGGCCCAGTCTGGCATGTGACATGGCAGCATTTCAGAGGTGATTTATGATTATTACTACAGCTAACCTATACCTCTCCCTTTCCTGCCCCCACCCTCCATCCCAAATTGGTTTGCCAAATGGAATAGCGCATGGGGTTTATTTCAGGGGGCGGAGAGCATGGTTCAAAGTCTGCTGGACTTTAAGGCTTTGGCACAGTGCCACTGAATGTAGTTTCAGATTTTTCTGACATTACAGCCTAAATAAAAATAAGATATTAGATTAAAGTTACAGGACAGTGGTGCATCAGAATATAAACATGCTATGTGCAAAGTTCACATATGAGCAGGATGGAAATGTGAAAGACATTTTCTTGAAGCACACTTAAACACAAGCCATATGACATGACTTTCTGCAGACCATATCAATTCATCAAACTGTTTTGCCCCAAATCATATCAGATAGAAAAACTAAGCAAGTGAGCGAGAGAAGGAGAGAGAGCTGGAGTAATGAGCTCATTGCAGGCTGCTGCCTCCTCTAATTGCCGGAGCAAACTGCCACAGGGACGAACAAAGGAAACATTTAACACATCGTAAATTCCTGTAATGTCCTGCTGAGGAGCTGCCGCTCCGGTTACACTTACAGCTTTTTTTTCTGCTGACCCTTTGTTAGTGTCCAGTGACAGAAAAAGACAAACATATTAGAGTCAAAGCCAGAAAACAATTATGATCTTTGTATGGCCTTAAATCTGCTCTCTAATCAGTTCACCCTTTCATATTTGCTACATTTAAAAGGTTTATCAAGACTGAGCATCCAATAGGATTGATATGTTTACTTTTTGGATAAACGTTTGTTGAAAGAAGAACAAAACAACCACTTCCAGACCTAATGGTCTTTTGGCACATTAATAGCAAGACCATAGGTTTCTTTTTCTTCCCTCTGTTGACTGGTGGCCTGTGGCATGATGTTATCTGATTGTATGGTTGACCAGCAAAGTCAAGTGGACTTCACAGAATGCTGTACAGGACTTTCTTACAACTTTTCATGAAAAACACTCTGGCTTAAAGGTGCTATGAGGAGAATCTATTTCTGGGGACATAAAGACTCTGCTACCCATGAGCACGTGCGGTGACTGTCGTAATGCTGCGCTAACTTGGAACTGGGAGTGACATCATCTCCGACTTATCGGTGTTCCAACTGAAGTCAGAAAAAAAACATGCCGATCTACCAGGCTATTGTTAGCAGTTGTTAGCACGCCCTGTGTTGTTGTTCACAAATATCACATGAAGAATGTGATTATCACTATGGCAGCATTTTTGTAAATAAAAGTCTAACAATACTATCTATACAGCTGATCTAGAGCGACACACCCCAGTCAGAAGTGCTAATAAATTGATTTTTACAGGAGTTAAATAACTGTTCACACTGGGGGCATCCATCTTCGATTCTCAACTCGGAGGTGGCGAGGTTTCACCGAGTTCCCAGTAGGAAAATCAGACTTCGGGGGACGTTCCAATTGCAGTTTCCAACTCGGAACCCGGAAATTCCGACCTCTGACTACAACTTGAACGCACCAAAAGTCGTGACCCAAGCCAAAGCGTGTGTTTGTTGTGATGCTAATAAATGCAGCTCAGACCTTCCTCAGAACTCTGCATTGCTTTACAACTTCTTTTTTCAACAACTTACAGGACGCAAAGCGACGAGGTAATGTATCTCTTTCTAGTTACATAGTGGTAGTTTTTGATGTTTTGATTTCGATTTTGTAGCCGGCTGTCCGACCCGACCACTTAGCTAAGAAATAGCATTTAGAGATAACCTTCTTTGATGCTATAAAACTCACCTTAAAGTGTGTATTTCAATCAGGCATGTATCTAAAAGTGAGACATTTTGTAATTACTTAGAAACTTCTCAAAGCCTCTTTAAGGTTAAACTGGCTAGCTTTTGTCATACAAGGTAAAATGTCAGTCTTTAAAGAGGACATATCATGCTTGTTTCTCCTTTTCACTATGCCAGACTAGGATGCCTGTAAAGCATTTCTGCCCTCAGTACAAGTCATTTAGTTCCTTCATTGCCCCACAATAGCGTTCTCAATATCCTCATTTTAGGCCATTAACAAGGTCTCTTTGAAATGCTCGGATCTGAGGATGACCTAAAGTTACCTCGCAACGTCACAGCCCTTTGTGCTCTGATTGGTCAGTTGTATCGGGGGTTGAGCCAGCCTGTCCTTCTTCTTCTACTGTATTTTCCAGCAGGCTCAAAGCAGCGACCGCGTATTGAGTCCCCCTACAGGCCAGAGCAGATAATGAGTGACTGTGAGTTAGGGAACTATGAACTCCTGCTGGACCGATGTGTTCCTCGGTGACGGTTTTGTGGCTAATGGACATCACAGAGGAGGAAGTGTTTTATCAGATTACTCCAATAAAAAGAAAGGAACCTCGTGATGTCACGACGTTTGAAATCTCGCGGACATCTCGCAATGACCTATTTTCAGAGGCATCAAATCTCGTTCTAGGATATCAGAAAAAATACAATATCTCATTTTTTGAAAATTAAGGAGGTGTAAGGTCTTGTTTTCAAATTTATTATATTATATGTAAGTATTAAATCATGCATCAGCATGATATGTCTCCTTTAAGGCTCATGTTTATTCTTTCTTTGTGAATTCAAATTTGTTAACAAACACAATATTTCAAGAATGCTCGCAGAGTTTTCTTTCATAATTGACAAAAAGATCCACTCTGACCCAAGCTTGAACTAATTTAACTCTGGAGGTCAAAGGTCATGGTAAAGGTCATGAAGTCAAACGGTTATACCCTGCTTATGCATGTAATTTCTCTAGAACACTGAGGAATTGGTCATTGCCACTTAAGGGTGAAGTCATATGATTTGAAGACTATGGGCTCTAATTTCGTAGACCAGGCGCAAGCGCAGGCACACCTGCCCTGCGCCGGCCTTCGCCGTGCGCACAGGGTGTGACCGGCGCACTTTGCAAGTTTCCTGCAGTGCCAAGAGAGGCACACTCAAGGCGCAGAGGAGCGCAGAGGGGTTCAGAAGAGCGCGTCCACGCCCACGTCTCTGCCTCTCCGCGCAAATGTCAGAGTAGGAGGAGAATAGACGTGAGTGGGATTAACACAGCCGATCGCTGTCTTCACCAATCAAATGAGCGCCGGCGGTGCGCCGCACGAAATTAACACTGCGCGGGGTGCGCCAGGCTTGCGCCCCTTGCACTGCGCCATGAAATTAGAGCCCTATGGGTTAAACACTGAGGTCATGGTGCCTTTGTTTATCCCTTGCTTGTGAATGTAATTTCTTTAGATGCTTTAGATTGATTTTCTCTAAATTAGCACAACTCTCTACTCTGACTCAAGGAGGAACTGCATAGATTTGGGTGTTGCAGTGATTACACATTTTGGAAGTTTAATTTGTGGTTCTAACTTTTTCATAGGTGAGAGTGCGAGTGTGGATGGCTGTCTGTCTCTCTGTGTGGGCCTGTGATTGGCTGATGACCGGGTATAGAGTGATGACTCAATGTCAGCTGAGATGGAATCCAGATAATGGATAGAATGATACATTTATTATCACCTTATGTTGTGTTAGATCTTGAAATCAACTTCAGCTCTTGTGAACATTACACGTTTTGTTATGCACTTGTATTTGGTATGTATACAGGACTTATTTACCTGCTCTTTTACAACATTTTGTAGGGGGAAAACATTATATTTATATTTTTAATGTTAAAAATACAAATCTGAAACCCATTGTACTGCTGATCACAGAGTACTTCAATGAAATGTTTACCAAAATTGCTGGTTTTGAAACCATTTAAATTTTCTAAGCTGTGGCACAGAATAACAACTTTTGTGTTCCTGGTCAAAACTGACCAGCATGATTTATTTAGAAGAATTTAAACCCGAAATCTACACAGGGAAAACTTAACTATATTACAAAACTGATGCTAGAACCACAAACTGTATAAACACAATAACAGCTCCTCCTCTAAAACTCTGTCAACCTTTGTTGAGTGCTGCCATGGTAGAAGGCACAAAGCTCTTGCTAAAGTAAGCCCTCCTCCATTTCAGAGTCTTGTATCTGCGGCCTGATGACAGTAGTGTGAAGTTGAAGTTAAGGAGGTTATAGAGGTCATTAGCTTGAATGTACCAGTCAAAGGCAGGCAGCAAATCTTGAGCAGAACCAGACTTATGTTTAACAGCTACCCACCTAAGCCGTGTTGGGATGTGAGCAGTAGGGAAGTGGGTAGAGACAAAGAGACTAAAATAAGAAGTCATGATGGCGACAAATGTATGGATGTTTAAACTATAAATCGGATGCAAGTATGGCGGCAGTGTGGCTAAGTCTGCAAGGGTTTGGTTTGGGGACCAAAGGGGGGCTGGTTCAGGTCCGGATTGAAACATACTCAGAGGCTGGCTTGGGCACTGGGGAGATGCAACCTGATTTCCTGGGGCAGTGCCGCTGCCCATGGCAGCTGTTAGCACAGCTGAAAGAGGTTGACATCTCTTACCTCTGGAGCATCAGGGCTTAGGGCTTGCACACTTGTGTCCTTGAACTTCATCACCTGTGATTGAAGAAGAGTTAATGTTGCTGGTGGTACCAACCCAGCACATGCTGCCAAATCTGACCTTACCGAAGACCATATATCTGTTCTCATCATATTTTTCTCTGTTAAATAATAATGTATTTTAGATTAACCCCTGAGATGAGGCATCTTGCTTTTAAGACACTCCTCTACAGTGGCTGACAAGGGCATCCGCGTCGCAAACAAAAAAACGCGACATAAACGGCCAAAACGCAATACAAACGATCAAAACACTGCAAACACAGGAATGATGCAAACCCTAAAACACACAAACGTATAAAACAATTGCAACAGAGAAATGCTGCACCAAAAAACACTATGCATTCACAGACATGCTGCAAAAGCAAAAACATACAAACCAACAAAAAAAAAATGCACAAGGGGAATGCTGCATACAAACGCCAAAACAACTGCAAATTCACAGAAGGTCGCAAGGCCAATAGGGGAGCTTACCATAGGGAAGGAACTGACCCTTTATACCGACAGGAAATACCCAGGAGGAAGTTGCAAAGAAGACATAAACGGCATCCCTAGCAATGGTCTGAGACTAAGGCCAAGTGTTTAAAAAAGACGTAAAGGTAAACATACCTTTTTATTCTCCTCTCCAAGTGTTTGCAAACTTTCTTCCACTATCCCCCTGTCTTCTTTGCAACCTCCTTCAACCATAAATAGACTGACCAATGTAATATTATCCAATATAAAATGTAAGCAAATGATATGACCACAAAATTACCCTAAATCCTTCTTTTTGACTCGCCCTTGTACTTTCATTGTCAGACAGTTGTATACTTTGCCTGAGCATAAGACACCAGGTTGTAGTTCTGGTTTGATTGTAAATCTGCCCAGAATTAAACCTCGGTGGTGGTTCTACTTTCTTTTGAGAACTGCCACAAAGTCAATGTGAATTTCTTCCCAGTATTTTGTCCCAAATGGCAATTGAAGAAGCATATGCCTCACACTCTCAGAATGTGATCGAGTGAGTGTATCAGAGCAGTGGAGAAATAAAGAAAAGAGAGTATAAAATTGTCTCCCCCAAAAAAGGGCATCCTGAGGGACTCCTTGCTTGATACAGCACAGTATGTGTGAGTATGTGTGTGTATGAGTTTGAATGTGATATGCATTGAAGTGTGTGTTTTTTTCTTTTCTTTTTGAGGTGGGGTCGGGCCAACAAAATTAGTTTACCATCAGCTGTGCTCTGGCTCTTGTTGAGTCCAAGCCTCTGTCCAGTATTTCTTCCAGCTCCCTCCACCTTAATGGCGTCTCGGGGCGGTTTTACTGCACCACCCTGGGGAGGCTACTGTGGCCAGATCCAGAACACTTGGCTTTATGTGGATTGAATGTTTTATGGTTATGGACATAATATTTAAGTGTAAGAACAGTCTCACAAGACCCCACCCTCGCAATAGTATCCGCAGTCCCAATAACTACAGCAGTGAAGGAATGGTAAGGACTGTAATAGAGACCATGGATTATGTAACTGAGAGAAAACTTTCTCGCAGCTCTACTGTGGTTGGATGATTTCAATTACTCATGGTAGCACACTGATGCACAGTGATGGCCTTAAAACAAACTGAACCAAAACAGCTTAACTTTATTATTTATGCTCTTATGTTTCAAAACTTATGTTTAAAAAAAGGAATGTGAAAATTTTACAATTGCAAACTATTTATTACACAATTTACTTAAAGCTGCAGGATGCAGAGTTTTTTGCTTCCAGAAAAGAGTATTAGTCTGCCAACAAAGCAAAAGTCACTTATTCACTCTGTTGTAACACTAAAATGCCAACACTGTAAATTTGTAATGCATACATTTTTCTGACAAATTGTTTTAAGTTCACTTCTTCTCAATTACAGTGAATTTCCAAAAATAAAAGCACAAGGCTGAACAGATAAAGTTATTTTCTCCTTCAATTTTACACAAGAAAAATAAAGCCAGGAGGATGAAAGCATCCACAGTGACCCACAGAACATAGTCATTTGATGCTAGCTTGTGGGACATTTTACAGTTATCAGTGCAGAAGGCCTGTGAGCTGCATTTGATAAAAAGCTAAAAAACAAACAAACAAACAAACAAACAAATAAACAAAAGCCAAACAAATTTAATGGACTATAGCGCTAGTTCTGGTAGGACAGAGTCAAGATTTCTAACATGCCAGCATTACATTGTTAAACAGCTAAATCAAAGCTAGCCCATCACTGCTGACAGCCAGCTTATTACCCCTAAAGCTTCCATAGGCTAAGTGCACTTGAATCACCTTATTTAAGCTGCTCTAGTCTGTGTACTCTTCACTGCACCAGCTGCAAGCTGCTTTGCAACCCTCCTCCACCCCAGGTCCTCCTTCATGCTATTCTCTACTTTGCAACTGACATTGATGCTTGCTCTGGGTCGACTGTGCTGCTTTGCTGCTCCCACCCTGCCTCATGGTCACCTTGTGGCATGGCAGGAACGTGTGCTGTTACTGCTTAGGGCTTCCACTATCCCTGAATGGAAAGGCAAAGAGAGTCGAATCAGGGCTATAATGCCAAATTTTAAAAAATATGCAAATAAAGATCATTCAAATAACTGCTCTTTGTTGCTCTAAAGTGGTCTCGGCAGAATTAACATAAATGCAGAGGACAAACTTTAGCATTTTTCACAAAAAAATATTTTTATTATCAAAATAGATTTGTGTGGCCAATTTGTGTAAATATATCACTCATAGCACAGGGGTGAATCATCATGAGGCAATGCCTCACGTCTCCAGTGTACTACCATCTCTCTGTGTGACACATAAGTCCAAACTGCTGCTCTGATACTGAACCTCAGCGGTATTACAGCTGGAATGCTGGCTATGTTTTTTCAACTAATGAAAGAATGAAGAAAAACAAACAGGGAGGCCAAATTAAAAGAGGAAAAAAGATGGAGAGAAGAAAACAGAGAGGGAGAAGAGGAAATGGGGGAAAGAAGCGCAAAGTTTCCTCTTGTTTGAATTGTATTAATCTACATTTTTATGTTGATTTTGAGTCCAGCTGGAGGCCAATAAAAGGGGATTTTAAGAACTGATTGACAGATCATTGGGACGAGTGTCGAAAAATAGCAAAATTTCATTTTTTCTTTCAACTCAGCAATTGGAGAAAGTGATGGACACAAGTGGAATGATTTAACTTCTCCTTTTTTTTTTTTTTTTTTTTTAATTTAAACTTATAGATCTGGACCCCTTTCAGGGTCATGGGGGGCTGGAGTCTATCCTCGCTGTCATTGGCCGTGAGGCGTGATACACCCTGAAGTGGTTGCCAGTCAATCACAGGGTCACATGGAGAGGCAGACGACCATTCACTCTCACACTAATACCGAGGGGCAGTATAAAGTCACCAATCAACCTAATGAGCATGTTATTGATCTGTGGGAGGAAACAGAAGTGCCCAGAGAGAACCCACTCATGTAGAGGAAGAACATTCGAACTTAACACAGAAAAGCCATGCCCAAACCGGGATCCAACCATTGACCTTCTTGCTGTGAGGCACGTTCACTACCTGTTGCTCCGCTCCATGTTGGATTGTTCCAGATAAAATCTCTCTGTATAAGAGCCTTTAAGTCAACGCTCAACTAACAATGATGTTAGTATTCTACATCTTACAAGCTTAATTAACATTTAAATAGACGTTTATTCCTCTCTTGTGGCATGGTATAATTATACTTAATGACCAATTTCATTGTATTAAGATACAATGACAATAAAAGAGTCTGATTCTGATAGGAGAAAAATGGTGAACTGTGATATATTTTGGCATAGTACTTGCTTTGTGACCCTAAAATTATAAATACATTTATAAATATGTCCAGATCTCTCTTTCTCACCGTAAAAATGCATAAGGACAGCCACTGTGTATATCCATGGCAACAGCCATAGCATCAACATTTATTTTGTTTGGTTATTGAACAGTGAAGTGACTTTATCTTGGCAATTTGTACTTTATTGAGTTGTTTCATGGCTGTTACCAGTACTCAAAAAGCTCATTACACATCCAGTGGAAGGTGATGTGGTAGGCTATCTGACTGAGTTCGGCTTAAGGCTAAAACAGTAGAATATAATAGACACATTGATGGCTCATGGCAAAATGCAAGAGACGATCATAGCAAAACAAACAAAAGCTAAAATTCTGTTGAATTGTGTTAGACATACTGTAACTTTAGGCCTATCAGAGGACTTTTCTTTTCTGCTGATCTCACAGAGTATTTGGCGAATTTGTATTCAAACAAACAAAAAAAACACCTCCTCATTGCGGGTTATATTAAAAATGCATTGTAACTTGCATTACTGACATTGTACCGAGTAAAATATCACTGATTTTTTTAACTTACATTACTACATTACAGTAAAAAGTAATGCATTATTGTAATCACATTACTTTTGTGATGCATTACTCCCGACACTGGCTGTTACACATTCCTCATTTTTGATTAGGCATTCAATTCAAACTAATTCACATGTGGGACTTTTTTTGATCAACTAATTGACATTTCTTTAGCGGCAGTAGCTCTTAGCTGAGCTTTCATGCTGTTTTTATGACCAGAAACAGAAATCAGTCAAATTATTGTATTTGGGAGGGGAAGTACATAGTTTTCTTTGGGTAATTTAAAGGAATTTTATTATTCATGTCAGTCATTGTAGATTTTATTTTATAGAAAAAAAGGCAACACAAGTTGCCACCTGCCAAGAGGAAGGTCTGCAGAGAGGCAGCGCTGTTTCAACACACGTACGAAGGAGAAAAACTTCACAAACAACAATTGCGTGTAGATGCACTGAGATGCAGGAGTTTCTTGTCTGGACAACAATTTAGTATGGACAACAAATCTGTCTGGATAGTTTTGTCTAAATAAATAATCTAAGCACAGCAAGCAGCTCACACATTACGCGGCAGACAGCTGAAGCTGTTATTACCTCCGCCAAAGAGGTTATGTTTTCGGGAGAGTTTGTTTGTTTGTCTGTAATGGATGGATTGTGATGAAATTTTCAGGAAATTTTCAGGAAATGTTCAGCATTGGAAAAGGAAGAACTGATTCGGTTTTGGTGTTGATCCGGATCAGCCTCTGGAGGCCATGACGAAGAATGTGATTTCTGTGAATAACTACTGAACTAAAATAGATATCACTAGAAAGCACTCGGAGAGCGCAGACCGCCGCCAGTGCCACAGTCCTTAGCCATATTGTCATTTTGACCATAAATATTACTCCTGCCTTTATTTCATGTCAATATTTAGATTCCTTGACCATGAAAACATACCATTAGCTATTGGATTCATAATGATATCTATTTTAGTTCAGTAGTTATTCACAAAAATCACATTTTTCGTCATGGCGGCCAGACGCTGCTCCAGATCAACACCAAAATCGAATCATTTCTTCCTTTTCCCATGCTGAACATTTCCTGAAAATTTCATCCAAATCCATCCATTACTTTTTGAGTTATTTTGTTCACAGACGGACGGACGGATGGACGGACAGACAGACGGACAGACGGATGGACAGACGGACAGACGGACAAACTCTCCCAAAAACATAACCTCCTTGGCGGAGGTAATTATGAATCCAATTGCATACTGGAATTGGATTGCTTTTAGAAGTTTGATAAACCAAACAATTCAAGTAGAGCTGACTTAATAGCAAGTTTATTGAACTTAAGAAGTTCACTTGATCTGAACCATTCTTGATTCAAGTGAACTTAAATTTCTAAATTCAGATAACTTAAAATTTTAAGGCAGCCCTGACACTAACTTTTTTAAGTTAAAACAACTAGCCTTTTTTACAGTATACAAGCATATACTTTTGCTACTGATATAATCATAAATGTCTGAATTTTTTCTTCAGGGAGCGTCTTTGGTGACAGGATATTGAAATGTTTTCCCTCATTCCTACACTGTCTGTGGCACAATATTAAACTTATTCTTCTTTGTATATGATCTTAACCACATCTTTGTATTAACCTTCAACATTTGCACTGTTTTTACTCTCTTTAAGCATGTGCATCCTCTGTGATGTATCTGAGATGTCTTATCAAAAATGGTTTATCAGAGCATTAGGCTCCATTAAAATTGTAGAGACAACCAAACAAAAGTTAAATGTAGCCCATGTTTCACAAAAAACATCAACAGATGTTAGTGACAGGCTTGCAGACAACATGCAAGAAGCACTTCCTACCCTTAAAGATGTGCTAGTTGCTCTTCTTTTGTCAAATGAGACCTGAATAAAATTTAGAACAGCTGAGGCTAAAAAATAATGTGGCCAAATCCCTTTATGTTTCCAACAATGCTAGCGTAAATATGATCATCTTTTTTTCTTTCTTGAGAAGAAAAACCACGTTAAACAAAATATCAATCATGGTAATATATTTTTATGTACTTTTGAATGTTTCTGAAGGGAAACTTGATCCCAGGCGATTAAACTCATGACTAAACTATGATGTGTGTATTTCAAATCTTGGAATTCAATCCTTTTTTGTGCTGTTTTATTTTTTAGCTCTTCTCTCAACAAATCATAATTCTCCCAGCGTAAACCATTACTTTAGCTCAAAGGAATGACAGCAAACCAGCGTATCCAGCTTTCTTTTCCCTCCTCAAAATCCCCTTTGAATGATCAATCATTCAATTTTGTCCAGAGAGCACAAAGGAGCAGCTTGCGTCACGTGTTATTTTACTGAGAGTCACATTTTTCTACTAATCAGACGAAATAAACACAATAATTTGAGGAATTTCAAGGTGCTCGATCCTTTCTTTGCATCTTTGTGGAAATTAAGTGCAGAAAAAAATCAATCATGTCTAATACAAGTTATTTAGTTTTATAAACCAAAGGCTTAATAACCCTATCATGTTAATGTGGGTAAATGGCGGTTTCAACATATAAATCAAGTGCATAAGAAGCACAGACAGTAAAATGGGATGAATCAGGATTAAGACATCAAAGGTGGGCCGATCTCACAGGGTTTTTCGTGACAGAACAGCTCTGAACAGGAGCCAAATAAGGGAGCAGATATCAAGTTAAAACACAATTTAGAAATAATACGAGTGGCAAAAAGGAAGAAAGGACAGACATGCCAATGGCCTGAGGGTCTGAGACCAACGACATGCAGTCACCGTCCGTCTGCACCATTGTAAGATGTGATTTTCTTTATTTGACACCAATACATGTTTGTGTGAGTGTGTGTTTGCAAATGTGTGAGCAAGGTTGTTAAAAATGCTGGACCTGGTGGACAAAGGTGATAGCAGCAAATACTGAACCAGTTTAGGGCCTTACATGTACTTTGTTAAACTGAACGTTAGGTTGTCCTGGAAGAAGTACTTTAAGAGTTTCATAACTTTTAAAACAAGTAAAAGTAACATGATTATCACCAGTTAAACTCAAAAGGTAAAGCCTCTTTTTGTTTGCAATTCACGTTTAATTTCCCACACTCATTTAGGATAAGTAAGACCTGTTAAGCACAAAGGTATTGTCTTTGAATGGTTGCAGTTTTGTCAGAAACGATGTCCTCATGTAAACACCTTGTTTAGTTTTTATGTCTAAAAGTCCTGTTTGTGAAACAAACAAGATTTTTTAGTTCTTTATTGCAATCTGATTAGGAATTCATCATTAGGAATGTAGGTATCTTTCACTGTAGGAAGAAGGGCAGATGTACCAGTTAATGGATCAGGTTTGTTTTCGGTCAGAATTGAGCTGTGACTTTTATGTTCAAGGCTGGTGACAGCCAAGACCTGAGATGTTGTGTTTTCAGGTTGTCTGTCCATCTGTACTGGTCAAATGCTGTGAATGCAATGATCAAGGGTTATAATCTTAAATTTTAAGACCACAGGCCAAAGCTAAATATCGTAGAGTCTTGTGGTCACCCTTTCCTTTTCAAGAATTTCATCAAACTTTGCACCTATGTCCATTCTGACCCCATGCTAGATTTTTGTGGTCAAAGATCATAGTCTCTCAACTGAACCTCATGCATACCTGTTTTTTTTTTTTTTTTTTTTGCAAAAACAATACTGTGAGTTGATTTCACAAGAATTATTTGAGGATTTTTTTTCCAACTTTGCAAATATTTCTTGCACAAGATGATGAAATTGGATTTTGAAGGTCATAAGTCCAAGTTTTTCAGACAGTATGTTCAATATGTTGAATCTGGGGGACTTCTGTCCAACTTTGAACAATTGTCCTCTCTAGTTTGATGATGAACTGTGAGCTATAAGGGCAAAGTCAAGTGCCCACCACTGTTCTTTCACTCTCCGGTCAAGTATATGGGCACAAGCATAGGCACAAAACCCTCATTTATCTGGTTCTAGTTTTTTCTTGTTATTATGATCAGTAGTACCACAGTTAATGTTAACGTGAATCATCATAGCTTTCAGGAAAATTGAAGGAGAAAAGTTCTCCAACAGTCATGATGACCCAGTAAAGTGAAAATTAAGCATCAGAATGGAGTATAACGGTGACTTAAGTGACTTTGAATGTGGCATCGTTGTTGGCACCAGATGGACTGGTCTGAGTATTCCAGAAATTGCTGAATTACCAGGAATTTAATGCCCAAGCAGTTATGGATTTTATAGAGAATATCCAGTAAGCATCAGTTCCATAAGTTGTAACATCATGGGGGTGCTGGTTTGGCGTAGTGGTTAGCACCCCATGTACATGCTTCTGCCAGTCCAGGTTCGAATCCCGCCTGTGACCAGTTTGCAGAGTGTCTTCCCCTGCTCTCTCTCCCCCTTTCACAAGCCTATCCACTGTCTCTCTCCTGTCAATAAAGGCACAAAATGCCCAAAAATATACATTGAAAAAGTTGTAACATCATGTTGATGCCTGAGGTCATAGGAGAATGAGCAGAGTGGTTAAGTATGAAAAACAGGCAGCAGTAACTCAAAAATCCAATCATCACAGCCAAGTACCAGTTGGGCATTGCTTAAATCCCCCAGCCTGCTTAAGTTATGTTTCAGACCGTGTGACCAAAGTGCACCAATCTTCTGATGGCTGCTCCCAGCATGGGCTTCTTTTTACTGTGGTCCTAAATATACAACAAAATTAGTTTTGATGATTCTATCACTATTCTATTATTCTACTTTTCTATCATTATACAAATATATTCAGAGCTTAAAGGAATTCTACTTTTTAAACAAAACCGAATGTTCTAGCTGTCCTCCATAAGCCCCCTGGTGGCCAAATCCCAGAGGGCATTCCCCTCTTTCCCTCTTGGTTCTTAGCATTAAATTGGATTAACACGGATGTAGATCTAGACTGTATCTTCAAGAACCAGTTGAACAATTCTATATGAAAAATTTGGAGCATCAAGAGATGTGAATTTCAATGTATGCAATTCCATCCTGTACACAGCTGCAAGCACTAAAGGAAACAGAGTCTGATATCTGCTGCCCTGCTCCAAAACTCAGGCCATGAGTTCATTAAAAAATGAGTACTGTTCAAACACACTAAAATTATTGGCTAAAGAGCAGTATAATGTAAAGATACAAGAACACACACATTGAACACACACATCTGTGCTTTTATGTGCTTGTTTTGCCATCTGCTTCTTGTTTTCAGGTCCCTTTTGGTCACTTTTTTGTGCATGTTTTTGCCGTCTGGATATCTTCAAGAACAGACTCAGAGTGCTCTATATGATGTTGTCATTTCTCTCTCTGCGCGGGTTTATTGTTTTGTTTGGCGTTTATGTTTCGTTTGGAGGCAATCATTGAAGAATTTGAGCAGCACGTGTCCTCGGCAATCATAATCATGAAATCCCTGCTGGTCCCTCATGCACACGCACACATACATGACATGCTCGCACAGGCCTGATTGCTGCTCAGCCTGGTCTGTATAATGTTATGGATACAGATTGAATGTGTCAGTCAGGACCGCACAGGAGGAGACGCTTGAGGAAGGAAGGAGGAAAGGAAGGAAGGAAGGAAAAGTCAGCTCTAAGTGATGGATGAAGAACAAAATTAAAACATGCTTGAGTGAAATGTAATTTAAGGGTTCATGCGACAGATATGCTCTTATGTTTGAAACAATATCTCTGTTGAGGCTTCACTCTCTCCCTCTGACACACATGCACTGACGCACGCTCATGCCCTGAGCAGTGAGATGGTCAAGTGGTGTGATAAAGTGCTGTCTAGTGTTCTCTCACTCTCTAAGCCCCCTGAGAGTAGATCAATACTCACTCAGCATCAAGTTACCGCTAATGTCTTCATGTTTTTAACCAAGCAGTGTGTTTTTTGTGTGCATGTATGCATGTGTGCGTACATCTGCCCCTGGGGTGACCCGAGTTATAATTATCATTAAATGTCAATGAAGGCGAGAGGATGAGCTAGACTGAAGATCAATCTGCAAAGCCCTGACTTAAAGCGCCACCTGAGGACATTTGTGCAAACTGCAGCTTACGTGAGGGATCCATTTACTACTGCTGTAGAGGAAGCAGTCAGTTTTTTCACAGAAATGCTTTGTGATGACCTTTTGTGAACAAATTACATCATTATACTAATTATTGTAATTTCAAACCAAAGGACTGGCTAATAACATCATTGAATTCACAGTAGAATACTGTAATTTTTTACAGTAGCATAAGACTCAATAATCATACCCTGATGATGTTTTGCCTCAGCTGTGCACATGACCATCTAAGGGTCTGATGACAGCAGAGCTTTGTTGCAGTGCTACTTGCAAGTGTTGAATAAATCCCAGTATTACACCCTAAAATCTTTCTGCTGGCTGTAAGTTCATAATAAGTTACTGCAATGTGACCTCTTGTTCTTGTAACTTTACAATACTTTATACTAATATTTTAGTAACATAAACACGTCTACTGTAGAATTACAACATGGAGGTGTAATGTCCTCGCTGTACTGATTTTGATTTTTGATGTTTACCATGATAAAATGGTGTAATATGAAAATACTGTATTTTTATCATGACACATATTGGACATCTTGACAGACAGATCCTATACTGGGATTTATTAACGTAGCTTTATAAAACAACACACTTTAAGAGAAAATAAAACCAAGAATCTTAGGGTCCTATTGTGTGCCTGGCATAAAGTGTTATGCCACAATGACACATCTGTCAATATGGCATGCACTTTCATTATTAAAACAGCAAATGATCTTGTAGGGTATGTTTGTCTGAAATTGAAGAGTAGTCAAATGTAAAGCTGGTGTGTTTCTAACTCGAGGACAGCAATTGGCTGTGCTTTAAATTACCTTAAACTTGGTGTAAAGTCCATGGTGTTTCTCTTATTTTTAGGATGCATCAGTGATTGGGACACACCCAGGAGATCAAAACACACTTTACTCTGCCTGTTTGACTTACATGGGATACATATCAGAGCATTTGACGATAATTTCGCTTAAAGCTGGGGTTGGCGATCTTATTTAGATACACTTTTTGTAATACTGGTTAAAATGGTCTTCATGACCCGATGGTAATCAATTCATAATGTGTTCTTAAAACAGAGCGAAAAATATCCGCTATCTACACCAGGAGTAAAACAGGGAAAACCCCAACCAATAATCATGCCGAGGTGGAGCCCTGAGGAGATGCTACTTTCAAATTCATGCTAGTTCTCCAAAATCGCCAACCTCAGTTTTAAAGGTTAATAACTGAGACAGAGTCACTTTTTTTCCAGCACTGCTTGGTGAGCTCAATTTTGTCCACTCCAGGGTGCATAGTGCTCCAAAACTCAAGAAAAACAAAGAATTAAAGACGTCTTCATAACACTGAGCTACAACTCTAATATTAAAGTACATTATAATGAATTTGACTGTTAATCATGCTCACAGACAATAAAACAGGCTATGGGGTGTGTTTTACACTTGCAGTAGAGAGCAAGCCAGGGATTCCTGCAGGAAAATGAGAAAATAAATAAAGCCAACAGGTATTTGAAGTTTAGTAAACAGGCCTATTATAATAAATGTGCCTGATCCTGCAGGTGTAACTGGAGATTCGAATAATTAATTGAATGTTACCTTTACATCCAACACATCATTTGGATTGTTTCTTATGCTCTGAAGGCTTTGCATTAAACAGTGTTCTGGTCTCCAAATATAGTCACTTAATGAAAGGAGAGACTTTTTATAATCCACCCAATATTCAGAACAAACAACTAAACCCGCTGTACCAAAATGCCAGCTGTGTGACGTAAACTTTTTGAAAGTGAATGAGAGTTGAAACTTGATTCTAGTTACACCCAAAACACATAATGAAAGCAATTAAAACATTCCCTCTGCACCTTGTGTCTGGTTTTTAGAACATGCATCCTCAAAATACCCACATAGACCAAGCGCTCCTAAACCATGCACATTTATACAAGATGCTTCGCGCTGTCAAACTACTTTACATGTTTTATCTCAACTATTTATTGAAGAATCATTTAAAAAAAAAAACTGAATTTGTGGCATTAGGAAAGTGTAATATTGTTTGTACATTATGTTGGAACCTTCAATATATTTTAATATAAAGTGTTCACTAAGGTACAAAATGGAAAAAAAAACTTTATTTGATCACCTAAAATATGTACCAACATAATAATTTTTAAAGTACCAGGGAGAGTAAGAGTAAAGATAATCAAAATGAAAAATAAGTGTTACAGCCCCTCCCTCCTTTCACCTCCACCTCTCTTTATCCCTTCCCTCATCTCTCCATCCCAATCAATCTCTCCCTCCCCCCTCACTAATGCACTCTTTCATGTGCTCTCCTATTTCTCCCTCTCTCCCTGCCGCCCTCTCTGCCTCACCCTCACGTCTCATGGCCCTTTTGTAGGCCCTCGACATTTTTGGGGGTAATGTGATCTCCCCCATTTCTCCCAAGGGTGGTCTGCTCCTCTCATTCAAACAACAAGCTTGGGCTGAATGGAGCGGGCGATGAGGGGGGGAGATGTAGAGAGAGTGAGACTCGGGAGAGGATGGAGCGAAAGTGAGATAATGGACTTGTAAAACAGCTCAAAAGTCTTCCCTTTATCCATATTTTACACTGATAGGAAAGGTGTGCATCTCACTGCATACCATTTGTGTGTGTGTGTGGGTGTGTGTGTGTGTGCGTGTGTGTGTGTGCCCATGCTGGGGTCCTACCTGTGCCATCTGTTTGGTCTCACCCTGCAGCTGCCAGTCTTTTAGCCAACAATAACAGAGCTAACTCAATTTTGTTGCGAACCAGAATGTCAGTAACAACCTTCTTTACAGTTTTTTTTATGTCTGAGTTGATTTTAGTTTTTAAAGAGACTTAGACATTGTGTACATGTGGATGTCTAACTTTGAAAACAGGTTTTCTCATAAAAAAAACAAAAGTTACATTTGCAGGTGAAGTTTTTGAAAAACTTACAACCTTGTATCTGATATGCAGATACTCCCTCGACATTCTTCAGTAATGACCACTTTTTTTCTAATCTATTTCCCTAACCTGAAGTCTGCACAGCATCTGTAACACCTGCACCACAGAAGAAGGTGATGAAGAGTCACCAATTAACTTGATCACTTTTTAAAGAGCCCATTCTTTTTCAAGTTTTAGATACCCCCTTACATGCTCCCTCAATGGCTATTGTGAAAACAGAAGGATATTTTGTCTAAAATCTGTGTTTGATTTTCAAAAGTCCCTTCTGTTTTCTAATCACAAACCCTTTCCTACCTTGAACACTTTAATAGCCGACATACTGGGTTTCTTTCCTTCTTTCTTGTTGGTGTCCCGTCACTCTCACTATCTCTTCACTTTAAAATAAAAACTCATTTCATTGCTCTTTCACAGCCTCATCCTCCTTTCTAATTGTCCCTGGATCATCATGAGGTTTTTCAGGGAGGGGGTACCAACACACATACTTAAGTGTACACACAAACACACACAAGCCAACATGCACACAAAGACAAAAGCAAAAAAGGCACACATACACTCACCTATACATACCACAGTGGTGCCCCAGACAGCCCTCCACAATGTGTATGCCCCAAGGGAGCTTGGGTAACTTAGTTCCCTCTATCTGCCAACTGCTGTGTCACAAAGAGGCTCACATTACACACACCAACACACAGACACACAACCCTACACGTACACACTAGCACACACATGAGCGCTTGTCCTAAGTTTTATACACAGGCTCATTGAGAAAAACAAGCTAAGTCAATATTAAGGCATATAGATAGATAGATAGATAGATAGATAGATAGATAGATAGATAGATAGATAGATAGATAGATAGATAGAGTAGATAGATAGAGTAGATGATGAGTAGTGACTGACCCAATGTCACCTCCACCTGCCTTCACTGCCTTTGTCCTAAATTGAGGACTCTATCCAGAAAAATATGGCTTTCTGAGGGGTGTGTTTACTAAATGGCAAACCAGAGCTTGTGTCTTGTTGAAACATTTTACTTTATGAAAAGAAAAGAAAAGCAGGTCTAGTTTTCACAAGAAAGCTTTTTTCACTCTGGAGATGCTTGCAGCAAAAAGTAGGAGCTCCACTTTTTAGAGCTTTTCTACCTTATTGTGTTTAATTTATTTACAAACCAGAAATGGCTTGTAACCTTTCTATGAAACATGTAATGGAGAGCTGTAATTTTGAAAATTGTTAAAACAACACAAAGTGAGTGCTGTGGGTGGGTGGAGGTGACAGCAGGCCTCCATGTGACTAATATCTTGTCTGGCCGTTCAATTACAGGATTGATCTATCAGTGATGAGTAGCACTATACATAATGAATAACAGAAACACAAGGCAGGTCTGCGACAGATCCTTGTCTTTGTCTAGTGGTCTTCACTGCACGTTTATTATGTTTTGTCATTTGGCTTAGTACTTGACATTTTGTTTTCCATTACAGCACATACTTTGATAGTATCTCCTTAATGTAGGAAGGCTTTTCAGAACACAGTAGTGTGAAACTGTCCTGACGTCCAACATAATGAAATTGGAGGCAGTGGCATAAGTGTTGCAGGCTTCTGGTTTATATATTTTTTTAATCACAGAGACATGTTTTGTTCCAGTGACACTGGTAAACAGTAAAACAGGTTATCTAAAGCAGAGGCAATTTTGGGACATCATACAGCATTACCGTGCTGATTACAAGAGGCAACTTATTTTCTATCTGATTTCCGCATTGATGCTCTGACCATTCAAAAGATTGGAAGTGTCTCACATTTCACTATTTGCTAAGCTTGCCTAGACCTTGTTAATGGTGGTACAAAAAAGGTAATCATGAACAGTACAACCCTTAATCAAAAGCCAAGTAAGAGGGGGTTTAGACAATAGCACATAGTGGAAAAATAACAGCAAGTCTATCAACTACAAGGATTGCAAGAGTGGTTTATATTAATCACTTTTACGATGAGGGGACAACTTGTAAGGATCGTGCATTCATGGAATGAGAGTGGAAACATTATTTGTTGTAAGAACTGGTACCATTTCCAAACTTAGAGCCAGTTCTGTGAGACTGGGGAAGTCAAGGGACTGACTGTAAAGTGGACATCCCAGGAGTATAACACTTCAAGACCTGGTTCTAATCCTTGCTTCACAGAGGAACCACAGGCTTTCCCCCTGGAGAAGAGGGAATATGGGGCATATTTAGGGGGGCGGTACCCACACTTTACGCTGCTGCTGCTTATTCCACAAGTGCATGATCCTTAGAAGTTGCACCTTGTTGTAAAGGTGACTGTTTAGTCACAATATATAATAAAACACCACATGATATCATTAAAGGGTAGAAATAACACACCAGCTTAATCTGCAACCATTTCCAGAAAATCACAAATGGCATCTCATTCACAAAACACTGGCACTAACAACCAGTGTTCAATGTTAATGTCAAGCCCTGACAACCAGATGGTCTTTTTTAAAGAAGAAGGAATATCAGTATGTTGTCATTCAGCAAAAATGGTGGTGGGATTTTTAACCAACATTACCCGGCTCTCACTTCCACACACTGTTTATTGTTTTTTAGGCATAGGCCTATAACCAGGTAGGGTGAGCATTAGGAGAGGGAGGAAAGGTAAATTAAGCTAATGTCCTTACAAAACAGGAAACTGTATTGAGGCCCCACGCATACACATTCCTTGCAACACACTCATTCACTTGACCTTAAACACACACATTCACTCTCCAACACTGAACCCTTACAGCGTTTTTTTGAGTATGTGGTAATTTTGTCACACTGGATTATGGCACTTTTTCATCAAATATTTCTCAAAAAAATTATCATCAAATGAAAATCATTTTGGTCTCACTTGTCACCTCTCAGAGTGAAAATGTGTTGAGCCAGACTTGTGTTTGTGTGCATGTGTGTGCTTGAGTTGGATGTTGTTATTGGCTGCAGGACAGAGGTTCAGCTCCAGTTTGGCAATGAGCTAAAAACCCCAGAGTTAGTCCCACACACACACACACACTCACACACACCTGCACACACACTCACTCAGTGGTTTGTTAAAGTGTATGGAGGGAATGCTGCGGTCACACCTGGGAATGCTCTCTCAGCTAACCTGTCTAACATCTTCTCTCTCCATCATTTCCACTCCAGAGGTGGAAAGTAGCAAATTACATTAACTGTGCTTGTGTTTACTTCTCCTTTGAAGCAGACTTATGTTATTAGCATACTTCAAATTACTGCAGTAGGACAAAAGTAACTTTCCCACAACAAGGCTTGTCCATCGTTTTGCATTTGCATCGTCAGTTCATTTCACCCATTTTGTCATAGTGGTGTCCCTGTGTGTTTATTCACATTGTGTTACAGTGTTGTGGAAGCATGAGAAAGCACAGCACAGACAGCTTCAAATGGAAGTGGGAGTTTCGATCAAAGCAACAGCAGAAAGTGACTGCGTGTACAGAGATTAGCATAGATGCTAACAGCTTCAGTAGTTGTTTTATCAGATCTGGACCCCATTTCTTTATTCAATGGACAGGAAATAACAACACTGAAAACATTTCTAAATAGAAATGTTGTTTTTTCACTCAACTTTTGACATGTTTCTGAGACAGTGGCAGACATGGCAGTAAAGCCTGTTTAATATATTATCTTACCCTGTAATGAATTTGAGAGCAAGATGAATTGTGCATACTCTATTTAAAGTCAAAATTTTGATGTTGCAATATTTAAATTTGGGTTTCAAGTTATTTGCAGAGCTGTGTCCATCCCCCCCCCCCCAACCACTTAACAGGGAGGTAGCCTTATATTGGTAATACTATCGTTTCTGTGAAGAGTAGTCAGTAATTTCTCTCCTCCCTCAATGAACAGATTACAATGTCTGCGGGCTAAGCCGGCAAAGGAGAGCTTATAATGTAAAGTGAAACTGCACACACTCTCAGACGGGCACACTGTAAGCACACAGCAGACGACTGTCACAACGTGTAGGGAGCACAGAGTCTCACAGTGTGAATTTTAATTCTGATTTTATTGGAATTAAAGTGGTTTAAAGCCAGAGTTAATGGGTTTAGGCTGGCTCTAATCCTGGTTTAATGAAGCTCTTGGTGGGCTTCTTTCATCACCTGGACTACAGCCCATCATAATCCAAGTGGTGAATTAATCAACTGCTTAATGGGAAGTGAAGGATGTGTGTTCTGCGTGTGTGTTATACAGTATGAGAATAAAAACTGACTAGGTTTTGCTTTGTTTCTGTAACTTTATGGATGGTTTCTCCTGACTTTGTGTTTTAATTGTGTCCACGGTTTGCTTTGTGTGTATTTGTGTTTCTTCATCGTGCTCATGGTTGTGTGCATGCGCTCGCTCCATCCCTATGTAACAGGAGCCAGCACTCCCCCCTGTCAAAAATAAAAATCATTTGTCCGCTGCACGAGTGTGTCCATTAAAAATGCATGGTGGAGGGAGCTGGGGGCCGCTGGGGAAGAAAAGTGATACCTGACTCTCCGGAAGGGCATCAGAGTACCAAGGTGGACAAATGGCATCAAGAGAGAAAGAACAGGATGGAGATGAAGGAGAAGTCAGTGGCTGAGTTTGATGATCCTGATTTCCTTTGAGTAAGATAAAACTCTTTTTATGGGGTCCAGTGAAATGACATTTCTGTCTCACATGGACCATTATTTTGTTTTCATCAGGGTCAAGAACAAAAACCAAACATATCATTTTTAAAACACAAAACTCGGTCAAAAGCTCCTAGACAGGAAGATGGATGGAGGTTCAGGATGCAGACAAACAATACAGACAGATTAAACTTTCTTTAATATGCCCAAATCGGGGGTCTCCAGCACCCTCAAGTTGTTTTTTAATATCTCTGGAACCATACAACAGATGTATATGAGGACAATTGTGTTTGGGAGGTCACTCTTTGGATATCTGTGGAGGCCTACAGATCAAATAACCCCTTAAAAACTTAAATTTGGCCTTAAGGTCATTGTTTTGCTATGTTTTGTTTTAAGGAAATTGGTATTTGTGGTTCCACAACAGTGAATCTAAAATTAGTGATTCTTTAATCACATTTTATCAATGAAGGTGCAGCAGTGATGTTGTTAGACCTCCAATTGACCATTAGAGGAACTGACAACTTCCTGTCAGTCTACTTACTAATCACATAAGCCAAATTCTGCTCTTCATTTCCTGGCAGTATCACCTAATGGTCAGTACTGTCAGTACACTGTCAGTACTGAAAATAGTTAAAAAAGAAGTGTGAGTAATGTTTGAGACATTTGAGATGGACAATGAATCCAAAAGTAGCATAAAAATGTATGGAGAAAAAAAGTCTGGAGGAACAAATGTAGTTTTATCTTTGTCTTCCAATTGTCAAGGCTTGACAGAACTGTATTCAGATACATAAAATCCAGCTTGTCGTTAATCTATTTGTAATTTGTCTGAAATTCTGTGAGAATTAAAGAACTTTTTGTCTTATCACAATACTATGGACTTTAAATACATGTATTGGGCATCAGGGCTGCACTAATATTCTGATAACCCAGGTTGTCCACTAAAAAGATGTCTTTCATTTGATTTTTCTAGAAAATGTTGAGGTTCTACATGCATATTAGTCAAAAATAATGCAGGACTTAAAATAACACAAAATTAAGTTACAAGGTTTAACAGATTCACTTTACTCCCCCTCCAACTCAACATCTTTTTAGTTTGAAACTGCCCAGTTAATGTACAACAAGTGGATGCAAAGAGATCACTTCCAGGGAGAAAGTGGTGATATAGTGTTATTGTGACTGTTTATTGGTGTTACATTTGTTTCCACAGTCACATGACATGGAAAGTGGCACTGTCTTGGCGTACAGAAAACATCGTCAACGAGTTTTCACAAACTTAAAGTCTTTGGGCCTTATGTTTGGCTAATATGGTTTCTTTCAATCAAAGTACCCCCAAAATCACCCAGACCCTCACTTTGACCCACAACAGCACTCTTAACTAGGGATGTATACTGTGGACTGGTACTTTCATGTACCGGTCCCTAATTGGGTCGGTACCCGAATACCGTTAAGAATCTGGAAAAACGGTACTGTTGTCGGTACTTAAACGTCTCTTCAACTGTCACGTAGTTATGACACTACCGCCGTCCGGCTCAAGCATGTTGGTGAGGGCTAAGCGCTCGAAAGGTTTGGGCTCACTTTAGCAAAGTTAATGAAAACTCGGCCCGATGCAATCTTTGTCAAGTCCAAGGGGGGAAATACTAGCAACATCACCAAACACTTGGAGTGTGCAGATAGTATAAAGCTAAGGAGTGTGGGCTGTTTGATTGCTATAGCAACATGAGTAGAGTTAGCAGCCCAGCTAACACTAAAGACTGCAGCACCGACAGAGACAGAGACTCTATTATCCGCCCCTTTTGTAAAAACCCTGCCGAAAACAACACAGTCACATGGGGTTAAACTTTTGACGAAGCGCCGCTGCACTCGGCCGTATAACTTGGATGAAAAACCGACGGCACAGCTCTCTTCAGATGATTCAGAGCTGTTTAATGTCCGCTCGGAGTGGAAACTCTTTGTTTACTGAGGTCAAGAGAGCACCGGATGGGACTGACCATCAAGCTGCGGTCACAGCGCCATCTGTTGGATGAAAGGGTCCACTGCTCCAGGCGCCTTGATGTGCTGCTACACTCATTATTTTACATTTGAATATTTATTTACTATTTGGTTCCGGATATTTATCCCCATATTCGAACGGTTATTCAAATATCTAATATAAAGTGAAAGGCCTGGTAGTCATCATTACTGCCCAAAATTTGTAATAACAACCTAGTGGAAGCATTAAACCACTAACTCGTGGTTTTAGTTTAAATTTTGTGTCTACTTGATATGACAAAAACTTAAAAAATGAACAGTCAGTTTTTAGTCTGCATGGTCTGTATTGTTTACTTTTTAGAATATAAAAATAAAAAATGTGCATGAATTTATTTTCTGTCCAGTCCCTCACTTTCCTCCCTTCCTTCACTGTGTGTGCAGCTGTCACTGGAAAGAAGTGCTGTTGCGAGTTGCGTCACTTCACTCACCAGATAAATCTGTCAAAATACAGGCGTGTAACCCATGTGGCGGAGTGTGCATGAGTTTTGTGTCAAACTGTGGTGTTGTATGCTAAACTTATTAAGAAATTGGTTGATTTTTGGTGTCTTTTATGTCCAACTTTGTCCAGTTTACTGTAGTTTGTTTCTGACATCATTACACTGAGCTTTACAGCATTGCTTTTCTTCCATACATTTAATTTTCTTCTAAATCATAAGCCAATATTTCTTTTCAAACCCCTCTCTTCCTCTCTTATGGGATTCACTGTTTTCTTTCCTCAGTCCCGTCCATCTGCTTCCTATAACAGTGGTGCAGTCTGCTCTGGTTTGCAGAACCCCCCTCTGAAAAGTCAGACATCTATTCACGTACAACCAAAATAGTCCCCTTTTTCTTCTCCAAAATAACCGCTAAAACAACTGTCCCGGCTCTGTTTCAGTAGGGTGGTCGAATCTGGACCCAATTAAAACGGGGACCCCCTAAATTTCCTTCACACCCAGCTTGAGGAAGACCCCAGATTAGAGGAATATTTTCCTTATTGCAGACTTGACTTTTTTGTAGAATTCCTCTGGATGATAATTGAGCCCATGTGTGCTCGGTATTCTGAGGTGTTTCCATTTTTAAGGTGGATAAAAATGGAACGTTGCAGCAGCTATCGAGGTAGGGAGGGTTTGACGAATGTGTTTTGTTTTTCTTTCTTCCACCTCTTCTTCGGGGGGTTTTCACCACAATCCTTGGAACGCTGCTTGGAATTAATAGAAGAGGGGATTTTTTTTCTTCGCGTCTTGGTTAGATTTCCATGAAGGAAGAGGAGGGGGCTTAATTAAGATCAAATAAACAAAGTCACCTGTGAGTGATTTCAGTGTATAATGAGACACATGTTAGCTGAGACTGAATGTTAACACTCAATGGCAAAGCATGCACATACACAATTTCAGTCTAAATATGATGAATGCTAAAGCAGGTGTTTTTGACACTTCTTTGGTGACAGAGTATACATGCTGTATAACACACAGGATCTGCAAAACCACACAATGAGGAAGATTAGCCTTAGCTTCTCTTAAACTCCACGACTCAACAGTGAGAGTTTGTTCTCTGCACTGATGCATCACCATCATCACAGTCATCATCCTGCTCCCTCTGGCTGTGTGAGCACTCTGAATGATTAGCTACTTGTTAAATAAATCCAAGACATCACTGAGAAACTGTGTTTGAGTTAATTCAATGGGAAATAAAAACAAAAGCATCAGGGCTCCTACGGGTGGTGTTAGAAAAGTTGAAGGCCCCCAAAGAGACCAAAATGAGGCCCCTCACCGCTTCACCAAAGGTAAGAAAAACAGGAGAGACTTAATGGTTCCATATTTTGTGAAATACTCTTCTCATTTGGTGTTAGTACAGGAAAAATATATCCATGGTCTGTCAATGAATCTCTTCTACTTGTTGAGAAAAAAACATCCTTTTCCTCTGTTGCTTCACCTGATGATGTCATAAGGGGATGTGCCACCACTCCAGATGGGAGAAACTCCTTGAGTCAGGTGTTTTCAGCCCACAGCTACTTAAAAGTTTATGGAGCATGTCTGTGCTGTAAACATTAGAGCACAGTATTGGAAACTAAAGCCACATCCACTAAAGCAACCTGTTACGTGCAAGGCCAAATCAGACGGGTGTTAGGTATACCAATAACAAATATCTGAGTGGATTTTGAGATATGAAGCTTGAAGAATATGTTCAACTTTTAGAGAAGAGTAAAATATGTGAACTTTGAAAATGACTGAGCAACTACTCTATTTACAATTTTGAATAAATGAAAACTGTACAACTTCTTCATGGTTTAAACTCCTTTGGGATGTCTTCATGTACAAGAGTAGCAAGGCCAACAGCAGGCGAGTCACTGGTGGCGATGGAGGGATACAGGATGACCATTGCCCTATTCAATGTTTGTTTACAGACTTCTCAGTCTTTCAAAGCTTTCTGCTGAAATATAAGTTCCCATGCCACAAATGCAAAAGTAAGTGAGAGGTGACTGCAAGACTCTGATTGGGCCATAATCAGTAACCCTCTACATGTTCTAAATGTTTTCCAGTAAAGCACTCTCTTAGGGATATTACCCACATAGATATGAAATACATCCCATGGATTCATAAAACAGTCCATCTAGTTTGTCTAGACACAGAATGAGTTGAAGAGTTAGACCTGGACTCTGGTGTGATGGACTGGGGACTAGCGTGATGGACTGTTGAGATTCAGTGTTGGGAGTAATGCATTACAAAAGTAATGTGATAACTGTAAGGCATTCCTTTATATTGTAACATAGTAATGTAAGGCATTAGAATTTTTTTTTTACTCAGTATGAATGTCTGTAATGCAAGTTACAAAGCATTTTTAATTTTGTTTGTTTGAATACAAATATGCCAAATACTCCATGAGATCAGTGGAGGAGAAAGTCCTCTGCTAGGCCTAAATTAACAGCATGTCTAACACAATTCAACAGAATTTTACCTTTTGTCTGTTTTTGCTCTGATTGTTTCTTGTATTGTGCCATGAGCCATCAATGTGTCTATTTTATTCTACTGTTTCTAGCCTTAACTCAGTCAGATAGCCTTCCACATCACCTTCCACTGGATGTGTAATGAGCTTTATGAGCATAATGAGCTACATTTAGAAAGTCAAATCCATATTTCCTGTTATTTGGAGGAGAGTAACTTAAAAGTAATGTGATAATAGTGTAATGACTTACATTTCAAATACATTAATATTATAATGTAACTAATTACTTTGAAATAACAGTAACAAGTGATAAATAATGCATTACATTTTAAAAGTAACTTGCTCAACACTGTTTACACCAAAACAACAAATTGACTGAGGAGGAGGTGAGAACATAACATAAAAATACGGCAGCAGCTGAATGACATTTGTTGTAATTTTTCTAGTGGTAAACACTGCTCAAAAGAATTGTTGTCCTCTGCGATGGTCTGTGGGGAGCTGTGGTTGTCTGACTTTGATTCATGCCTTCCTAATTGTAATAGACCAGAATCCTCTAAAAACAACATGTGGATAATTCTTATGCACACACAGACACACTCTCATGGACACACACTCCACACGCAGGTAATTGTGCCCACCTGGGAAAACATCATTTAGCCAGGCGCCCCTTCCTTCTGCTAACACTGCTCTTATAGCATGGATACATCTGTGTGACTGTGTGTGTGTGGAAGTCTGACCTCTTTTACCCTTTCTCTGCTTTTTGATCCCTAATTGCATGTGACTATCAACACTCCCTAAGCCTTAAACCACCCAATTACAAAACTGAATTTTATTAGCTCAACAGTTCAAGGCCGAAATGGAAATAGCTCCTCTTCCCAGGAGCCAGCCCCAAAAGGTTTCCTCAAAGCACCATATTTATGTTATTCTCCATGAATACTTTTTTATATGGATATTGTTTATTTTCATGTGTATTTAAGTCATTTTAAATAGGGAAGCTAAATCTGTCCAAATGGCCACTTTGTCTGGACCCTTACAGAGACAGGGGTACAAATAATGAACAAAAACATATTTGTTGTCATACAATATGTAAATATTAAGGTTATATGTCTGTAAATGATAGCATATTGGGGGACCATGGAGGTATTCTGATGTATTAGCTCAAACAGTTGACCCATTGTAGAGTCATACCCTTTACAGGAAGCAATCCTTTATCAAGCCCAATCCTCCTTGGTGTTAGTTTTGATGTTGGTCAAAAACTGGTGTTGCTCCTCCTTCCTTCAAAACTATTTATAATAATGTAGTATTCAAGTCCACCCCCAGTCCCCCAAACAGACCTACTTAGTGTGATGTTATGACATTGTTTCACAAATAATCCAAGCTCATTGACTTGGGCTTGCATGACCATCAAATGAACTCAGAGCCATTGGCAACATGTAACATGAATATGGCCTGAGCTCCCTAGTTTACCCTGAGCACCCCCTGGTATAAAGCATCTCACATTGCTATAAGTGTACTTTTGATAATGGTCATGATGCAGCATGTCAACACAAAGTTAAACAGAGAAGTTATCTCTGGACCATGTCGACAATCAAGACAAACAGGAAGATGATAAACAAATAACACATCCTGCAGACTCTATTATTCAAGAAGGGGAGATGAAATGTTGTGTTTATATCTCTCTTTTCAGTATCACTTGATTCCTGTAACATGGATTACCCTGGTTTACACTACCATTCTCAAGATTTTGATCAATGATAGACTTAAGGTGAAACGTGAAAACAAAAACAGAAAGCTTATTTGTGATTCATCTGAAACCTGATCGCTGACATTTCCTGAAAAAAAAAAAACACATTGTTTGACAAATGTCTGCTTAAGGACAAATTCCTTTACAGTCTGCTGCATAGAAAATACTTAAGGCTACATAAATCTGTGTGTGCAGGCAAGTTAGACTTTTTGTTTTAGTGCCACTTTGAAACGGATATGTTTTCACTGATGTGCTGCATTTAAGGAGGAGGGATTAGAGCACTCATGCAAGAATGAATATTCAGTCGTGCTGGCAAAGTTTGTGTATGTGTATGCATTTGTGCATAGGACATGTTTCAGAGCTTGAGACTATATATGTGAGGGGAGAAAATGGCACAAGAACTTTATCGGTCATGACTTTTATTATGTGAAGATATGGTTATTACTGTTTAGAGAGTCCAGGCGCAGTACTGGAATGCATTCCTTTTTATTGTAACATAGTATGAAGCCACTTTCTGTTCTACTTAAAGAAGGTATAGCAAGGAGAAAAAATATTGAGAGCTGCAGAATTACAGAGCATATAAACATCCACACACAGCACTCACAACAAGCAAGTGTTGACATTTCACTAGTTTAACAGGTGGCGGGAGCAAAGTGTCATTTATAGAAATAAAGAACTACTCTGCAAAGGTTGAGGTGAGTGTGAAAAAAGCCTGTAATTTGATAAGGCATTTATATGATATAATTTTTTTTCACCCATATCAATTTACAAACTGCAAACTGAGTAATAAAAAACTAAATATAATCATTATTTGATGTGACCATACTCTACACTTTCACAAAGTCAGAGATTTTGCACGATTATATTCTGGCATTTGATGAACAACTGGACATGTGCAAATAATCATCTTTTTCATTTTGTCATGGTCGGGCACAAACTTTCTATCTCCATTTTTGGTATTTTCTTTTTTCCCATAAAACCGTGCTATTGGTCACCTCCATGTTAGTGTTTTGTTTTTTTTTTCATTTTAACCTAATTTAAGGACAGAACAATACAATATTCATTCATATAGTAGTAAGGTTTTTTTAATTTCACTTAAAGAAGCAATTCTGAAAATAAAAGGTCTGTCACAGGTCAAATAACATGACAAGACAGCTCAGAAAAGAAGACACAAGGTATTTATACCATCAGCAATGTCTCTCCCTGGCAAAGATGTCAGAATGTTCCCTTCAAGCTCTTTTGACGGAGCACGTAGAAACAGGCAGTGTTGAGGACCGTAGACAAAGTGTTCAGCCAAAGAGACTCAGTGCAGCAGGTGAAACATCCATCGTACTTACTGTTCTTTTCTTTAGCATTTGAAGTTGACATGCAATATCCTAAGCCTGGACTTTGCAGAAGGACTCAGGCACAACCATCTAGTGCCCATAGAAGTTTCGGCGTAAGGGATCTTTGTGGAAAAATAGCAGTCTAAAGCCATATATCCAATATAGCAGCTTGACCACATAGGAACAGTGGTGCAGAAGCATGGCAACAGCCTCTGAACGGATGAATCAATACTTGAAATATTGGCCTGCAGCAGATGACAGTTTGTTCACCAAAGGGCTGGAAAGCAGTATAATAATGACAGCCTGTGTCAATAGGCATAGTGGAGGTTCACTACAAGTGTGGGGCTGCATTCCTGCAGATGGAGTTGGGGGTTTTGGTCAAAATTGTTGGTGTACTCAAAGTTGAAATATTTAAGCAGATACTGATCCACTGTGCAATATCATCAGGGAGGTATCTCATTTTAGTGCAAAATCAGCCAAACCCTCTGCACACTTTGTACTCATCTCAGTTGTTTAAAGGTGCTATCAGGAGAACCTAATTCCGAAGACATAAAGACTCTGCTACCCATGAGCATGCGAGGCGACTGTCGTAATGCTGCGTTCCAGTAACCTCAAGACTGGGAGTGACATCATCTTTCGACTTATCAGCGTTCCAGTTGAAGTCGGAAAAAAACTACCGATAGCCGATCTACCAGGCTATTGTTAGCTGTTGTTAGCACGCCCTGCGCTGTTGTTTACAAATATCACATGAAGAATGTGATTATCACTATGGCAGCATTTTTGTAAATATAAGTCTAACAATACTATGTATCAGAAGTGCAAATAAATTGATTATTACAGGAGCTAAATAACTGTTCACACTGGGGGCATCCATCTTCGATTGTCAACTCGGGGGTGGCGAGGTTTCGCCGAGTTCCCAGTAGGAAATTTTGACTTCGGGGGACGTTCCAGTTGCAGTTTCCTACTTGCACCCGGAAATTCCAACTTCTGACTTCAACTGGAACGCACCAAAAGACGTGACCCAAGCCAAAGGGTGTGTTTGTTGTGATGCTAATAAATGTACTTGAACCTTCGTCAGCACTCTGCATTGCTTTACAACTTATTTTTTAAACAACTTACAGGATGCAAAGCGACAAGGTAATGTATCTCTGTCTAGTTACGTAGCGGTAGTTTTTGATGTGTGACAACAAGCAATTTTTGGAAAACTTATTATTGTAGTTTTGTAGCCGGCTGTCCGACCCGACCACTTATCTAAGGAATAGCATTTATAGATAACCTATTTTGATGCTATAAAACTCATCTTAAAGTGTGTATTTCAATCAGGCATATATCTAAAAGTGAGACTTTTTTGTAATTAGTTAGAAACTCTTCATACCCTCTTTAAATAATTTAATTGTATACCTAAAATTTGACAAACCTTTTTGCCTTTGCCTTCAGGCCTTATGGTAATGTTATTTTCTGATGGAAGTATGATTTAGAATATAATGGCCTCTCTTACTGCATGGTTACAGCAGCGACGTAAAGGTCAAAGGTCACATGACAGACACCTGCTGCGCTCCTTTTAATAATCAGTAACGGTGCCAACACACACACACACACTCTTAAACAGATGCCAGCATGCCAGTTATCATGGGTTGGTGATGTGGGCAGGCCTCAGCTATCTTTGGCATCTCCTCTGCTGTGAGGGTCTGCAGTGCCAGCCTGCCATGTTTCCTGACACATATTGACACCAACACCAGCTGTCCTCGGGCCTCTGTCATAGTTGTATATGTGACTTTTTTAAGAATGATGAGCATTACGGGGCAAGGCTTTGCATGAACTTAGACCACATGCTGACGTTGAATACTCAATGCATGGTGAGAAATTGTTAAAGTGGGCAATATTTTCTCCCAAATATGGGTCTTTGCTCTCTGATGCGGCTCTGTCTTTTCAGTATCAGCCTTTTCATTCACTTCTTTGCTGAAAAGTACTTCTCAAATGTTCATGATTCGTTGTCCTTATTTACTCTTGGATGAGCCCTGCTATTTTTAAACAAATGAGGTCCTTTGCTGCCATCTACTGGTGAAACTTAATACTATAAAGTGGTTCCATAAATAAAGAAAATGTTTCTTCTTTGGGAACTTTATTCTTCTGTAAATGTTGTAGCAATTATCTTTAATAAAACACTGAATAAATACATAAATTAATAAACCAAAAAAGTATGTATAAATAATGGGTATAATGTTAAAACTAAAAAAACAAAGTAATACAGATAGACATATTGATAATAATAAGTATAACAACAAAAATAATAATTATAATGCTATATATAGTAATAATAGTGATAATGTCTGAGGGAGAAGCACTTCTAAGAGATAAAAGAAAAGCATAGTTACCTGAAAAGGCATGTGATTTGGCATGCTACTCCACCAAAATTAGTTAAACTTTTTTATTACCCTCAGATTTTACTATTGCAAATTTCTAATCAAACATAGGCATTTACATTATGTGTGTGGTGTTGTTTATCTACAGCATGTTAATGAGGGCTGGACTGAGGGGCAATGACAGCATCAACAAAAGTGCACATCAATCAAGTAACAAATAGATATTAGAATTTTAGAGAAGAAAACTGGATACTTGAAAGTCCAGTTAAAACTATTGATCATTTAAGAATAACAGAAATCAATCATAAGAAAGCTTAACCAAATAATTTGATTGTATTCTGTGATGCCTTCTCTGTTGGATTTTGACAGTGCTCCAACAAGAACACATAATAGATCCAGTATGAAAACGTCATTGTTTTTAAAATGGTATCTAAGTCAAGGTGAAAATGGTTTCATATAAGAACATCTTTTAGTGGTGAGGAATGTGGAAAATATACCACAGAAATAAAGCATTTACCTGCCTGAAGTGAAGAACAATGACCTCAGCCTTTAAGACAACCAGTTTGTTCCTGAGTCAGAGTTGACATCCACATCAAAAAAAGACTATTAAAGCCAGGGATGTTGTCTTTTGACCCATGACCACCCAAGTATTTTCAGTTGATGCTTTCATCAGAGACATGTGTGATAGACATGAAGTCCTGCTGAGCATTCTTAAAATATTATGTTCACACACAAGCAGTGAACTTTGATGTTGACCTCTAAAATATGATCTTAATCTTTTTTATCTATAAGACTTCAAAACCCTTACAGCTTTAATGGGTGCTGTGTTCTGTGTTTAAATGCACCGGTTAAAAATAAGACCTTGACCTCCGACCCATGACCTAAAAAAATCAGTCTTGAACTTGAAAAGGCATTTATGCAAAATCTGAGGAAACTCCTAATGATGTCCTTGAGGAATAGTGTTCACTATCAAGGCAAATAACATGAGACCAAGGGTCCATCCCAATTCCATCCCTTAGCCCTTGTCTTACCCCTTATCCCTTGGTTTTGCGCATCAGGTCTTGTGCAGTGGTGTCCTAATTCTCTGTAGGGCTTAGAGAAAGGGCTACACAGCCCTTAAAACGAAGACAGTCCAGGACCTCACTTGTAAGGAACACCACGCCCGCTTACAAGAAGGCAGAGCAGAGACCTAAGGAAGCACTTGATTAGAAGAAATTATTAAATCATCAAGTGAACATTAATCATATTTTGAATTGTTGGTCATATTTTAAAATTTCACTTTATAACGAGCTAGCTTTTGCAGCTGTAGCTCCGGCTAATGTTGCATCTGCCTATGACAAAAGCCAGCGACAACATAACGGGAAACGATTGGTGTCTCGTTTCTTAGGAGCGTATTTTCACCTCTTCCCCTTGACCCTCCAAACAAAGGGCTAAGGGGAAGGGGTAAGACAAAGGGGAAGGACTTACACCTTGTGACCTTGACCTTTCTGACATCTGAGTCAACTGGTCCTTCAGACAGAGTGGACATTTTCTCAAATGCTGATACAGATTCAGGTTCTTTTCTGCTTGTAAATGATTCCCTGCTCCTCAGTGTTACGAGAGTCACTTCTTGTTTGTACCAGATGATGGCAGCGTTGGTGTAGAGACATAAGTGTGTCCAGGCGAGGCCTGAGGAGAGGTTTGGATGTTTAATGCATTGAAATGTGTGAAGTGATGTAACATTAGGGGTGATGTTATATTCTTCAGCTGAAATCAAATATTTGTAATAACTTTTACAGAAAGGCTGAATAAAATAAGTCTTTGTTGTCTTATAGACCTCTTTTCTATTTACAGACATGCTCAGAGAAATGTTGTGATCTAAAGTGTCAAAAGTGTGCAATAAGATCTTGTGTCATTGTTCCCTCTGTCAGTTTGTATGAGTTTTGCTAATTTGTTCATTTAGTTATTGTCTGAATAGTCTGCACTTTGGTTTTTTTTCTGTATTTAACCATTTTGTAAGCACAGGTGTAAACTGTGCAGTGTCTGAGTGCACCAAAAGAACCAGGAGTGATTTTAGTCATTTGGAGTCCCCACTGCCCATTTAGTGAAGCGCCCTTATAAAAGACTCTGAGATTCTTTGGGGGCTCTTAAGGTAACTAACTAGTTGTGCAAATGACATAAAAAAAATGACAGGTGTTGTCTTATTTGAAGAAATATGTTGGCAATATTTGGCAAGGGCCAGTTTCACCCATATGTCTTAATGTAGGTGACTTGTGATATTGAGATGTTGAAAGGAGTTTCTGTGCAAATTTCAGAACTAATTTTATTAATAAAGCTATTTATATAAATGAATTTGATGAGTACTAATATTGCTGATATAAAAAGACAGCATTTGCAAAAGTAAGTGGAATTAGAGAGCCGCCTTGTTCTTGACCAGTTCACCAGCTTTTCCAAATGTTGCCAGCCTACAGTGTTAATGCAAAATTAAATAATATGTCAGCGTCTGCCTGCAATGTTTTAAACTATCCCATGAGAGTATTTGACCATTTACTTCGTGTCTTTGGTGACTACTAAGCAAAGATTTGATGTAAGTTGAATAAAAAAAAAAAAATGAAAGTTTGTCTATATACAGGATTAGATGCAGGTCATTCCCCTCCCCTTTGGAAACACTCTGATCTATCGCTGTTTGGACAAGTGGATGGGAATGGTGATCTCGCTCCTTGCCAGTTTTACCCGCTTTTGGAAGTGTGCAGCAATATTTTTAACTTAAAATATAACAACTCATAGTTAGGGGAGAAAAAAATGAAAAAGGTCTTTTGTTGCCTTTTGCTAATTTCACCTTCTTGTCAAAACCTTTTTACTTTTCTTTTTTTTTTGGGGTATTTCAGGAAGTCTGTAATTCATTTGAAATGCAAGTCTTAGTCACTGTTTCTACTCTGTTAGCCTCTCCTAAATGTACGTATGCCTCAGCCCAAGCCTTCATGAAAATATCAAAAGCCTCAAAGGATTTACCCTGTTTTACTTTTCATAAGCAAAGACCTTTAATCTATTTTAAGGTTTGTGCTTTTGTTTTCCATCATTGTATTCTCTGTGACTCCACTAAGTTTTTTCCTGTAGGATTAATGTCTCTAAAGGAGCTCAAAATCAGGAAGACAGCTACAGCTACAACACTACAGAATTTTATCAGTTTATTTAGTAGTCGTGAGAAAACTGTGATGCTGGTTTTGTTTACAAGGTCATAAAAATGATTAAGTCCTCTTCCTGTTTTTGTTCGTTTTTGGACTTTAAAAACATGCAATCAAGTATTTTATATTTTTTTCAATTTGTGATACCAGTTATGCTCTTTGTTTTCTATTTATTGTAAATGTCATGGCCCACCTGCAGTACTCCAGAAGCCCACCAGAGGGCTACGGTGCATACTTTGGAGAGTACTGCCTTAATTTTAAAGCTCACCTCTACCTGCTTTATTTTGATGCTCCTTGACGTATGAGACCCCATGTGACTGCCTTATAAGTGAATATTAAGACCATCTATAGCCAGAATCTCAGTTTAAAAGAAAAAAACAGAGAGGATGATTTAAAATAAATTTGAGTGTGTGACCATGTGTGTAGATAAATATGATGGGATCAGCTGGAACATGATGTGATTTCTTTCCTCCCTTCAGTGTGGACTTTATTCACATCACAGTTTGGGCAGCGAGCCAACATAACAATTAGCCAGTATGGGAATCCCAGCCCTGCTCTCATGCAGACCCCTCCCTCCCTTCTTTATATCTCTCCTCCTCCTCCTCCTCCTTGCTCGCTCTCTGCAGCTGGCCCCAGGAGAGAGACGGCGAAGTTTATTTTCTCCACGGTGGTCCCTTTGAGGTGGCGGCGAGGCCCCTGCCACGCCGCTGCTGATGTATTAGGTGAGGGTCCTTGAAGAGATGTTGGTGAGACTCTTTTATTACCAAAGTGCTTAATCTTATTGTTCTTGTTGAAGGAGAGTCAATGCTGTCCTGTTACACTGGTTAGAATGAGCAAATTAGATTATAGTCAGACGTATCCATCCTCCTGCTCTCTGAATCCAGGTGCTAATGACTAAGACAGTAAAACATGCACATAAGTCTCATTTACTGCCCAAACAACGGGGAGACAACTTTGAGAAATACATCCGTGGGTGAAGACCATGTGTTGGTTTAATTCTGAGTTAACTAATGAGCAGACTTTTAGTCAGCATTACAGTGCAGTCCCTATTTCAAAAATTCAAGAGTAAAATGATGGTTAATATTAAAAGAGAAACAAATATAAAAAGAAAAACTTTAACTGTTTTACTATCCATACATTTCATATATCAGGTGTTTTGTAGTCCATACAAAATAAAGTTTATTGTAAGTCCATTCATGAATATGATTATCATTCATCCCTTCATTCAGAAGGTTAAGTCACAACTCATTATTTTCTCTCCCTCTCAAATAGAATCAGCTGGTTTGGGATGTAAACATATTATGTACGATAAAAGTCAAAAACCCCTGTCCAACACAAGTACTCACAATGGCTGGGGCAAAAATGTGCTCCTGTTTGACTTGATATGAAAACTGGAGAAGGGAAACTGGCGGCCTAGAGCTCATAATCAGACTACACTCCTCGATCCTCGTGTCCTGTGAGCCAATATCAAATAATTTAACAATCCTGAGAACATAGGACAAAATCTGCCAACAAGGTTTAAATTCAAATCTCACAATGATGTAATGTATTAAAAGAGGACAAAGTTGAATATTGACACAATAATAATACTTTATTTGTTTGTTCTTTTAAAGTAACAATTGGGTGTAACTGGTTGTGGAGTATGCAAACAGGAGTTGTACAGAAAATTTAAAGCTAAATTTAATAGTTTTTTCCCAAAGCCCTATTTTAGGACCTGATACATTTTCAGTTTTGAACACTTTACATTAACAACAAGTCAATAAGAGCTGATTGTAAGTCAGTGTCCAACAGTCCTGATGTATAATAACTGCTTATCATTGTGATTTAAGTCAGAGAAAAAACAAAGCAAGACAAAAAAGTTGAGAAGTATAACTTTGAAAAGCTGTATCCAATGAACAACTAAAAACTAACAGACACATTTAAGAGTTAATGAGAATTTAAAATACTGAAAATTTCTATTTGCACCCAAAAACTTTTAGCACCATGGAGATCAACTCAAATATAGAGAAACGTGATTGATTCCACAGCAAGCTTGCTCTCATGTTTGATTGTTCTGTCACTTGTCTTGTTGTGCATAATTTCACTCCTGCTTTGTTCTTTCAGACTTAAAGCTTAAATAGTTTATTCTGACAGAAGCCCATCTACAGAACAGGTACTGTAAATTAGCAATGTCTACAAACAGTATCATAAATGCATTGGATGACTTTTGTTTGTTTGTTTCCATATACTGTATCTGTTCATAACAAATTAACTAAAAAATACATTCTGAAAAATTAGATGACAATTTAAAAAAAAGGAAAACAAATTAATTTCCTTGCAAGAACATCATAAACTTTTCTTTAACTGATTTAAAACTTTTGAAACCATTGAATGCCCTGCAGATCTACAATGGCTGGAAGATAAAGGTCATGTGCTTCATAGCAAGAATAGATCAATCAGGTATGTTATGTTTAGATCAATAAATTTAGGAGTTGTTGAGCTAGAAAATAATTACATAGTCATTTTTGAGGGGAACTATCTCTGTCTGTTTTTACTTTATCTCTGTTACAAACAGATACAGATTAAAATACAAAAACTGTAAAAAATGATATCTGACTTTTAAAACTGTTCCCTAACAAATGAAGACCACGTGCAGCCCTTCATGAAATTACCTAACGAATGAAATTCAATCAGGGCAACCAATGCATTGCCATGCACAAACAAAAGCAATTAATCATGTTCAATGTAGAATTAAAATATAGTTATTTGTGATGACAAAAAATGTAGATTTGGGTTCTCTTCAAGGATCCAAGGATGGAAGTACAGTTGAAAAAAAAAATCAAGAAATCAGAGGAATTTGATGTGGTTGAAAACCTTTCATTTAAGCAGGGATAGATCATGTAAACATGTTTTGATTCATCAGTCCTATGTCCTGATTAAGAGAGATGAGTCAAAACACATTGACACGACCTATTTTTTGCTTAAAGTGATAGTCCAACATTTTTTTAGTTTTCATATCTTTCCTCACTCCTAAGTCCACACCAAACAGGTACACCATTATTTCAGCTCTGTGCATTAATACGTAAGAGCAGGACAAAGGTCACCCGCTGCTAACTAGCTTAGCTCAAGTTTAATAAAAGATGTGTAACCACTTTGGAGTGCCTCAGATTTCTTAGGCATATTTTTAAGTTACCCCTGGTTCTGTGTCAAGATCATTAAAATCTGCATTTTTACTTGTTATTGAGTTCAAATGTATTAATATTGGTTAATTCAGTTTTTAGGAAATCTTTGTATTTGCTAATTTCTTCTATTTAATTTCTTTATTTAGCATTAATGATGTCCAACGATTTGTATAAAGAAAAAATGTGTTCAACTGCATAGAAGAAATATTACAGCATATGTGACCCTCTTGTCCATCCGTCGTCGACAGGAACATAACCTACATAAAGAGATGTCCTGTAGGAGAAAAGGTGATTTACCATGTGAACTGTTATAGCAGCATCCCTCTGTGCTTTCAGCCAAATAAACCACCATGAGAGGGAGAGAGAGGGAGGGGAGGGGGCGGTGTGTCAGAGCATAAATAACTGTCCTCACAATGTAAACACTGCGGTCGTAACCCCGGAGAATTAAAACAGCGGTTCTGGGCGGGATTAATGCTCAGCTCAGCGACTTTCTACAACTTCTCAAAAAGACTCTGAAATGATCTCTGACCCCTGGTAACCTGTCCTGCTGCTCGCGTTTGATTGGCAAAGTCCTTAATCCCCCAACCAATCAGTGCACCGCTAAATACGTAACGTTTATGACGTCAATTAGCCAAAATCTTATCAGGCTAACAAAAACATTTTTACTCTGAGTGAAAGTGTAATTGAAATAATAAAGATTTAAATATCACTAATATGAAGAACAGAGAGTTTAAAATGTGTATGCTTGTTTAACTGACTCTGATAGCAAACTAAAACAAATCCAATTAACTTCAAGTGTATTAAACATTACATTTTGAAGGGCTTTTTTCAGTTTGCTAGTACACAGTAAAAAGGTTAATTAGGCCTATTACTTAAAAATACTAAAATATTCTTATAGGTGAGTTGTTGAACTCTACAATTCATTCATTGAATAGATCAAATAAAAACGTAAATCAAATGGAACTTTGTAATTAACTTACAGCAAATTTAAAGTTTGCAGTTTCACATGGTCCTTTCCACCTGCCCTTCTTGTAAGCTATAAATAATTTTAGCTACTTAGTGGGCTCCTAATTTTTCAAAAACAATATTTATTCCAAAGATTTTAATATCTACCTTGAGGTGTTTTGAAAAAATTTAGAAAATAGATAAATAAAATGCTAAGTCCAATTAACACCATAACTCAAGAAGAAAATGACAAGCAATTAATGTGGAACAAAAATATTTGATCATGAATCAAACTCAGCTCCACAAGCATTATCATTATTATTTGCTTTACTGGCATATCTGCAAAGCCAACATAATATAATTAACATTGAATTGTGGGTTGTACTTCAACACATTTGTGTGTCAAACACATTTCACTGCCACTCTTGCCCATCTCAATATCACTTGATTATCATTAAATGATATCAGACATCAACCTGCTGCTGTCATTTCAGTAAGTGTAAGCCTACAATGATGGATGAAATCAACAGGAAGATAAACCAAAACGGACTTGTTTAGACTTGAAGTGCTTAGAGTCTCAAATAATGTTTAAAGGGAAATGTTTGTTTATGTAATGACAACCTCGTCCACTCTTATCTTTTAGAAAAAACAGAGACGCTTTATCTGCTCAGATGCTTTGTTGGCATTCAGGTTTTTCAGAGGGAGTTAAGTGATAACAAGGGGTGAACAGGTCAAAGCATGGCCCACACACAGAAATTAAACTAAATTTTAGGTAGATGTGTGAACAAAAATCAATACACAAGGGGTAAAAGTGATACAAATATATTTCATATACACACATACTATGTACAACAGTAAACATCCTTCATTATGCAACCACAAAAACAGGTCTGCATGGGTAAAAGTACTGAAAAATCATCTACAAAAAAGGCCTATAAAATGGAATCATAAAAGCACCTTATTTATCTTTGAACCAGCAAAGACGGCATTTGGTGTGAGAAAGCATTAAATAAAATGGTCTTTACAGGAACAAGGAGGAGAGAGGACACTCTCCGCTATTCCCACTCAGTCTGCAGAGATGAGTTGAGCATTTCAGTCTTTTTTGTTTTCTCTTATTTTGAAAATTATAGGCCCATTGACATTGAACAAAGGGCGTCTGGATGGTTTTGTCAGGATGCTGTTGTTCCACATAACCGTGTTGTATTCAGCATCTCCTTCAGATCAGTGTCAGGCTTACCAGCAACCATGAATGGCCATGTCTGCACAAAAACAGAAATTAACATAAGTTAAAACCCCCACAAAATATTAATCGATCAAGCAAAAACAAAAGAAAAAAACAACAAAAACTCAAAGTCAAACAAAGTACAAGCCAAATTCATAGATCTTTGTTTGAATAAATAATTTTCTGCTAGTTGAAACAGGCTTTCTGCACCATCAGTAATTAATGCATTTAAAGTTTTAATAGTTTAAAAATAGTTTTGATAGTTTTAAAATACATCAATTTAATATATCTTCCCTTCAATAGCAAAAATACTGGACTTCGTTTTTATACTCTAACGTTTAATTTTATAAATATTTTGCTGTTAAAATTTGTTTGAATAATTTAAAATTACACTACAATGCAGCAAAAAAATGCAAAAGGCGTATTTCATCTTTTGTGAAACATTTAGTCAACTGTTAGCCTTTGATAGGCCATTTTAATAACAATTGCTGCATTATTATTATTATTATTTGAACAACTACCAAAATAAAAAAGGTTTTGTTATTTTATAAATTGAGGAATTTATTTTCTACATCTTTCTCTTTGATTACTTATTTTTGGTAGCCCCTCTCTAGCACATGCATCACCATCACACCATTATTAGTGTCACCTTGAAGCTCCAATTGAACTAAAGGCCCACAAAGTTAATAGACAACGTTTAAGGTGGTCTACCTAGGCCTATGGGCTGCCTAAATAAATATGCTGTAGTGTTAACTGTCTTTGCTCACACATTTCCCCTCACTGAATGAACGTTTCCACCCTGTCCCAGCATCTCACCAGGTTGACCGGGTGGATAAATCCGTTCTCGTACTTGTCGTTGGCCAGTATCTGCCGGAGGTGGGCGATGTAGCTGGACGCCAGGCGCAGGGTGTCCAGCTTGGACAGCTTGGTGTCCGGGGGCACCCAGGGCAGTGACGTCTTCAGCCGCGAGAACGCTTTTGACAGCACGCGCATCCTGGCCCTCTCCCGTGCGTTCGCCGCGTTCCTTTGCACGTGCTTGCCCTCCTGCGGCGCCACACCTTTGGGCGCAGTTTTCCGGGACGCCGTCTTCCTCCTCTTGCCCGGCGCTTCGCTGGCGCAGCTGCCCTCACAGTTGGAGCTCTCCTCTGTGCTCTCGTTGGAGTCTTTCCCGGAGGAGCCGAACTTCAGGATGCCGTCCAGCAGCTCGTCGTCGACATCGCTGAGAGAGCCGGTGGACATGGTGGACGGTCTCCGAGGGGACGGAGCTCAAAACATGAGAGCAGGGAGGTAAAGCTGGGCAGGTAGGGATGGTGATGAGTTCATGTGCTGCTGACAGTCCTGAAACAGACAGAGAGGAGCAGAGTTTTATCTCCATGGACATAGAGAGAGGAGAGAGAGGGCGTTACCACCCGCTGGGAGGAGACACTGGCGCTGCTCTAAACTGTCGCTGGATGGATTAATTTACCAGTAGAATATAGATAGGCCTACAATATTTAAATCAGATTAAGACTACTAGGTAGGCTAAATTGTCAGTAGAAGTGCTGTTAGAGCAGGGGTACCCAAGCTTTGTTTTCTGGTGACCCTCCTTTTAGGAAGCAAAAGCCATGATGAGCCCATTCAAAATAGACCTGATACAGCAAAGAGCAGATCTAGTAATTATAAGAAATGCTGCTGATCTTTTAATCCTGTTTCTGGTTTAAATATTTGACTAATGCCTAACAAATTCATTTTCTGGGTACATAATTAAAACAGCATAGGCTATTAGAAATCTTTTTAATAATGAGAAGAAAATGAATGTAACAGCTCCTCTTATTTTATTTCGCAACATCATGAAAACACATTGCTGACATGACCTGAATCTTATAACTTAACATTGTCAGAACAAATTTCATTTTGTCTGCAGATTTTATAAATCAGATTTCTTCCCTTCACTATTTGTGGTGATGGTGGTGGTGGGGGTATTTTCATAGAATTCACAACTACACTGTAGCTGATGTTGGTAAACTTAGCATCATTTTACTGTAATATCTACAGCTACCTACTGTACACAGCTATGCAGTAAATTACTGTAAATGGCAAAATATTGTAGAAAAACTTCAGATTTCCGAGAAATGTACAGCATTTACCATAAAATCAACAGTACAGTAAAATTTCCATAGGGTAAATACTGAAAATTATGGAGCCCCTAAGGTGCCGTGGAGAAAAAATAAATAAATCGTGCACACGAGATACTACAATGTGAGCATGATATATGAAAATGTGCGCTGGAAATACTTATTCATGCACATGTATGGGATAAAATGTGCGCTCGAAATAAAGTTATTTACCATGTTTTGACTTGTCCTTGTCCTTGTCCACTACGACTTGCCGTAGTGACGTCAGATGTTTACAAACACACACAATGGAGAAGAAGTGAGCTAGTTAACTTTTACTTCCACCTGGGGATGTCATAATGAATTTTTTGCTGCACTTGCCATGAGAGATGGAATAATAAATAAAGTAGGGGAACTTTGCTGTACATACTAAAAGACAACAGGCTCAGCCGGCCTGTTGCCGCTTGCCTATATAATTGAATTTAGAGCATGTTTTATCTTAAACGTGCACACGTTCTAGTATCTCGTGCGCATGGTTACCTTAGGCACCTTAGGGGCTCTGTAGAAAATGGAAATTGATTGGGAGAAAAATCCACTTTTCCAATAGCAGGTAAGAATTTTTCAGTAATGTTTCACATATTTGGGTGAAACCATTGTTTGAGTAAATGAATTTTATTGAATTAAAATGATGTCTGTGATTTTGATGCAGTTTTTGATAATACAGTAATGATGCTGTAAATAAAATACAGTAATGATTACTTGAATGAAAATACAGGTCCAAAACAGTTATAGAAAATTTAATAATATTCCTGTTAATTTAAATAGAGTTATGCTACTGTAAAGATATTTACAGAAATTTACTGTCATCTTGTTGCCAGTAAGTTACTGTTAAATTTACAACAACCCTTTTACAGTGTACTTATTAACCTCTGTGTATATTCAGTCAGTATCAAATGCCATATAACAAAAGTGAATCAGTTCAGGATAACGTTAACCTCAAACTATATCCAGCCTTTCATGGGGTTTATCTTGTTTAAATATGCCAGTTTTTAGGTTTGTTATTTATGAGTTTTTTTTCTAATAACATTTAGTGTGATATGTGAGGCTGCTACATTTTCAGTATTGTTTCCTAGTCAGCTGGAGGAGAGAGCAAAGCAGCATCCAAATCCCACCTCACACTTGTACGTGGTTGTGACAGGGATGAGACGGAATAACTGACTCACTCAGGACAGGATGTTTAATCCAGGATCTGATCAAAAAGCTCCAGTATCCCTTACATTTGAAGAAAGTTGTACAAGACATCTTAAGTAACCACTTTGTTATTCTTGGTTTGTTCCTGCTGTTGGCACTAACCTTATGACAACTGCCACCCAAGCAGGTAGCTTTTGATTTTACGGCGGTTGGCATCCATCACTCTGGTGCATTACTGTCTCATTCTCACAAGGCTAGTGACAGAGTTCAGTTTGGAGAGGTAGAGGAATATTTTTTTTATTATTATTATGTTATAAAATGGGAGATTTACAGGATGATACTAATATAGGAGGATGGTGGGAAAGAGGGGTAAAATACCGTTGTTTCCCAGCCAAACAGAAGACTTGACAGCTATGCTTTAATATGTTTATAATGAAATGAAATTTTGTCAAAATAAATCCAGGGGACATTACTTTATGCTTTTAACCATCTCTAAGGACTTCGGGCTCTCCAAATGATGACTTTATCTAAATGCCAACAGTCTATTTCTTTTGCCTCTATACTGTTCTGCCTTCTTTGTCTACCATCTCTGCCCTGCTCAATGAATGTCACCAATGCTGACCTCAACTGCACTGCCTCAACAGCAGCATCATGTGGACTTAAAATGTAATTTATTGTATTTCTGTAGAACTACAAGCTTTATTAAATGTTGGGAATTAAAACAATAATATACAGTAGATATACTATCGCCACATCAGATATCTATGGTGCCCTATGCTATACCAATTTTTCCCTCAAAATACTGAATGTGATTTAAAATATTTGTATGACGAGAGTTGTAAAACATTTAGTCTCTCTTATTTCAACCACAGGACAGCCTAACTTTTGGCACATCATACCATCTAACAGGATAAAGTGCAAGGACAGGGGGTGTCATGTCTCGGATTGCGAGCTGGCGCCTTGGTCCCCTCTGATGTAATGGATACCCTGCACCCACAATCCCCTGTTTGGCCTTCCACATCATTCCACACTGATGCTCAATGCAGCCGGCCACTAAGGGCGAGCCTAAAAGTTCTTTGGAGCTCAACAAGGCTGCTTTTAGAGGAAACATAATGCATCAGGAAAACGCAGATTAAAGCGATGGGTATCTTTAATGTTTCCTTAATTTAGCTTATTTTTCTTATCAGAGAGTCTGGGCTTTGAGCTTAAGTGAAAGTAACAGTGCTTCAAACAACAATTTTATATAAGGCTCCACACACAGTTTTCAGACTTTGCAAAAATGCCAATTCAGGCTCAAGGATTGACATATTCAACGTGTTTGACAGCACACTTCAAAGGTCAAGGTCTTAGAGCTTTTGTGGTCATCTGTTTCCCGTGAACACAAGAACACTTGAAGAGCTTCGTTGTCAAACTGCCTGGTCATCCTCTGACTCAAGGATGACCAGGTTGGGTTTTTGATGTCATGCATCAAAGTGCAAGGACTCAAATGTGTGTTCTCAGTCGGAAATCTGAGAGAAATTTAGAAGAATATACAAAAAACTTTTCACACATTTTTAATTTGACACAGGGACGACCAGGGCTGTTTTTTTGTAACAGGAAAAACATCGCTGAGGTTTATGCTCATCACCTGTAATTGATCAAGATATCTGAGGAATATTTAATTTTTTTCCCCTAATATTTGCACACATGCACTCTCTGACTCAAGGATGAACACTGAATTTTTAGGTCATAAATCAAAGTTAATTCAGCCCAATTTTCATCTTTTGCTTGCACATTTAATTGCTTAAAGACACTCATTACTGTTCCTTAAACTTCTCACAAACCTTCTGCACAACTTAAGGATGAAAGTATTGCTTTTTGAACTTTAAAGGTTGAGGTCTATGGGCCTCATGGTTATATCTTGCTTATAAGAATCCTTGTAACCATATACATAACATACTGTTGCAGGGCTGGGTCCTTTTTATTTAACCTCTATCTTGATGCAGTTTTTATGGTTTTAAACATTTTTTTTTCTAAATACTCATCTTGGTTTACTTGAACTTTTTCAAAGATACATCACATTTGGCTTCACCTTGAGGCCCTGCAGTGCACCAGGCCTTTTAGCAATGTCCGACCTTTGCCTAATGATGAAACTACCTATGCATGTGATGCCCGTGTGTGTGTGTGTGTGTGTGTGTGTGTGTGTGCACGTAGGAAAGTGTTCAGACTCAACGCCTCTGCCTGCACAGCTGAGGCGTGTGAGGATAAGAGGTGTGTCCCCTGAGAGCTGACCTGTAACCTCTTTGCTTCCGGTGCCAGTGTCTCTAAACAAACACCAGCACCGTGTTTAATCCGCTAAAACTGACACTATACTGAAGGGACGGCAAAGTTTGGTAACAGACCATTTTGATGTCTGTTAGAAGCCCTGTATTTCTAAAAGCAAATGCATCTGAAAAGCTTAAATTAATAAGCGCAACATAAAAATTAAGGAGAGTAAAGATACTTTTTAATGAAATTAAATAATTAAAAAGTTAATTAAATTATGATCAACCTACATTTATGTATTGATCAGGTCCGTTCAGTTGTGCTTTTAAAAATGTATTTTAAAAAAAATACAACAAAAGCATCTCAAATTTAGGTTTCTTCTCCACCTCCAAAATCATCTATCAGTGATTCTTGACGTGTTTCTATTTTTGTATTTTTAAATAAATTTGTTTATGCATTGTACTTGCAATTCAGGTTAAATCCTGTTTAGCATGTTCTGTCATGCTTTACTCAGGTTTTTAGATATTTGAAATTGAGCTATGTATAGCATTAGCCCAAGTCCCACTGCATCTGTGCCAATGTTCCACAGTCACTGCACATTGAGAAATTTGTACTAATACTGCCATGGCGTTGAGCTAGCATACTCATTTTCTGGATGCACATGTTGTCATTGTTGAAGAATCGATGCTCTAAATAAGCGATGGTGGTTGGACATGGTATCACAACCAAGATGGCGGATGAGCTGCCTGTGGTGCTTTATACTGTGGTGCAGATTCTGCAGACTCAGTGACACGTCTTGTTTGTACTTGCATCTCTGCCAGAACAAACAAGACGTGGTCACTTGCTCTGTCACTTATTACCCAGTTGTTGTTCACATAACTAACACGTCATGCACTATGTCTTAGGTTAGGCTATACATTACTGTAGATGCGGCCAAGAGCTACAAATAATTTACTGAATTTTCGTTGAAACAAACTAGACACACAACTTAAAGTGATTGTATACAGTACTGAGCACATTTTACAAAACTCAGTTTTTCTGCTTGCAAGCCCGTGGGCTTTGGTACTTCTCTAGCATGTTGAATAGTCCGTGTGTACTTCCACATGGAACGAAGTGGTAACAGACAAAAGGTCTTTCTTCCAGAAAAGTAGAGCATTGCAAATGTATTCAGTACATTATACAATCACCCAAACGCTGTTTCTTTTTGTTTATAACTGAAGTTCAGTAATCATCATGAACTCTTGGCCCCATCTGCCACAGTGTATAGTTTATCTTCCATGCTGATTCTCCCCTTACTGGGTTGGAACTGATCCAAATTTATCTGCTCGATGTATTTAGAATTAAATGTAACCTCATACAACCCTACATAAAAAAAACTCAAATTATTACCTTATCAAGTTGACAGTTGGAAATGGGCTCGAACCCTCAACACTGTAAATGACACACTAGCAGTTCTTCAAATTGAGCCCTTTAAGTAGCCGCCTTGCAAACCACCCATCCTTGTGACATGGAAAGCACTCTCATTTTTGATCTAGACTTTTATCTTGATCTAGAAAGAAGATCAACAGGAAGAGATGCCGAAACTACTGCATGGGAGACATATGCCTCTGCAAGGTAATCACTGCTGGAGAACATAAGTACAGTGTTGGGTTTTTTGGTAATGTGTTTTATTGCAAAATATTGACTGGACATATGACCCAATGTCATAGACTTCCAAAATCTGATCACTTCATTCTTAAGTCAGAGTAGAAAGTTGAAAAAGGTTTAATAAAAGTCCTTCAAAGTGCCCTTGTTATTTTTCAACCATTTGCAGGGTTGAACATAAGACAGAGTTATATGGACCTATTACTTTAAATATATTTTTTGTCCACGGTAAAATATTAAGGAAGATGCCTTGATACATTTTTGACCATTGCGCCCTAGTTAAGCATGAACATGACACTCCTTGACCTTGTCCTTTGACCCGTGGCCATCAAAATGTAATCATTTCATCTTTGGTTAGAGTGGACATTGGTCCAAAGTTTGAAAATAATAGCTAAAAGCATTCTTTAAATAAAGCATCCGATTGTGAGGAATGAGCATGGGGAAGGACATCCATGACTTATGACCTCAGAAAACTTACTAGGGCCACTTTCGAATTCACCTACAACTTACTGCGTATGAAAGTAGTATGTAGTATACTGCCTACTACACTTGAATGCAGTATGTAGTATGACTGTTCTGTTAGGCTTATTTTGTAGTATGCTACGCTGGTTTCCAGTTTGAGCAAAGCGGAAGTAGACTACAGCTGATTTATTTTCCAAACTTTATTTAAAATGTTCAAAACAAACAAACCATGAGTACATATTGACATTTCAAGTATTAATCTGCAAAGATATTGCCAGAAGCTGCATGTCCTATGAAACAGTCAGTGGTGGAGAATACATATTATTTCAGAGAGGAATTATTTTGTATATTTCTGGGTGACGGCGTATTGGGGCCACTTAAAAGAAAAAAAAAAAACAACATCAAGATTATACATCACACACACAATACAGCACTGAGATTAAGGAGGCGCAGGAAAATTTAAGGTTGTGGAGATACAGAGGAAAAATACCAAATATAATGGTAAAATCTTATACTTGTCAGTGGTTTACATTAATAATGCCACAGGTATAGGACGTACTCAACACCACCATCCGACTGTTACGAACCGTTGACGGAAAATCAACAACAACAGACCTTTTTACAACTTATTACACACTATTACGTGTTGAAAAGGTAAAGATAACAAGTAGTGGCTCTTATATTTGTTTTCGTCTGCTGCTCCGGTTGTTGCAGCTTTGCTCTCAGTCGTTTTCAATTCAGGCGCTTTGCATTGCGGATAGCAGTAGGCAAAGCAGACTGGTCTGATTGCATACTGTGTATTTTCTCCCAAATCAGTATGTCATCCGGGTATTTTTTGCATACTGCAACTTTGCTTTTGTTCGCATATTGTATACTACATGCTACATTTTGGGTGAATCAGTACGCACTGCTAGTATAGTAGGCGAATTTGAAAACAGCCTTGTTCATCCATAAGTTGGGTTGTCTGTGCAAACTCTGATTAATATCCCTCTAAGTTTTCCTGAAATATGAAAGCCACTTTTAAGTGATGTTCATATTGAGAAATTACGTAAGCTATGACAACAAAAACCTATTTTGTTCATTATGAGCCAGTGTGGACATTTGTGTAAAGTTGGAGGTAAAGTGCTGAGATATGTTGTTTTTAAGCAAGTGTTGACCCATGACTAAGAAATCCTTTCTGTGTGGACGTATATGCAAGAATGACAGAAAGTCCTCAAAAGTGATCCAGTCATTATGTTAACAATCAAATGATGAATATGGGGTTCATAATCATAACTGTAAACTTTTGGCTTTTGACCTATACCATCAAATCAGTTCATTCTTAAGTCGTTTTGAGCCTTCCTTTTTCAAGTTTAATGCATGCACTTCAAGACTAGGAGATGTTGAAGTCGCATCAGTTGTATGAAAATGGATGTACAGATGGCAAGTTGTGCAAATGACCAAAAGGAAACATAACTCCTCTGGCTTCTACTGTTCCAGGCGCAGAGGCATAAGAAGGAGTAGATAGGTGAGGGAATGAAGGGATAAGAAAGACAGGATGAGGGAGGATTAATCTCCTGGGTGGGCTGGAAATCAAAGCTCTTTGTGGAAAAGTAATAATAGAGTCTGTTAGATTAATGATCACCTCTGAGATGCACTGAGAGAGTCAGAAACTAAAATAGCTCATGAAACAAGGTTCAGTTCTCCTCTCTCCCTGTGCATCGATAAAACTCGAAGTCTGATGTAATACTATCATAATATCATTTGGACTTGGATGGATTTGATTCCCACATGGCTTGCGGCAGAAAAAATCCCTCACTGATAACAAAGCTGCATATCTCTAAGTCCCTTCCTATCTTTACTGTAATCGGTAGAACAATTCATGGGTGTATGTTTGAGAAAAACTTTCAAGAGAGCGTTTTTCCCTCCGGTCACCGACACAGTGACATGAGACAACAGGTGGAGTGGGGGCGAAGTGAGAAAGATGGAGAGAGAAGAAGACAAAGGGTGGGCGGTGGGGAGAGGGGTGTGGGACTCCGGCAGTTATGGAGGGACAAGCTGCTAATTAGCCGGTTTGGAGTCAAAGGTTAGGCTGGATGTGTGATGTCACCACGAGGGGACAAAATCCAGATGTTGCTCTCAGGGCCACCGAGGGGGACACCTGATGCCCTGGGTCATTATCATCTCTTTCTATGTTCCACACATATATATGAAGACATTTTTGAAAGTTTTTAACAAGCATGTATGTTGAGGAAAACAAATATGTGTACATCTGACAGGAGGAACACTGGTGAGAAATATCCTGTTGAAAAAATGACTTAGACAATAAGGATTGTTTTGGGGGATTTGGTTCAGAGCATGGACACATTAAACAGTTATTTCTTTTATTGAAAATGTTACATCTTACTGAATTTTACACACTAAAACAGAGCTTTAAAACTTGTCCTAAGAAAAAAAAGACAGACAATGTGTTGCTGGTCTGTTTATCGTGGGAAAAATAAAAGGAGAGAGAGATAAAATAGCTGTGAAAACTGACTAAAGACTAACAAACTGTGCAACAGCCTTTCCCAAACAGTGGCACAGAAACCCAGTTTAACCTGCATTTCATCCACCAAAACCCTCAAACAGCATGTGACTCAAAGTATTACCCTCCTTATTTTGTTTAGGTCATAAACAGTCTTATAAACAAGCAGCAACCCTGGGGGCTAAAAATGAAGTCCATCATGGAAGTGCCAAAACCAAAGTTCATCGATTGTCCACTTGAGGCTGGCTGTAGGAAACCTAGCAGTTATGTAATTCTGTGGAAGTATAGACCACTTTTCCAAACATTTTCACCTCCCAGTGCAACAAACAACCTTTTGTTGAAATATGTTAAAAATCCAATGATACAAGGAGTAAATGTTTTAATATTAAACTTCATTTTAATTTTTTTTCATAATTTCCAGGTCTGATCATTAGTGACATGATTGACATAGATACAAGCCAACATAGACACAGATGCCCTGCAAAAATCCTGTATTGCTTTTATATTTGAATTTAATTTACACATGCTTTGAAATTCATTCATACAAGCATAAAAGGTCACATATGATGCAAAATGCTGTGTTTTTAATGGTTTTACAAAAATATACATCCATGGCCTGTTTACCTTCCTGAAAATCTGAGCTTAAGTGATCTATTAAAAAAAACAGAACAAAAAAAACCTTGTGAAGTCATTAAAGAAAATGACATCTGAGAAAGAACTGTTGGGCCCACTGGTGCCTCAAGTGGAAGGTACTGGGTAATGTCTGTGCAGTCACAGTAAACAGTAGAGGACAGAGCTTAGACGCTAAAGCCCCAGTCACACATTCCCTTTCTCATGGTGATTGTGCACGATTGTCATAATCCTGATAAAACGTGCTTTGGTCGTGGTGCATGCGCTACTTGGTCTGGATCAGCGTTGTATAGTCGTGGATGAACGGCAGGGAACGTGGAAGAGTCCCTACAGTTTTGAACTGAACAAAACTGTCGTGGAGTATCGCCATTCTTAGTACAGCGGGGTGGAAGCCTAATGCAGTCCTAATGGGAACGGTATTAGCGTGGCATGTACGGAGCTCAGTCGGGCTGATCGTGGCTCAATCCTGAAAGGACGACTGACAAGAATGTATCCGTTTGTGCCCCGACCGTGTCCCGTTCAAGACGGCGCAAGCGACGGGGCTCAGTCGGGGCTGACGTTGTGTCAGCGGGATGAAAATTAAAGGAGTCTTCGTCATATCACTGTAATAACCTAGCTGGAGCGGGACAAACGCCCCCTGAAGCGCTGTAGAAGTGCTACTGATGGTGTGTCCAGGGGTGAGACAGTCATTTCATCCAGTATCATAGCGATCACACCAGCCTCCTCAATCGTGTACAGTCGAAACGGGAATGTGTGACTTAGGCATAAGACAATCCAACTCTTGAGGGGGGCATGATCTGACGCAACTCATCCAGATTTAGGTTTGTAGGCATGTTGAACCAAGATATTGTATGATTATTTAAATAAGTGAAATGCATTAATTTAATACATTTCAACTATACCCATTGTTGAAATTATCTCAATTATGAATGGAGAATGTGGACTGAACCATGACACAAAACGTGGCACTCATTTTGAGTGTTACTGAGCTCTTTTTTAAACAGTAATTGTAAAAATTAAGTGCTTCCAACAATACTAGACTATATCTTAGAAACCTTTCACAATAATGTCCAAAATAATTTAAATGTAACTTTATTTCCAAAACATGGTTGTTGATCTTACTTGATCAAATTCGTTGACTCTAAAGACTTATTGAGATGGTTGTATAACTCCTGTTTGTTTTTTTCTTTAATATAGGAAAGGACATGACAAGCTTAAAGCCACTGTCCTCACTTTGACAACAGGACTCTCCATTAGTCCAAATATTTGTTGTTGTAGCTGATTGAAGTGACAAAGAGTCACTTTGACCTGCATCAAACAAAATTTCTCTTACTGGGCTGATCACATACTCTCACTGTTTGACTTCTTTTTATCTTCTTATCCTCAATTTCTTTTTCAAGTCCTGAGAGACTCAATAAAAATATACAAAGAAACAGGGGAACAATATGTTATGTCAGGAAATTAATCACAATCTGAAGCAAAATATTGTTTTCTTTATTATGAAAACATTCTCCATCTATTTTTCTTTGACAAACTTAGTAAAAGAAACAAAAAAGTGGGGGAAGTAGTGTCTTGGTGGCTGTACAGACCAGAATGAGAAACTGTAATCTTGGCGGGAGGCTTAGGGTGAGAAAAACATCATCCATCTATGTCTGAGCTCTCCAGTTCCCTGTCCCTTATCACAGCTATACTCCCCCAACACACCAACACAAACACACACACCAACACACTCATGCACAAACTGCTTTTCGCCTCTGTTCAAGTACCCTAAAAAAAAAGAGAAATATCAAAGCAAAACAATTAAAAGTGAGGTTGCAGGGAGTGCAAACAGACAGCAGGGAGTGAATGGGAGCTAAACGGCCAAAGGATGTAACAGACAAACTTGGCCATAAGAGAGAATTATGAAGATGTTTATGGGAGTGTAAATATCATATTATATTTCAAAAAGACCACAATCCTTTGAAACCTAGTGACAGGAACATCCGGGGGGACAGTGATACTTCAGAATAAGACTGATTCCATGTCACAGTGTGGGTTAATGACCAGGAAGTCTTGTCCTCGCAGTGTGAGGGAGTGTGTCTATCTCTGGAATGTACACACACATGAAGACGGTTTGAGTGTGTGAAGCGGGGTAAATGTTTTGGGTTTCACAATATGTGACAGATGGATTCAAATTTTGTGTAGGGTATGTGAAGAAATTTTGTGCCTCAGGATATGCATGATCACTTATGTGAGTGCATTCGAATGAATGAAATACATAGGCTGTGAGTCATATTTATGTGAATTAAAATATTAAATAGCACTTTCTTCATGACAATCAGGCTAAAAAAACTTTTGTCATAACTGTTCAGAGTTATGATGGATTATGTGCTTTTATTATACACGTGTATTTTTAGCATGTCAGTTGAATTGCTTTGTGTTGTTTTCATGGCAGATTTAGGCCTCATCCACACAAAGACAAAACGCTTCACAGTTTCAAAAAATCGTCATAAAGACGAAGGCGTCTCAGAAAATGTGAGCGTCTACATGAATGCACTCGATATGCATGAAGACGCTGTAAAACACATGCCAGACCTCTAGGGGCGCTGTAATGATATGACAGAAACAAGCGGAAATAGACGAAAAAACAACGGGCATGCGCACTTGTGGCAAAAGTTGTAAACAGAGATTGTGATAAAGTGATCATAAAGAGCCGTAATGTGTCCTTGATAATTATTTGTTCAACTCGGTGGTGATTGAGAAGGAGATTTTGCTGCAACAGGGATAGTAGGGTCTCTAGTTTCATGAGCACATATGCTACTCCGTACGCCGCCATTGTTGTTGACGTTGCCGTATAAATAATATGAATATGAATGTAGCTCCCTGCTTTGTGCAAGTGACTGAATGTGTGTTTCTGTATTATCCTGTGTTTACCAGACAGAATACAAGAAGGATGTGAGTGTTCAGCAAAATAGTAGACATGCAGTGATCTTCCAGACTTTTGTCCACTTTAGACTTTGTACCAGGTTAAGGTAGTTTTCTCAAGACGGGGGCTTGTGCCTGACCATTTCTTAATTTTTGGATGACCATGCTCTTCAGCGGCTTTCACACTGAAATCTGAAATCATGTCACCCACCAAATTAACATTGCCTGTCAATAAATACCTAATTTGGTCACCATCACTTAGTGATGTCACGCCTGTGCGAGTTTAATCACAATCATATTATATAATAATATGTGAACAGAATAACTAAAAAAATTAGGGATGAATTTGATGAAATTTTCAGGAGATGTTCAGCATGGTAAAAGGAAGAAGTGATTCAATTTTGGTGTTGATCCGGATCACCATCTGGGAACTGTGCTGCTTGGCGGGGGTCTGCGCTCTCCAAGTTCCAACTGTATCATTTTCACTCATCTACCAACCAAAATACACTGCAGCAGCATAGTCTGTGAGTTCTCTGCAGTCCCATCTGGTTGGAAGTAATGTCCTCACTAAGTAATGTTCCCACGCAGACATGGATTGTAAATCAAATAAAAACAGTCTGTCACAGGTACCGTCACAAAACACTGATTGGCTGTTGCTGCACAACTGCACTTGATTTCACCTAAAGAGTTCAAACTTTCAAACTTTGGCATCCAAGTGACGATTGATGTCATTGTCAGATTATTGAATATTTTTCTACAGTGCTTACTTATATTGCATTTTCTGGGAAGATATACCCACAGGCCATCTTTCAATCAGATTGAGCATTTAGGTAAAGTTAGAAGAAAAAGCTGTGTTGGGTTCAAGTCTGTTGCCAAAGTGACCTGTAGGAAACAAGAGAGACAGGCTGCAGCTGGATTTGGAGTGTGTTTTTTTCATAGACTGGTGTTTATATTTATTTACCTCTACAGGAAAACCTCTCATGTTGCACAGATAGAAAACAAATAAAACTATGTGCGTGAATGAGTGTGTTTGTGTGTGATGAAGTAGGTTAATGTAGGACAGTGCTGGTTCTCAGAGTCAAAGGTCTGGACTGTGTCACTGTGATGGAGGCTTCAGTTTATAGACACAGAGGAAAACAGCTCACTGTTCTCTCGCACAGTGGTACCAGTTGGATCTGTGCGTAACAGACCAGAGCCCCCTGCAAACTCCCTACTAAATCCTCCACAGCATCCATTTTGATCCCCTACCCCTTTGTCAAGTATTCCCCCCCACACTGCTGACTCCTCTCCGTGTTGTTGGACGTCTGGTCAGATCCCTCCAGCCAAAACAAATAAGAGTCTAAACAGTCCAGAAAAAACAAGCAAGATGCAGCCACACACTTGATCCTGTTTACACAGGAATACCTCAGTGCTGGATTTAGCTTTGAGTTTACTCTAAATGTGTAGGTCTTTTTCTTAAATAACAGCATTATAGAAAACACAGAATACAGTCATTTGGTCCATTATGTGATGTTACGTTTATGCATTCTGTATTGTTGGTTTTTGTAAGCTTGTGTTCAGCACTGACTTTTCTTTTTATTAAGTTTTAAGTGTGTTAAAGGCCCATTTAGAGATGGCATTGCAATGAAACTATAGCTAAAGTAGGGTGATACTTTACACTTGTCACAGCACAATACATACGGAGCAGATATAAAGAAATTACATAGTTGATATCTATTTATGAACACAGCTTTGCTCAGTGAAAACCAATAAAATTAAGGAACACAGGTTCCTGGGCCCTGGATTTCACTGGATTTGAGCTTAACCCAAAGTGAGTCAGATTCTGTCAAAAAGGAAACTAGCGAATTACTTTAAGCTTTTGATGGTAAGGCTTTTATATTTATTTATTTTTATAATCAATTTTGCCTTGGAAGCTGTAAAGACCACTTTGAAAAGATCAAGAGCCCTAGTTTGATTTTAGTGGTCTCAGTCATAACACAGTGCCCTTAGAGTTTCACTAAAAAATATCGATCACTGGAAAGATCCTTAAAAGACACAGACTTGATGCTTGGTCCACAGGATTTTTTGAGCTCTTTAAAAAGTAACACGTGCATGATCTGAGTTTTTTTAAGAATAAAAGATTATAAACAACCCTTATATGCAGTGGCCCTGAGGTGCAGACCACAATTGCAAAAAATTTAACACAACAACAAATTTAAAACAGAAAAGGAAACAAACACAACAGCAAATTAATAAACACAACAGAAAAATACTACACATAATGACATTAACCTACCAGAAGAGGTAGGTGCCGGTGGTGACATGAGTCATGGCTGATTGGATGAGTGTGCTCTCTTGAGTGTGAAAAGAAGAAGGAGGAGGACTTGTTTGATTGGATGAGGCACTGTTCATCCTTTGACCAGGAAGCTATTCTGCCTTCGGTACGTGATATTAAAGTAAAATTGTTGATTTTAGGTGCCCTTGTCCGGCACCCAAGGCATTGATTCAAACTTTTGTTTGACAACTGAGACAGTCAACTTCACCATACTGTAAAACAAGGGGAAGCCTTTTTTTTCACGAGGGAGAATTCCTCATGTGTCCGTGATGTCAAGTGAAAGCTATCAACTGATGTCTGGTACTGGCTGACACTCAAAGCCCAGGTCGTGGATCTATGGAACACAAGCATCCCTACCATCAAGAAAAGCTCTTTTAAATAAAATGTATTATAATTATTAAGAAATATTTTATTTGACTCGAAGTTTGAAACTGAAAACAAAAAGACAGTTTCATGCTTGATAATCTTCTTCTTTCTATGTCACATTTTTAAGGTTTTGCTTTAAGTGCACCTCTCAGAGATGAAAAGGAAGATATTATGTCAGGATTATAGTTTCACACACCATATTAGCCCTGTGATTCAAACATGATATTCACACCTGATCAATCATGCTTTTGTTAACATACAGGCTGATGATGGAGAGGGATGATAAACAGCGCTGCGCTCTGGTTGGCTGGCTCAGCGTCTCTGCTTTGATCTTCTTCCTCCTCATTACTCAGAGGGATGACAGGTGTCTGTGAGTCTGTTTATATCGGAGGATTTTTTGATACCTTCTGAATATGATGAAGAAATTCTTGTAAAGCTACCAAGCTGGAAAATTCAACTTACTGATACATCATATTCACAATAAACAATTTTCACTCCTCACTTCTGTTTGATGCACTGAACATTCGTTTTATTCGAAAACTTAAACATATCCTTATACTTCTATGAAATGATCTCACCTCATGATATGTCATCCATCTCAGCGGCCTGGTTAGCTCAAAGCTGCACATTCAAGAACAGACCATTCAGACACACACTCTGCTTATCTGAAACTTTCTATGGTAGCAATTAGCTAATACAGAGGGAGACAGGGTTTTATCAGACCCAGGAAGAGAGATAGGAGCGGTCTCTGAAGGCACTTCAGCAACAAACACACCCCACATGCACAGTGAGTTGTATGTGTGTGTATTTGCATTTATGTATTTGCATGTGTCTCCATGGAGGGGGGTGTTAGCCCGCTCATGTCTACATGAACAAACTCCAGGGCTGCAGTGCGATACACCCACATAACCTGCCTGATACCGCTGCTTATTCCATCCAGAACCACTGATAACCAGGGACGTGTTGACTACTGCAAATGCAGGAAAAGTAGTTCCTCCTCCTCCTTCTCCAGCTTACATCCCCCTCCAGGTCCCACAGGGAACTGTCGCCTCTGCCAGGCCCAGGATGGAGGCTCCTCTTGGGCTACACCACTGATAGTCCCTTCTTCATCTAAGAATGGGTCTGATGTACATGGAGGGGGCTTGTACAAACATTACATATTTGACTTATGTGTGCAATCTCTTTCACACACTCACCCACAGAAACACCGGCATAAAATATACAACAACAAATCTCCTGCACTCTTGTAATATAAACATAAGGAGCCGTTAGTTTGTGTTACGGCTGTGAAAAAAGGAATTGCTAGGGGAAAAGCTTAATGGAGTACAAAGAGGAATACTGGTAAAGTTTTGAAATGGGGCTGTCATGCTTCAGTGTTTTGGACTTTCATTTGAGCTCTGGACTGATAGTATCTGTGCTGTGTGACTGAATTCAAAGCCTCCCTCTTACTGCATTAAAATGCAGTGTGTACTGCAGACTAGGGATGGGAATTAACTGCAAAGGTGTCATCCAAATGTTGTTCCCAGTATATTTAAAATGTGCACACAGTCATGCAACATAGAGAAAGCCAATTTATACTGGTTTAAAAGGGAAAAAGCAAGAAAAAAACAAAAATAAAAACAAACAAAAACTAAGCTGACTTTCAAAGACAGTTGTTTTTTTGAAATTATCCCTTTATTTCATGTGTATCTCTGATTTATCAGTAGGGCAAAGTGAATTAGCTTGATGCAAACACATGAAAAGAAACTGCCATCTTATTAGATCCTGCTCATCTACATTAAATAAACAATTTATCCTCCTCAAAAAAGTTTATAAACCTTATTACAATTTCTTATTCCCCCTTGAATAAAACCAATTGGTATTACATTTATTAACTGGAAAGCCTGAGTAGTCTCCTTTACAATGAAGTACAGCTTTCAAGGATCGTACGTTTGTGGAATGAGAAACAAAGCTAAACTTGGGTAATGCCCCATATATTCCCTGCAACTGAAATTTGGTATTCCAGTGTGCTGCTGAGTGGCATTATTCGGTGCCAGTCCTGGTACCAGTTTTTTACTTAGAACCAAGTAAAAGACGGTAGGCATTTCAGGAATACAACATTCCAAGAAGACTGGTTCCTCACCCTTGTTTTAATGTGGATTGGTGTATGCTTTTCCAGTGGAAGAGGGGATTCTGTTTTTTTTGTGGGTGCTACCTACATGCTACTTATTTTAAAATCGCATGATCCTTAGAAGTTGTACCTCATTGCAATGACTAATCAGTATAATATACAATATCACCAGAGGAGAAGAAAAACAGTTTAAAAACAATGTTTTCAAACTTTTGAGTACAGTTTACTCAACAGTTATAAAAATCCTAGAATTTGTGATTTACTCAACAATATTCAATTAAAGATACGATTCCTAAGGTTGAGAGATGTTAAATATGCTGCTTATAATTTCTTTTTATCTTTTTTTAATAGCAACTTGGCAAGCAGCATTTCAGATCTGCTACAGTCCAGGTCTGGCGACAGAACCGCATCATAACTAAGTGTAATTCAGAACCATAAGAAAAAAGAAAGGACGGAGGAAGTATGCATGCCATGTTTAGCAAAAGTATAAAGAATGAATGCAAGCCCACATTTTTGTAGTATGCTTGATCCATCTAAGCAGGCTTCTGGTCTTGGAAATTGGAGGTGACTCTCAGCCCAGTTAAACACCACTGATTCAAAGTAGTTGTTTTTTTTTGTGAAGAAAGTCAAAAGTGAATTGCAACTCTGCAAGTTTCAATCATAAACCAACTGGCCTGGAAAACCATTCAGAATACATGCATTGAGAGACAATGCAATTTGCCTCGTCACTGAATAAAACAACACTGGCTTTTAACATGAACATCATCACAGAAGCATTAATGCCCTGGATGTTCTGAAAGGCAGGGAGAAGACCTGCACTGAATGTGCTTTGGCACACACATTAATCAAAACTCTTGGTATCTTTTTGTAGATTCTGTTCACCCAAATCTGAACATGGTTATTCCTCATGCTTGGGCTCAACTCTGCAGAAAAGATAAGCAGCACTGTGAGAAGAGGTAAGGTGCACACTTCTGCAATATTGGACAGACCAAGCTCAACATGCAGCACTGTTACTACCTCTGCCATGGAGGTAATGTTTTTGCCAGGGTGTGTCTGTTTGTTTGTTTGTCTGTTAGTTTGTTAGCAAGATAACACAAAAAACTACTTGATGGGTTTACATGAAAATTTTTCCAGAGTTGTGCTTTAGCCCAAGGAAGAAGCCAACTCACACATGTGCAACACCAACATCTGCACAAATTGGTTCAGTCAGCAAGTTACAAGATCCACGACTAACAAGATCGCTGTATTGGATGATATTTATATCAACAATAATCACACTTCTTGCAGATTGATATTTTTCATTCAAAATGTGCATATAAAATAAATAACGGACCATAATGTTGTGTGGAAATCACAGTTTATGGGCGGAACTGAGCTGCTTGGCGGAGGTATGCCCCCTAGAAGTGCTTTTCTAGTTGTCTAATGTAAATTATCCTTTTTTTATGATCATGGGAGGCCAATATTGTAATCTTCATTGACTTCAGTAATTGTCCAGCACTGAAGACTGAATACTGTTTTGTTTTTTGAATCAGTACAGCAGCTGGCATATTGCAGAACTTGTATGTGTCTGCATACTTCTAGCTACAAACACTTCTGCCAAATTAAAATGCTGCTTGCAGTTTCGTATCCAGCATGTGCATGTGAGTGTGTGTGTGTGTGTGTGTGTGTCTGACCTTCACAGCACCTTTTGCCATCTTATTTCAGCCTAATCTGTGTTTTCACGCGTGTGTGTATCAGTTTTCCCAAGAGACACGGTCATAATGCTACCGGACGCTAACAGGAGATGACTAAGAGGTGAGATGTGAGTTGTGATAAAAAAAGTGCCCCTCTCTCACACACACATCTAACGCCAAATCTCAAGAGACCTTAAGACCCTCTGAACCCCAAGTCTCCAGGCAGGAAGCAGACAAGTGTGCGTGGGTGTGTGTGTGTGCAGGTCAACGTGCATTAGCTCATTAATGTGTGCTCTGGTGTGGCTCATAGACTATTTAGCTCAGTATCAGCAGACAGAAACAACAGCACCTTTTCACAAACAGATGTATGATAAAATAGTAGGATTTATTATGTGATTATCCTGCTAAAACAAGTGTACAGGTTTTTTTTTTTTTTTGCTAATCATTCTGTAGAACAAAAGAAGTTGGCACACAAATATCAGTGCAAAACCTTTCAGGTAAAACTATCAAGTGGACTTTTAACACTGTTTGCACATAAGCACCAAGCTCTCAATGCTTTCACACCTAAAGGTGCGTTCACACCGCAAGCGACCCAGCCACAAAAGTCGCGTCGCCCACTGAGGTAGCATCACACGTCCATAAATAGCCTACCTGTTTGGTCGCCTGGCGTCGGCCGTCCCTCGGTGACGTCACGTCCGCTCGAGTTTTACCGCGATCGTATCATATATCCCATAATAGGGTGTATAAGCGGACATTATTCCAGCTGTGTCCTTTTCACTCACTTATCAAACACAAAACTCTGCGGCTGATGATGCAGCAGCATCCTCTGTGAGTTTACTGCGGTCCGTCTGCAAATGTCCTCACTGAGATTAGTTCCGCCTATGCGGAAGTCATCCGCCCTGTAGTCCGGATGAATAACTGCACGGTCACACATACACACACCGCTGATTGGCTGATGCTGCACAGCCACGCACGACATCGCCTGAATAGATCAACTTTTTTTTAAATTTGACATCGCGCGACGAGTGAAGCGGTCGTCTTGTCGCCAGCTGTCGCGTCGCGGGAGGGTTAGCCCCGCCCCATCGCGGCTGTACATTGACTTTGCATGGAGAGTGATCGCCGAGGTAGTACAGGTAGCGTCCGGTGTGAACGCATCTTAACACTTTCAGTCCTGATTGAATGAACTCTGGTTCACTTTGTTGGAATATTCAGAAGGTGTATATTTACACCATTCTAATGTTTGTTTGTTTGTTATGAAAAACATTAACTGCCTTCTTTATGTTTGAGAAAAAGATGGTTATTTTTTAACAACAATTTACTAAATCCCATGTATTCTTTTAAAAAAGTTTTTTTTTTATGTATTTTTTGGGGTATTTTGTGCTTTCATTGACAGGAGAAAGATAATGGATAGGCTTGTGAAAGGGGGTGAGAGAGTAGGGGAAGACACTTTGCAAACTGGTCACAGGCTGGATTTGAACCTGGACCGGCAGATGCACATACGCTGGGCGTGCATTGCCTAAACCAGCATCCCAATGGTTCTGTTTTTGATTGCAAAATCCTGATCCTCTAATTCCATTACCTACCAGCAAACCACTTTTGACTATCAAATCAGTGAAATTTTAATGGATTTTAAAGTCAATAAAAATTCATACCTGCTGCGGTGTTTTGTTGATTTGATTGACTGCACTTGTCGTCCAGTCACAAAGGAAAAAAAAACACCAAAATAATGCTAGTTTGCTGTCAGTCAACGCAGGAGTGTCCAGGGCACACTTCTCTGCGGCGCCTCAGGTCACACGCTGAGCAAAGATGTATAGGCTTGCATTGACTTCCATTAGACCGCCGATGTTCCGTACATAAACTTTGTGTTCAAAACATAGTTAATATGTGGTGTATTGTGAAACCCCCTATATTGAATTGTGACAGGTGCTGCTAACAGACTATCACTGTGTGGTAAAAATAAATGGTTTTATCTGTTATTTTTAATAATTTTTGAGGAGGCGGCACCCCAGTACCCCCCTATTGACAAACCGCCAATGATAAGAAGTGATAGGGACATTTGAACATTAGTGAAAATAAGGGGCTTAACAGTTTCCCATTTTGCCTAAATATTTCATCAGTTAATCACCAATTGTAATGGATGTGTATGTGTGAGCATGTTTAACACAGTTTCACAGAGACCCAAACAGCTTATACAATTGCACAATTTGCTGACAAATTATCAGGGGTTTTAGTGAGTCACTACAAACAGATTTAGATTTTTAAGATTATACAGTCACTAAATGATGCCTTCAGCTTCTAATGTTGTTTGCGTTTACTGACAGTTGTGATCAAGCATTACCCTTATTGTCCTCATGCACACTTACAGATTACACAATCACACCGCAGACTTTTTTTTGTCATGCTTATTCTCTATTGACCAAGATCCGACCGAGCAGATGCATCAGCTTTTCTGCCTGTTTGCTGTGCATTTAGTAACTGGCTTTTTTATTTGACAGCAGCTTCATGTTTGTACATGCTTAAGGTTTTACCCATCATCACCATCAACAGCAAAAATAAACGTGTGCTTAGATGATGATACGAATGGGAATTGTTCAGTATTTATTTATACCAATGCTGTCATTGACTTAGCATATTAATTATATTCTTTGTCATTTCCAGTAATTATTCTCTGGTGTGGATAAAAATGAAGGCCTACATACTTGTTATGAGTCATGTCAATCTATGCTGACAAATATTTATCTTGGCACTGGTGTTTCCAACTTGCTTGAAATCGCAGATCCATACACATTTCATTTTGTGTTAAACTAAACCACACTCAAGACTGTCCACCATGATTACTTGCTCAACTAATTTGTGCCAACAGCCTTTCAAGAAAGTGAATTTGTTGTTTTGTAAGGCACACAGAACCATGTGTGGTGCTGGTTGTTTTTTTTGTTTTTTTTACTGTAATAGGGCTTCATGGTGGTGGAGCAGGACTGCTCATGCCTCACAGCAAAGGGCTGGTCAGGGTCCTTTCCTGCCTGGAATTTGCAGGTTCTCCCTGTGCTTGCCTGAGTTTTTGCATTTACTCTGGTTTCTTCCTACAGACCATGGATATGCTTGTTGGGTTAGATAGTGATGCTATTTTATCCTTAAGTGTTCGTGATCGTTTGCCTAATCGTGTTAGCCCTTTAAGTGGCTGGTGACCAGTCTAGGATGCCCCCTCTTCTGACCCAGTAACAGCTGGGACAGGCTCCAGCCCTGCTACTTTAAAAATGATAAGAATTGTAGATAATGGATGGCTGGGTGGATGGGTAGCTGCATGAGGTAGCATCTTACCTGTGCAGCAGCATAGCTTTTATTCCTTTTATTCATAAAAGAGACGTCTCATAGTAGAGAGGATCCTTTATGCTGTCAGTGGTGTTCTTCCTTCTTTTATTTTTATAGTGCTGTGCCAGGCATCAACAATAATCTTCCTCCACAAAGAGATCAATTGCAGTGATAACTGAATATTAAAGGCGCTATGAGGAGAATCTATTTCCGAAGACATAAAGACTCTGCCACCCATGAGCACGCGAGGCGACTGTCGTAATGCTGCATTCCAGTAACCTCGGAACTGGGAGTGGCACCATCTCCAACTTATCGGCGTTCCAGTTGAAGTTGGAAAAAAATATGCCAATATACCAGGCAGTCAGAAGTGCAAATAAATTGATTATTACAGAAGCTAAATAACTGTTTACACTGGGGGCATCCATCTTTGATTGTCAACTCGGGGGAGGTGAGGTTTCAGCGAGTTCCCAGTAGGAAATTCCGACTTTGGGGGACGTTCCAGCTGCAGTTTCCTACTTGGAACCCAGAAATTCCTACTTCTGACTACAACTGGAACGCACCATAAGACGTGACCCAAGCCAAAGCGTGTGTGTGTTGTGATGCTAATAAATGCAGCTCGGACCTTACTTTGAACTCTGCATTGCTTTACAACTTCTTTTTTCAACAACTTACAGGATGCAAAGAGACGAGGTAATGTACCCCTTTCTATTTAAGAAGTGGTAGTTTTTGATGTGTGACAACATGCAATTTTTGGAAAACTTAGTATTGTAGTTTTGCAGCCGGCTATATATCGCTACTTACAGCCTGGTGCTCTAAGACGTGTCTGAATAATATAAATTTGCTCTTGTTTTAGTTGTCTTGTTCCTGAAGTTGAGTATCCAGGCCAGTCCAGCCCTGTCCGACCCAACCGCGAAGCTAAGGAATAGCATTTATAGATAACCTATTTTGATGCTATAAAACTCATCTTTAAGTGAATATTTCGATCAGGCATATATCTAAAAATTAGACTTTTTTTGTAATTACTTAGAAACTCCTCATAGTCCCTTTAATTTGAAAAAATCGATTTTGCACATCCACCGTAGTTTTGTAAATTAATTTAAATATTTTTTCCCATGATAATAAACAGTCAAAAGTTTCTTCCCATTTTTCATATGTATTATATGGGGTAACCTTTAACAACTGCTTTATTAAAAAAAAATTATATATATATTTTTTGGTTTTATTCCATTTAACCAATTAGAGTTTTTTTATTGGTGGTTTACAGACCAGCAGTTTTTTCCATAGTTGATTGTTTGTTTACATTTTTTCCCTAATGCAGCAGTTAGCTAATTAAAGGAATAGCTTGAACATACATCACCATACATTATTCTAAATTCATCATACCCCATAAACTTGCCATTCTCATTTATAGTATCATTTACAAATATAATACCCTTCACACACATATTTTCCCAAAAGAAAGGCTTTCCATCAATTACAATTTTAGAGTTCATCCGTATTATCTGCTTTAAAATGTCATCTCTTTTTTCCGGTCTATGAAATTGAAAACACCACCATGAGTGAGTTGCCTCCTTCATAAACCCTGAGATGTTTCCCAGCAGTTTATCCATATATGAGAAGTGGGAAGCGATAATTGTAAAAACTGGTACAGTTTCTTTTGACATGGCTTTTGTCCAACAGGACACTTGTGTTCCACTCACTGTTAAGATGTATCTTTGGGACAATTGCTGCTTTTAATGACAAACATAAAGCTTCAAGGTTAAGTAATTTCAGTCCCCCAAATTCATATTCATTGTACAAGACCTTTCTTTTGATTTTTTCTGGCTTGCCATCCCAGACAAATTCAAAGACATTCTGTTCATAGACCTTTAAAAGGGTTGTGATGGAGCTGGTAATGACATGAAAAGGTATATAAATTGGGGAATAATAAGGGAATTGATAATAGATATTTTCCCGTAAAGTGTGAAGGATCTCTCAAACAACCGAGGATTTATTGCCAAGCAGTTTTCACATAAAATGTTGGTAGCAATTAGCACTGTGAAGTTGGCAAGATTTTACCAAAATGCACAGATTTGTTTATGTACCCCAAAAAATGTCCATTAGTGACGTCAATTTCACACTAATAACACATTCCATTCAATATAAAGAACATGTATGTCCTGTTCAATGTAAAGGTGCAACTTCTCCAGGACTGATGGTGCTAATGATGGGTTATCTTTTGTCTTTTATAATAACACTATTTCTCCTTCCTGTGTCCTGTAGAAAAAGCCCAGAGCATATCCATCAGCAAAGTGGTGGTCCTTATCTGTCTCTTTCCCTGGATGCTAATTAAAGATAATAAACCCTGCAGATCATTTCTCTGCTGTTTCAAACTCACCGTCACCTCTGTGCTCCTCTCGCACCACGCTTGGACACTGCCAGATGGGCTGACACTCAAATACACAAAACACATGCACACTTTCTTGCTTTCACACATGGTCTCTGGTGTTCCTTGAAGCTGCAGGTGAGTGCAAACTGAAATTTCGTATATGGTCACTCAGGCAACAGAAGAAACTGGTTTTAAATAAGCACTGAATGATAAAAATAACGCTTTTAAACACACTAACCGCCTCATCTTTCAAGTAAATCCTTGCGCAAACATGCATAAACAAAGACACACACGCACACAGATTAATATCCCTGTATGTCTAAGTTTAAAGCCCTCGTTTATCTTCACTCCACGCCTTAAACACAGGTGTTTGGAGCTCTGACAAAGACCCTAATGCCAGATAAAATGAAATCATGTAGCTTTTTCTCCCCTGATTGTTCCCACAGAAAATCCCCTTCCTCCTTCACTTATCACAAACACACTGTCTGTTAAAAGTTTTGCGTCAATTCGCAGATATTTATTCAGCATAGAGACACAGAGTCTCATGAGCTGACCGGCCTGAACATTTTTATTGAGCAAGAAGATAAAAAGGCCAGTTCTGCTCTGTGTCCATTAGGGCTGAAACGTCCAGAAGAGCCTCTGATGAAATGGAATAAACTGTTGTGGTTATCTTCTCTGCCCGCAAGAGAGCCAGAGAGAACGAAACACACGTACACACAATGTGTTTCACTCACACACAACTCCCCCTCCTTGGTATTACCCAGGTCTGTATTTATCCCTAACCATAACAGAGCGGGTAGATAATGGCTGATGGGACAGTCGTAAAAAATAACCTGGCACACGTTTGTTTGGATTAACCTCACCTCCTCCTTACCCCCTCTGCCTCTGTCCCTCCATCATGTTTTATTACTATCTATCTATCTATCTATCTATCTATCTATCTATCTATATTGAATTAGAAAGGACAATTCTGAAAGGTTAGAAGAAAATGTATGTGTTTCAGAGATATTGTGCTCGCAGGCAAGGGGTTGAAACTGGCGCGGCCTGATAATAGAGCCATATTCTTTAGGGGTGTAACGGTACACAAAAATGACGGTTCGGTACGTACCTTGGTTTTTGGGGTCATGGTTCGGTACATTTTCAGTACAGTATGGGAACAACGCAAAACCATTTGCTTGTTTAGCATGTTTATTAAACCAAAATATATTCAATGTGCTGCTTTTTAATACTAATAAGTTAAATAAAATAAACAACAAATGTATGAAATTAAAAATAATATGTTTCTTTTTAAATTCCTGGTTTAAATGTGGATGACTGGGTACTTTATACCGGGGCTCAATCACCTTTAGCATGTGTTTAAAACCAGCATTTTCCACAACTGAATATGGTCTTCGATCCGATGCTATAAAATCGCCAGTGGATAGTGTTATCGCTTTGGCCCGATCTCAATTGTCAGGGAGAGGCTGCTTCAATGCAGATGGCAGTTGAATTTGCACCACAGTGTTTTTTTTCCTTACCGCTGAAATCTTTACACTTGAGTGGTGCCGTTTCAGGTGAGCTGGCATGTTTGATGTGCTGTTGGAAAATACCCGTCCTCAGTTAAACAGTATCGGCACACCACAGTCGTTTTACCCACCTGTCTTTCTCCGTTGCAGTATTTCACCAGGAAGCCAAAGTGTTCCCAAACAGGAGATTTCAGCGACGGGGGAGGGTCTTTAAGCTCCGGTTGGTCGCTAGCAGGAGCCATGATGGACAATTCAGACACAAGCTTTTGTGGTTATGGAAGTTCTTTGATATTCGTCTTCTGATTGGCTCGCCGTGGGACATCACGTCCACATGATATGTACATGATCACAAGAGCACAAATCACAGACCACTTTCCTCTTGAAAATTAAAAAGCCTTCCCTAACCAGTGTTTCCTCCAGGTTCATTGCCTTGGGGCGGCGGGTTCGGGGTTGCGGGTCTGTCAATAATGCTCCATAATATCATAATTAAAGAGCATTTAGATCTGAATAAATAGTGAGCGCTGTGGGCACACAACTACAACATTCTCAAAAGAATTTAAAATAAACTGCATAAAGTATAAAAAGTATTTAAAAAAAACAGGAAGAATGTAACATTTCATGTAACCATGTAAGCTCAGCAGGTGGAGAGAAGATGAATCAAAGTTATAGCAAGTGACTGACAATGAGGAGAAACTACATGCTGAAAGTTTCCTCCACTGCTCGCTGTGCTTCCCTTCTTAGTAAGGACAGTTGGCTTAAAAATGCTGAGATTTTTGCTTGGGGAGATTGTTTGGTAAGCTTCAGGTCATCCATTAATGTTTGTTTAAATTGTATTTTTTTTTATATAATATTTTTTTTACCGTTATGGTCGCTCCTTCATCCGCCGGCTGAGTGTGAGTGTGTGTGTGTGTGTATGTCTGTATGTGTAGTGTGTGTGTCTTTATCATCCCCTTCACACAACGCGCCGCTTCCAGTCATTTCAATGAGGGACAGGCGGCTGACAGCACGCGGTTTGGACCGCCGCGGTAGGAGCGGTTGCCGCCGAAGAGCACATGCACAGATTTTGGCCTGCTGCTCAGAGTCCAGCGTTTTGAACTTTCTGGCTGTAGTCGCCTGGCAGCAGCAAATCATATTGTACTGTCGAAGAACTGGACGTGGGGAAGCATTTCTACTGAATTGTTTTTAGGGAAGGGAGTGTCATAGTAGTATGTCAGAGTGAGCATCTTCAGAGTAGACGATCTTTGTAATGTTCACGCTGCTAAGGGGGAGCCCGGGGATTGGCTGAGGGTTACGGAAGTGTAGACTGAGGGGCCGTTTACATGACGCCGAAAACGATCGATTCCGCAAACATTTCGTTGCGTTTTGGCCTTCCGTTTAGATGAGACCACGTTGCGTTTCCAGTGAAAACGGAAACTTTTGACACCGCTCCCCAGAGCGGAAAGATCCGCTCCTCTATCCGGCCTCGTGTAAACACAGAGCAGAGCGCTTCAGGGGGAAACGCTGACGTCACCGCATGCGCAGTACTCTTTCAGATGGAGGCTGCGCGCGCATACCAGGAACAACAGCAGCTTCCTCCGTCCGCCGAGTAACGTGTGAGCGTTTTACCGTGCTCGGTTTGTTATCCAGAAAAAACTATCCGGACAGATTTGTTGTCCGAACTGATTTGTTGTCCAAAAAAGAAACTCCTGCTTCTCTGTGCGTCTGTTCGCCATTGTTGTTTGTGAAAGGTTTTCTTCTTCGTTCTTGTGTTGTAGCAGCGCTGCATCTCTTTAGACCTACACCGCCATCTACTGAACCGGCATGCACACTACAGCGGATTTACAGGGGATTAACTCGTCTCCGAGCGTTGTCATGTAAACGCAGAAGAATTCGAAAACGGAAAGGGAGAATCTTTGCGTCTTCAAGTCAGGAGTTTCCATGTAAACGGCCCCTAAGAGAGAGAACTGCTAACTGTATGACACGCTGTTTGAGTCTGTTAATAAAGAGAATAAATGATTCAGAAGTTATCGGCTCGTTCTATGACAGGGAGTGTTGTGAGACACTTTTAGGTGGCCTCTGCTCTGACGTTCGCTGAATCCCCGCTACGTCTCGGCCCGCGGTAGCAGCAGCCTCAATAAAGACTGCATGTGGGGGGACTCCGCCTGCAGAGAGACGGTTTGGTTGCCGCGCGGCTTATCGGTGTTGCACAAGAGGAGCGGGGGAGGAGGCGTTTTTCAGAGCGGAGAGGAAAAATGCATTTTATTAAATGTAAGCAAACCATAGCGACACAACTATGGGCAAGATAGTTATCTGCCTACGCACCGCGACACCCGATTTAATGCAGGACTCTGAGTGAAGTGAGCGACATGATGCTGCAGTGAGTGAGTTTTAAAAAAAATGCAGGGCGGCAGGTAGGATTTGAGTGGACGATTTTGAACACAGTGCTAACCTCTCAATTGTAGTTGAAGGTGCCTGTGAATATTAAAGAGCCATTGATCAGCGAATAGAACCAGTGGAAGCCTCTGGCTAGATTTGACTCAGCACAAACTGTCCACTAACCGAGCGTCCGTTTCCTAGTCCAAAGCATGGATACATGCTACCGTTGGTTGTCTATACATTATTCTTCAAATTTTCCAGCTCATCAGTGGGTCTGAGTGGACAAATTTGAAATGGTTCTTCTAAGCCCTTTGAGGTTTTGAATTCTCTTGAATGGGATGATCAGTTTGAGGCTTCAGAGCCTTGATCATTAAAACCTTGTCAGTTAAATCTTGAGTAACAGAGGAAATTTTTATAAAGCCTGATAAGCAACATTCCTTTCAATATTCTGAGAAATGACTTTCCAAAGAAGTTGGTGAGCAATATCATGACTTTAACTCTTGACCTTTGATCTTTAGGGTCTCTGGATATTTTTGCAAAATTTGATGAAAATCCTATGAAGCATTCTTGAACTGTGTTCACAAGACCCAGAAGGCTTTTCCAAAGGACAGACATATCAGAAAACATAATAACACTAGCTCCAGGAGGGGCACAAAAAAGCAAAAATCTTTGAGGAAACTTTATGGTGATTGGATGTGCATTATATTTTATCCCACAGATCTTGAGGAGTGGGCATTATGGGGAAGCAAGCTTTGATATCCACAAAAAACCCTGCCAAAATAACTCATGTTCTTGAAAAGCCAGTGTAAATACTCCATATAATGGAAAACAGATTCATACAATGTTTGAATGTATGTCCACTTAGAGTAGGAGTGTCCACGTCCCAGGGCAAACTGCAGCCCATGGTCTCTTTTTTTATTGACCCTTGGATAATCCTAAAAATAAGATGAAGAAATTTACTTCTTAGTTACATCACTTGGCTGCTATTGAAGGACAACACAAATAGAAAGCACATTTACAACCAAAGTGATGAAATCTAAATGCCCTGATGAATAAAGACAAATGGATCATGGCAGCATGAACTGGGCTTTGTTTGCTCTGCTCCATCCCAAATGCAATCTACAAAACATAAGGCCCAGTCAATTTAATAGCTGCGACACTTCCACAAAGTTTGCGAGCTTCAAGCAGTTTGCTCTTGTTTTATGTTTGAATGTAGTAATGACCCAGTAGCTGTGTTCAAAATTGTTCCCCATCACGGATATAGTGCACTATATAGTGTGTTTGCCATTTTGTAGTGTTGTTCGAATTCTCAGCATTTCATTTCATTCACTATATAGTGCACTATGAAATACCCACAATGCACAGCAAATGTGAGTGTCCATAGTACCCTATAATGTGCTCCTGTATACCACAATGCAATGCAATCGTGTTTTTTTCCATAGAAGAAGAGAAAGAATGCTGTTAGGAGCTACTTCATTTATAACTGTGAAATACATTAAAGTATCTTCAACACATTCGTAGCGCAGCTCTTTTACGTCTTTTAGTGGCTGAAAACAGCTTCACAATTTGTTACTTATCCTCCTGAGTGCCTGGTTTGCTTACGTGAATTTTGGCGCGTCCACTTTGGTCACAGGGATTTTTTTTATTGACAAATTATTTGCAGACACCTTACAAACGTCCAGGATAAATGCAGTTACAAAAATTACAGATTTCAACAGGTACATAACGATTAACATAAAATGAAAAAAAAAAACGACACAGGGATAACCAGCTCATCTACTGACTCTATGACATTCAGAAAATTTCAGTGTAGTGTCCGAAATCTCGTTTGGTCATTCCCTATGTAGTCCACTATTTCATTTACACTACGTAGGGAATAGTGATTGAGTGAGTGAGTGAGTGAGTGAGTGAGTGGACGATTTTGAACCCAGTGTCTCCCCTCTCTGCTGTTGAAGGTGCCGTTTTCACCCTTGATCAGGAATAGAACCAGTGGAAGCCTCAAACAGGCCCTCTGAAATTTGACTGGCTGCCCAAATTTGTCAAACATTGGCTGTTTGCCTAGTCAAGTCTAATGGAAAGGGCTGCTATTGGTTGTCTATACATTATACTGGTTTAACTAAGTAACATACTTAGAAATGGGATGCTTGACTTCACATATTGTTCTTATTTTGGCTTTTGCTGAAAAAGAGCTCTGACACCCCTGACTTACAGCTTCCATCCATTAAAGACTTTTTCTTGTTTTTCTTTCTTTTTTTTTTTTTTTGTCTAGGCAAACATCTGTGACCACATATTCCAGGAGCCACTTTTTGGTTTCTGTCCCACCTGTTGAGAGCCTTTGTGCTAAAATATCAATAAAGGACTTGTTTCCCTTTTTCTAAAATATTGTGTATTTATATTGGAAGAACATGAACTGTCTTATCAGCAGAAAAAAGCAGTAGAGATTAAACAATCCCCCTCTAAATCACCCCCTTCGTTGAATAAGATAAACAACTAACCTTCTTCCAAAAAATGCATAAAAGTGGACTGAAGTAGAAAAGGACACACAGTGAACACAGAAATAACAACATCCCGAGTACTTCCTATGTGGGAGGCATGAGTTGCACCCACGAACAAACACAAAGGATCAGATGTTTAAAGATAACATTATTGAGAACTGATTCATATTGAGCTTTTTTCCCCAAGAACCTTCCCTAAAGTAACATTGCTGATAACAGGGTGAACTTCCAGGCAGGGCTGTGTTGTGAAGTTTCCTTTCATGCAGAACAGTGAAGCAAGGTGCTTGCTATAACGCCAATATGGTCAATTCACTATGTGGTCCACAAGCTGATGGCAATGTAAAAGTGGTTAAAGGCATTAATGCACTTGTTATACTTCTTGTGTAGGTAAAACAGCAGAAGTAAGACAAATATTCATCACTGCCTCTTAACTGGTTCCTCTGTCTGCTAATGAATCATGCTCCTAATGCTCCTCCTGCTCATCATGAGCCTAAAGCTGTGTTCACACCGCAAGCGACCCAGCTACCAAAATCGCGTCGCCCACTGACGTATCGTTGCGCGTCTAAAAATACCTCATTTTGGTCACCGTTGCCGTCGGTCCTTGACGTCACGTCTGCTCGAGTTTCACCGCGATCATACCATATATCATATAATAGGATGTATAAGCGGACATTATTACAGCTGTATCCTTTTCATTCACTTATCAACCACAAAACACTGCAGTTGATGCCCTGCGGCAGCATTATCTGTGAGTTTCCCGCGGTCTGTCTAGGCGGAACTAATGTCCTCACTGACTAATGTTTCCCACACAGACATGGATTGGAAAGGCCCCTACACACCAAACGCGGCAAGCACAGGCGGTCAGCGGCTAAACCCATTCATTGTGTATATGCCACCGCCGGACAAGCACGGCCCCGCGGTGCACAGAGTTCAGTGGCGTGCAAGGGGGGCGCCTGCCTCCGTGCCGTCCGGCAAGGCGGCGGCGCACGAATTGAAAAATTTTCAATTCGGGCGCAACGCGCTGTGACAACATCTTAGCGCATCCAATAGGACCAGTTCAGAAAAAAAAGTGGCCACTACTTACATTTGTCATGTACACACGTCTTATATAACAGGAGAGAATCACACACTGCTCCGCAGCCGATCAACATGTGGTCACACTAGAGGTGGGTGGATCGATCCAAAAATATCGATATATCGATCCAACGTTGGTATTGATATCGATTGATACTAGTGCAGTGGTATCGATACTTTAGTTCCTGTCCTGTCTGTGCTGCAGCGGAGACGACCTGTCCGTCTGTTTCTGTGTAAGTGTCACTGCTTTCGACTGCTGCTACTTTCACAGCACGAGCACGGCCAAGCAGGCTCCTCCGACTCCCTCTTGCGCTTTAATGTTGTGACCCAGGTAAAAAGCAAGAAGTGCTGCTTGGCAATATTTAAGAAAAAAACTGCACTGAAGAGCAGTAATTTTGCCTTTTTTTTTCTTTTCTTCTTTTTTATTTTTTATACTTTTTATTATGTTAATGAAGTATTTCACTTATAAACTATCCTGGTTGGATTACCATTAACTAATAAATAATTAAAAATCAAAATGAAAGAATGGAGCAGCATGAAAGGAGTGCCGTAAGTATCGGTATCGATATTGGTATCGGCTATACTGACTGGTATCGGATCGGTATCAGATCGATACCAAATCTTACAGTATCGCACACCGCTAGGTCACACTGCTCTAACATGCAGCAAAGCAGAAAACTCTGGTGAAAACTCCGCGCCTTAAAGGACCAGTAACAAACTTAACCCACCACAAAACAGTACACTTAATATTAACAAAGCTTTCCTACAATGAGTATCAACCTCTTAACCTTTTCCGCAAAATGTATTTGCTTAATCTTTCAATCTTAAAATGTTGCATTTACAAACAAAGGTGATAAACAAGGTGTCATGACCTACACATTTGGCCTATGATCTTAAAAACTGAATCACTTTATCCACGAGTCTAAGGGGACACGTATGTGAAGTTTGAAGACAGTCTCTCAAAGCATGTTTTAGATAATCTGTTGATGATTTCCAATAGCGGGCTAAAGGACAACCAGAAAAAACAGTGCCTCAGCCTCATCTGTCATCAGCAAACAGGCATAATAACAGCATCAACTGAGAGATAAAATGGGGATGGGACTAAAAAGGTTGAGAGAGGAATGAGTTTTGAACTAAAATTTAACTGTCATTAAATATTTTTGTAAAAGGGGAAGTGTCAAGTGTTGACAAAAGTGTCATTTCTCACAAAAAAATTACATCTTCCCATGAACTTGTTATTTAGTGTTTGTCTATATTAACCAAAGGTCAAAAGTATATATTCATTCCGAATAAAAACATGTCCAGCAATAAAACTGAGGGTCTCTTTCTGACCTCCTTAGTTAGTCTTAAAACGAATAGTCTGAGAAATATTGAAGCAGATAGCTGGAGTTAATTTGTGAAAAAGAACATTTCCACATTAAAATCCTTTGTGCTAGCTGAGCTCCCTCTTTCGTGTGAGTCACGGTCAATAAAACCGGAAACAATAATGTTAAAAAGCCACAACAAGACAGCTGATAACTTCAGCAAACCCTCTGAACTCCAGAGGAGGACATTGTGGGCCTTTAAAATGCTGATCCATGTGTCTGATGAGAATGGGAGGCTGATATTTTATACGTCTGTGGAGGACAGGGATACAATATATCTGACACAACTTTATTGGCTTAAACTTTAATGACTTCCTGAATAGAGCAAGGCTCGGGAAAAGGAGGGAGCCAAACTTGCAGGGACTCTGGGCTGCCTTTTTTGTTTTTTGGACTAGTTAAGCTTGTTACCTCAGTTTGAATACCCCGCTCCTCACACTAAAGCTATTTCTCCTTTAGCTTCTCATATCTGTTGCTTTTATCCCCATTTGGAGAGACAGTAAAGCAAATTCCTTTTCAACATGATAAGTACATGACCTTGTCCATGTATTCCTCAGTGTACCTCTCCCTCTCTCTCTCTTTGGATGGCTAAGATGAGGTTACTAATGAGCAAATGTTCGGATGATGAAGCTCTTTTCCAAGAATCTTTTCTCCCAAACGCCCGTGGCCTTTGGATGACTCCCCAAGGAGACCATTAATTTAGATATCAGTGTGTGACTGTGGGTTCGATGTGTGTGTACACATGCATGGGTCTGTACTTGAGTGGGAGCATTTTGCTGCTTTGTTTCATCAAAAGCAGGGATGAGCTAACATAGCTCATTTAGAAGTGTTTTCGTGTTATTAAACCTGCAACAACACTGTTCGCTGCTTACATTTCTCCCAGGGTCTAAAAGAGTCTAAAATAAACCCCCTCATCACATGACCCTCCTTCCTATCATCATTCTACACCTTCACCCCGACTCGCCCCCTAACGCCACCCCAAAACATCCTTCTGTGTCAACACCTCCCACCTCCCACCCCCCGACTCCAAACTTAACTAAAACTCAGAACTTTAAAGGGAAAAAGTATGAAACCATTTTTTCAAACATGAAATGAAAAAGTTAAAACCTGTTTTGATATTAACTTTATTTCTATAGCATATTCAATCAGCACATACAAGCACCTCAGCCCTGTAGGGGGTTGTTGCATCCTTAAACTCACATACTTACAAACATATTAAAAAATGTCTGAGACAGCATTTCAGTCATTTAACTTATCTTTTAATGTTGGGTAGATTTATGGGGAAAGTCCCTCCTTTTTCTCTTCTTGGGAAAGACACTTGTCTGTCTTAGGTAGTTTGCAGTGGAGGCTGAAATTTTGAGGATTTTTATATGATTTTGACTTTTGACTTTCACTTTTTTTTACAACTAAGAATTAGTTTTCTTATAGGATAAACCTGGACAGGGCTCCAGACTAACTTTCTGCATTGGTTGCAACGGTGCACCTAAAACATTTTTTAAGGTACACGAATACAAAAAATAGGTGCACCAGAATTTTTCATAGTGTCACCTTTAACGCCATAAGGTCACCATTTTTTCACTCTCCGTAACTTTTATGTAATGTTAATGATTTTTAAACAAGAATAAGATGTAAAGAAATACTTGTCTTTATTCAAAGCAAAATTATATATTAAAAGAAAAACAGTTTAAAGTGCGACACTGAATGAAATTGACAATTTCAACGAAAACATTAAGCAGAAATAAAACATTTCCAAAAAGAAGTGCTTGTGCTTAAAGTGCTTTACTGAACGGAAATTTAACATTTCAAACTCAAATATCTCAAGTTGAATAAAATATTTCAAAATAAAAAAATGTTTAAGGAGCTATACTGAACTGAAAAAATGAAATAAATATCCAGATTTTAACAGCCCACAACAGAACATTTAACTGGATGGTCTTATTCTCCAATCAATTTGAACCTAGAATAAGACTTCGCACACTATAGTCAATATTTACAAAACTGAAACTAAGGTAAATGATGAAAAAATAATTCCCCAACTAATTTATTAAAAACAACAAATTGGACAGAACATTTCATGACTTTTTTCTTATTTTTTTTTTCCTTTTTGTGGCTCGTCTTATTTACAGGAGAAAGGACTGTTCAAATACAGATATTATATTTAATGTTACTTTGTTTGACTTGTTTTTGTTGGTAATTATTAATTATCTGACAGTCACTAAGACTAATTTGTCAGAGCTTCGCTGCTTCTTCAGAGTTACCACTCTGTGTTGAAACCTGACACCACAGTCAGGCTCCGTCTGGGCTCATTTGCATATTAACAGCTGATTGGATGATTACTGAAGGCTGTGTGTGTGTGTTTGTGTGTGTACATGTGTTTGCATGTTCTTGGGTGGGCTTCAGCCAGCAGCCTGTAAAGATACAGCACAGGGACAGTGCTGTGTCTCAAAACTAAGGAGTGCATATCGAAGTCAAAGGTTTGCAGAGGTTGTTGAAATTGAGTGAAAATATTTTATGATAACATATTTATGGCGTATTTTTATTAATTGTATATTAACATTTAAAAGTTTCTTACAAAGATATAAACCAGTTAATGTTAAAGAAAGCTAGCTTTGAAGCTAACCCTGACTGGAAACGTAAAGATGTGACTTTCACCTTTTTGTGATCAAGCAAAAATATCATCCTTCTACCCCCTGCTGTGAGGAATGTGAACAACCATGTCAGTGAATTACCCAGGCAGACTTCATATTATCCTGATAATATCATGTGTGAAAAGGGCTATTGATTGCAAGATTCCTGTTGTTACTTTTGCTGTCATCACACTTGTAGATCCTGCCTTTTTCTGCTTGACGGATTCAGGTATGGAAGCACCTCTGCTGACAGAGTAGCCAGTCTGAGATGAGATGTTATAGGATCTGATCCACATAGTCTAGTAACTTCACCCTGAGTCAATGTGGTCCTTTGCACGATTTTTGAGAACAATCCAACTACATTTTTTGAGATATTGTGTTCAGTGAATCATGTTCTCAAGTAAAGTAGGTCATGAGACCCCATGACCATGATCTTTTCCATGTGACCCTGAAATCTATTAGTGTATTACTCTGTTTGGAGAGGTACCTTGTGTAAAGCATGATGAATATTACCTCAAGAGCTCTTGGGATACGTCTTCATTAAGAAGCAGGCAATGAAAATACCCCAATTGATGCAAACTTTGTTCATGGCCTTCAAAATTGAACCATTTCATCCTTTTGCCTGAGTGGACATTTGCAGAAAGTCATGTGCTTAGGAGCTGCCCATCCTCAAGTGGGGATAAGCCAAAAAAGTAGGCCACTGATGTCATTGGTTTAAAAACTTTGAAGGAGAGGAAGGCAGTAAAATAATAAAGCAAAATACAGAATCTTAAAATTGGTGCTGACAGAAAACGAAAGTAAGAAAATATTAGGATGATGAGAGATTGCGCAGCTTCTGTGTTCTGAACTTGGAGGCAAGAGAGTGATTCATGGCTGATTCATGTTCCAGTATTAAAGTCTTGAGAAATCGAGTGCATTGATTACTTTTTCATGGTCTGTCTTGGTGAGTACAGATTTCACAGACTTGCTCAGGAATACAAATCAGAAATGGTAAATTCCTCTCCTGGTTGTGGTCATGTTTTCACCTGGAAAGGCACAAAGGACTTATTGAATTGAGTGACCCATTTGCAGCTTACCAGCTACCGCAGATGTTATTTTCCCAGGGATTTTTAGTTACCATATAGACAGACTTCTCCATCCTCTTGAAGACGTTTGTTTTCAGAGTGCCCTGTTTTCTAGAGAGGGAGGAAGAAGCCACTCGACATAGCTTACAGAAACTGCTGCTCCAGCCAAACACAGGCTGTGTGTCTGTCTGATGTAATGGCAAAAAAGGACAGAGGGCCCCAGCTCTGTGGCAGACAGTTATACACTGTTCATGTTTGTCCATGAAGATGCAGAAGAAAGGGTTTGATTTGGAGGATTTTTCTTGAGAATTCTTTCATTGATGTTTACATTTTAATTATTCAGTCCCATGTTTAGAATTTTCAGAAAATTAGATACAAAAAAGTATAAGATAGTAAAATGTATGGACAATGATTGAAAAGCAGCCATGGAAGGCATGACAACTGCTTATTGCTGCCATTGTTACATATAGTGATAATACACTGCTACATAAAGAAGTGGGGCCTAGGACTCAGTTCTATCTATTGTTTCTGTTTCTCATTTAGTTTTCTTGCTGTGTATGAGGGATGAAAGTTATTCTGGGCTGCTGTATACTCTTTGATTTAAACTGAGTTCTTAATTAAGAAATTGGACAACATAAAGTGTATTTACTAAACAGCTGGCTATTGTTTACATCTCATGGATGAGTTTTACATATGTTGGTTTAACTGTAAAGTAAATATGCTATATAATGAAGGTGGGCATATTTGACCACAGGGCGTTACATACCATCTTTTGTCATTTTTTTATATTCTGTGCATTTAGGATTTTTACCTCCTCCTAGGTGGTTATGTCTCTTCTATATTTTTTTTAAAGGTTTTTGTCTCTGAACTGGATAACTAAGAAGGTTATGAATGGATTTTGATGATCTGATGACATTTTCAAGTAATGTTAGCTGTGGCACAAGGAAAAAGTGATTACAATTTGGTGCTGATCTAAATACTGATGCAAGTCCAGGGATTTCGCAATCAGACAGGGTAGTGTTCAGCATTGTCTTTAATAACTTATTAAGGTTACAACAGTTTTCTGTGAAATTTCTGGGATATGTTAATCATGGCACAAGGAATTGGTGATGTCATTTCATTAGTGATCCAAATTCAGATGTGAATCCAGGAATCTTTTCCCCAGATTTGTTAAAAGTGGGAGATATGACAGGTTTCCACAGTTTTGTCACTAATTTGTTTACAGTTTTATGCTTATGGGGCACAGCTAGTTTTTTTCTTTTTTCAGGAGTTCTTCCCACAAAATATGGCCACTTTCTGTGCCATGCATGAGCACGGAACACATCCCTTTCCAGGCCCTGGCATGCTTGAGGAAGGTGGACTTCTGCACTGTTTGCTTGCTCCTGCACGTGGCAAGACTGCTCCTGACAGTAAGTCCTCATTTTTTAACTCATGTTCATTCATAATAATAGTACAAAATGTCTGTTTTTAGACCTGTGCTAATATGAGCTATTGAGAAGATGACCATGACAAAACATATTTTATTTTTGCTTTCATCATGAAAAAAGGTGTTGCATCAGAGTGTTTCTTAACTTGATTCTACTGTAAAATTTACTTTGTGTCTTGGGTGATCTATTTACAACTTGGTGGTCAAAGGTCAAGGAGAAGGAGCCTTGCAGTCACATTTTGCTTGAGGATACAACATAAGAAGAAAAGTAATCAATATCTGAAACCTAAATGACTTAGAAAGTCTATCTCTAATATGGACACTCTTAAGTACACAGTTGTCCTCTATATTGTATGAATCTTTAATGAGGTAGACAGTGAGTCCTTTTCAAAATGAAGCATTAGCAAATAATTTTGTCTTAACTTTCATAGTTGGTAAGAGAGAGGAGGCAGCAAGAACTGGAACTATGAAAGTCAACAGACCCAATCAGCAAAAATGTATCTAAATTCAAAATATTGAGACAATACATTATCAATGTCCTGGCCCAGCTTATGGAGTATTACCTCATTACTTTTTGTCTCGGATGAGCAGGTGTTTTCTCTGCAGACTGGAGTTGTGGTGGATAATGTTCATCACAGTGTCATCATTTCTTAAAGCAGTCTAAACACAGCTTAGCAGGGAACTCCATAACATTTATGCAGGTGTGTTAATGTTAGCCCGGTAAATCTGTCATGATGAGTGTTGGAGTGATGGTTTCTCCATTGGAGCCCGGCTTTATCACTTACACAACGATGGGAGGATGAGAAAAGAGGAATATTTCACCTCCTTGTATCTATTAGCCTACGTCTTTGGTTGAATGTAGGCCTCTAAGTTCTGTTGATTTGTGTGTGCTGTATCTCCTTTGATTTAACTTTATGTATATCAGCCATAAATACTTCAGACTATTCTTTGAGTCATCCTTGTTTTGATCAGGATGATATTTTATACAGCCCAACCTTTTTAAGTATGTAAAAACCAAGTGGTTTTCATATTTCTACGTATGGCTCTACAAGTGTAACCATTTGTACATGTAACACCTAAGGCCAGGCTGTTAGCTGTAGCCCTCATGCCTGGTTTACTGGTCCCAGTAAGAGTGGAGCTGATGTAAACAGGCCTGGTCATTCCCACGTCTCTGTTTACACTGGGAGACCTCAGAGCTGCTCCACCAGAGCACTGGATTCCCTCTGCACGGTAACACACACACTATCTATCCCTGTCACATAAAGAAGCTCTCATAAGTGTAGATATAATAGACTGCGCAGGCATGTAAGACCTATGTAGAACTTTAGTCATGGATATAAAAAGCACATACAAACCAGCAGCAACATCCAGAGCTGAAAAATTAAGCTAATGCAGTAGTGCCAGGAAATGCAGTTTCTTGAGTGTCCACTAGAGGCTGGATTTAGTTAAGCTGGTGTTATGATTGTGTAAGGAGCAGAGTTTTTCAACTTAATTACACATATTCACAGATTGGTTCTGCAAACATCTGTTTCAATAAAACATCTAAAGGTTTGTGCTAAACACAGCAATGCAGCTTGCATTTATACTTTCCAGTAACATGACAGCCAGAAAAGTATCTGTGTGATTATTGATAAGTACTGTCTTATTTCCTTTGCACTTGTCTAATATTTCTCTTATATATATATTTTTTGCATTTCCTGCTTTCTTTTAAGTCCTCTTGAAACCTCCTGAGGAAACTCAAACTGTTAAGGCTTTCGCAATCGGACAGAGAGTTCCCACAAAGTCATCAAACTATCACGGGGCTAGTTTTACAACAACATCGCTAAGACCCTTTGCTCTCTGAGTCCTTTCTAAATGGGTCTGTGATGTCAGCCCAACATAAACTGAAGACTTGGGTCCTGACAAACATGCCCAGTTTACAGGCAACAGTGAGGTCACCACTGCTTAGCTTCTCCATTAAGACAGGAACAAGTCCAGTTTGAAGAATCAGTATCTTCTCATTCAATGTTTCTGGACAGTCAAGGCTATAGAGCATCTCTTAAAGTCCTTCTTACTTTGCTTGGTACCATGATGAAAATCATTTGACCTTTCATGCTGTTTATTGTAAGAACACCAAACTGCAACATTTATTTAACCTTAAAACCTTGAAGCATTGTTTAAACTTAAGCTACTTAGAAACAAAATGAAGTGCTAATTATTCCATGTAAATTTTGTACTTTAATTGAAGTGTTTCATTTCAATCAACTTTTGATTTTGCCCCACAACATTTCCTTAAAAAATCTGTTGTTGTTTGTGGTACATTTCCCCGAACATGTTTGGGTTTCTTCATTTTAGAAAAAGAATATCAAGATAAATGAAAAATACAAGCTAAAACAAAACCATTTTTGCAAATTGTTTTTTTTTAGCCTGTCTTAGTTTATAAGTTATTTTGTATTTTTGTTTGAATTTCATTCTTAAATAATCAGACCATTGTCTTTTTATTAGATATCTTGATACTACCTCACTAAAGACAGCCAACGGGAGAGAGATATATTTTAAGGCTTCCTGTGTGAGAAAGTTTTGGTCTGTCATTTGAAACATCTTATTGGCTCAAAAACAATTAAGATTTTGGAGGAAAAGGGCCAAATATCTTGTCTGATACACCAGATGGTCCTCTGGGCATGGTGTTGCCCACACAGTTGTAACTCCCACCTCATCCTGCTCTAAAGAACTCTGGCAACATGGATCTGCCGGTTTACAGACATTAAATCAGGTAGATCCAGCTGAACTGCATGGTTAAAGGTCATAACCATAGGATCTTATGGCCATCCCTTGCCTCGGATCATGATGTAAAAAAAACACTACGGGGGATTTCCTAAAAATTTGTATACCTGTTCACTCTTACTCACGAATGAGTACATCAGATTTTAAAGGAACAATATCAAAGGTTATATATATAATGCATTAACATGGATTAATGTCAGTTTAGGGTATTTGAATACCAAAATAACTGTGTTTTATTGTGCATTAACAATTCACTAACAGTAAAGACCTGAAATCAGAACTAACTTGCCCCCCTCCATGTTCACCTGATAAAATGATTAAGGGTGATCAGCGCGAGGCTAGCGGCACTCCTCAACAGCATTCCTCATTCATTTTCTCACAAAACATGTACAACACAACTATGAATAACAGTTTAGAAAATAAACCTTATTGGGTACTGGAAAGACTAAAATGAAGATTGAAATGGCAACATAGTACACAACAATATGTCAGATGCAAGTAGTAATGGGTTTTTTCAATATTTTTTGGCAAATGATTTACCGCAAGAACCAGCTCTTACATCGGTATGAGGTGTGGAGGTTGCTGTTGTCTGACATACATTTTCCTTTATTGCACTTTAACTGTTGATAAATAGACATTAAAAAGCAAAAAAAAAAAAAAATACTGCAGGGGGAGTTTGGAATTTGCAATGACTGTTCGTATTCCTTAGCAGAGCCAAATGATTCAGATCCCTGGAAATAGCTTCAAGAGCTTCATTACAGAGAATAAGGCAGGATGAATGTGTTGCCTCTTTTCACGCTATTAACAGACCTCCATAAATTAATTCATGTCATATGTTTTAAGTGTATACAACCAATATGATCTAGATAAAGGCATTCTAGACCCCTGTGTATGCAGTCAGAGATATTAGATATCAAACTGTTTCTATACTGAAAGATGCTCACAAAAGTATCAAGAACTATCAATTGTTATTCAAATGCCTAAATGGATGTTAATACATGTCAGTGTATTGTTAAAAAGTCTTAAGATTCCTATGAATCACTTCTACGCAAAGACATCCCCACCCAAGTGTCTTGAATCCATCACTGTAGCTGCTTTCATAAAACCACATTTTTTTTCTGTTAAGACTTTTAATGTCAGTGCATGAGTACAGAGTGTGTAGAACTACTTCAGTAATATCAAAACAGCTTACTTTCATTTTGTTTTAAGGTGTTTTCTGTTGTAATAATGTGTACAGTTGAGTGTGATTTTCCAGTTCTTCATCCATTTTTGTAAAATATAAACAGAAGAGGAGGACGGCAACTTAGCCAACAGCTTATAAGAGAAGTGTATTCCAAGAAGTGTAAAATATGTGCTCACTTACTTCGCCTCAGTCACTTTCTTTTGACACAGACACACACTAAGTAAACAATGATTGACCGCCTAGTTATCCTCTGATATATCTTCATGTATTAAGAACTAAGTGCTCACATCTGTGTGTTTACACACTGCATCTTATGACCTAATGAGATGAGGAGCATTGTTCCCTGGAGAAGACACTTCCCTGGTGATGAGACACCCAACAATCTGTAAACACACTTCAGAGGCTCACATCACACATACACACGCACACATGTACACACACACACACACACACACACACACATTGTTGGACTTTCTGATCCATCTTTAAATGTGATCCTTTATCATAAAATGTGAACAAATGGTCAGTTTCTCAGATGTGTTGATGGCTTAATTGTCCTCCTATTCTGGTATGACCTAGAAATATTCTGCTCATCTTAGCATGATGTTGATGTTTAAGTTTTGTTGGTGCAACTGTCCATTACAACTGCAAACACGGTGGAGGGTCCAGCACCATTAGCTTCTTTTTGCCCCTTCTTGGTTTTCTTTCTAAGATGGAGATTTGTAGAAGTTAACCCCAGACATGTCTCTTTGTTATTCGGCATATACAACCAGACTGCAACTTTCTTTAGTACGAAGCATAGAATAAAACTGGTTAAAACACAAAGGTTGCAACTGCTCTTCTATGTAGAGTAAAACAGAACGAGGCATTACTTGCCTAGTAGGTAGAGGTTTCATTAGTGTGGATGTAATGTGAACAAGGGTGCCATGATGAGGACAGGTCAGGATGATTTAATGACTGACAGGAGTATGTTTAAAATAAAAAGTAACTGTGTCTGTATTAAACTAATATACAAATCAGTTCTTTTTTATGCTTAAGGAGTGCAAAGTGCATAGTTTAGGTGACCTCTGCTGCTTTTTTAAAAGCTGTTGGGTACTCAGTGTAGTGTGATACTGTTTATCTGTTTTCACTTTTATCTGTTTTCACTCAAGCCATTTTACAGCAAGTGTTCAAAAGAAAAACATTTATGAAAATTTGCCTTCAAATCAACAGTGGCATGACAAAGTTCATGTAACTTTTTGCAATACATTAAGAGGAACATAGGAACTCTTGCACAAAAATGTTGCAGTTTACACATGCAATTATTGTATATTTTATTTATTGTTCTGTCTAATGTAGGCTAAGACTGTGTTAGCTTGCAGTTCCAGAGTTCACATCTTTTCATGAGGCCCACAATGCCTGGGAGCATGCTACAATGTCCAGCTCATGTAGTAGTTGTAGCATTATCTATTTCTGTCTGGGCTTTTATGTCAACAATATAACTTTTAATTCTGTGACTTATGCAGATCTTTACTCATTCATTTATTAATTTCCATAAAATAAAAAAATGTAGGCATATTTTTAAAATTCCTTTTCATTTCAAAAATTTTTCCTATTGGCTTTGACTGTTGACATCATGTCTTGGATGTCTATTAAGCGAGGATTTGATTTAAGTTGAGTAAAATATGAAAAATTTGTTTCTGTTAAGGATCAGATGCAGCTCTTTTCCCTCTCCTTTGGAAACACTTAGATCTGAGGGGGCTGGGAAACTATGCTAAAAAGCTTAGCGCTGATTGGCTGTCAAAATCATGTCTGACTGGAGGAGGAAAGAGGGGTTACAGGCTGCAGCTGTTGTCTTCTGCTCCCCAAGGCCTTTTTTATTCTCCATTAGAAGCAAGGAAAATGTATTTTTCAGGACATAAGACCTTTTATACTTAAAAAATGGTGATATAGAACAACTTTGCACTATTCTCTCCATTTCTAATTAATTTCCTGTGTCACTGTATATTATCAAATGTGATCCAATCATAAGAGATACGTTGGTACCAGTACCCTGACTATTTTACTGTGCTATATTAAGCAGAAGCTCTAGAGGTTTGATGAGAGGGAGAGGAAACAACTTGGTAACCAGGGAGAGAGAACAATAACAACAAGGCTGAATCATAAAGAAGCTATTCTGCTGTTTTGATTGGGCCAAATCCAAGTGAGGGAACTGTTTGTGGTGGTCTGAACAGAGGAGCTGGGTTATAGGACACAATGCGCTAATATGTGTATAAACAAGCAGTAAGTCATAGATATTAACCTGTACAAACAAATACACAGGAATGTGCACTTCTGCACTCACACACTCAAATCTGTGTTTAGCTTAAGCAACTTTATCACATAAAGATTATACGTCATTCTTATCTGTTAACATTTGTACAGTATTCTGCAAAGTTGCACAATGTGGAGAGAGTCAAAAGAGCTTAACAAGGAGTAAAACCAAGAGAAACATCATAAATTCATGATCAGCCCACCAAAGGGTCACAATCAGTGCACGGTGTGACAGAGCACAGAACTCAAGCAGCATCCATTCACTTTTTCATTCATGAACCACAGGAGCGGCTTTGAATTTTTTCATTGATAACACAAACATTCTCAGCCGCCTACAGGCTTTACTCCCTCTGCTCTGTCTGTCGCCAGTGTGGATTTTCCTGAGGAGCATTTACAGGCCAGATTCGTTACCTTTCATAGATGTTCTAACTGCAATGGTTAAAAATGTCAATTCACTATAAACACTGAACAGATGTTACACATGGTTGTCTTGAAATGGTAATCTTTTTAAATGTAATACTGACAGCAGCAAATAACTATAAAGACAAACTTTTGGACAGAGATCCTGACTGAGGTTTAAAAGCAATTAACCCATTGTGCTTAAAAAAATCATTAAGACACACAGCAGTTCACAATACGAAGATCATTGACTCTCTGCTTAACCTTTTTGCAGTTTTAACTCTGTGGATGCAGTCAGTCAATGAATGGACTGTGGCAGTGTTTCCCAAACTGTAAGCTGGGGCCCACTGGTGGGCTGTGGAGGTACCGCAGTCTGGCCAGGAGACATCATTTTCAATTAATACAAAACATGAGAACAACTGAAATTACACTTTATATTATCACTAAATGCTTGATTACATTTCAAGTAGTACAACCAAATCAGCAGGTTATTAACTAACATTTTGAATTGTCATTATTTATATTGTTTTGTAAACAGAATTGTGGTCACAGTTTAACTGCTGTTGAATTAAGTCAGAATATTTCCTGCTTTTGAAAATTCAACCATACTATCAAAGACATTAAAGGTACAAATGCACAGTTTGCAGAGTCACAAAGTTAGTTTAAAATGAGACTATTAAAAAATATAGTAGCAAAACTAATGTGTTGAGGATACAAACATTTACAGACTGTTAAGATACTGCAATACTTGCTAAACAGACTATTTTATGGATATTATTTAGGAGTATGATGGGGAAAAAACTGAAACCACTGAACTTGACCATCATTCCATATTACTAAATTTGGTCAAATTTAGATTCTATGCTAACAAATGGAAGACATATGAATGTCGTCTTTGGAAGTTTTGAGCTTAGATACAAAGAATCTTCAGATTGAGATTTTTTTAAAATGAAAATCATAGCCTTAATTTGGGGGTGGCACAGTGGCGCAGCTGGTAGAGCGCGTGTATCACAGCAAGCAGGTTCGTGGTTCGATTCCTGGGTTGGGAGGGCTTTTCTGTGTGAAGTTTGCATGTTCTTCCCATGCATGCGTGGGTTCTCTCCGGGTACTCCGGCTTCCTCCCACAGACCAAAAACATGCTCATTAGGTTAACTGGTGACTCTAAATTACCCCTAGGTATGAGTGTGAGTGTGTATGGTTGTCTGTCTCTCTATGTGGCCCTGCGATCTACTGGCAACCGGTTCAGGGTGTACCTGCCTCTCGCCTGATGATAGATGGGATAGGCTCCAGCCCCCCGCAACCCCAAAAGGGATAGCCACGTATAGAAAATGAATGAATAGTCTTAATTTAGGATGGACTACATCTTTCCTAAGCATCATGGGCCCCTTCATGACTCTGTGCCCCAGAAACGTATCCTCTTTATGTCCCTCATGTGTGACATTGCTGACCCTTAAGGCAACTAGGTGCACCCTTGACCAATCGCAAATTGTACAAGATGGAATAATTCTATAACTCAGATTTGTTGCTAACACTGTCTGACCTGACATCATTTTTATCATAGTAATGGTGATCAAACATGTGTTTTGTGGTATATATTATGTCATCTAATCTATTAATCTAAACTATAAATTAATTGTATTCTTTAAACCATGTACAGAACAAATGGCAATTAAAATCCTCACATATAATTAACCAATCTTACATGCAACTCAAGACAGTTTCACATATTGTTTTAGGGTTTTATTCTTACCGTTAGAAATTTAGGAAATACCACTACATATAATTGTCTCTTGAGAAATATTGTTTATTTTGTTTTTTTCTTAATATTAATCAAAATTCAGACATGTCATCATGTTTTATATTTCAACCGCTTTTAATTTGAAATTTAAATTCGCAACCGGAAGTGGTCATACGTGGTAGCCACTTGTCGGAGGGACTGAGGGGTCTGAGCTCCAATTTCTCCGCTGTAGCTGGATTTTCATGTCCTGGAGTTTCAGCACTGAGTAAGCTAAAGAGGTAGTTAAAGGGTTTTAATAGTCCTCTGACAAACACAGGTCTGATTTTAAAACGTAAATCATCAAATTCACTGAAACTACCTCACAGCGCTGCACTGCTAGCCTGCTAGCTAGCTTAGCTAACAACTTTTCATTCATTACAGCCCGGGCACTTTTCTTTTGTTGCTAGCTAACAGAGCTTTGCCCACAACATTAGCTGAGCAGTGAGACTGCGTTGTTTAGTGTCTGTTGTTTTGTTTGTGTAATATTGCGGGGTGATGCACGCAGTCCTGCTAAGTAAACAGTAAAGTGAGTTTGTGATGGATAACTGATGGTCAGTGAGCTTCGTACTTGTAGGACAAGCTAGCAGTATCTCCAAAAGAGCCTGTTGTGTTTAACTGAGACACCACAATAGGATGTGTGATGCGTCGGCTGTTCTGCTATTTAACTGCATTATTCAGTTGAAACTACTGATACTGATCCATAACATGTTCACTGGTGATCAAGATAATGTACCGGTATGTTAATTATTGGGCATTTTAGCAGCAACAGGGAGCAGCTAACACTTCAAACTTTGGTCTAAACTAACAGGAATACCTTAAGAAACAGTTGTGCTTTTGTTTCTTCGGTTCTTAAAATTGTATGACGCTTTTCTCTGTCAGCATTCCCCAATAGTGCATTATCTTACCTTTTTCTAATGGCACTTTAAAACTTTATTCACTTTTGTTTAAGACAGTAACATGTCCAAACGATTTAATTTACGTCTCAAACCCTGGAAATGTTTCCATTTATAATGATCAGTGCTACCAAAATAGTATGTTTGATTATAGTTTATATCCATAGGTAGATGCACTCAAAGAATTCAAAATTCAAATCATCTGTTTGTGTAGAAAGTAAACTATATGTAAGAATATAATTACACTAATACAGATAAGACTAAAAATGCTCAATCGTCTGAGTAATTCTGGTAAACATTGCTAGTCATGTCCTGTTGAATATGAAGTAGAACTAATCCTTGGTGTCAATGAAACTGGCTTCCAAACTGTGACTCAGGGGTGGACTGTGCCCTGTAGTCCACCTTTAATTTGCCAGCAACAAATTCCAAACATAAAATGAATATAGCCCCATTGCAAAATGAATCTTGTGCTTTACTGACAATTAAGACTAACACATAGTGGCAACAAAAAGGAGAAGCTAGGGATACTGTGTTTGTAGAAGTATCAGGTCGGGGCTAAGCTGAGCATTGTTTTATTGAGTGGAAATCCAAATTTGTACTGATCATCTCTCCCTGATAGATTGCATTAGTTTTTGTTAGTTGAACACACTTTTCGGCAGGTTGTAAACTATAAAGTGTTGTAGCAGAACAGCCCTGTGGCTAACTTGTTAGCGGTGATACTTTAATTTCAATAGCAATAAGAGTATATATAGATATATATGTACAGTTGTGAGTAGAATATTTATTTATGAATTGTATGATAATGCTGGTTGGGCTTTGTTAAAAAGAAATAAGAAAAGGGAAATAAGAATATCTTGTTATTTACTTTACTTCATTTAGCTAATAACTGAAGTAAAAGTCAACCCCATATGACATTGCTCAGCTGTGTCTAGAAAAATGTAATCCCTGGTTTGGGTCAGTCAATGAACTGCCATTAAAAAAATGTCAACAGGATTGGGGCCAATAAACTGATTGGGACATACCGAGAAGGAACCATACTGATTTCTCATTTCTGTGCAGTTTTTTACTTGTTTGTGTCTTAATGAGTAGATGCATACATGTATGTCCGACAGAGTTTAGGTTTTTAAATGTATAATTTCTCATGAGGCTCAAATGATGAAGATGGTTAATCAGCAGTGAGGAGTTTAACAATTTTAGTGAGAAACAAAGCAATGCAGTTGTAGTGACTTAAAGAGGATACTTTTCTTATGTGAACAACTGATTGTTCAGACATTTGGGCTTGATTTTTGGAATAATGAGCTAATTTGGACGCAGAAAGTTATTTTAATAATAATATTGTATAATTGTCTTTCAGATGTCTGTGGAGAACTTTCTGAGTCACACTCCTTTATTTTAATTGGAAGAGGATCATTTGGATGCGGATCAGAGGTTTTGGTGCTGCGAGTGAAATAACAGGTTACACCACTTTCCTATTATCACCAAAAAGTTACAACACAAGACATCTACTCCAGTGATGTACATTGTGAAAGGAAAAAAAATACAGCTTTTGACAAATAAATGTAATGCTGTTTATGGGACTTATATTTAGAAAATTAACATCTTGATAGTTAAATCATGATTTATTGATTAAAAAAAACTTAAAGCCTAATTTACTTTACTCCCTCACTTAAAAAGGAGAAACGGGATGAGATATAATACTACTATAAATAATTATATTTAATAGTTTTTTATTTTAATTATCAATGTAGGCTTTAGCTAGAGTTGTTTGCAACAATTTTCAAGTGAACCCAAAATAAACTGAGCATATCCTTACAACTAGATCTGCAACAGTTGCTCTGACAGTAGCAGGAAGCTTAAGTTTCACCGGACTGCATGTAATTGTGTGTTATTTAGTGAGCTATGTACCTGCTCATTTAGAAAGCAATGCTCCTTTGCACAAGATAAATAAAATTTGCCTTTTGTGTTAAATTCAGATCTTTATGATGTGTTCAATAGCTCACGTTTCTGTAGAAATAGAGATGTAATACATGGAGGGCCCCTTTGAAAACATAGTTTTGTTTAGTTGTAACAGCAGTATTCATAAAAAAATACTTACGTGAGAATCCATGTTTTAATAACTGTATGTTTAATCATATACATGTTATTTAGGAAAACAACCAAAAAAAAGTGTTTTTATTCAATTCAGTAATTGCTTGGACTGCCTTGCTTCGTGATTCACAGAATGTCTGAATATATTTAATAATCATGAACATAATTGTTGTGAGCATAAATGTAAAAATATATATTTTCATTTTCACTTGTCAAAATGACAATATTTTTATGTTTTTGTCTTTTTAGCTTGCCGTCCCTTCATCCAGCTCTAACATATTTGTGATGGTGGTGTTTTACTGATCAATGTGTGAGGAGACCACGCCTGTGGTCCTCGCCGTACCACACACTTCCTCATGGATTCCAGCAACGACGATGCACTTGACATCATTGTCACCAATGTAGTGGCAACTTTCAGGACCAGGTGCCACCTGAACCTGCGCACCATAGCCTTAGAAGGAGTGAATGTCATTTATAAACCTGAAGTTGGGGTAAGGAAGATTTAAGAAGAAAATACTTTGTCCATGTCCTGGTTCTTAATTAGGTCGCTCTTATTTTATTCATGCATGATTAAACACACAGTATGTAAATGCTGCTGCTGGGGAGAAGGAATCAGAGCAATGATTAATCAGGAGAAACATATCTGCTGCTCAAATGTTGCTTTGAATTGAAGAACCTTTACAAAAAAATACAAAACAGGCAACCATTGATTTCATAAATGAAGGACTGTCATGTAGTGAGGGTCAAAAGCTGTTAAAAAGTGGCCTTTGTTGTCAGCTGCTTTGAAAGCAAACAATGATGTCTACATTTGAACAGGTAATATTGTGCCTTAAAGGTGTAGCGTGTAGAAAATTGGCAGCATTTCGCTGAACAGAAACGGTGAAAATAGGATACATTGTTTTTATTTTCATGTAAAACTCTGTCAAAATAGGTGTACAATCATCCTCATAAAACTTTGGTTTTCTTTTTATTAAGTTAGAAAAAGCTTTTTATATTTATGTACTACGGGTCTCTCTTCTGTGGAGGCTGACATAACGATCCGCCATGTTGTCTACGGGTGGGTTTTGGGGACAAAAAGAGCGAAACGTGATTTTTGAATTCGACTCAACAAAAGCTTATAAGACCTATGATCATCATCTTAACTGACCTATAATCTATAAAAATATTAGTTACAAATATGAATGAAAAATTCCCTCACCTTGTAACTGTTGTAAATGATGCCCTGTTTACGATCCTTTTTGGTCTTCACCAGCTCTCATCGCTTAGTGATGTGATGTTTTAGAAACGGATGGGCTCATTTCAAAATCTGAACACTAGATGATGCTAAATGCCGATTTCTACACACTGCACCTTTAAATCAGGTCCATATTAACCTGGCACACCAGATGGACCATTCTTTGTACTTCACTATAGTTCATCTGGGAAAAGAGTTCATAGAAAGTGTTTGGGGAGCAGGGAACCTTTCAGAACCATATCCAGCAGGTGATTGGATGATTGTTCCATGTGAAAAGTAGAATTTGTCTGAACATTAGTGATTGTGAACATACCCTAGTAGTCATCAAAAATGAATTTGGGAACCTAACTTAAGGAAATAACACTGCATTTAAATGTCTTGAATCTGATTTTCTGAAACGTCATCTTTCTGGGTGGAGGGGTTGGTGGATGGAGCAACACAGCAAGAGTGGAGCTATAAAACAAGATGAGCAACTAATGGCAGAGGATAATTGGGGTCCATCACAAATAAAGGAACTTCAAAAAAAAAATGATACCCTTGCTTTGAAACTGTTAAATATGCTACCTAAAGAAAAAATATGGCAATACACATGTATGTATTTATTTATCAGTTTGGTCATTTCAGTGAACATGTCTTTCTATTTTCCGCTGCTTTTTAGAAAGTCTTAATGAAGCTCCGTAAACCCCGGATAACAGCCTCAATCTGGTCCTCAGGGAAAATCATCTGCACTGGAGCAACAAGGTAGACACACTGCTAAAGAAACACTTTGACACTCCTGCACTAAGCTGACTGCATGTAAAAGAAAAGCAAGTGCACGTTATAAATGGACACTCTGGTTGCCAGAGGGCCATTAATTTTCTCTTGTGAGTGTGCTGTTGGCTGAGTGTGTCCTAAGCTGTCTGGCCTCATTACTGTCAGTGCAGTAATTTTGCTTTCAGTTGAATGTTTGTGCAAGATCTCCAATCAACTTCCAGTAATAGAGCACCATCACCATCTGTCACACCTGACACATAAACAGCACTGACGTTAGAGCTTAGCACAGTGATGGCTTTGTTGTGCTGACACTCACTCCTGCTCCTCTGCTTTTCTTCAGTGAGGATGAGTCGAAGCTGGGTGCACGGAGGTTGGCCCGCTGTCTGCAGAAACTGGGTTTCAAGGTGAGGATGAGTATATAGCTGCTGGTGAACACCTCTATAGTTGGTGCCAGGTAGGCCTGTGCTCAAAATGTCATCATGCACTTCTTGGGGATATGTGTATCGATACGGATTCAACAGAATCCTTACGGCCTCAATGCTTGGAACAGTTGTTGTAAATACACTTTGGGTAATGTTAAAAATAGCACAGTTCAAAGTAGAAGTCAAGCTACATGATAAAACACATGTTCCAAATTTTAACTTAAGTCTATCATCTTTGGGGACCTGAATTAAAGTTCTTATGTTGAAGAATTATTTAAAAGTCAGGCTTGTTCTTTTTCTTCTTGTAATAAAAACAAAAGTTGCTGGGAATTCTGTTAAAAGCTCAGTCAATGTTCACAATTTATGTGTATCGGGATACGTATCGTATCGTGACCACAGTACCAGGATACGTATTGTATCGTGGGGTTGCTGGAAATACCTAGCCCTAGTGCCAGGCCTTTTGTGTTGAAAGGGCTGAGAAACATGATCAGCGAAAAGAAGAAACACTTGAAGTATGGGTTTGTAAAATTAAAAAAAAAAAGAATTGTTATGGTTTTTATGTGACAGTATAAGAATCTTGAATGCTTATCTGTAACTAACCTCGCATGCCAGATGGACAGTTTCGTATATCCACTGAAATATTTCACTAATCCATCTCGGAAAGAGCCGTTTGAAAATGTTTTTTGGGGCAGAACCTTCAAAACAGCAACAGCTTTTGATTGGACGTGTCACACTCTTTTAACAGACCGATCCACATCAAGCCACACTGCTACGGATGACGTAGCATCTTGCGCTGTAGCCACCGTAGACTATTATCTTACATTAAATTTCATCACACAGATGTATCATTTACCACTTATTAGGGATGTAACGGTATGAAAATTCCCTATCACGGTTATTGTGACCAAAATTATCACGGTTATCATTATTATCGCGGTATTGTTGCAGTGTGCTCAACAGTTCTTTTGCCTCTTTTGTCAATAATTGTGTCAAGAAATGTCCAATAAGGAAATTTGTTTAAATTTTACATTAGAAATAAAAGTAAATAATTCTGGCAAGTATTTGTCACTATTTGTTATAAATGCTTAAACAGTTTGTAATTACAAGAAAAGAAAAAGAGGGATTTTAACTTTGAACAGGATTCCTTTTATAAACAATTGTAAATGAACATGTTCAAAGTTTTGAGACAACCAAAGATCAATTTAACCTATTTTACATACTCTCACACATTTAGTTTGCCTGCAGCTTTAGAATCCATGTTACAGCTCGTTGTATTAGACCATGTTCAGGCCTTTGTTTATTTTTTGCTTTACTAACGATAGTCTCTGAAGCAATTAGCCCCCTTAATGACTCTCATCCGTGAGTTATTGACACAGTGTGGTGATCAAACACGGTATAACGGTAATTTTAATAGGACACAGTAATGATTACCGTGGGAAATTTTACCACGGTTTATCATTTTACCGGTAACCGTTACATCCCTACCACTTCTATGTGACATGGACGTCGTCAAAGATAATACACACTCTGGTCTCCCCATAAACTTCCAAGGAGAGCATATTTCGCTGAGTATCACTGAGTAATCATGATAACCACAGGCTAACTGGCACGTCCGTGGATGATGTTTGCATCTTTCCCAGTTTCCCAGCAGTGATCCCCAGTCGGGAGAAAAGAAAAAACATGATTTCTTGTAAGACGAGCTTCAAGTTACGTTCTTTGCTCCACTTTCAAAGAATACATTTAGTCAGTTTCTGATTTAAAAAAATGCACATATTGCTGCATCCACAGAGACTGCTTCAAGAGCCGCCATCGTTTTCAAACATGCAGTCACTTCCTGTTGTCGTCACGTCTTCAACTCCAGCCTCTCTTCCCTGATTGGACCGTTAAGTATTTAACTGAGTGAAGCAATTGGACAGTGAAAGTTGGCAAGACAGACGTGCAGGATTTCAGACAATGAATCAGGCAGGTCCGTCTGTTCTGCAAGGCTAATTTGCAACTAAAACCAAACTTATACATTTTCATTGAAATTTGCAAATGCTGAACTTAGAATCAATCTACAGGCTATTGATCTAAAACTTTCTCTTGTGTTCAGCATGTACTTGGCACAATTTTTTTACAATCAGTTTATCAAACAAAAAAACGAGGAAGTAATCTTGTTGTTGTAACAAAATTTTTTTCACTGAGGGTTCGGGACTCATACAGGCAGAAAGGGGACAATGAAGTATCAAGCAAACACCTCACTGCTGCATGCTGAAGAAGAAGAGAGCCAAAAAGCTGCAGACTGAAGTCACCTAAAGCTAAATTCATGGAAATTAATGACTTGAAATAATTGGTAAAACTATTAAAAACATTTTAATAGCACTGAGATTCAGATCTCTCATAATTGCCTTCCCCTCCTCCCCCTGAAAAACCCTCTGGTTCAAACGTTTTAACCAGTGATTCCACAGTCACAGTTCTTCCTGTTTGGTGTGGTTGGAAGGACTTATTGGTAAAACAAAGTGAAACAAAAAGCCAGAATAATACTGGATTTAACTAATTTGACAAAAGGATTATGTCTGCCTCAGGTGATGACTGTTTCTGGTGCTCTCTTACCTTTTGGGATGCAGTCTGTTTATTTATGTCTTAGTTAGTGGAGCACAGAACTGTTACAGATAGAATGAGCCCAAACAATCTCTCTGCTTCATCACATTGTTGATACATTGACAGCCTAAGAGTGTCATATCACACCACCACCCTGATGCATATGCAAAGTTAAGCAAATTTAAAAGGGGTGCTGTAACTCAGAAATGAATGTATTTTAAAGTTTGACGAATAATAATACTGCTACATTCATGTGATGTTATGCATCTATGTGTGTATTTATGTAAGTATATATGTGTGTGTGTGTGTGTGTGTGTTATATATTGCTAACTGTGTTTGTATTTGTACCTTCAGGTGAGGTTTTCAGCCTACAAGGTAGTGAATGTCCTGGCAGTGTGCTCCATGCCTTTTGCAATCCACCTCATAGACTTCACCAAGAACAATCGTCCCATTGCCAGGTAATGATCAGCAGTGCTCTCAACCAACATAACCACTTTCAGCTACTGCAATAAGATAGATATCACCATGAATCCAATTGCTAATGTTATGTTTTCATGGTCAATTAATCTAAATATTTAGATTAAATAAGGTAGGACTAATATTCATGGGGAAAATCACAATGTAGGTGAGGACTGTGGCGCTGGTGGAGGTCTGCGCTCTCCGATTGCTTTCTAGTTTGATCTGTGCTCAGAATCAAACTCAGTTATCAATCTTAAACACAGAAGTCAAATGCAAACACGACTGAGCAGCCAAAACACACAACACAAAACACAACCAGATTTGTAGACTTCGAGAAAAGTCTGCAAATTAGCAGAGTTTTAAAACAACTGGAACAATTGTAAAAATGCAGTTTACATATACAAGAATTATTTAGACTATAAACTCAATCACATGAGGACAGAGCAAAGAGGTGGATAATTTAAACATACACTTACTCCCACCTTGATGCCTGCATGCTGTTTTCCAAACTCAGGAATTCAACAAGTTAATTCAGAGAGTAAACCAATTTCAATCTTTTCAATTTAAACAAATTACATATACAAAGTGTAAGGTAGTCTTTTAGTTTAGCAAATTACAGGTTGTATTTGCCTTGACGTGAAGATAAACTTTGTCTCATATCAGCTGCTTGAATGATTAGTTCTGAATTTATGTTGTTTTAAAGAAACTGGCACAATTTCAACGGAAAATGTGATTATTTTCACTAAGGGTGCTAAAGACACTGTTTTACAGCAGTGTAAAGCAGGAGTGTTGTTTTGGGTCTGAGTAGTGTCATATCATGTTTATATTACTTTGATGGTTTTACACTTGATTCTCAGTTAAGATGGCTCAGTGTTGTGTTTGTGTCTTTTGCATAAATTCCAATTTTTGAGGAGATCAAGTTCAGTTGCTTCCCAAAAACAAAAAAAGAGGAAGCTAGCTTCAGCAAACATTTTGTGTTTCCTTGCAGTAACGGTTGAACAGTGAGTTTAAAAGCAGAGCGGGTTATCAGGACATTTACGGCAGTAACTTAAATGTTTTGTAAACATTTCTAAATAAGGGCAGTTTTCCACATTTTTGCTGATAACTCGTGTAATATATTCCTTAAGTTTTGGCTCATTGAACTCCTAGAGGTAGTTTACAAGCAAAGGTAAATTTAGATGTCCTGGTTGTTGAACCTTGACTACAGTCTATCAAAAAAAGCACAGAGGGATTATGACCAGTGCAGCAATATAAAATGCTGAGTCATGCACCATCATGCCTGCAAGTGCTGTCAAATATATTTCTCTTAATTTTTGTCATTGTAAGGTGCTGCCTAAAACAAACTAAGTATACATTGATTGTCATTTTACCTCATGTAAGTTAATATTTGTTTGGTCATGAGGACCTCTAGTGGTGGGTGTGCCGATCAGTCTCTAATTTGGCTTACACATCATATGTTTTTTCCACTTCTTGATCTGTACTTTAAAGTTTCAGTGGCTCAAACAGAGGGTCTGAGATATGACACAGAATTAAGATGCATAAAATCCGAATATGAAAATGATTTGTTCTGAAAGTCTGAAGCGTTTTCTTTATGTTTGTGTATTTTCCAGTTATGAGCCAGAGCTCCATCCTGCTGTCACCTATAGGATCAAAAACCTAAGGGCTACAATCCAGGTGTTCTCTACTGGCAACATCACAGTCACAGGTACCCAAACACACACAGACAAACACACACACTTCCCCTTTCTCCCTGCTTTACATAGAAGCAGGAACACAGCCGCTCAGAGGATTGAGGCCATGTTGACATAATGTATTCATATAACCTATTACAACCAGAAAAGCTGTTTGTCGGTAACCCAAATCCTCAAGGAATTTTACTCCGAGTGAAATATTTGTTGTACATCATGTAAGAGGCTCAGACTAACCTAAGATGAACTAAACTATTTTGTCCCACAACACAATTTGTGTCCATGTAGCTACTTCTCATTTTAGTGTGAAATCGGCTCATTCCTCCTCATGCACTGTTACATGTAAAACTTGTTCTTTTGCTCACCCTCCACCCTCCATTCCCGTCCCCCCTCCATCCCACTGATCAGGACCAAATGTGCAGAATGTGGCCACAGCTGTGGAGCAGGTCTACCCTCTACTGTTCGAGTGTCAGAGACCCCTCTGCAAATAAAACAGAAAGGTCACAGACTTAAAGACTTGACAGAAAGGAAGAGAGGAGGCACCTACTCCATGGATCTGTTCGCTTGATTTGAACACTGCACGGCAACATCCATGAACTTCTTACAAAATCAGGGGACTGGATGCCTACTGGATTTTCTTTTTTTACATTTCTGAACATCCCTGGTTGGAGACTCAACATGTCGTTCAAACAAAAAGCTGTCTCTCTCCCGGACCATGATGCTTTTGAAACAAATATGGCCTGAACTTTCAGGTTTTGCTTTCTATTGTGGAAGAACGTGCGCCTCAAAAGCAGACTCACACTGAACATCGTAGGTCTTTGCCATCCCTGTTTTTGCTTGGACAAGCTTTCAAGATCCGATCGTGGTAATGCTAATGTCATTTTTTCAAGACAAGAACTTTTTTTTTTTAAGTTGGAGAGACCATGTCCCTAACCCACATTTACAAGATGTGCAATTTTTCTGCAAAAATCTCCGTCCACAGCAGGTTTTTACATGTTCATACGGGAGTGAACCACGGCCAGGCATTAGAAAGAAAAAACATGGATGATTTTATTTTTTTTTTACTTTTTGCACTTCAAGAAAAAAACTTTAGAATTGTTGCAAAATAAGGTTACAGTTTCAAGAAAAGAATGTCCAAGATGGAAAAATGTTGAGAGACTGAAAGTTTGAAAAGTAAAAGGTTCAGTAGAAAGAATGAGAGAAGGAAGTTAAACATGTAGTAAAAGTCAAAATATTAGGGGAAAAAAGTTAAGATTTTATGAAAAAGTCAAAATATTTAGAGTTTTAAAAAATTTTTAAATATGAAGAATAGGTCAAACTTAAAATTAGAATAAGGTTAATTGAGAGAACATTTGAACTAATGAAAGAAAAAGAAATGTGAAGAAAGTCAAAATAGTCGAACAAAGTCAAGATGTTGGAAAAAAAAGACGACATGAATGAAGTAAGGCCTTCACAAACTGAAGTGTCATTTTAATTCTGCAGCTCAAGCTTATTTTCCTCCTTACATCAACTTTTAAATTCTTTTACTTGTTTCATCAACATATTCAATGCTTCAAATAACATTTTGATTTTAGTCTCAAAACTTCAACTTTTTTAAAAAACTGAACTTTTTCTTTGATTTTTAAAAAACTTTTTGCTTGATATTTTGACTTGAAGTGCACATTGAAAAATGTCCTTTTTTCCTTCTCATGCCTGACTCTCAGACCCTCCTGTATGTTTAAGCTTATCCAAGGCATTAAATGTTATGACCAGCTGTCAAACCAAGTCTGGACTGTTACAAGGATGAAACGCTGGTTCATGTGCAGATCACACTGACTCTGGATTTTATGGCTTTTAATAGTTTTGCTCTATTTATGTGTAAAATTTCACTAAAAATTTGATCCAGTTTTCCATTGTGGCATTTAAATGAAATGCATCAATCCTTTTATTCTTCTTCTCCTCACTGTCTGATAATAGTTTTAACATCATGAGAGACTCGAAGGCTGCTAATCTCTGTAAGATACGGACTTAAACAAGACTGATTCTAATGTACTGAGAAGGTTTCAGGTACAAGAATTCAGGGGATGAGTTGCTCAACCACAGACCAAGATTGTGCTTCACTTAACCTGTTAGGTCCTCAGCTTAAGCCTGTTAGTGGAAAATATAATAAAAAGTTTTTTTAACTACTTTATTGAAGACCAAAACAAACCAGGAATCTAATTTGAACAGTAAAAACTCTTGACTAATCAATGCTCAGTCAGACAAAAGTGTTTGGGCATTGACTGTCGTACATTCAAAACGTATCAATCACTTGCCACAATGTTTCTGCAGCAGTTAAGACAGATGCACAAGTTAAGCTAGGCATATTTTCTCAACTTCTCATCAAATTGTAGAACTTTTTATACAGGCATGAATTCTATTTCAGTTGTTGGGATGGCCTGTAGGTTTTCAGTGTCAACAATATCAAACACATGACACTCCTGATTCAGTGCTGTGCTGCAGATAGAAGTTTCGGCAAGTTGCTGGTGGTTCTACTTAAAGAAAGTTGTGCAGGAAGCACTTTATTTGGCAAAGTAAACCACAATTCCAAGCAGAAAAGGATGATATTGATTCCTTAAGGGATTTGTTATCTATTTTCAACTGGAATTGTTTTTTTATTCCCATCCCTACTCAGTTTTTAAGGCAGTATTTATAAGAGAGTTGACATCAGTGAAGGCAACAGACCTCAACCACATTAATTTCTTTATTCAGACGAAGCTTGTGTTTTCATTAGTCAATCTGCAATTCATAAAAGTATTGATAGTACATCAATATGAGTGAATACATTATATTAATTAACAATTTGGCTAATTATGTCATTCCGATGAGAGGCAATTTCAAACTAAAAGTAGTCACTAAAATGTAAAGACTTTCTAATAAACAAACTGGACTGACATGTTTTGACTTGTATTCACTAAAGCTGGACTGAAACTTCAAAAGAACGAAAATGTGACAAAATGGAACAGAAGTAAAAAGAAGTAAACACTGGCCTTGGCTGTGGTGGTGTTGAGAGAATCATGGTCTCAAATAAGTTAACAGCAGAGCAACTAAATGCAACCTAAACCCCCTGTTGGAAATAAAAGGTAAATAAATCAACAGAACCTACCTATAAATGTAAAGGCCTCAAAGTGACAAACACCAGTCCAGCAGAGGAAATTTTAATTCAGGATTACAGGTCATGTATGAAATACAAACCATCTTTCAAATATACAAAACCATAAAAGAGTAAGTGTTAAAAATGGCATCCTACTGATGAGAAGTGTATTTGTATGTATATAATAAAACTGCAGGTGTTGTCAAAACTTTTGATATGTTGTTTCAGGAATGGTGGATGGGCGTAGTGATCCAGTGTCTGTTAATGATTTGTGTCATTTGTTCAGGATTTTGTATTTTGTAAGAAAACGAAATAAAGGTTAACGATAAACCAGGCCACAACATGATGACTTCAGAGATTTTTACTTTATAAAATCATTCCTTGTTTTTGCTGCTTTAATCACTTGTAAAGTTGAGCCTTTTTCTTTAAGAAAATCTCCAAATTTGAAAATACAAAAAAAAAATCTGATGTGCTTCATTTAAGATTTAAAAATATGCAAGTTCAGTTACACGTTTTTGGCAGTTTAACATCACACATCAATCAAAAATAAAAGTGTTACAGAAGCATCACTAACACAACATAAGAAAACACTTCCACTTCCACCGAGATTGTACTGACATGTTTTTGTGATTTTGTTTTACCCACTTTAACCTTTTTCTGCTCCACAAGAGACTCGACTAGAACGTCAAACTTCTTTTTTTTAATGACAGCGTAGCATAGCGAGTGTGACTGGTTAAAGCATCATCTGTGTTTTTAGAGAACCTACGGTGGATACAAGCATCATGATACATAAAACCTGCCACACATCAGTATTGTTATTCTACCTGTGGTGGAGGGCCTGGAGTGCGGGACATGTATCGGGGAAGGGGCTCCTTCAGCTCCTTCAAAATTTGGTTTACACTTATGGCCTAAAGCAAAATCCCATTTCACACTGCTGTTTCAACCCAAAATTTTTATGTCCCTGTGGCGCTTCACCACCACTGTTAACGTTGTGGAGATGCTATGGGAGATACGAGGTGATCCCCTCTCTGCTCCGTCTCCAGAGTTAGTAACAGAGACATGATGTTGGAGAGAGGCAGGCAGAAGACAAGAACAACCATGAGTGAGTGTCTCTACTTTTGTGCATCCAAGCTATACTGAAGCATGAACTGACACAGTATTACGGCCTCTCTGTCTTTAGGTGTAAATAAAATTAAGCTTCTTTGCAGCAATGTTATGTAAAGGCAAGTGAATCGGGCCAATGACAACACACTTGAGGGCAAAAGAAAAGTCTGGAGGACCATTTATCTTGATTTCATCCTGTAATACAATTGAAATTTGTGTTTATTGTTCACAGCCATGCATCAATTATTTTACCTGGGGGGGGTTAGGAAAATTATAACTTCAGTGAGATTCTTGTAAAGACTGCAATCTCAAAAGATATGAGCAATATTCTGCACACTGTGTAGGGTCAAGAAGGGCCAAAATCTTACCATTTACACCAGTGTTTTTTTTCTGCAGTTTAATTGTATGTAAGGAGGTGCTATTCTCAAGAGGTGCACCTTCAAAAGCCTGCTGGCTGACGTCCTTTTTGCTCTGCAGCCCTCAGCCCCTGTCACTGTACTGACAGCCTTCAGTTGAGTGTTGAAGTCCCCTCATTGAATCCCATTAGCCTCCCAAAAGTCCTACAATCAGCTTTTTGAGCTACACTGCTACAGGCTGCTAGCAGCTTTCCTTGTGTTTCAAATTTAGCGCATAAAGAGGATTCAGACTTTTTAAAAAGTATATAAAAAATACTGATTTATAATTTTTCCCCCCATCTTAGATAATTACCAAGATTACATTGTCAGTAATTGACAGCACTTCCTTTTACAAATTCAGAACTTAAATCCCGCCATTGACCTTTTTTCTACCCTTCGTCAAGCAGTGAAATCAAAGCTACGACTCCAGAATTCATTCTTTTCCTTTTTTTCTCCTTTTTTTCTGCCTTTTACGTGCAGTCTTTCTGAAGAACATAAATGCATCACAAAAGCAGTCAGCTGAAACCTCAGGAGAATAACAGCGTACATTGTAAAAAAGTGATAATGTCCTTGTTGATCCCTGCTCGTCAGGTGAGGTGTACAGTTGTCATCTGTCATCAGGAGTCAGACGTTTTCTGGAATTAGTTTGGACACGCTGCTCTTGCTGATCAGGCCCTCTTTAGGCTGAACCGGCCGACACAGCCTCACCTCGAAGTGCTTCCTGGTAACGCAGGGAAAAAAAGCCAGACACAGATAAGATAAACAAATCAATCGCTCAAACTAGTTTACTCTGTAAATAAACAGAGGTCATGTATCTTGCTGGGTCTCACTTCTTGGCCAGTTCTTTGGATATCTCCTCCAGCGTGCGGCCTTTGGTCTCGGGGATACAAAGGATGACGAACACCAGCAGCACAAAACTCATGGCTGCGTAGAGGAACATCACATTATGCACACCGATCCTCTCTATAGACCAAGAGTGAAGAATTACACACTTAGATTTGTCTGCATCAACACTGTGTATGTTTACTTGGTAAAACCTCCCTGCTCAGCTATGGATGTAATAATGTTAACATACTGATTAGCAAATCATGCAAATCAGGTCGCGGCATTGTAAAACCGTTTCTCCACCTACAGCTACGAGAGGTGACCTAAATAGTGATCGGCTGATTAGGTTTATGTAAACAGTTTTGCTGCAGTCGGACTTCAAAACAAGTTGAAAGTCCTGCAGATTACTCAAATGAACATGAGGCACACCTCTGGAGATTTACAACAAGGAAGCATGCAAGGCAGGTTGTCCCTCACTTTAATGATACTTGGATGGGCCATCCAGGTATATTTTCAGCTACTGAAGCAAATTTACCGACAGTTTCAGAAACAAACAAAAAAACAGATGATCACAATCCATGCAGAAGAGTCGCCACAGTCAAGGTCACTCGTATCCCTCATCTCCTCCATTCTGGAGGTCAGGTTGAACTTCAGCAGGTCATGTTGACTGTGTCTGGGCATATACTCGAATAATGTTCTGACCAACTGATGCTTTGAGAGAGTTTTGAGGGTTTTCTTTTTAGACGTGTCCACAAGAAAAACAGTCAAAACGTCTATTATTAGTTTCAAGCATTACTGTCTTTAATATATTAATTGTGCTGTGTTATGCTGACTTCAACAGAATAAAAAAAATGTTTGGGGAGTCTTTTTGATTCTGAAATACCTTAAAGTTTTTCTAAAAAGAAATAAAGTCAATATTAACCTCTACAGCCCCAGCCCTTTTTAAGTCTTCTCCTTGAAAATGACATACTAATAAAGAAAAGTGTCTTTGCAACCACAAGGTCTATTTAAATTATTTTGGTAACATAATAAAGTAACACTTGAGAGGCTTGTCCAGATGTGTAATTTTCTGTATATATGTTACTGGGAAGAGTAAACTACTATAGAAGTCAGAATAATTTGAAAATTCCATCCTTGCCTAAAAAAACAACAACTATATTTGTTGTCAATATCTCTTGGAAATGATGCTGGAGTGGCTGTAAAGCTTTGAAAATGACTAATAAAATATCTTTACACCATCTCTGCAAAGGAATATAGTCATAAAGTGATACAAAGCAAAATTAGAGAGGTTTTCTAACAATATTATCAGGCGAGGATTTTGAAAAACAGTTTACTTTTTCTTACGTTTTTGTTGGAGAGAGCATCCCCGAAATCGGTTACTTTGGGGCTGTAGAGGTTAAAACTTCAAGTTACACTTACAACTCTAACTCTTACTATTTATCCATTCAATTTACTGATTTATGGCTGTAAAATACATTAATATTTGCATACCTGTGTGGCTGATTATGTTAAAAAGGCTACTTCAGCATGGCAGCATTCTCCCTTTTTCTGACACTAGACCAAGCCAGCAGTCACAGCCTTTCTAAAATGTTTGATAGCAATAATAAGTCTTCTAGCTAATGGTCTGCCTCGACTTTGGAGTTTTTCTTTTGGTGTAATCATAGAACCCACTTTGTTATAGGACTGGTTATGAGCTTGATGGAGCTGGGTGGTGTGTGTGTGTGCGGAGCTCCTGCTATGGCATCCTCTCTCACACCACTGCTGTCAGATATGCTCCTCATTCAGAAAAAGGGGATTTAATTTAGCTCTGTTATGGAAGTTGAATATAAAGATAGCTTCCAACGTTTTCAGTCTGTTTGATCAACATCTAAAGATCAAAATCAAGCTTTAAAAGTCTACATTTTGCCATTACACAACTTTTTATCTTTTTATTATGATTATTGATCACACAAAAGAAAACTGGCGTAATAATCTCCTCAATAATTCTTGCCCTTAATTGAACTTGTCTCTATGAAAAAAAAAGCTCATCAAATAGCCTTATTCCTTTGGTTAATAAAGTATAACCATTAACAAACACACTCACCTGTTATTGTGAGGAACGTCATGGAGATGAGCAGATTCGTGGCCCAGTTTACTGCTGACACCACAGACACAGCTCGGCCTCGCACACCCATTGGGAAAATCTCACTCAGAACCACATACACCACTGAAAAAAAACACAATATGAAAAATCATTACAGCAGGCAATGGTTAATAAGGTTAATAAACATCAAATAAGACTCCAACTGAACTAATCGACAGTTTTGCCTGTATAAAGCTACGAGTCCTTAATGTTTCAAGTTAGACACCACACTGCTTCAAAACAATTCAATCTATACTTTACACACACCTTATTATTGTATGAAACATTGTTGTACTTTTTACTTAATGTGCACAGCTTATTGCTGCAGACGTTAAACCATATTAACAATAGACATTGACTTTGGTTGTTTTTCTAAGCAGTTAGTTGCAAGTGGAAAACAGCTGAATATAAAAACAGTACAAAAATGACTGAAATGCAACCCTTTGTTGAACTCTTTGTTGTCATTTATGGACATTTTTGTTCTGAGGGGGTCATATTTTACTTTTTATTTGGTAGTGTTTGCTGTGTTAATGCATATGCCATATTTTTAGTACAATTTTAGTACAACTTTTCTAAGTAGGTCCAGAACAAAGGTGGGTAACTGGTGGCCCAGAGGTCACATATGGGCTTCTTACTCCCTATTTGTGCCCCAGCTATACATTTAAAATATCTATGAATACAGATAATGACCACCAAAACATGACAAAACTAGAAAAGCACTCGGAGAGCGCAGACATACCCCAGTGCCACAGTCCTCACCCATATTGTGATTTGCACCATAAATAATATTACGTTTATTTCATCCAAATATTTAGATTCCTTGACCATGAAAACATACCATTAGCAATTGGATTCATCATAATATCTATTTTAGTTCAGTAGTTATTCATGATAATCACATTTTTCGTCATGACGGATCCAGATGGTGATCCAGATCATTTTGTACCTTGTCCCAATCTGGAAATGTCCTGAAAATTTTCATCGAAATCCGTCTGTAACTTTTTGAGTTATCTTGCTAACAGAGAAAAAAACAGACTAAAAAAAAATCAAATAATGATTCCTTGACCATAAAAAACCTCCACCAAGCACTCGGAATCATGTTAATGTAATTATTAGTTCAACAGTTATTGAGAAAATGATTGTTTACGAATGGCAGTTATCTGGATCAGCACTAACATCTAATCATTTTAAGGTGGGCCACTACCAACATCTCCTGAAAATGTTAGCAAAATCCATCCAGTAGTTTTGCGTTACCTTGCTAACAAACAAACTGATAAACTTCTCCTAAAACATAAAAGAATTACTCCTACTTATTTAGTAAAATCTTTTGGTAAGTTTCACTTTGTATCTACACTACCAAACATGAAATTACATTTGGAACTTTAACCCTTTAAGTGCAGTCTAAAGACTTGATTTGACTGTTTAAAGGATCATATATTAGCTCCTCCTCTTCAGGTTTACATTGGCTCCAGATGTGCCCAAGATATGTTGTTGAATTTTCTAGTAAAAAATCCACTCAAATACCAAAATGTGGCATGCCAGTAAACCCTAACCCCGGTTCAGTCCTGCTTACATGTTTGATGCATTAAAATCAAAATTTCTGTGCATCTTTAACATATCCAAGATAAATAAAGATAAATCCCCAAGGCCCATACTGTTTATTGTAAAATAAAATAAATACTTAATTAAAAAAAAAAATAATATAATCATAATTTTGTGTGTCTCTAAGCAGAGACGTCATGTAGTAATACTGTCAGTTTTAGGGTTCAAATTTTAAAAATAAATCTACAATTTGGTGGTTTTAAACAGAACTTAAGTAGAATGAACAATGTGTTCTATTAAAGTGGAAAAAAACATTGTGTAATTTATCTAGAACGGTTTTTACAATTGGACCTTGTTTTGTTTGTTTATATTTAGTAAATTTCAAATCTTACACTCCATGAAAGCTGAAGAATGCTTCAAAAAGATTGTTTCCAGTCTTAGACACAGACAAGCATTTTTGAAAAGTCAGCAATTTTGTCCTTGATGGCCTTGTGCCTGATATCTTTTACTGACACTGCATGAAAACTGACAGTGCATTGAAATCAATATAGTTCCTTATGTTTGATAAACAGTCTGTGTTTGGACAAATCCTTCAGCCCCAAACATTTTCTTATCTTTTTTTTTTAAAGTAAATACTTTTTTATGTTGTTCAACTCAAATGGTTGAACTTCTAAAAATGTTCAAATATTGGATATTCCTGATCAGGACTGATTTTTGAGTGGACATTTTGTCTGTAATACAAGTAAACTTAAATGACTCCAGCGAGTGAAGACAGAGGGGATGTCTGAACTTAAGAGGTACGTCCCAGGCTTACTGGTTTTTGTGGATTGTGTGTGCACATGGACAAAAAGCCTGTTTTATAGGACACTGCTGGATAAAAGCCTAAAGGTTCTTGAACCATTAACCAATCTGGTACGTACTTGGCCCAAGGCTGATGGAAAAGGCTGCCACATACACCAGCAAGCTGACCAATGATGCCACCCTCAGCGAGGAAGACACTTCATCTCTTCTGATTGTCCTCTGTGCGTCTTCACTGCCCCACTGGGCAGGGAGGTCAGTGGAGAAAAAGTCACTTTCATTAAAGTCCAGAGAGGTTTCATTTAAATCCCATGGGGTGTGCGTGTGGTTGATAAAAGTCTGACTTTTGCACAGGCTGGTGAGTTCGGTGTGGCTTTGCAGAGTTAACGTGCCTAAAGCAACTAAGGACATTCCCATGGCTACAGCACCCACGCACAAAAAGCTCTTGGGTCCCACACGGTCGACCAGCAACACGGCAGGGATGGTCCCCACAACCTTGACCACCCCAAATCCTGTTGATGCTAATGTTGCTGCGGCATCGCTGTCGTAGCCGACGCTGCGGAGGAGAGGTGAAGCGTAAGAGAGGATGTTCGGCTGCCCTGTGGCCTGCTGGAGAAAGACTAACGCTACACCTGTCAAAAGCCGAGAGCGTAGGTTAGCCTTGGAGCTAAACAACTCCCCGAAACTGTGCTCTGATTCCTGTTTAAGTCCCACCTGGATGTCTCTGAGCTCTACTTCCACATGCTCCTGAATTCCACCCCTCATCCTGGACAGCACATTCTTGGCCTGCTCCACCTTCCCCTGAGCAACCAGGAAGCGAGGGCTCGGTGGGAGAAACAAAAGAACGAAGAACTGCAGCAGGGCAGGTGGGATAACAAGTCCAAATGTATACGCCCACCCATTAGAAACAGTAGCAAAGGCGTAGCTACAGCTAAACCCTAGCATGACGCCCACAACCAGCATCAGCTCATACAGCGTCACCAGCAGACCCCTCCTCTCCCTCGGTGAGATTTCTGCAATGTAAAGACACGCTCCCGTTCCTGACAGCGCCGTCCCCATACCAACAATCACTCTGCCGAGAGTCAGTGAAATCAATGAGGAAAAGGCGATGAGAATAACTGTTCCCCCAACCACCAGGGCGCCACTGAGTAGCAGTGAGCAGCGGCGCCCGTAACGATCCAGAATCGGACCGCCAGCCAGGCAGATGAGAAGAGCACCGAGCAGGTGGGAGCTGACCAGCAGTTCCTGTTCCCGGCAGGAGAGGGAGAGGAGGCCTCGCAGCTGTAGGAGGACTCCAGAGGTCAGGCCCATCTCATAGCCCAGCATCAGGCCGCTCAGAGAAGCAGCAACAGCCGCCACCACCACCAGCCAGCTGCAGCCTGGAGAGAGGGACAGAAACGCAGAGAATAAACTGTAAGATAGATCATCGATAAAAATGTCTCACTATTTTGACAATTCTGCAGCAGCACTCCTCAAGAAGCTATTCTTAATCTGGCTCTAAGGAGACAGGAAACAAGCTAACTAAAGTAGGCTTATTTTACAAAGAATTATGCTTTAAACCATGCGAGTCTGTGACCATGTGATTTTGAGCAAACGCCAGAAACACGCCCAAACAACTGTTGACACAGCACAGCATTAAAAATCAGGAGAGTCGTGTGTCTTATATTGTTACACAGAAAACATAAAGGTCCAAACAGAAAATCCACAGGAACTGATAAGGAACTCAATTAAAAAATAAACAAAGATGTAGGATCAATATTGGTAGAGGTATCTGCTGAATATCACGCATTCCCATCCCAGCTGTATCATATTAACTCCACCAAGAAGTATAAATGTTTGCCTTTTTGGCAAAAAAACGTCTGTTTGTTAGCAAGATTACGCAAAAAGTACTGAACAAATTTTGCTGAAATTTTCGAGAGTTGTCATTAATGGCCCAGAGTAAAGGTGGTATCCAAATATCCCTCATTAGGGAAAGATAGTTTTTGTCCAATAGTTGTAAAAACAACAATATCAACATGATTCCAAGCGCCATGGGTAAGTTTTTATTGTCAAGGAATCACATTATGAGGGTTACTTAATCATGAACTACTGCTTTTAGGTGAAACGGCAGTGTATGAGGTACTCTTGTGTAGGGTTTGCACTCCCTGAGTGCTGTCTAGATTTCTATGGGAGCATTAGTAAAGTGAGACTCTTGTTAGGGTGCACTTTGTTGAAATGTATCGCGTGCAGGGTCAAACTTCAAATACATCGGGATGAGCTCTGACACCACTTTTCAAATACCAAAAAGCAGCATTTCTGATGCTTTCTGTTTGCATTTCCACCTTACAACACTGAGTTCTGTTCACAGCCACAGTATAATTTGTATCTTTACTTACTCATTCTTGAGTAATTCAGTTAATAAATGACACACTCTCTGTAAGTGTGATCACATCAACTTTCACATACAAATCTGTATGCTGTTATGACAACTGTATTTTATTCTCAAAATATCATCAAGGGGTGATTTGACTTAATTATTTGTGTTTATTAAACACATTCTTACAACAATGACAAAACACAGTGCAGCCTTTATTCAAATGTTAGAACTCTGTTAGAATTTTTTTTAATTCATCTTGCACATCTTGAGACAACACAAAAAAATGTGCTTGGACACAACAAGCCACACACACATTACTCACTCCATGCAAACGTGATTTCACTGTGAGCTGTTAAATTCCTCGAGCAGCATTTGGAGCATTTTCACCTGCCTGTGCTGGTTTATACATAATCTGATCATATACACAATTACACTAAGGTGCTATTATAATAGTGGATTAAAAAGACATGGTACTCTACTAACAGATGTACTTCTACGAAATCTATCGCATACTAAGAATTTACATTTGTTGATCAGCTTTTTGCAAATCACAGGATAAGCTTGAGGTAAACTTCTTAGAGGTTTACACTAAATCAAAGTTACCTAGAGACGTTTGCTTGTTTTGCATTTGTATATAAACAGTTTGGTAAGATGGCTTTGTGAACAGTGAGGTGTTGTGTAAATAAGGCCAATATCTATTATGATTTCCAAACATGATTGCATTTGCATATCTATCTATCCATCCATTGTTTAATTTATCTTGTTTAATTAATAGCAGGTGTTATCCAACACACCTATATACAAAAGGATGATTTCCACACGTGTTCAGTTAGATGGGCAGTAGACTATGAATCTAAAATCAGTGAAGTTTTAGCTGAAAAGTTCAGGACACAAACCTGGTGTGAGGACAATGATCTATTCAGTGGAATTAATAAGTAGCTATTCAGAGATGGGACCCATACAAGGCAAAAACAACAATAGAAACACTTAAAGTATTTAGTGGTTTATGGAAAACAGGAGAAAAATGCCAAAAAGTTGTTTGAGAGTCTGATGCTACAGAGCAAGAGCAGTAACAGGCCAAGATAAAATCATTATGTAACAAAAACACTGACAAATCAATGATTCTTATAATGATCTGTGATGCATAACAGAAGCACAGCCTCTCTCCCAATGAGTTACTCCAACCATGACATCTGCCAACAGTGCACACTTTGAGCAAATTAAAGGGTGGAAGTTCAAAAGAGGAGGCCATCTTGGAAGCATTTTAAAATTGCTCAGTGCATGATCGGAGTTTAGTCAAAGTCATCACATGTAAGCAGACAGGAACAGAGGAAACAGAAAAGTGAGGATTTTAGCACATTAAGCTCTCAGCCTGTGGTGATAATTGTGAAGTACAGACCAACACTCTGCTGATCATTACTCAATTATTCTGGTAACCTGTGTCTTAACTAAGGAGACTTTTTTCTATCAAAATGGCACTCAACGTGGTTGATTCATGCAAAGGTATACCCCTGATTTTTGATCTAATGAATCAGAATCAGAATCAGAATGGCCTTTATTGTCATTGTACAGAATGTACAATGAGATTGGAGAGCCTCTCCTTTCAGTGCAATAGATAGTTAAAAAAGTATACAAAAATAGTATAAGTAACAAAGACAAAGAATTAACAAGTTGCAGGGAGGCGTTAAATATGCGAGGTATATACAAGATGAGACGAAGAACTGTGCACAGCACAATTGAGGCTCAGTGTACAAAATGAGGTAGATGATAGATACTAATGAATGAAAAATAGTCCAGTTCCTAGTTCTCAGTATTTCTATGTTGTTCACAAAGTATTGCACAGGAGGTGGACATGTATTACACGCACTCCAGAAAATGTATTAATTTTTAGTGCAAATGATGGACGGTATATACAGATGAGTTTGAGTCACATAATTGTATTGCACTTGAGTTGTTAAATAAATAAATAAAGAAGAAAAGAAGAAGAAAACTGTTACAAAAGTGTGCCAACTTCTCCCGCTTGGTCCTTGCAATGTTTCCCGGTTGACATATTGTGAAAATGAGTGGCTGGTCGCAATAAACAAATCAGGAAAAATCTCAGCAGTTAGTCTCAATACTTTATCATGTTATACTGGTCAACATAGTATACGTATACCCCACTTTTAAGAGGTAAAAAATATTTAAAGTGTGTTTAATACTCCAGATTTTACCTTTGCTCATTTCATGTGTTTGATCTCCTAGTCTACTGTTTGTAAAATCTTGCCACCTTTTCGCTGCCATCTGCCATGTCTGACTTAAATAATTGTTTTAATCTATCCATGTGCTACTTCAAACACAAAAAGCATTTACCATATTACTTATGGGGAGACGTGTAATTTGGGATCAGTGGGATTTGTCTGTGAAATTCCCCATTGAGTTAAAGTGTTTTGTTGTTTTTTCCTATATGGTGATGAACTGAAACTTTTACAAACATTGTCAGTGCCTGAATAGTTAATAAATACTGCTTTTCAGAAGGATAAAGGTATTGATAATGTTTTCACTTGTCACAGCCAATGAGATAATGCTTCCCTCACGTTTAATGTCTTTATGGACAGCTCATTGGACAGAAAAGGGAGCAAGGGCTCAACATCCTTTGTTAGAAATGTATTGAATGGTTCCTTAAAGTGACTGTGAGGAGAATCTATTACCGGCAACGTAAAGACTCTGCTACTCATGAGCACGCGCGGCTACTGTCGTAATGCTGCGTTCCAGTAACCTCGGAACTGGGAGTGACATCATCTCCGACTTATCGGCGTTCCAGTTGAAGTCGGAAAAAAACATGCCGATCTACCAGGCTGTTGTTAGCTGTTGTTAGCACGCCTGCATTGTTGTTCACAACTATCACATGAAGAATGTGATTATCACTATGGCAGCATTTTTGTAAATATAAGTCTAACAATACTATATATACAGCTGATCTAGAGCGACACACCCCAGTCAGAAGTGCAAATAAATTGATTATTACAGGAGCTAAATAACTGTTCACACTGGGGGCATCCATCTTCGATTGTCAACTCGGTGGTGGCAAGGTTTCACCGAGTTCCCAGTAGGAAATTCAGACTTCAGGGGACGTTCCAGTTGCAGTTTCCTACTCGGAACTCAAAATTTCTATTTCTGACTACAACTGGAACACACCACAAGATGTGTGCAATCCAAAGCATGTGTTTGTTGTGAAGCAGCTCAGACTTTCCTCAGAACTCTGCATTGCTTCACAACTTCTTTTTTCAACAACTTACAGGATGCAAAGCGACGAGGTAATGTATCTCTTTCTAGTGACGTAGCGGTAGTTTTTTATGTGTGACAACAAGCAAGTTTTGGAAAACTTAGTATTGTAGCTTTGTAGCCGGCTATATATCGCTACTTACAGTCCGGTGCTCTAAGATGTGTCTGAATAATATAAATTTGCTCTAGTTTTAATTGTCTTGTTCTCGAAGTTGAGTATCCAGGCCAGTCCAGCCCTGTCTGACCCGATCGGAAGGCTGAGGAACAGCATTTATAGATAATCTATTTTGATGCTATAAAACTCATCTTAAAGTGTGTATTTCCATCAGGCATATATCTAAAAGTGAGACTTTTTTGTAATTACTTAGAAACTCCTCACAGTCCCTTTAAAGAGCCCATATTGTGCTTTTTAAGAGTTTTATAGGCCCTTTGGTGTGTTTATTGTGTGTCCTTCAAGTTGGAGCGTCTTTATGAACATAACCAAAAATCTGCAGCGTTACGATGGCTCCTCCTCTTCTTTGCAGGGCCAGCTGCTGCTTAGAACATCTTGTTCCCTATGCCCCCCAACATTGGCCTACCAGAGTGTCCTACCATTGTTTCACCTCTGTAGACCAAGTGTCGAGCATGGACGTTGGAACAGTGTTAATTTCAACAGCACTTTTTGATGTATTTTAGTTTTACTCTTCTACCAAAAATATATTTTAGTTTTAGTCATAATTTAGTCGTCGAAGTTGTTTTAATTTAAGTCTAGTTTTAATTGATGAAATTTCACAACATTTTATTCAACGAAACCTGCTGTCAATTTAGTCGCCCCATTGTGGTTGTACATTGACTTACATGGAGAGCAGTTGCTGAGGTTGCAAAGTCGCATTCGTAGTGAAGCCAGATTAACAGTCACCTAAACTTAGTACATAAACCTGAGTGGAGGCAAAACATGACCTCTTTCAGGAAATAGAATTTGATATCTACCACTCGTCCCAATTTACAGTATCAACAAAGTAGGTTCAGTGTGTTTCAAGGAAACACATTTTTGTTTTTTTCATTCTTTCCATTCAAGATGCCTGTACGTATAATGACAAATTGTCATTCTGCAGCCAGCGTGCAGGACAGTCTTGACAAAAAGGCATAAACAAATGAGGGCAGAACACAGAATTCTTGTCTTTTTTTTTGTTTGCAGGTTCATCATTGCTCTCTGTTCTATGTGATGTATCAATATATCATACTCCTCATTTTGCTGTTCTCTGTTTTAAATTTATAAAAACTTCAAATCACAGAAAAACGACTGTGCACTGCTCTGTTTTTAGGAATCAGATAATGACTTGGCTATTTTTTTGTTAAGTTATAAAATAGAGATTTAATGTTTAAGTGTATCTTTTTAATAATTCAAGAAGCTCACATCTGTGTGAGACAAATGAACTAATTAAACGTCTGTTGATAGAATAAGTTCTTTGTGTCGCAGCTAAATACAAAAGATCTTTTGAATTTGATGAGCTGGCAGTGTGGTCCAAGGGTGCATGACATTTATGGTTGAACACCACCTAGGTCAGGGTGCCCTTAGAAATTATACTCATGCACAGTAACAGTCATAAACAATGTCTGGCTTCATCATTAATCAGCTGATGAAAAAAAAACTGTTGATGAAGCAAAAAGAAGTTCTAGTTGAACGACCACAATTGCTAGCTCCTGGAAATTCATATCTGTTCCAAGAAGCAGGTTTACTGATTTAATTTTAAGTGAATTATCTAGCTGAGTAATTCCCGGAGCAGAACCCTTTTACCTGAGCCAAAATAACAGATCAGGGTCACATTTATGAAATACTGAAACTGTAAGTCTCATTTCATGCTTGGCTCGTTCTGGAGGCTGACAGATGTATGCCAAGGGGTGAACACTGTAGAGAAGAGTTTGTGTGTCCCTGAGTAACAGCAACAATCTAAATGAGATGCTATTTAAGTCTTGTTCATGTAGTGGAACACGCTCAGTGCTTCCAAGTTTGCCTCTCGTAAGTGACTTTGGACTTGTTTTTCTGTTAGGTGACTAACAAGAACGGGATATCAAGATTTGCAGCTTTTGGGCTTGGTCTTCAGTGTAATTGCTTTATGTCTTCTCTCCCATAAAGCAATTTGGGGAGAAGACATAAATTCTTATTCATAGTGTGCTCAAAGAAGTATGCAAAGTCGGAATTAGAGCTGAAACGATTCCTCGAATATTCGCGAGTACTCGAGTACAAAATATCCTCAAATTAAATTTTGTGCCTCGAAGCCTCGTTTAATATATGATTATACATATAAATATATATCTGGGCTACTATACAGTGCACAGTGTTTGACACGGACGGTCATTTCTGTGGCACAACGCGCCTGCTACCTCCGCTGCTGCACGGCTTGTAAACTCATGAAGGAAGAGAAAAGAGAGGGATAGAAAGGAGAGAGTCTGCAGAAGAAATGGCAGAGAGTGTCCCAAGTGTGTGGTCACTACAAGAAGGGACGAAAAGGAAACACAGTGCAGTGTGTCTGATGTCAAACGGATTTAGCTTAGCATGATAGCGCGTCGTTAGGGCTGCAACCATTACTATTACAGCATTTTAAATGTGCTCATCACAGACATGCGTCCTCTTTCCATGGTGGAGGACACAGGATTTAAGAACATGATCAAGGATTTCAATCCAAACTACACAATGCCCTCCAGAACACACTTCACAAATATAATTGCAGAATTATATTACTGCTTTGTAAATTAGTATTGTATTGGCTTTGTTTTAAGCCAGTACTGGTTTAAACTTTGAAAGTTGTTACAATAAAAACCCTTTTCTGAGGAATAAACGGCATTTGGTTGCTCATTTTGAAAGCCCTAACATGTTGCATTGTATACAACTGATTTATTTGTTTAAAAACGAAAAAGTATATTTTGTTAGAGTACTCGAGTACTCGAAGAAATAATTGTCAGAGTACTCGATTCCAAAAATACTCGATAGTTGCAGCTCTAGTCGGAATTATCATTTGTCATTTTGGACCCACCAAATAACCTCAAAAGTGCATTTATTTGAGCATTTCTTCAAATACCTTTTGCTACTTCTGGGCTTGTTTCTCACGTAAGATCTGGCAACATGGGTAAAACTTCCACACACTAACTGTGGCTTTTTTCACATTGTAAACTAGAGAAGCACAGACCTCCACCAGGATACAATTAGGGCTGAACGATTTGAGAAAATAACCTAATTGCGATATTTTTCCCCAATATTGCGATTTACTCTGCAATTGTTTTAATGTTCCTCATCTTATGTATTCTTAAACAAACACAAGCAGTAGATCTTTTTCTAGTAAAACCAATATGACATTTAATTAATCTAAGGATAACAGATTTGAGAAAAAGTGGAGAAGTGAAGAACAAAAGCAAAATAGGTATGAAATTGTGGGGAAAAAAAGGGGAAAAATTGGCAAAAAAATCCAAAAGTGGCTTAAGAAAATCGATTATGGCAGCAAAATTGGGAATTAAATTTGAATTTAAATTTCAAAAACCACGCAAAAATTCCAAAAATGGTTCTGACAGTGGCAAAAAAAATAAAAAATTGGGGGCAAAATAGGTATAAAGTTGTCAAAATGGGGTTAAAAAAAAGGTAGAAAAGGTCCAAAAGTGGGAAAAAAGTGTATGAATAGAGGTAACAAAAAATAGGCATGAAATTGCAAAAAACTACATCACAATGCCAAAATGTTCAACACATTTTGGGCTAAAAATATTGAACCTCCTGCGATTTGTAAATTGCAACAAGCCATATTGCGATTTAATCTAATTTGCAATTAATTGTTCAGCCCTAGATACAATTCTCACCACTCACTCCGATATGACGGCCGAGTCTCCACTCATGTCTGTCCAAGTGGAGAACCCCGCTGGCATTGCAAGGGAAGCTGGGTAATGTAGTGACATAGGCTTAAAAAGCGCTGACGTGAGTTTGCAAATAAACTACAATTCCCTTAAAGACGTAATGGGGGGAGAATGCTGACAGCAGCTGAGGAGAAATGAACGGGATTTGCCATGATGAAAAACTCATTTATATCAAAAGCCGTTACACAACTGAATTTAAAATTTCAAGGAACAGTCATGAGTCATGTCGAACCATTGCAGTGATAGTTCTGCTCCGGTATCCCTTATGTTCTTATGTTCTTGTTTTTTATCCATCTCAGTGTTGTATCTGGATTTGTATGTTTGTGCTTTTTTATGTTTCATGTTTTTTTACCTGCCTGTAAAGCAAATTTCCATGAGGGAACAACAAAGTGTTGACGTCAATCTAAATCAGATCCAGATGAAGTTTACCGTGAAGACAGAGGTATATTATATCTATATATTATTGTGTAAATATTGAAGCAAATCCATCAAGTGATGTCAGAGGTATTCTTTTTTTAAATACAGCCCAATGTTGAATCATGGGATTTTTTGCTAATTTCTGCATTTTTCACATTCAGACAAATATGTGGATCACCACCAAAATGTAATGACTTCTTCTTTGGACCAAACCACAGCTCTGTTAAAACTTCAATGTTAATCCATCCTGTAGTTTTTGCCTTATCTGGCTAACAGGCAAACATACAAACAGACAAACACACACATACACAGACCCTGGCGAAAACATAACCTCTTTGGCGGAGGTAATAAAGAACTTTGCATTCTATGTGATGAAATATATCAGTGTGTACCTGGGCCTTTTGTTGGGGCCTGTTTCTGTGGCTCAGAAGACGGGTTAGCTGGTAGATAGGAGGTCATCTTCCTGGTCTCACTGTTAGGGTCCATTTTCAACCACCTTAAAAAACAAACAAACAAAATCAGTCAAAGAACAAGCCTCATTTGTTCTATGATTTGAGTGTGTAACACTGATACCACACTGGATAACTGCTTTTTTCATAGTGTTTAACCTGTAAAATCTGTATTGTTCAATACTCTGCACCTACTTAGAAACCCAATCTTTCAATACTTTTTGTATAAATATCACTGTATGTGTTTCTGATAGTTTTTGTTTTATTTCTAATTGAAAAAAATGCATTAGAAATGCAGCCACTCAATTGTCAACAGAGGCAGCCTACATGTCCAAAGAGTAAAATGGAGGAAAGTGTCCCATTAGTGTGCCAAATCATATGAAACTGAATACATTAAAAAAAATGTTTTACTCATGTCATAACATTATAAATTCATTAATCACTTCCAAACCAAATCATGTAAAAATGTACATACATGCAGGACTTGTTTTGAAGTATTTTCATGGTAGGTTGCCTTTATCTATATCAGTACTCTTACTCCCTGTTCTGTCCTAATAAGGCTTTTTATACTATTTGGTGAGAGGATAAGACGATTGGTTTCTAACAGAGTGTGTAGAACAGGGACGACTAAGCTTCCATAACCACGAGAACCTCTTCAGTGTTGTTCCTCTGTTCAGAGGGCCAAATTAGTGCAAATCAAAGCAGGTGCTCAGTAAGATGATCAAGAAGCACATTGACAAAGTAGAGCAGAAACATCTCAGCAGGAGAAAATCATGTTTTATATCAAGGGTTCTACTATCCAGCAAAGATAGACAATGTTAGTTAGAATATGATGCTGATATAATATTCCAAGCTCAATAGCAAAAAATTAACCTCTATTTTTTTAGCTTAACGTGCAATTAAATCAATACAGCTTATTTTTTAACTGAGTGACCAACGAGTTAATAAAGTATTTTTTAACTTTTACTTCCGAATGCATCAAGAAATGCATCATAAAGGACCATCACAGAACCACACCCACAAATCACGTCCACAAATGTCTTGTAAATCATGAAACATTCAATCATTATTTAGAACAATCATTTCATTTCATTCAAAATATTGACATTTTTTCTTGTTTTTGATGCATTTTGACGTTGAACATTGTAATGTTAAGGCAAATAAGACTGAAATACATATCAGATGTTCCAATATCATGGCTGGAAAAACATATTTCTCCTAAAACAGAAGCTTAAATATGATGGATTTTGAATATCTGACAGCTCACGCCTGCTGGTATAATCTCATTTTGTCTCACTAGCAAAAGGATAACATTTGTTTTGGTATAGGTTTGATTATCAAAGCATTTATTCACACATTTCAGTCATATTTACTTTAATGAAATAAACTCTGCTATGTAATACACAAAATCAAACCCAGAAAACACAAATATGTGACAAATAATTCGAATTAAATAGACAGAAAAAAATTCTCTTGTGTACTGCTTAAACATAAACATAAACCAAAGGTAAACATACACCAGCTGATGCTGTTGGTGGCCTAGGAGACAAGTTGGGCTCCAGTTGAGCACCCTGCCATAAATACCAGCTCTGTGAAGCTAACAATGGACACCTACAGTTCACTTTACAACACAGAGATGTAGACTGAACCTGGGAGTCTGAAATTGTGGTTTGGCAGCTTTTGCTGCTCATTTTTCTGAAGTTACTTTTGACCTCTGACCTCCCTGACATTTCCTCACCTGTTCTTTGAAAGACTTTTGCTCTTTGTGCTGCTGTTTCAGTTTTCCTGTCCTCTGACACTAAAAACATGCACTGTTGTGCTATAAGGTCATTGTTTAAGGCTCTAACTCGTGGACCACCATTAAAACACAATAACAAACGCCAGTTAGCTTCGACTTCAAGTATGGGCTTGTCCATGACTTCTGAACAACTTTGACTGCATGAACACTTAGAGCAACACGCATGTTAGTAATCATTAAACGTGCGGTTGTTTCCTACCTGACGTCCCAGCTGTGTGTCTGCTGTTGGATTAAGTTTTCTGTTATCGGTCCATTCACTTCTTCCTGTGACTCCTTGACTGCACAGACTTTCCCTCTGCTCCTGCACACTCGTGTCGGCGCACGCACTCAGCTTGTTTTGGTAAGGCAGACTTGTAGCCCCGCCCATGACAGCCCGGAGAACCAATGACAGACGTCAAATAGGCTTCAGAACGCCCACAGAGATCTCTGATTGGCCCAAAAGTGTCCATCTACAAATGCACATAGTCAAACGTTTTGATATTAAAACAATTCGAGCTAATTATTCTCAGCTGTGGATGGAGAACTGTTATTTTCTGTGCTTTAGGGACTCTCTGCCATTTTGGTCCATTTTTTTTTGTCATTTTCTCTTTTTAATTTGTGATCATAATGTCTGTGATATAGCTTATGGGTGTCTTTCTGCAGGAATGATTTTTTTAATACATGTTTTTTCAGTCTATTTCTCACAAGTCTATTATCCACGATTTACGCATTTTGCATTCTCTGACATACAACATATGTTGCCAGTTGTTTTATTAAGAAAAACAGCACACAAAATGTCAGTGTGTGTGTTGGTAGAAATATATAATATATAGTCAGGGATGAGGCATTGCTCGTGATGAGGGTCTTATATATTATATCAAGTGAACAATTTTCTAAAGCAAGTTTATAACTGTTTTGAAGGCTGCCAGGAGCTCAAACACACAATAATGCCTTATATTGTTTTCTCCAAAAGATCATCAACAACATTTTTGAGCGCAGAAAGTGTAGGGGGTCATTACTTCGCTCAGGTTCATTTATCGATGTACTTCAAAGACAAATAAATGCATCCATAAAAATATACATATTATGTTTTATATTAGAAATGTTTGGGTTTTTTAAATGTGGAAACATATAATCAAACTGCCAGTTAAAGGATAAAAATACTGAACATTACTGAATATTTTGGTAGATTAAACCATTTAACAGATACATGCAGAAAAACAATGATGATGATTTATAGTAGTTGTTTCTTTGGCATACATTTAGGGGTCAAGAGTCGCAACATGGTGCAAAATTTTAAATCCCCACATAAATAAACACTAATGAAATGGATCAACTTTGCCTCTTGTTTTTGACATATCCAAGACTTTGATCACCAACAATGACCTCAAGCTGCAAGATGTATTCCAAGTAATGGGTAATAATCTTGAGATTATTAAGGATTTTGGAATTTTGAGCAGAGCTAAAGTGTTACAATAGATTTATGCATAAAAAGGCAGAAAACAAAAATTAATGTAAGTTGATCTCATTTTAGTTTTTTTGTGCATGTACATTTTTAGCTCAAGGGTCTCCAGGGTGCACAAGAGTTCATGGGGCTTCCAGACACAGATTTGGATCACATTGTGGGGTTTCATACTGCTATAGCCACAACTGACTATCAAGCTATAAAAATTGCACCTGTATCAATATTCTCTTCTCTCAAACTGCATGTGAAAACAAATGCATTGGCCTCCTGCTGTTGGTCTCATATGTCCTTGTTCTTTGAATGCAGCACACTCGCAGTGTTGTGCTGTCACACCTGCCCTACGGCTTCACATTCGACAGACTGCTGCCTGTGTTGTTTACACTTGGCCTACTTTTCTGGAGATGCATCCAGACATGACCCACAGATCCCAAACCTGTACCTATTTTAACCACTGCCATTTGATCCTCGGTGGAGTTTTCCATGGGTTTGTCCTTACGTAATAACTCGGTGACCAAAGTCACTACAGGTGGTCCACTTGTTGCTGCCTTTACTATGTTATCATGTCATTTTACAGGGATACTTGCTAAATACGCTTGTGCAAAAATTTAAATCGCTTTCTCTGGGTTAAAATTGGTTTCAATATTTAAGGCAGCAAAACACACTTTTTAAAGGGGACATATCATGCTTGTTTCTCCTTTTCACTATGCCAGACTAGGATGCCTGTAAAGCATTTCTGCCCTCAGTACAAGTCATTTAGTTCCTTCATTGCCCCACAATAGCGTTCTCAATATCCTCATTTTAGGCCATTATCAAGCGCTTGTTGAAACGCTTGGTCTCAGGGATGACCTAAAGTTACCTCGCAATGTCACAGCCCTTTGTGCTCTGATTGGTCAGTTTTATTGGGGGTAGAGCCAGCCTGTCCTTGTTCTTCTGCTGTATTTTCCAGCAGGCTCAAAGCAGTGACCGCATATTGAGTCCCCCTACAGGCCAGAGCTGGTAATGTGGGAGAGTGAGCAAGGGAGTTTTATACCCCTGCAGCTGGATGTGTTCCTCGGTGAGGGTTTGGGGCTAACGGACATCACAGAGGAGGAAGTGTTTTATCAGATTACTCCAGTAAAAAGAAAGGAACCTCGTGATGTCACGATGTTTGAAATCTCGCGGACATCTCGCAATGACCTATTTTCAGAGGCATCAAATCTCATTCTAGGATATCAGAAAAAATACAATATCTCATTTTTTGAAAATTAAGGGGGTGTAATGTCTAGTTTTCAAATTTATTATATTATATGTAAGTATTAAATCATGCATCAGCATGATATGTCTCCTTTAAGAGCTTTTGCAACAAACATAGCAAAGTTTTCCATTTATTGCAATGACTTAGATAACAAAACAATGGCAACCTTTTATTTCAGGTCACAACATGAGCTGCATGTTTATTAGCATGCTTATTAATAGATAACGACCCTTTACCCCAATATTATGTAATAGGATCTAAATTAACAGTTTTCCATTAATAAAATAACAAAAACTAATCCATAGAGGTAAGGAAGATGTTACACATTAACGTTAACTTAAACAAACTTTGCTGAGCTTTGCCCTGTAATACATGAATATTTATTCCCTGATAATAAATACAAAACTTACTGTCATAAACAGTCCTTTATTATGGAACAATCAGTGAACATTTAGTTTTGATATGTAATTTATAATTAAGTATGTCTAACACAGAATATACTCCCCAGTCTAATACAAGGTCTTGCCTTTGACTAATTTACCTGTAGTTGCACACTTACTCAGATTAGAAAATAATATAATTAATAATGTATTAAAATGTAATTAACCATCATTGAATCTCTGCATCTGGTTGCCTTTTATCAGGAATACACTCTATTATTTGCTTTGGTTGTGTGTCTTAATTGAATGTGTTGAGAGTAAAGAGTACTAAAACTTTGGAATAGGGAACACATATTAGATCAAAGATGTGAAACTGGGCTGCATGGCCTTGCAGCAGGACACTGTTGCTTTAAAGCCTGAAGGTTGCTGGATTGACTCCCTTGGATTGACAGGGCCCCTCTGTGTCAAGGTTGCATCTTCTCTGAGGACATGAATTGATATTCCGAGCCAAACATACATGTTAGGTTGATTGGTGACTCTATACTGTCCTGAAGTGTGCGTGGGGGAAGGACTGTGTCAGCCTTAGTGACTCGTAACCAGTCTGGGTGTACCCCACCTCTCACTAATTGTCTGCCTGGATAGGCTTCAGCCCCCTCCCGACCCTTAATGAACCCAATGAGCATGTTTTTGGTCTGTGGGGGGAAGCCAGAGGGGTGTGGAGCAGAATCTTTCTTGCTGTGAGGTACTAGCATATCGTTGCACCACTGTGTGCAACCCATACTAAAGCCATTCAGCCTTCAACTACAGAACAACTTCGGCTTTCAGCTATAGAAAACTAACCAAAAGCTTGGCTGTCAACATGACATTTGGGAACTAACATTACTAAATGTTACTTTAGCCTCAAAATCTTAAGTAAAAATGAGAAATCATCTCTTAAAGACTTACTGTTGCAGAATAAAATGATAAATTTGGGGCCAAATGATTCTTGGTAATGATTAATAAGTAGCGTATACACTCCAAATCAGCATGCTGATAAGCAAATATTTGATGGTGAGAATTGTGACCTGAATGAATTTCTACCAAAATGTTTTTCCAAAAATGAAATGCTTGTTTTTATCCAGTCACTCTCTACGTGTAACCTTGCAGTGCAGATGGATTGGTCTGATTCGTTATTCAGGCAGATCCATCTTGCCAAGCTCCAATATACAACAATTGTGGGGAGACCAAAGCGTCATGGTCCAATCAGTCTTCTTTAGAGCAGATGGAGGAGGGAGTTACGAGTGAGAGGAGGACACAAATTGTGGGAGAGATCAGCATAGATACATACTGCTTCAGTAGCAGTTCTGTTAGATCTAGACTGGATTTCTTCATGAAATGAAAACCAAATAACAAAACAAAATACTCAGTGGAACTTATATTTTTGTTCTGCCTCTGACGTGTTTTGCCAAGAGTTTGTTTTATGAAGTAGCTAATGTTCTGTCCTTTACCTGCAGCAGTGGTGCCCACTAACTACCTTATCTGATTGGCCCGTAGTGAATGTAATTGACAGAAAGATCGACCAATCACCTGCAGAGTGTGCTTTGAAAGCTACCAAGGGTCGCTGATATAATTTCCAACATCATTTCAGTCTGTCGAACACCATGGTGTTTAATAATGGGATACTCTTGTCCCTTAGACATATTTTCCCTAAGTCAATAGTCATGTGAATCCATTCTTCCAAACCCTCTGAAATGAAGATAAAGATTTACTTACCTAGCAGGAAATATAATAATCAACAGAAACCCTTATTGAGAATCCAAAGGCCAAACTTGCAGAATGTTGTGTAAAGTGCAAACTCATTATCAGTTACATGTCTTATTAAATTGCACTCCCCGCCCATTGCACAGCACAGTGACTGCCAGAAACATGTTTTATCATATCATATAGTTTATTACTGCTGATTCATTAACCGACAAGGAGTTTGGTGCCTTGTTCACAGCAAACAGCCTGGACCGCTATGGCCGATACAGTGGCACACAGGAGTGTGTCAACCTATCTGTTATACAAGGTAAAAACCAAAGCATTGCCAGCACCCTCAGCAGAATAAAACCTAACTAGAGAATTTGCATTTCCATGAAGGAAATGCGTTGAAATGCTGAGCGTGACTGCTGAAACTGTGAAATGAAATTGCTAAAAGTAATGCAAAGAAAGTTGAAAATGTGACATGAATAGTTGTAAGCAGTAAATCATGGCTGAAAATGTGTGAAATGTGCAATAAAAATGTTTGCAGAACATTATAGCTACTGGAGGTCAGGTGTGCGTCGTGACCACGCCAGCAAAAAGCTGAAGACATGTAAAAATGGCTGAGAAGTCAGTGCAGCTTTTAAAGTACAAATGAAGTCTGTAGGTGGAAGCATGCCCAAGCTGTGGAGCTTCAAAGTTGCAGAAGTTTTCAGCGGAGCTGCGGAAACGTCCCATTGATTTCAATGTAAAAATACATGCAGAAATTATTTTTTACTGTAAAAAGTATAACTGTTAAACCTGTGAAAAATACAAGCACACTTCTCATGAACATGCTGCATATGTCAATTTTTTTCTGTGAAAATCTGTGCAAATTTGAAGCCTGTGAAAGGGGGCAAAGTCTCACTGATGAGAAAAAGAAGAAGAAAAAGAACAAAATGGAGGTTAGGGAGAACAATATGTTGAAATGCTGACTCAGCATTTCAACATAATTATGCCCATGTGACAAAAGAACAGTTACACACCTTCAATACATAGAACCATTTAACAACTCTGACAGGAAGCTCCAGCTTTTCAAATTAAAAGTCACTGAACTACACTAAATGTTTTGATTTTTTAAACTGTTGTGAGGTTTATTTTAACCACCTACATAATTATGGCTTACAGCAAGTCATTTTACATCAGCAGTTTTAACGTTTAGTCCAGTATACTTGGCTGTGTGATCAGAATCAGAAATACTTTATTAATCCCCAAGGAGAAATTCAGTTGTTTTAGTTGCTCTTATACACAGTATAGCAGTTGGAAATATCAGATGAAGACATTAGAATAGAGAGGAGCATTAATTTAGCTAAAGTAAAGTAGAATTAAAATAAAATAAAATTGAATAAATAAATTTTATTTTAAGTTTAAACCTGCTAGCAATTTTCTACTTTTGTTCTATTTATGCATATACTCTGTGTGTGTATCTAGTCTTTACTTGGAGAGGGAAGCAAACTGGCATCGAATGCCTTGTATGTCTAACATCGATGGCCAATAAGCTGATTCTGGTGATAGGACTGTCATACAGAAAATTTGGGCTTAATAGAAATAGCGCCACCTTGAGGAATTTCTAGTGCCGTACAGTTACTGTCCAGCGTAGGGGTTTCCATCGTTTTTATCTGATGACCCCCAATGTAGCAGTCCAGAAACTCATCCACTGTTCTACATCCAGACCCTTGCAATATTACTATCATGTACAAACACATTTATTTATTTCAAGAATACTTTATTTTCAACATAAGCATTGCCTACAATAAAATATGAATTTGAAAGAAACTGAATTAACTTTATGCATTTTTTTTTTTTTTTACAATAATAGGTAAAATACAACAGTTTTGATTACTTAGAGTTCAACTTTATTTTGTAAGGTATCTGGGAACCACCTGTCAGTGTCTCATGATCTCACTTTTGAAATGACTGAGCTTATGGAAGAAAAGGGAAAACTCTCCGTGTCTGGAGGAGAGGCCAGCTTATGGGTTTTTATGGCATTTTTCTTGATATTCAATATTCAACCGTAAAAAAACCCAATATATTTCAGAGCAATACTCCAATAACAAAGATAGTCTTTTATTTGTAATATTTATGGATGTTGTTTAAACAGCAGAAATATTTCCACTTAAAGAGAGAGTAGATTGCTTGATTTAATCTCTTTTGAGAACACATTTTTATAGATGTGCTTTTACAAAAGATGTCACCTGAGTGTGCTTTTAATCCTCCGACGCTGCTTTTGTTTCCAGTTTTAGACAATTTCAAACAGACATTTTATTCTTTCACTTTTATATTTTCTTAACTTTAACTTTTAATCCTCTTTTGGTTTTATTTACTTTCATTTTATTCCCTTTTATCTTTTGGTAGTTTTAGCCTTTTAATTTCCATCCTCCTTCTTATCTTAGGTGATATTAGTCTTTTATTTTTCTGCTCGCTGTTCTGTCCTTTCTGGCCCTTACATGCTTTACCACTATTCTTTTTTAACTCTTACACTTTTGGTCATTGTATTCCTCTCATTTCTCTTTTATTTCTTTTATTTTCCTTTGTATCCTCTTATATTTTATTTCTTCTGTAAAGTACTTTGTAACCCTGTTTTGAAAAGTGCTATATGAATAAGTTTATTATTATTATTATTATTATTATTATTATTATTAAATGGTAAAATGTTATGCTCCTAAATCAAAGGATGAAATAAACAACAAAATGAAGAGGTTTTTTTCAGCAGTGACCGATATCTCAAAACTTAACTATTTAAATGTTGTTCGTACAAACAATGTTTTTGTCATATTTTTATATTCTGTTAAGTTTTACTCCTCATTTCTCTAAGTTTCTGTGGAGTTTAACTCATAGCAATGCCCTTGGGAGCCAGGGCCCACATTTTGATCCTGCTGGTCTTAAGGGAATTAAAACACAGCCCTATATTTATCATGGTAACAGCAGCCCCTTGTCTCAAAAGGTAACCTGATGAGTGAGTGCAGTATGTACTAATCAGTGTGAAAGAGCCCGAACTGCCATGTCCTATAGTATAGTTAGAAAGTTTTGTTTGTATATATTTCTGGAGACTGCAAGACAATGTTTCCAACATCTATTGCTCAAAGACCCCAGTTTTAATTTCCTGAGTATCCTTAAAGGGACATGAGCTCTGTTAGAGCTCATGTCTCTTTAAGGCTCCCTTCCCCACATGAGCCATTGAAATTGGTCAGTTCAGCACAGCCCTGTGCCATGCCGTCATTCTGCAGTCTCTGCTCTGCACTGGACTTGCCAGCCTGAGCCAGTGGCCTTAAACTACGGCTGAAACAATGGTCAGCTGTCACACTGGTGGGTCCATTCAGAGGGTTGGGGGCACAAGCATTTCCGAGCAGTGACTGGGGCCCTAAAGAGGAAGAGAGGGAGAACTCCTGATGCTGCTGACTTTTTGTCTTTGCGTAGAGGTGCTTTATCACATGGAAAGAGACATGTAAAATTCACATTAAAAGGAATGTTAAAACTTCTTTTATGGGCTTTTAGACATAAAGTACGAGACCTCGTACCTATGTTTTGCCTCCAGGTAATGCAGGGGTGTCACGGTGATGTTAGTAAGAAAGGGTCCATAGCTTTTCCCCAGAAGTAGGCCCCCATTCTGCTATTGTGCCAGTTTGTCCCTGTGTTTGACCCCTGTTCCTCACATCAGGCTCCCAAGAGGAATAACTTTATTGTCATAAACCAAACAGATTTTGTAACATTGGATCACAATTTATGTACAAAATCAATCCACAGGTTACTTGACAATGCACTTAAAGGTAACATATATGAAACATAATAAGATAAAATTAATGGCACAATAGATTTTTGATGAGGTATGATATCTTTAATACTACATACATTTTTTTGTGTTACTTGACTGTTTGTTGAAATACTCAAACAAAAATTGAGTATGTCTGAAGTTATGTCTTTGAATATACAAATAATCATTCAGTTTCTTTTAAAACTTTATTCGCTAAATGGAGAATTCAGCGAAGTGTGTTATGACATTTTTAAAATTAAAACCAAATGTTGGCAATAATGTTTTTATTTTCAATTTTACGTGATTGATATATCTTTTTGCTGAAAAAATGCCCCCTGAAGATTTAAAAAATTGATTAAAATATGACAATAGAACTATGATTTATTACTTTTACACTACTATTACTTCTACTAATACTAATACTACTAGTACTATTACTGTTGATAATAAAATAATATTGATAAAAATTGGAGGAAAACCTTAAAAAAATGTCTGTGTGAATTAAAAATGTTCTTCATCTCAATCAAAATCAGTAGTATGTATTTATTTTAGAGGTCAATTTAAAATAGTCCATAATTCTCCTTATGAAACTAATGAAAAATCACAAATAGTTTGGTTTCTTTTGGTCATTTTTCGACCTCCAGTAATCTAATGCCAGATTGGCTGCTTTACATATCTATAGGTGTGTTTCCCAGACAGACCAGACCATAGTTTACCTGGGCAACACAGCATTGAAAGTGACAGGGAAGGATGAGACCTTAAAGAAAAAATGGTGGTGGTTGTGATGACCCAAAATGCAACAATGGCCCAAAATGTTATGAAAAAAAATGTAATAAAACCCAAAATATAATAACTGGTCGACTATGTAACAAGATTCTGAACCCAAAAGATAATACGTTTTTATCCCAATATGTAATAAGTTGTTACATTTTGGATCATCTTACATTAAGCGTTGTGAAAATTTGTTTTATTACACTTTGAGCTCAACACTTTTGATCTGCCTGGATTAATGTCTATAACCAGGCAGATCTGTCTTGGCAAACTTTGATTTACAAAAATTGTTAGCAGGCCAAAGTGGGACTGCCCAATCAGCATCCTTTAGTGCAGGAAGAGGTGGTAACCATGGATGAGACGACATCAGGAAGTGTGCAGGCACAAAGATTAGCATAGATGCTAACTCCTTCAGTGGCAGTATTGTCAGATCTGGATTACATGTCAAAACTGAATGAAAAACATATAACACTACAAACTTCTCAATCTGGAAGGATAATTTTGCTCCACTTCCAACATGTTTTCCAAGAGTTTGCTTTATGAAGTGGCTTACATTCTGTCCTTTAAACCATCGTGGTGGCCTGCTTCATTATCTTATTGGCTTATCATATAAGTAAATGATGGAACGACCAGCCAGTCATCTGCTGGATATGCTTTGAGGGCAGCTTTTTTCAGTTTACTTCTTGGCCAGTAGAGGGCAGTGCAGGACTACAGCTGCAGAGAGCATCTGGACATATCCTGTATTTTAGGTCCAATGCAAATTTTAGAGGGGAAAGGCACTATAGGAAGAAGTAAAAGATGAAAAATTTAAACAGTTTTTTTTTTCATATCCCAAATATGTCATGATAAAATCACATTTTCAACACAATCTATGCTCTGATGTTTGATTAAATTTAGCTCCTTTTACATTGTGATTGATCAGTGGGAAGTCTGTATTTTTTTAACTCTACAGTCATCAGACCACATTCAGCAAATTCATGATGAAAACTGTCCTTTAGGAGTGTGTATTTTAACAGCTGTATAATGTGATGCCGTAGGGCTTAGCATGTCACAGAGGAGGATAGTGAGAAATGTTGATAAACATACAGGGCCTTCTGTATGTCTATTATCATTTTAAATGGTAGAAAAATGGCTTGATTCAAACATTTCTGGTTGAAGTACAGCTCCTGTGATGCATGAAGAACTATAATAATTGTCATGCTGTTTTAAATAATGTAGAAAACCTATTATCAGAAACAAATTAAAATAAATGTTTCACACTTATTTGAAGTTTACTTTTTAGTACATTCATGAACTTAGGAAGAAAACTTTAAGCTGAGAGTATTATTTATTATCCTCCAAGCGAAAGGTTAGTTATAACAAATATCGGTTATTGATTCTATTCACAGCCACACTGGCAGTATGGTCTTGAGGAGTACTTATTTATGCTCAAGGGTAAGAGGAAACATTATCCAACAGCATTTGATGACATGGTTCTGCTAAGCAGCTAAAACATTACAAACTATTATTACATTGCTGGAAACATAAGTACAATGTAACATCTAAATTGCTGTACAGTTACACAAAAGTATATATACCCTGGCCCCAGAAATATCAAGTTTTCCCAACCCCAGCATTAAAGGTGTAGTTAGCGATCTTCTAATCTTCTAATCTAATGCAGTATTTGTCAAAATCACCGTATTTCTCCTCTCCATCCACAAGATGTCACTACTGACAGCATGTCAAAAAAAAATGTCCGGTTTCAATACACAGCCTCGACTCTTTATTTCAGCAGGTAAATACTGTGGCTCGGGCCGAGTTACCAAAACAAGGTACACCCCCCCACATCCAGGGGGCAATCATACTCATGCGCAGATCAGACAAAGAGGGGAGGGGGAGTAGTAGGTTGCGTAGCGTGTGCAGTTAGCGTAAGAGAGAGATACAATATGTGCAGTAGCAACGGCTGAAAAACAGCCCAAAAGAAAAAGGTCAGAGGAGTGAAAAGTGAAAAAGAAGGGCTATGACCATGAAAGAGCGAAGACCCGGGTCAACATTGGTGTTGCTTTCCGACGGTGGAGGGAACTCCGTGAACTGAAAGACCTGAAAACAGACGCGGATGTCGCCATCTGTCTGCTGGATAGGTAAGCAACATTAGCTTTGTGGTGCTTCACATAACAGTAACAGCCGTCGGGCATTCATCTTATTGTCTAATCTAATCTACCAGAATGTACTGTTGTTGTGATGTTATCAATATTGTCAGTGGAGTTGTCTGATGAGTCAGGGTTACCTTAGCTACGTTGGTCAGCTACGCAGTTTCTACGGCTGTTTCCGTGACGATGCACTTCCATCAGCTTTCGGGGGTGGAGCCAGGGGTGTGGTATGAAGGGAGAGGCGGGTCTAAATTGGTTTATCAACAACTTCTCCACTCGTTTTCTCCGACATCACTGACTACACCTTTAATGAGTACATCCTACAAGGATTTTATTGAGAAAAGATAAATTGTTCAGTCCATGTTTTTTGCTTGAACTTTGATCTTAAGAAAGTTGAACCTACTTACATTTTGTTGAAAGGTGTTAGTTCCATTCATGTGATTCCAACACATTCACTTCAATTTGTATAAATCAAAATAAAAAAATACAAAGCAACAATATGGTCAAACGGATTATTTTAAAACCTTCAGGACAGACGTATGCCCACTCCACTTTCCATCACAGTCTTTCTGCTGACTTAATCAGATGTTGTGACTCTTCTCTTGAAAACAAGTCTCACTAACCCAATGTCCTCCACTCAGTTCACCATCCTGGCACAAAAAAGTCAGAATCAACCAGGTTTTTTTTAAGACACTAAATTTTAAAATCAAAACATCACATGTTTGTTGTGTCTTAATCATACCAGCTGGATGTTCAGCCCCATTAAGTAATAACATTCATGTAAAACCTATATTGGCAAAGAAACTTTTGGTTTAAAATGAAATAGAATAAATGATGTGAATTTTACAGAGTAAGTTTAATGCTTAGCCAAGCTCAGTGTGCAGCTGGTGATATATCAGTGCTAAATAAACATTTGCTAGGTACTCATGGAACATCTGACTCATTCAAGTTCAGCAGTGGATTTAAATGATTTTTTAACTGTGCTAAGGTAATGGTTAAAGGTTCATACAACAAAGATAAAATGAAATGGCAACTTACCACTAAACTTAAAGAAAACCAAAGTCAGATTTTGAAATGATACTTATTGTTAAGACAGAATATATGATTAAGTTCCACTAAGCTTACATTTTTAAGATTAAGAGAAGTCAAGGCTCTTACATTTTGTGTTCAACATTAGCCTTAAAAATAAGCTGTAAACTAGATAAAAAGGTAGAAGTGAGACACATAAATTTTATTGTTGAAACATTTATTAATTTTAAGCAGGTACATCAGTTATTTTTAGAGTAGAGCTAACTGGCATTTACATCAACTCACAACCCAGTGTAGGGCTGGTCTTGTGAGGCAGATCTAAATCTTGTTTATCCCGTAATGATAAAAATTACTTTGCTTAAACGTGGTAGATAACATTCAACAGTAAGAACATTATTAGCATCAGTCATTGGAAACTTAAACAATGTTCTCAATAACCTGGAATTATTCTCTTTCTCTCCACTGAAAATAAGTCATATCTTGAGTTTTCGATTGTTTCTGATGTGAGGGAGCCTGGCATTGTGATTTTATCTAACATTACAGTAACCACAGAGGACAGAGCTGACAAAGGGTCAATTACCCCCATCTGTGAGCATTCATTACCCTCTGTAAACCCGCCCCCCCCTAGCAAACAGTTCACCTTTGAGACCACCTTCAACACACTAGTGACAGGGCAAACATAGTTGTACTCAACACTGACCTACTGTAACCTCAATGGTGACACCGCATTTAATTTCTGCATCAGTTCTAAGTGATGCAATTGTACATTAAAAGAGAAAATCAATGCCTCTTTCTGACAATATAAATCTGCTCTGCTGAAATGGATTTGTGGCTTTATCAGTCAATAATTTGTCTGCAAAAGCGATCAATCTGCGCACACACACACACACTCACTCACACTTGTACGTCACCATCATTGTTGTGTAAGGTTGCTGACGCATGGCACAGGGTAAAGGCCGCTCTTAACTAATGTGGGCCCTTTGGCAGCAGGCAGGGCTTGTTAATGTTTACCACTTGATCCTCATTCTTTACATATTTGGCTCACACTTTAACTTTACTTTGCACGTTTCAGATATTTTATGCTCCATGTATTCAAGAGAAAAAGGTCAACATATTGTAAACTAAAATAACAGCCATAACTAGTTTTACATGTGTGGTTCAGGGTGTTTTCCTGTGGCCATTTACTTTATCATAGTTCTATTTATGATTAATAAAGAACACTACTTGATCAGGCAGTGATTGATGCATTAGTCTTTACTTATTATTATAACACTCCCAAAACATCCATACCGTGGTGGCAGTGATGTGTCAGAAATGCACCTCCAAACTGCTATCCAGGAGAAAAAGTGTGCCCTGATCTTGTGAGGTTACAAGAACATCATAGAAGTATTTTCCACAGTGCTTTGTGGGTAAGGCAGCCCTTTAACAGCATGCAACCTTCATCTAGACATTAAGAGAAAGAAAAAAAAAGTCCTTCACCATCTCATTAGATCCAACAGCAACATCGGGTGGTTGGGTATTTAATAGTGAAGTGTACTTCATGGTGGAGTGGCTTTAAGGAAATAATATGACCTCTTTAAGCTTAATACCTATTCAGCTTCCTGGACCATGTTAATAAGTGAATTTCAGCAGTCCTACTGTACATCAAGCTGTGAAAACATGGAAAAGTTTACAGCTCCGGGCATTTTATCGAATCACCAGGTTTGATTCAACCCAGGCACTTTTGGACATACGCAGACTGCAAAATGACAGCTACCACATAAACTGACAAGTCTCCTGCTGGAACTCGGCATCTTTCACCCTCAGTGGTGGTTTTGAATGGGTCATCTATTAAGGCCAAAATGACAGAAATACATATTTTAACTGTGATAAGGTTTAGCCTCAAAGAACCCATCTTGTGCGTACTGGGTTTAACACGATGCCTTTAAGTGTGTTTAGAATGTTTTCTTTGCATGATTGAGCACATTAATGAATAAGACAAAAGTCTGTAGCATCAGAACTTCTCCTTCTTCCCAAGTTTATGGTGCCATTAGCTGCCTAAAACATCTTGTTCCCCTGCCCCCCTTGAATAGACCTACCAGTGAAATGACCTACAATTGTTTTGACGGTTTAAGCTCATTGCAAAGGATGGAAATTAGAGTGAATGCAGAGTTGTTGCCAATATGGCACCAAGAAGTGCTGAACTGACCAGTCTCCAGAGTAGACCTGTAAACCAAACAGAGCCGACAGGACCCATATAAGTGGGGGGCCTTCATGGGAAGGAGTTCTGTCTCAGACAGAGAGAGAATACAAGTGGATCAGGAGTTCTCAGAAAATAAAAAAATACTTTTTTTTACAAAACCCTAAACCAGTGAAGTTGGCACGTTGTGTAAATTGTAAATAAAAACAGAAGACAATGATTTGCAAATCCTTTTCAACTTCAATTCAATTGAATACACAGCAAAGACAAGATACTTAATGTTCAAACTGAGAAACTTTATTTTCTTTTGCAAATAATCATCAACTTAGAATTTAATGGCAGCAACACAGTGCAAAAAAGTTGGCACAGGGGCATTTTTACCACTGTGTTACATCGCCTTTCCTTTTAACAACACTCAGTAAATGTTTGGGAACTGAGGAGACCAATTTTTGAAGCTTTTTCGGGTGGAATTCTTTCCCATTCTTGCTTGATGTAGAGCTTAAGTTGTTCAACAGTCCGGGGTCTCCATTGTTGTATTTTACGCTTCATAATTCGCCACACATTTTCAATGGGGGACAGGTCTGGACTACAGGCAGGCCAGTCTAGTACCCGCACTCTTTTACTACGAAGCCACGCTGTTGTAACACGTGCAGAATGTGGCTTGGCATTGTCTTGCTGACATAAGCAGGGGCGTCCATGAAAAAGACGTTGTTTGGATGGCAACATATGTTGCTCCAAAACCTGTGTGTACCTTTCAGCATTAATGGTGCCTTCACAGATGTGTTAGTTACCCATGCCTTGGGCACTAATATACGCTTTTGAACTTTGCGCCTATAACAGTCCGGATGGTTCTTTTCCTCTTTGGTCCGGAGGACACGACGACCACAGTTTCCAAAAACAATTTGAAATATGGACTCGTCAGACCACAGAACACTTTTCCACTTTGCATCAGTCCATCTTAGATGAGCTCGGGCCCAGCGAAGCCGGTAGCGTTTCTGGGTGTTGTTGATAAATGGCTTTCACTTTGCATAGTAGAGTTTTAACTTGCACTTACAGATGTAGTGACAAACTGTAGTTACTGACATTGGTTTTCTGAAGTGTTCCTGAGCCCATGTGGTGATATCCTTTACACAGTGATGCCGCTTTTTGATGCAGTACCGCCTGAGGGATCGAAGGTCACGGGCATTCAATGTTGGTTTTCGGCCTTACTGCTTACGTGCAGTAATTTCTCCAGATTCTCTGAACCTTTTGATGACATTACGGACCGTAGATGATGAAATCCCTAAATTCCTTGCAATAGCTTGTTGAGAAATGTTGTTCTTAAACTGTTGGACAATTTGCTCACACATTTGTTCACAAAGTGGTGACCCTCACCCCATCCTTGTTTGTGAATGACTGAGCATTTCAGGGAAGCTGCTTTTATACCCAATCATGGCACCCACCTGTTCACAATTAGCCTGTTCACCTGTGGGATGTTCCAAATAAGTGTTTGATGAGCATTCCTCAACTTTCTCACTCTTTTTTTTGCCACTTGTGCCAGCTTTTTTGAAACATGTTGCAGGCATCAAATTCCAAATGAGCTAATATTTGCAAAAAATAACAAAGTTTACCAATTCAAACATTAAGTATCTTGTCCTTGCTGTGTATTCAATTGATATAGGTTGAAAGGGATTTGCAAATCATTGCATTGTTTTTATTTACGATTTACACAACATGCCAACTTCACTGGCTTTGGGTTTTGTAATATTAGTTATTGTGGATACACTCCATAGTCTTCAAAATCAATTCATAACCCTGATTTAATGCAAAATATGTCTCTTTTTAAAGTACATTTTGTTTAAAAATTGTCTGATTCTGTATGGCAAGAGTACAGCTTAGGTAAAGACCTAAAACTCTGTGTCTTTAATGGACACCATCATTAAATGCAATACATTTCAATAATAAAAGTATATTAACTGCCAGAATGTTAAATACCAGACATTTAATCAAGTAGAATATGTTTCATATCAATAAAGTTTTGGAAGATCTGTAGTACAAAGATAAAACAGAGTAAAATAAAAAAGGCCAATGGATCCTCAAAATTTCCATTTGATTTGATATAATCTTTAAGAGGCTCATTTATTTGTACAGAAATAAAAGCCTTATTGTTTGTAAATAAGGCTTTTATTAGATGACTACTGCTTGGTGTTTAAGGAACAGTATTTCTGATACAGGTGCTCAATTGATACTATTTTTAAAATGGGGCCATTACGTAAACAGTATCGCTTTTTATTGCCCTTGTGATGATTTATTTTCTTGTATTATTCATATTCTTTGCCAGAGGGCAATATTGGACAGCTCACAGAGCAGAGAAGACAAAGAAGGTTCAACATCTCTGACTGTAAAATTTTCTGAAAAGAATCCATATTAAGCACTGACATCCAAGTGGTGATTTAGTTCCACTGGTATTGAACATTTTAAGTTTCAGTTCCCATCCATTCTTAGAATTCACACTGCATACATTTAATATATAATTCTTATTTTGCATTTGGATAAGTCAGTAGACACACAATGCATGCATGTGCACACAGTAAGAAAAATGATGCTATGTAAAGCACTTTAATCTGAAGGTGCTGTATAAATAAATGTATCATTATCATACTATCACCACATTATTTGGAGTCAAGAAACCCTGAAGTTCATTCATCAGTAATTCAAAACACGTCATGTAAGATGTAATAAAGTTAAACTTTTATTGCAAACCAAACATGGTCACATAAATCTTAAACAATTTTACAATTTACAGTACATTAAACATGAATTGTTACATATACATATTTAAGCATACCTTAGTCTTTTTGTTCAATATACATTAAAACTAGTACACATAACTCCAAATATACAAACAAACTTAAATACCGTCATTACAGCAATATTAAAATGGAATGTTCAGATGTCCTCAGCACGGCACGGGTTTGGCCGCCAGTACGTTATTGTAAGGCGAATGGAAGACTAAATGAGGGGGACACATTGGCAGGCAGAACTACACAAACACTTCACTCTCTTTGTAGCAGCAGTGCTCTCTCCTTCTCTCTCGATCAGCATTACCGTTACAGTTTCATGTGCAAATGTAGATATGAAACATCATTGGAGTTCCTACGTCTCACGTGTTTATGACAGAAAAGATGGCTTAATTTAGTGCTACATCATTCCTCTCTGTTGACTTAAAAAAAAGCATGGGATACGAGTTGATATTGATGACCTGAACCCAAAGATGTGAGCTCTGATGGAGAGAAAAATAAAGGCACATTTGAGAGAAAAACAAAGACATCCCCCTCTGTAACATTCAGCTTCAAATGACTCCCTTTCCAAACAGGAAATGAAAATAAACTAAAGCACCAAAATGAATGTTGTCTCCAAGCTACTCTTTCTAAATCTCCGCCTCCGTGGGTAATTTTACAGACAGAATCTCAAAGGTTTCATGATGTTTCGCTACATGGGTGACGATGGAAGTCCTCCTCAGGGGGCTTGTACAGAATGGTCCAGCCTCTTTCCTCTTGAGAAAAAAAAAGGTGCTGTGTGTGCTTGTTGGTTGTGTGCAGAGGACTTCCATGAAGAGAGCTGAACGCTGCAGAGCATGTGTTGTGAGGGCTTGTTGTACAAAGGAATTGTGCGTTGGTTTGTCAGGGCAAGATGTTGGATCACAACCCCTTTGAGTGCGTTTATTCTGGCGGGTATCCTCTTAACATGTACAGATTTGTCTAAGTCCTTGCAAGGGTTGGTTCTGATCAATCCATCATCCTGATTGGAAATGTAAAATGGGGTCAAGATGCAAGTCAGTGGAGGGAAAACCCCAGTTCTTGTCCATTGAGTCTGCACTGGGGTCTTTACTGAGTTCTTGTGTAAATCCTATAGGTACGAATCCATGGAGGGGGCGTAGGAGAAGCCCACGAAGGCCTCGGCTGCCTCTTTGATGCTGGCCGTGACGAGCGCGCTGTCTGGAGAGCAGCCGATGGAGCTGGGCACTGGCTCATCTGTGAACTCTGGATCAAAGTGTCGAAGGTCGTTGGGTCCCGTCTGTGAAGAGATTGGGGAAACAAAGTGAGGATTAGTGAGACTGGAATAGTCAAGATGCCTTCCCATAATAGGAGCTGCTTTAATCCACAGCAGGGATGTTCAGTTCGCTTGATCTAGTTATGTAAAGGCAAATATTTGACTATGTGGACTTTGGCTACTTTACTGTAGGACATCAGACATGAGGACTTAATATAGTATTACAAAATGAACCTACCACATTGGGGTTAAAGGGAGGGGTGATCTTCTTGGCATTGAGTTCGTCCCAGTTGATGGGGGAGAAGAAAACGTGGTTCTTTATTTCAATCTGTAAAAAGACATATATTATTAAACAAAGTCCCATAAAAGATGTGACATATTGACATATGTGCCATAGTGCTGTGTGCTGAAGCATCCAAATGCTCAGTTTGGATGTAAATGCAAAATGTAAACAAGGTTGTAAAAACAGATGACCAAACACTTACAAAGTCGTCCTTGCAGCCCAGCCTCTTAGTGCGATCCTTCTGCAGCAGACCCTCCAGCAGGTGTCTGGCTGCATTGGAAATGTTGGGCTTCAGCTGCAGCGGCTTGTTCAGGATGTTGTCGTACATCTCCGCTGTGTTGCGGCTGTAGAACGGAGGCTGGGGAGGGTCAAAAAGAAGGCAGTGATTAGAATCAGAACAATGATCATAGCGGTATCCACATGACTAACTGTGATATAATCTGCGAAAGTCATGCAACATTCAAGTAAAACACGTGGAAACAATCAAGATCATAACTTGGTTTTTGTTTTTTAGAGTTGACAGTATAGTTTTTGTTTGTATAATTGTACTATTTGTACAATTGCAAATTTGGATTGGGCCACTTTGGTTAGATTTATGTGAATTTTACTCACCAGGCCGTAAAGCATCTCATAGAGAACCGCTCCTAAGCACCACCAGTCTACTGTTCTGTCGTACGGCTGCTTGTGTAGAACTTCAGGAGCTAAATACTGCAAAGAAAGACAAAAAATACATGGTGAGATACATGACTAAATTATACAGAAAGCTGCCAAAACACAAGCAATGATGACAGTTCTTGATCCTTGAGTTTTTTCTTCTTACCTCTGGTGTACCGCAGAAAGTTGACGTGGTCCCGTTAGGTTCAATGTTCTCTTTGCACAGGCCGAAGTCTGTCAGAATGATGTGTCCCTCTGAGTCCAGCAAGATGTTCTCAGGCTTCAGGTCTCTGTATACGATGTTGAGGGAGTGGAGGTATCCGAGCGCACTGGCGATTTCAGCTGCGTAGAACCTCGCTCTTGGCTCGAGAAAGCACCGCTCTCTTTGTAGGTGGTAAAACAACTGTAAGGGAGAGAAGAGAGAATAAAGGTTATTGTATAGGCTAACTAAGCAGTTTTTACATTAAGGATAATGAACTGAAGTCCAGGAGCAGAAGTGGGAAATTAGAACACAGCAAGAGGGCATGATATCAGTATTACAGACTTTTTTGTGATACCAAACATAGTGACATTTCTAGTAAACGAATCCTGGACTGAGATAACCTCTGCTGCCCACTAGCCTGCAGTGATTCATGTTTGCCTCCAGTTTTGCTTTGTTATGCATCCAGCATTCCTCCTGTTTTACGTTTAAGTGTTGGCATGCTTAAATAACTTAAATCATTGCCTAAGACGTATCTCTTCTCCTTGACCTTCTTTTAAGGAAGGTATTTAACAGACAGTTTCCATGCAATCTGAATCAATTGCTTCCAAATAACAGTCAAACAGAATGTTAGAATAAGAGTGACAAGTAAATCTGGTAAAGAGGAGGCTGGTGCTCTTTCCAGTGGAAAAAAATAGATGCATTTATATTGGTTTCTGCAAAAAATAGTTTGGAAATATCAAAAAAATCAAGTATCTGAAATAAAATGCTAGGAGAGACGTGCCTGACATGTAAAAATGGAAGAAACAATGGGCCAAAGGTGCAGCAGAGCAAGGGGAAGAAAGAGAAAAAGAAGAAAGAGAAGGAGGCAAAACGCTTCCTGTTTCCTGAGGAGGCCCACATTTAATCAGCCCTGTCTCTGCTCTCGCAACAATCACAGGAAATCAGCTCAATTAGATGCACACTGAGTCTGCTAATTTCAGCCTGTAGTCCCTCCTGCTGTCCAAGCCCACCCCATGATTTCCTGTGAGGTGTTTCCTTTAGAAAGAGAGAAAGAGGAGACTACTGCTCTGCTTCTCATGACAGGATATCCCCTGTGTCTATCTGCCCGTCTGTCTGTCTGTCTGTCTGTCTGTCTTTATCACTAGTGCTAAATCTCCCCTCTGAAAACTTCTGTCCCCTCCTGCTCCATCCATCATTTTTACATTTCCTGCTCAAAAACATTATCTTTTGTTGCCTCTTTAAATAGCCCAGCCTGTCCTTTGTCTTCTTTCATCCCTTATCTCTTCTGACCACCAACTCACCTCTCCTCCATTAATGTAGTCCAGGATGAAGTAGAGCTTGTCTGCTGTCTGGAAAGAGTAGTGCAGGCCCACCAAGAATGGGTGCTTGACATTCTTCAGCAGCACATTCCTCTCTGACATGATGTGCTTTTCCTGAGAAACACAAAGAAATGGAGGTTAAAGGGGAGAAAACTCGTCATATGAGTGAAAAACCATGCATGTTTGAGCTTGTGTTTACCTCCTTCTTCTTCAGGATGGCCTTCTTCTGTAAGACTTTGACTGCATAGAACTCGTCATCAGTGCGGTGCCGTGCGAGCAAAACTTTGCCGAAGCTGCCTTTTCCGATCACTTTGAGGAAATGGAAGTCGCTGGGCTTTGCGGATGGGTTTGAGGAAGGACCGAGGTTGATCTGTTGGGATGGACTGGGCTGTGAAAGAGGGGAAGACGCAGGATGTTAGAGCGACTAAATACATAGCAAAATAAAGAGACAATGGATGTTTTTCGATTGATGTATAAAGTATCAGACTGGAAGAGGAACAGAAAAGTAATGAGAGGAGGTTGAGTTTTTATTAATGCACATTTAGAAAAACATTAAAAGTTAAGACAAAAGGTCAAAATGTTGATCTTTTCCACACTTGTGGTTTATTCTGTTGAACAGCTGCACTTCTTTCGAAAAATGTCCTACACTTCTAATACTTACAGGACATGAATTTCTTAATTATTTTACAAGGCATCTTCTGAAGGCATTTACATGCTCTATTGTTCAGATATCATTCTCAAGATTCGTTTCAATTTGAATTAAATATGTTTGACTTTTCTGACTTTTTCCTGACATTTTCAATTGGATGTTAAACTCACATTATGGTTATAATAACCTTTATTCAACCAAGTAGTTCCATTGAGAACTAGTTTTCATTTACTATGATGAACTGGACAAGAGGCAGATACAAAACAAAACGCCAGAATGTATTTATTGTCAGTTTGGCTCTTTTTTTTCTTTCTCCACATTTTGATTTTTCTTATAGTTTTATATTTTCTCTCAATACTGTGAATTAATTCCTTTTATTCAGAATTTCCAATTATATTCAATTTGCTTTATGCTTGAAATTCTACATTTTGCCAATATTTTTGTCAAAATGATCCTCGTGCTGTTTTGATTTTATTTCAGTAACTTTCATTCAATGCAGTTTAAATTTTGCATTTTCCCCCACAGTTGTATTTTCTCTTAAACATTCAACTCTATTTCTTTCAATCCAAATTTTCATTCCACAACATTATTACTTTATAAAAATCTAACTTTTTGTCATTTTAACACTTAACTTCAGTCCTAATATTTCTGAAACAATTTTAATTTAAACTTTATTCTTGAATGTTTGACTTACTTTATTTTCCTCTACATTTCCATAATATTCTGAAAAATCATGTGTACATACTCACCATTTTTGACATCTGTGCATTTTAGCTCTGATCTAGTCCTTTTGAATTTTCTTTCAACAGTTGACTTTATTTTGTTGGGATGTTTTTTATTGTACTCCTCACTCTTTCCTCAACATTTCACATTATTCTTGAAATACCATTTTTTCCTCAACATAGTATCTACTTCTTGATGTGATTTGAGTTTTTTGCTCAAACATTTAAGCTTATTGTCAGTCATTTTCACTTTGTCTGTGCAGTGCATATTGCAAAACCTCCCTCCCTCCTAAAAAAACACTCATCTCATTACCATCTCTTGAACCTCTTCCTAATCTTCTTTCACATCAAGTTAACAAAGTTCATGCCACATTAAGTTTTCTGTTGAAAATGGACTTACAGGTGGAGATGGGTTTGCGTTCATGAGCTCAGCATCCTGAGGTGGATTCAGGTTCAGGATGGACGTAACCTCAGGACTGAAAAAACAGAACAGAGTCAGATTAGTTATCTCCTCACAAAGCACATTGTTGACATCTGAATCAGCTGATCTAGGAGTCAAACTGAGTCACAAAGTTTCCTCAGAGGACAGGGGTTAACTGGCATTTCTGTCCCAGTGTTTCTCAATGTTTGGTCCCTTGGCTGACTGCAGAACAATAACACGAGTCAGATGGTACTCACTGCTTGCAGGCGTAGGAATTTGTGGCGAGCCTCTGAATGAAGTCGTTCAGGCCCATCCTCCCCTGTTTCATAAAAGCTGTGACAGAAAACAGAAAGAAAGCGGAAGAAAATTAGACCTTTTGGGTAAAAACTAAAAAAATAAATCCCATCCACGAGGTGTAAAAAATCATCCAGCTGTGATGCCATACCCGTAGCTAAAGCCACAAGCCCTCTGACTTTGGAGTAAGTCATCGCCGGCTTCTCTGTTTCTGTTTTGATTGTCATGATGATGAGTGGAGCAGCGGCTCAACAGCCCAAAAACACTAAATATGACTCCCTTCACTTTTTGACTCCACTTTTATTACTAGGATGAGGGAGGAGCTGCCTCCACCTCCATCACCCTCCACCCCTCCCACTCCACCAAAAACTTCCTCCCACACACCCCCCAGGCGTCATCGTCTCCTGCAAACATTTTCCCTTGCTAAACAGACTGCGAGAGGAGGATCGATTGTGTCTCTCGGCCAATGGGAGGCTTTTGCACTTTTGGCGTGTCATAGCCACACCTTGTGAAGTATGCTTGCGTCAAAAATGGGAGGAAAGGCAGAAAAAAAGAGTCCTTTACCGCAAGACCAGTCAATGAAAGGCCTGGTTGTACTTTTTGTACCTCAGTTTGTGCAACACCATGGAAACTCAGCAGCACATGTGTCACATGGGCTGGAACAGTCATCAAAACAGAACAAGACGTTTCTAGTCAGTAATAGTGGCTCTATAATTTTCCCTTAAACAGAAAAATAATTTAGGGTTTCCATGGAAACCAAAGAAAACTTATACCATGTTGATTCGTTGATGATTTTAGGACCATATCAGCTTCGGAGGGTGTAAATTAATCACCTGACATCATTACTAATTGCTTTGGAGACAGAAATAAGTCAGCTGAACTCATCAAGTTTGCTCTAACTTAACGTATTTCTCAAAGAGCAGCCTAACAGCTATACTTCTTATTGTTTAATTATGCACAAATGACCTTGAATGCATCTATTATGTTTTGATGAATGTACATACAGTACTTTAAACAGGAGCAAAATAAGAGGTGATACAAGGCTACAGAACAATCCTTATGGCTAATGACATCCAGCACTAAGTGGGAAATATGAGGTGTTAAAAATCCTGAAACTTTGAATACAAATTAACGTAAAGTGTTACTATAAGTGTATGAGCCTTAATATTTAAAGACTGTCTGACTGTAGGTAAAACAGATTTACAGACAGTCGATTACAATCAAATGTTGAGGTAAATTAAAGAGGAGAGAACAGAAACTATTCAGTTCACAAGACAAAAATAACCAATAAATAAATTAAAAAATAGAAAGGAAAGGGGTGAAAAGCAGCTAGGAATCTAGGTTAGAGCTATACTGAGATCAGTCTCCTATATTGGATTCATTTACTTAAATTATTGATGCCACATGCATACATGGACCCAGATTTTCACTTTGAATATGCTGGAGTATTCCTCAGCACACCAACATAAAAATAGTGCTGGACTCTAACTTAGTGAATTATTACTATCATAAAAACACTTTTCTGAGCAACTAATAAAGTGATGGAATGTATTTTATAAAAAGGTAATAGTAGTGTGATTATTAAAAACTAATTTTAACTGCTTTGCTGATTTATTTCATTGGTGGGCAGCTATAATGTTCACTTGCATGTGAAGCAGCTATCTAAAAGGTTCAACATTTTTAATAATAAATGTAGGATGGGTGGGAAAGAGTGAGGTGTAGACTTGAAAACTTTGAGTTTGTGTCTGAAACATACAAAGATTAATTTACAATCTACTGTAGATCAGGTTTTGACAAAGGAAAAGTAATGTAAAGTATGCAAACAATAACACTTACAAATAAATTAGTAAAAGGTATGTATTACAATTTTCAACTAGCCCAACAATGTATGCATATAAATTAATGCACACATATACCCAGTTAAACATCTACAAATATGGAAACCTTAGGTGATCGTTACAACCTTTTAGAACTCATACACTTAATCTTAGCATTTCTAAATAACCATTGCAGTGACAAGCACCCTATCAAAGTTTTATAAATCCAACAGAAATTTTGTAAAAATTCCATTTTAACAATTTTCGCAAACAAAACATTTAAATTCTTGGATAATGTCAGGCTAGCATACTGGAGAAAATTAACCTCATTTGTTAAACAAAAAAGAGTACCAAAATTATCCCTGTTAATCAATAATCACCCTAAATTGTCCTTGGATGTGAGTGTGTCTGTGGGTTAATGGTTATCTGTCTCGATATGACAGTCATTCAACACCAGTGCAGGATGTCAAATATCAACTTGAATAAGCCTGGCTCCCTGTTACCTAAAAAAGAACAAAGCTGTAGAGATAATGGAAAGATGAATGAACAAGTCAGTGATGTGCTGACCTTGAACGAGCCATCTCTTTGTGTCAACTCTTTAAAGTAAATGACAGGAACTGGGTTCTGTTTCAGAGCTGATTTTCACTTTTTTATCCTTTGGTTGCTATAAGACACAACAGATCAGTGGGTCATAATTACACCGCACCTCTCAACCACAGGCACACCTGTTGCTTGTTGGTGCACACTGATGTTTTCTAGCAAACCTCATTTCTTCTAGGACATTAGTTTAATCTTAAGGAGCCACTTCAGTAAAGTGCTCACTCAAAATGGCAGTTGTGTGCCAATACTTCGAAAATTTTGATCAGTTAACGAGGCAAGAATGGTACCAACACTACTGTTTGAGAGCCAAAAGAAACAACTCTTTTGAAAAGATTTGACAAAAAAATCCAGATCACTTAAATGAGCTGGACTTCCCATTATCAGACATAATGTTTTTACATGGCTCTTTTGCTCCACACATATGGTATTTAACTTTTACTAAGAGATATTTTCAAAAGTACAATCTGTACACTCTGAAGAGACACCAGTTTGACAAACCTTTATTAAAAACTTGGTTGATATAATAAAACATTGGCATTAGCGTTACAACGTGGCTCAACAATTAGTTGGATTACCAATAGGAAAACATTTCTCTTTCGTGCTTTCATGCAGCAGGATGCTACTCCTGCAATGAGTTTTACATATCAACATTTTGATAAGGTCTAAAAAATATCCAACATTCTCAGTCTTATCCCCATCAGCCTCCGATTGTTTATGTGTCTCTTTGTTCACGCACCCCATGCAACCCCACCTCACTTTGTAACCTAGTCTTGTACAAATAATCTGATATCTTCTTTAACCAGGCCTATCAGCTTCACTGTTTGGCTGTTTCTCAATTAAATCGGCCGGGAGTGACGCAGGTCCAACCCTCGGTATACAAAAGTCGCGAATGGAGAGCTTAAGCAGAGAGGGGGGCTCCGTGCCAAGAAAAAGCCGCTGCGAGTGGAAAAGTACAGACTGAGCAACCCCAAACTCAAACAGGAGGGAGAAAGAGGAGAGGGAGATATCAGATCCACAATCTGATTAACCCTTCATGAAACCACTCTGAAACTGAGAAAAGCACTTTGAAGTCGTGATAAAAATGACATTAGGAGTGTTAAAATGTCACCTTGCGCTGCGTTGGCACACAGTAACGCAGACGGGATCACTTGGGTACGGTTATGTAAGGCACCTGATTTTATCTGCATGGCCTGAAAGTATGTTAGTCTGTCTCACCTATGAAGGCTACATTCAGTTAAAAGAGTAACAGAAACCGTGCATAAGATGAAAGAGGGTAACAGAAACTTGTATGCGTAAATTACGCAGCGCTGCTTTAGGAATGGATAGGAGGAAAACGGATACTTAGCATTGCGCATTAAAATGATGTAGTTACACTCCTGAGTGAAAAGAAAATTACACCAGTCTGATTCATCCATCAGGGCCAAATTACTTTAAAAATCTCATTAAAAAACTCTGCGTAAAATGAAGAAGGAAGATACAAAATGTATAAAAAATACCTACATGACGTAACACTGCCTTAGATTTAGTTTAAGGATTAAAGTACAAAGCAGAAACGACCAAAACAATACTTCTTCTACTTTTTGGCATAGCATGGAAAACAAAAAAAAAATGTTGCACAAAAATTACAATTATTGTCCAATCTGCATAAACACAAGCCGGGTTCAGTTCCCATGGGTGACAAACAAACCTTTCAGCTCTGACCGAGTTCTCATTTCGCAGCCGGCAGCCCCAGAGTTCAACAAGTTGTTAAAGTGAGTTGCCAAGGCTCCTCTGGCACTTTCTCTTAGACCCCCTGACAGCGAGCTTTCATACGAACGGCATCATAAATCCAGGTCAGTGGATTATGGGGTGAACGGAGTGCCCCCAACTACGTCTGCCACAGCTTTTCTTTACTAACACAGAGAGGGGGCTGTGCGTCTCGACTGCACCCTCACAAAGAGACTATTAATAAAACAAACAGGCTCCGCAACACACAGGCAGACCCGCGCATCAGACCAGTATCGATCGATATTGGACACAAGGCGCGTGCGAGTTCAAGATCCTGCGCACACCTATCCACTTACATGAAAAGGGAAGTTTACTTACATGTGATTGTGGTAGTTTTGTCTTTCATTGTGATGCTTTAGTTGTCCAATTTAGAGGAAGAAACAGAAGAGGAGAGGTGTAGGTTCCTCGGTAGAGAGGTTATCAAACTACACGGCTACATTCCCCTCCTTAGAGACTTTCATCCACTCGGTTTTTTTTCTTCTTCCTTTTTTTGGGCGGAGACGTCCCGCCCTCTGTTTCCTTCCACAGTTCAGTGTTTCATGGTGTGTTGTATTATTTTTCCTGCAGGGCGGGGGGAGACTTTGCTGCCCTCAATGTTTGATTTGAATGAACATACAAAATCAATATTATAAGTATTAGAGAATTATTTTAATATTATGCTTCATTTCCTCTGATCATCCATTTTGAAATGTTTCAATGCCAAATACAAGGGCCAAAGGTTTGTTTTTATCATTTAACAAATGCAAGAAATGTAATCACCCTTCTCCTTAAAAACAATAAATCTTAAAGGTACACATGTACACAATTTGTGAAGGAACTTAGCAGTTAGATTATAGTCCTGGAAAAGATATTTCTCCAGACACTGGCTTGTATGTTTTTCATTGTCCTGCTGCAGAATAGTCTGTGGTCAAACAGACACCTCCCTGGTGGTATTCCATAACAGGTAAGTATCTACCTGTATTAAAAATGGAGACCCAAACTTGCAGGAAACCTCTGTCATGCTTTGCTGTTGCCCACAGACACCCATTATTCAGTCTGGGTCACCGATTGCCACTTGTCTGCATCCCAGTTCCAATGTTTCATGTTTAATAGTTGAGGTGCGAGGCCTTTTTTCCATGTATGAGGCCCTTTGGCTGCAGTTCTGCCATAATACAACTTCTAACTTGACAATTCCTGACAGTAGATGGGTGTACCTGAGTCTCATTGGTTTTTGCCAGTTCTGAACTCATCTTCCTGCTAAACATTGGATTTTGATAGGGTGCAAGCATAATGTGTCTTTCATCTGCTGCACTAAGTTTCCATAGCCCACCACTGTGTCCATGCTCCTCAATGTTGCCCATTTCTTATACGGCACATCTCAAAACCCCAGTCCACTTTAAAATCTTTGCCTGAGAGTGACCTTGCCAATGCCTTGTGTCTTGTTGCTGTGCTCAGGCTTGTCATGGTGTATGAACTGTCACATGAAGTTGTCCTTCACGACCTCAGTAGCAGAGTTTGGCTGCTCCTTACCCAGTTTTAAGCCTCTTATGCAGCTGTCTCTGATTTGGTTAATAACTGTGTTTCGGCCTTAATATAAAAATTATCATTGGCATTAGTTTAGAATAATAAACATACAACTTACAATGATTTTGCAGAATCTAAACTTTGTGCAAGAGCACCCATAAAAATTGACGCTGACTTGAAGGCAGAGGACAATCACATTAAATATTGATCTAATTTTAATTTCCACTGTTAGCTGACTGTGCATTAATTGAACTGATTATATGACATAGAGTTTGTCATTTTTTTAATCATTCCTACTTTACAGCATTTTCATGCCTAAAATATTTACACAGGACTATAAATTTGAACATGCTACCCTTTTTTAATAAAGATGTATTTGAAACTTAAAATAGTGAAAGAGCACACAGGTGAAGATGCATAGTGACAGATTTTTGTTCTTGTCATGTGCGGTGAGCCACAGTGAGAGAAGTATGGCACATCACACAACAGCTGATTCATTCACCAACAATCAGAATGTAATCTTGTAATTAAAAGAGAGCTCTTGAATCTTGTGATGAAATGGGACTTCAGTATTAACAAACTTACTGGATAATGTCAGCAAAGGTAAATTAAAGGTTAGCTTCTCCTGACACCAAGATGAGTGTAAGTTCAGCTCCTCTCCTTATCAGCTAATTATATAGATATTTTACAGGTTTCACTGTTTAGATGCCTGTTTTTTGGCATAAATCAACAGGTTAGTCATCCATTCCTGACATACTTTGACACGCTTCACCTTTACTCTTGCTGCAATGCCTACGTTGGCTTTCTGCTTCAGCCAGCTTCCTCCCTGATTGGCTTTGCTTTGGACATAATAGAGTGAATGTGCTCAGCCGTCACATACATGAGGATTCCAGGTTGTTCATATTGAGTATGTTTAACATTTATGTTTTCATCTTCTGAAATGATACATTGACTGACACACGAGATAGGTTGTTATTTTACCAGTCCATCTGGGCAACAGCCCAAAGAACGTGTTTGGGAATGTGCAGAACCTTTAAAAAGCATATCCATCAGGAAATTGAAATCTACCACATTCACATGTGTCAAATCCTAATCCTAGTCCCTGTGCAAACAGTCATTTCCTGCTGTCGTCTTGCTCATTGCTCCTACCTCTTCTGCTCTAAAATACCTTTATTGGGCCATCCCACTTTGGGCCGCTCGCAGCTGTTGTTGATTGAAGTTTGGCAAGATGGATTACACCACAGGCCAATCAGGTAAAATAATCTCATGGACCAACAGATAATACGGCCTTTGCTGACTTTGGTCCAAGCTCAAAGTCAGGCCTGTTGTCATACAGTGTGTAACCTGTTTAACTTGTGTTTGGAAAATGTCATTATTATTCAAATACTGAAGCTGCAGAAAGTTTTGATCAAAACAAAAAAATAGTTCCCCTCGCTCTATCATTCAGAACATCCCTTGCTGACCCTAGCAGTGTTTTGCAGGTTTTGTCTCTGAGGGTGTTGGACAAAGCAGAGGACAGGTATTACATAAGACAGAAAAAGAGGTGTAAGGATGATTTAGCAGGGTCGGCTAAAATCTACTGGAGAACTTGGTATTATGTGAGTGAAGGTGTTTTTATGCAACAGCAGAACTGTTTTTAGACTGCAAAGACAGCTTCAAAGACATGCAGTGATTAGGGCATGTCAGGTGACTGAGGCAGAAGCTCGCCCTGCATGACTGAGAGAGAGATGAGACAGTGTGTACTGCTCTGCTCCTGATCTCTGACCTCTCGTCATTGTGTCTGAGCATGTATGACGCTGCACTTTTTAAATATAGGCTCAACTTTCTGTTTTCTCCCTCGTCTCCCCCCCATCTTTGCTCAAATCTATTATTAATCCTCCCCATCGACACCTGATGCACGCACACATTTATATTCACTATTCCTGCAAACACACACTCAGAGCTGGAGGGCAAAACAAACCTGCGGGGAGTCTGACAGCACACAAGTACATGCATGCACACACACACACACACACACACAATCTGGAGGGCAAAACAGACCTGCAGAGAACCTGACACAACACGCATACACACATCCTCTCTTTGTAAATACACAGAAAACTAAAGAAAAGAAAAAGGGCACATCAGGCACCTCCTCACTTCCCCCAAGGTGTCAGACAAAACTCCTGTGTCTCTCTGTACCAGCACAAACTTAACACGCTTGTGCTGGTAAAAGATTTCTCTCCTTGAAAACAGCAAAGGTTGCAGCAACGCCGAGCTTCAAGAAACATTTAATCTAGAATACGTCAGCTCTGACACCACAGCTGCACTCCTTGTGGGACTCAGGCTGACGTCTACTATCAGGACTTGAAAGCATCAAACAGACACAATTTCCTTTTTCTGATTATCTGAACACAGAGAGAGTTTGAGATAGCACAGGGAAGTGTCGTGCTTGAAAACTTCACACTCACAAAAACAGATTTAAACTGTGGTGAACAGCTTTTTATATTGTAAATAGTTTGTATTTATGTCCCAACAGAGAAGAGATATTTCAAACAAATGTAACTTTTTTGTAACTTCTCATAGTCATTGTCACCTCTAGTTTTTCTTTAATGTGAAGAGCTTTAATGTTCCGGTGAGGAGGGACTTCTTGCCAAATCCAGCAGAAAGATTTTCTAGTTTTCGTGAAATAATATCACGTATGTCCTGACAAACAGTATTAATGTGTTCCAACTTGCAGTGTCAAATTTTACAAACGCACAGTGCCAAGTTTTCCTGACAAACAAGATCATGTTTCCCTATAAATTACATTTTTTGGGCTAACAAAAAACATTGGCATCTTCCTGAAAGATAACATCAGTTTCTCAGGAAAGAGTATCCAGTTTGGCCAACAGATTGAATCAAGTTTACCCAACAAATATAGTTAAGTTTCCGCTACAGATTTTAATGAATCCTATCAAATGTTATCCGCAAGTATCAAGTTTTCTTAACAAATCTGTCAAGTTCTCCTACCAGCTACGTAAACATTGACCACTAACTATTTGTCAGGACATGTTTGTCATCCTTATCAAATAAACCAATAAAGAGATAAGTCAGTAAAACTTAGCACCTCATGCCCATGAGTGTGGTTTCAAGTTGAAAAGAAAATCGTGCCACTCGCAATTACAATTGAGACAACTTGGCATGTCTAACATTGTGGGACGCAAATCCCAACAAGGCTTCCATTAGAAATAGTAAGATGATTGAAAGCTGTAATGCTTGTAAATGGTTTGTTTTTCAAAATGAGGTTTGTAGTGATGAACCTGAAGCCAACTAGCCATTTAACTGGATCTGCTCTAATTGTTAAATGATCTGTTATTTTCTGTTCTGGGGTTTTCTATGAGTCAAAAGCATCCGTTTAATGACTGAGCATCTCTCAGTGAGCTACTTTTCTAAAGGGTAAGAACCAAATAGCTAAAAGGAAAGGCTTAATGAAGAAATAAGCCTTACCTCTTCCACTGTGGTGAAGCGCTGCTCTTGTGTGTGCATCTGTAGTCATAGCCCGCAGATTAACGAAACGAGGGAGGTGTTGAGACAAGATGAGGGGAAAAAGAAAAAAAAAAACAGGGAGAGAGAGAGAGGGTGCGGAACAAAACAAAAGGTCCCCTCTGTCAGTAGTTTTCCTATCTGGCCCTCTCTCCATTCTGGATTTACAGGCTGGTTGTGTTTGGGCCCCGAACGAGATGAGGCTCCACAGTCTCTGCAGTTGTTTATTGCTTTTTTATTTGTGTTTTTTGAGTGTGTGAGGCTCATAGGTTATGTAACCCACTGGTGGCCCATCATTGACTAACACACACACTAAGCGGACCATTTTGTGAAAGAACAGGAAGCGGTTCAGTGCAGAGCCTGAGGGGTTGAGATGCAGGAAATTGGAGTTCTGGTATAAACACAAACACAAACACACACCAAAACCCACCCACCTAGAGTGTAACGACACACCGTCATAGACCAGCATATGCCCATCTCCACACCATCTTCAGGGCACACGACATCTGCCCACTGAATCTGTTTACATCTCCAGTTTTCCCATGGTCCCTCTGTCTAGGAAAGTCTCTGCTTCGCCGGGGACGATGAGGAGGGTGTTTGTGGCTCTACTTGATCTGGCGCTGAATGAGAATGAGCCTCAGTGGTGAGGAACCAAATGACACCGTTACATAAAGGCCTCGGCTATTCAGAGAGGACAGCCAGGCTTTTATTTTGCCATGGCAGTCTCTCATTGTGTGCATGCGTTTGTGTGTGTGTTTGTGTGTAGCCTACTTGTGCCAATCATCAAAGCGGACGGTCAAGACTTCTCTGTTTGATATTCTTGGATTTAGTGGGTCAGCCTGTGAGTGGGTTCATGAGCATGTCTGGAAACATTTTGAGGCCCTGAAGTTTCACGAGTTCATCTCTTAACCCAGAGCTGAACTGATGAGAACTGGACATTTCCTGGACATCATCTTGTTAATTGGTGCTCATTAAAGGGAAAAGGGAGACAGTGTCCAGGGATAAAACACTGATTAAAATTTCAATGAACTGCTGAAAAAACCGAAGCCAGACCAGTGCAGACCAGTTTAACATGGCAGAATGTGCAAATCCATCTAACAGTAGAAAGGCCATGATGATCATTTTGAACATTTTCACTTAAATGAATATATCTTTGTTAATTTCAAACTATTGCCTATCCCTCATGGTAACCAAAAGTGACACAAAAGAACATTTAATGCCTAAAATAGTCAGAGGTTATCACATTGGAGAGGTTAAGGTCAGACATCCTAAGCAGTGATTTTCAATGTGATGGTAATTCAGTCATGGTGAAAATTCAGCTCACACTGTGTGGCTAAATGTATACAATGCACAAAAAACAATCCATAGGCTCACTCAGTCCAACAGGACTGGACTTCACTTCAAATTTGTTGATACTTTAGAATTGAACCACCTCTGCCTGAGAGCAATTACCATGACACAGCTCCTACACAAACACAGAGAAAAATGCACACACGGCATCACCAGCGAACACAACTGAACAGACGAACCATGAAAAATATGCCTTGTCTGTTGAAGCTCTGCATGTATTTTCTGTTTGTTTTTGTCTTTCCTGACACCATGGGTAGGGCACTTAACGTGTACATGCTTGCTGCAGGTGATTGCAGGGGTTGTGCTGTTGACAGCACACAAAGAAGAAAAGCTGAAGGATCAGCCCACTGCTCTGCTCTCACAGAATGGGTGGATGCAGTCATACCACCAGAATATATAAAAAAGGTGTCAAAAATCGTCAATCCAGTTGAGAGCATCTGATTGGACTATGATCTGACATGTCACCCTGTTCAAACAACCACAGACTGTGAAAGAACTGGACAAAAGCCATGTGCTGCCACCCATTTCATTTGTGATTTGTGCAATTGATGCTGCCATGCAGCACATGTCATCTAAACTGAACTTTAGCTCAACCTACTTACATAAAGAGACAATGTGTTTAGGCGGGAGGTAAGACCATCTGACCAAAACCAGCCCTGTGTTTCCAAAACTGTAAATTCTCAATAAAAGAAAAATGAGCAAGACATAAGCCAAGTTTGTAATATCCCCCAGGCCGAGCTGCATGGGTTGTTATGGGATCCTAGTTTGACCAAGCTTCCAGGTTTGCACATTCATAGGTTTAGGAGAAGACCCTAACTACTCAGTCAGATGGGGAGAGATAGGAGAACTGGAGGAAGACGAGGGAAAAGTATGCAACAAGTAGTGTCAGGATCAGGAGCTGAATCTCATGCGCACTGTGGCTTCTGGAAAATGACTGCCCTTTCTACCAACTTAGCTTAAGCTGCACCATATATTTATATTATGCACAGCTCATTTGCTGTTAATACTTCATGCAGGATGTTTTCCTTCATTATAATTATGGCTTAGTATTGTATTGTGTTACATTTTTGGTCAGTTACATGACTTGACATTTTTTTTCTGGGGTTTTGGCTGGTTATCCTGACAGAGCGATTTGGGCCATTGGTTAGCATTTCCCTTTCAGCTACCACATTTCCTGTCTTGACTGTGATTGCAGAAAGGTGGTGGTGAATAAGAAGAAAGACAGTGAGTGTCACTGTACACGTCTATGTTACAGGATGTGAAGTGTGGAACCGTTCAACTCCAGGACCTCAAGTCAACATCATGAGACTAAAGTCTAAGATAGGTAGTGGTACACAAGTTAAAGGACCAAGGTGCAGCACATTATGTCATTATCTGCCCCTCCTGTATTCCAGTCCAAACTTTAAATCTTCTTGCTATGATAAAAACAAACATGTTCAGTCAACCCTCAACGGTCTCTTTAGAGGGAGGGTTGTAATTGCTTTTAAAGTAGGCTACATGCATGTATTTGTGTTGTGTAAGTGGGATTGTGTGTGTCTGTATAAAGGTGCGAAGGTTTGGCTGAAAAGGGCAGGTTGACACAGGTGAGTCTTGTGTCATAAATGGAAGCATAAAAGAGTAAATCATAGCTTCACAGAGAGGGCTGCACTGTTGGTATCATTCGGGTCAGTGATTATAAAAGACTCAAATTCTAGCACACACAAAAAATCAAAAACAAGTCGATGAGTAGTATGAATGAATCTGGCTAAAATGTGGTATATAGTAGGCAGTATACAAACAAAATTGAGATCTGCAGTATTCCTGATGTACTTGAATTGGAACAGATCTGCAGTATGCACTGGACCTGTCTGTCTACGGAGACAACTGGTCAGAGGTCATGATGGCAGACAGCACTGGCGTGTATCTCTGGCAACAGCATTAGCATTATTTGCAACATTAACTAACGTGTATTTTGCATTATCAGGGATCTTAAAAAATGAAGCTCATAAAATTTTATAAGACTATTTTTTTAATATAGGATACGCTTTACTGAAGAAGTTATAAATTAACGTTATATTTGTTTTTTATAGGTCATCTTGAATGTTAAGGCCAAAACTTGAAATTTAGACTTCATCCTTTAATATCTGTTCCCTTTTCCTCACTTATAGGCAACCTTTCATGTGATATTTAAAATCAGAAAAATTCAGTTGAACCTCTTGTAAGATTATTAAACATGTATGCGACTCTGTAACAATGTCTGCCTTTGGTGGAGCTGTTATGTAGCTGTTTACCCAGTCCAGATATCATCAAACTCCGGTAGTGTACTGTGACAAAACTGATATATTACATGCAACTGTAAAATGCAGAATAGAGTGCATATACTGTCTAATGCAATGTGGAGTACAAACTGCATACTGCACTGGACAGAATTGTGAAGTAGGTATTTCTGAACACAGCCTTGGGCTTTGCAGTTGCAGGTTACATAAACTTGTTGACATCTAGGCAAAAAGAACTCAGTTAAATGAACAAATACGTGTGCTTCAATGGCAGCTCCGACTGCAGAAGTTCTTTGTTACATAAGATCACATTTTCTCATAGAAGAACAGACACACTTGTTGCTTTGTTAAATTGGAAGGTCAGGTCTTCTAAGTATAATTATTATCACTCTATGTACTACTCACCCTCCTGTTCCCTCTGCAACACAATTAACTATCACTACATCACCTCAAATGACTCAGTGTGTGCGACAAACTTTAACCTTAAGCTCTCCTAAAGACAGTAATCACAGGACTGGGAACAACAGGGTGAACCATCATTACAACCGAGGCCGCAGAAAATGCTTGTCACCACTTTGGCTAATAACTCAGATTTCTTATTGGACAACAAAAAATATTTTAATTAATAGAATTATTATTTAATCATATTATGGATTTCATGTCATGATTCTATTTTGTGTGTATGTTTTTTTTAGATGGGACAAAGTTTGTCAAAACAGCCGATACCAGTCAACACCAATGTTTACCAAGGCATCAGTGCATCCACACATGACAGGGTGCAATACAGAACCACATTATTGAACACAATGCAGTAATGCGCCTTATGCAAAAAACAATGCAACATGAAACAGTACACTTCATACAATACACTTCATTATTCCATCAGAAAAGTTTGTTTTGGAGTCCATTGTTTCACAGATTGAGCTTTTGGGTCAGGGCTAAATTTCTCAATTTCTTTTGCAGGGATAACAATGCAAGATCAATACTTTAATTTCAATATTCCTACAGAGATATGTGCCAAGGCTGCAGTCCTCTCTACTGGGGTGTTGCAGTTCCACTTTGTGGTGTCTGTTTGATTTTCCTCGACTGTAATCTAGAGTCGAGGCAGTTTGTGCCAATACCAGTATCTGGTTCTATTTGTCTGTTTTTGAAACGATTTCAAAGTATTACAAACCCACAATATTACATGTATAAAAATTCAAAGTACAGTCCACGCAACACAGGTAAAAGTTTGGTCTGTGTCAGTGGAGGAAACATCAAAAAATGTAAAAGAGAGACACAGAGTCAAATGTCTGTCAATTAATGAATAGTCAGGTCGGATCATCACCATGAGTTACATGTGGGATGTCTGACAGAAGTCAAAGTCCTCCTGTTGCTGGCCTGTATTACTGCATGGTTTTCCAAGCTCTCCTTTACTTTGAATATGTTACTGTGTTGCTTACAAGCATCTCTGGAACAAAAGCTGTCTCCTTATGCTATTGCTTCTATTTCCTCATTAGTTCTTCAGCAGGGACAACAAGGCAGTTTCACAAAGTCAAAAACTGATTGCCCTGCCTTCACTAGGAGGTACAATCACAGTATTTACCTTCGTAGAAAATAAAGCATCTAACACAATCGAGTGGAGTCAAGCAGAGTTGAACTAAAATGCAGAAGCACTGTAAATGTAACTATGTCTGTCCATAAGGACAAAGGCCAAAACCTCCAAAATTAGCTATGTTTTTTAATGCAATATGTAAGATGAACACCTTGTTTATCTAACCCAGTAGTTTCCTGGGTAACGAGCTCTGTATGCATACTTATGTTTTTTCACAGCTAGTTTTGCATGTCATGCAAGGGCATGATTAATGGTTGCTGGGTGGAAAAACCAAATGTGTCATAGTAGCATAATTATGACGTGTAAGATCATAATTATGCATCTGTAATGTACTTGTTTTTAAATGCAAATGTCAACTTAAAATGCAGTAAAAGCATGTTCCTGTACTGATAAATGTAAGATTTCCTGCAAAGTTCAAAGCATCAATAAAAAAGAAAGATCAGAGGATAAGAGTTAGACTTTAGGCCATTATGTGACACGCACACTTGTATCATTTTGTACTTTGGATCTGATGTTAATTTGTGGCAGCAATATGATGCATGATGGGAATTAAAGCCACATCGAGTCATCTAGGCTGTTAACCAATGAAAAGCTGGACTCTCACCCAGTGACACACATGTGTGGTTTGACACCAACCCAGAATCATGCTCACATATTTCTGCTGCAGCGAGCAGTGGAGGCTGTAAACAGATGTCCTAAAGGTCACTGAGTGTGTGCGTGTGATGATCACTGCTCAGTATTATGTGTGCGTAAATACTGTTTTGCTTTCTCTGCAGGTTTCCAGTAAACAGCAAATAGCAATCTCAGTTTATGAACAATGGTTATTATCCTGGTAGCTCAGAGGCTGGATTAGAGAGCCAAGTGGTAAAGTAAGGCAAAGGCACAAAGTGTGTGCACATATGGTGTGTGTGTGTGCAGACTGAGTCACTGTCCTTCCACATGCATCACATTTGGACGGGAAAATAATAATAAACAAGAAAAAATAGAGGATGAGCAGTACAGGACAGTTTTGGATGGATGATGTAAATAAACAAAAACAGAGAGTTAAGGGAAACAACGTGGTGGTGAGAGAGGATAGAGAAAAACATCACCAAGTGGAGTCAGCGTAAAAAGGTGAACAGGCAGAAGGAAGTGGAAGAATACAGAAGAAATGGGATTAGTAGCTGGTTTACTCACTGTTTTCTCCAGGGCAACAGTAGTTGTCAGGGTCTGACTCATTGTGGTAGTACAGGTCCATTGCCTGCAAGAGAGAAATAAGGCATTACCTAATAAGAAAAACATGAAAAATGTACACAACAAAAGACAAGAAAGAAACCCATGCAGTGTTGAGACTAAAGTTGTGTATTTTTCATAATATAGAAATGACTTACAAGATGATATCACCTTTGAAAATGAAAAATAGATACTAAACTGTGCTTAGGCACACTTAAAGGTCACTCTTTTACTCTCATTGTACAGGTTTACACTGGATCCAGTTGACCTTAGAAGAAAAAGATTTTTTTGACCAAAGGGCCTCTCAGAAGTTACATTTAAACTTTAAAGTCCTCCTTTTCATCTCTGCTTAGTTTTTGTGTACAAAGAGTGGCTTTGGCTTTTATGTGCTGTACTCTCCTGTTTACTTTGGCTGTACATACTGTACATGCTGAGACATATTCCCTACTGGAGCTGTCTGTGAGCTTATGACATAATTTGGGGAAAATTTTTCAAACATGCAAAAACTAATCAGAAGTTGCTTAACCATTACTGAAGCCTTTCATGCTATAGTTAGCACTTAGCTGCTACAATTATCTGACAGCCTTACACCCAATCCTACAACAAGCCCATTTCTTTTCGATCAACTTGGACCTAAACAGCTGTTTGCAATAATGTAATGAAGGCTAAAACTGCTCTTGGACCAAAACAGAACATATCAGTCTATTTTAGCATGTAGTTTCCCACAAAGATGTTCTGCAAAATATGCCAACTCACTGTACATTGCTGTTAATTGGATATATTTCATCTGGAGAGAAGAGAGCACATGTTTGCCACACTGTTGTGCGGTAACATACATTCATTCATTTTCTATACCCGGCCATCCCTTTCGGGGTTGCGGGGGGCTGGAGCCTGTCCCAGCTATCATCAGGCGAGAGGCAGGGTACACCCTGAACCGGTCGCCAGTCGATTGCAGGGCAACATAGAGAGACAGACAACCATGCACGCTCACACTCATACCTAAGGGCAATTTAGAGTCACCAATTAACATAATGAGCATGTTTTTGGTCTGTGGGAGGAAGCCGGAGTGCCCGGTGGGAACTCACGCATGCACGGAAAGAACATGCAAACTTCACACAGAAAGGCCCTCCCCACCCAGGAATCGAACCGGGAACCTTCTTGCTGTGAGGCACGCGCTCTACCAGCTGCGCCACCGTGCCGCCCTGGTAACATACATTCATTGTAAAAAGGCTGTATGCAAGAGAGGGACTTGATTCATTGCTATTTGGTCAATGTATGTTTGTGTGCATTGTCTTGCTAGTTAAGTGTGAGAGGAAAACATGCTGAAGACAGTCTTGTCAAATTATAGCTAACAGTGGGGTGGAGACAGTTTTCCTCTGGTTTTAACACAACTGAAAGCACAAAATGTAAATCCTGTATATTAACATAGTTGATGTCCCACTTTGATTGTGAGGATAAAGGGAAAATCTTTGGAAAATTCATAAATCCGTTGCCATGATGTATTGATGCCTATTCCACATTGGTCTGTTTTCTTCATAAAACTGACTTATTGGGTAACACACTTTTTTATTGTGGTGCATTTGTGAATCCTGCCTTATAAGATAAAGCACCATGGCACAGCTGTATATTGTGCCAGAGTGCAGGGCTGATATATAACCTTCAACTTTCCAAAAACCCTCTTATCTGCTAGTACTAAAAGTTAACTCTTATTATGCTAATATGTACTGATATCATGATAAGGGCAATCATGTCTTGTACCCCTCATCAGTTAATATTGGGTATTTTTCAAGAAAAACATTCATCAATCATGAATTTTAGCAAAACAAATAAATAGTGATTGGTTGATAGCTGATTAGATGAGAGGCACATGTTGTCCTGTGTTTGAGATGTGCTATAATATTTGACATGTCTGCACTTGACTTTCACTGTAGTGTTCAACCCTGCTGATCCAGTTATTTGTCCTGTTAAGTGCAGTTAAGTCATAATGGGACTCTTATTTTATTACTGCCAAGCCCTTTAGATATAACGTCTATTCCACCACCTGTTTGATAAATTCAAAAGTAAATAATAGCCTTGGTTAAATCAAGAAACTGGTTCCACAGCACTGGTTCCACAATATGTTTTTACAGTATAAAGGTATAAATCCTTTATTTCTATTTCCAGGTGAGGTTTCTTTATTTATGTCTTTTTTTCATTGAATACTTTTAAAAAATCAAACATATTGTTAATATATAAATTTGCTCCCTCCTTTAAAACCTCACAACAGTTGAACAGAAGTAAACAAATTGCTTTGTTCACTAGTTAAAAGTTTGGAAACAACAGATCTAGGCCACCCTCCTTGGCCGGTGGAAAGAGCGCAGTGACTGTGAGAGAGGTCACGTTTTTAAACAGCAAGCCTTTACATCAAGATTTCTAAGACCACTAGCTCTGACCCAGTCTAGTTCTTGCCCTAGTTTCTGTTGGATCCCCCCATGACATGTTTTAATGAGGCTGGGTTTCCAGGGTGAGACGGTGCTAAATCACTGGAGCTCTGAGCTGGAAGTGGTGGGAAACCTCTGCTCTCAAAACCTGATCTTTGGCCATAAATTCAAAAACATTGTAGTTAAAATTAAATAATATAGAAAGCATCTGTATTATTTTTTTAATGTGTTTAACATTAAGAGCATGCATTCAAAATCGACTTTGGCATTGTCACAGTTATTTTAGATTATATTACCATGACCTTAACTCTTATTCAAACACCTTTATCTTAGAATTATTTTAGATCCTGAAAGTTATTTTATATGAAATTAATCTTACAGTAAATACTATTTTTTACATCTGAAATCAGAAACTTCACAAAGCCTGGTTGGACTGTTTTTTTTATAGTAAATGTCTTTATAAACTATGGGAGGTGATTTTCTCTTTTATGATTTATCTGTTTTGACCATCATAAGATTTCTGCATACGTTTGCACTATTAGGAACAGGCAGAGCTGATTAATGGAGTAGCTGTTAAGAGGAAGCTTAAGGCCTGATTCTCCTCTCACTCTTAATGTGTTGCTGTATTGACCAAAACTTATTGACACACCTTTTCGATTGTGGCAACGCAACTGTTTAACCTCAAACTTGCTGCAGAAACCAATGAGTGACATCACTGTGACGACAATGGTGCCGTTTGGTAATGGGTGCTTTGATTTCCATTTCAGTACATCAGGGCCAATACACTTTAAAAATAAAGTGTTAGACTTTTAAGACATTTTCTATCACCCAGGCTGAAAAGAAAAACTGTATTTAATTGTTTTATTTACTTTTTTTTATTAGAACAACCTTAAAGAACACAGTTGCAATGCTTTGATTTTTTCCCCTTTGGTACAAAATAATCAATCAAACATTCTGTGAAAACTCACAGTACATTTGTACTTTACATTACTCTCATTATTTTTTCTGTTTCTAAAGCAGCCCTGAAAATATCCCATTTGTATTGTCAGAGATATTCTATCTGTCTTAAATGAGAGTTCACTCATTAAAAGCTCCTTTTAGAGAAACATCTTAGCTACTCTGAGGAAGACACTCAAGCTCAGGGTTGACTAGATGGAAATGCACGCACTGCAGAAAATGCCATCAATGGAACAAGTGATTATACAAGAAAAAAAATAGAATAAAAATGATATAACTAACTGGATTTAGTATTTCTTATCAAAATGACTATTGCGAAATGGTTATTCAAGATTTAGGACCTTTTTAGGCCAATTAAGAATTTTAGTTTTTTGATGGACTTACATTCAAAGTCTTATTTTCCAAATATTAGGTGCAAATTGTAGTTTTTTCAAAGGGTGTTAATGTAGACTTGATTTTGTTAACAAGCGATAACTTTTGATTCACTGAGCACCAACAACACTGAAAATGGCCCCTGCTGACTGCTATGACGTATAATAAATGTTACCAAAAAACCTCTGCATGACAAAATGTAGATTGATTGCACTTAAATTGATGAAATAATCAAAATATTAAAAACACAGAGAAAAAAGAATAACATACACAGGGGTTTATGAAGGTTACGTATCTGCAGGAATCCTGGTGAATACTTAGACAGTACCTACTTAACAGATGAGGAGCTATTGTGTGGCTGCATTAAAATTTCATGTCAGCTCTAAACAACAACAGAGGACATCAAGGTAATAGCAGCTGGCTCTCAGTCTGTGGCTTTTTGTCAAAGTACAGAGACAAGTTTTATTTCATTTCATTTCATTTCATATACTTTATCGTCCTCGTGGGGAAATTTGTCATGGGCTCCCTGCTGGTTCTGCAGTCGTAAAAAGAGCAAAGTTTTGGTCTTGAGGTGGTTGCATGTACTGCTTAAACACTTCTTAGAGCACAGGGGTTATGGGAGGTCACACAGCAGGGCAGTGCTGATAGGAGGAGACCGTTAAGTGGTTGGCAGTGTTTTTATATCACATTTTGGAATTAGTTCATCCAATTTTGAGATCACCAGAAGTAGCGATTACTATGCCAGGAACAATGACTAATGAACAAATATGTATCTACAAGTACAAAATAAAAAAACTGTGTCAAGCTGAGACAAGTTGATACGGTGCCACATATTAATAATCCAACCTTAGACTAAATGAGCTAACCAGAAACTCTTATTGGATCTATTACACTAAGAGACAAGCCTAATAGTTGAAAATCTCATACTGAGGTGCAAAACCAAAGTATTGGCACTGGAAGCTAGCTGCAAAAGCCAAGGACTCCCATTAGGTCAAACATCAGAACTACACTTTCTCAGCAGGAATAAACATATTCATAGTCTGGTTCACAAAAATATTTTTGTCTCAACAACACATCCCAGTATTGGTGAAGACTGTAGATGGGTTGACTTTTCATAGCTCACCCAAAGGTTGAAGTATACATTTGCAAAATTAGGGTTTGGCTGAGTTTACTGCACTAATAATTAAGGTAACTTATTACCTCTGCCAAGAAGGTTATGTTTTCGGGAGAGTTTGTTTGTCCGTCTGTCCGTCTGTCTGTCTGTCTGTGAACAAAATAACTCAAAAAGTTATTTTGATGAAATTTTCAGGAAATGTTCAGCATGGGAAAAGGAAGAATTGATTCGATTTTGGTGTTGATCCGGATCAGCGTCTGCCCGCCATGGCGAAAAATGTGATTTTCGGGACTAACTACTGAAATAAAATAGATATCTTTATGAATCGAATTGCTGATGGTATGTTTTGATCGTCAAGGAATCTAAATATGTTGATGAAATAAAGGTAGGACTAATATTTATGGAGAAAATCACAATATGGGTGAGGACTGTGGCGCTGGCGGAGGTCTGCGCTCTCCGAGTGCTTTTCTAGTTATGTGACTGCCATCATTGGGCTTCAAAACCCTGGCATTGCTGAGTCTATGGGGCCTTGAGCTGTTTGTTATGCTGTTTTATCAAAGAAATTTCAGTCAGAAAAGTAACTAAAACTTATGCATGAGAGCAGTAACAAGGTCTTACTGTGTATTAGTGAGACTGAATACCAGACAAAACTGGTCACACTGGTTTCACTGAGGTTGGGCCTAAATGTAAATATGCTCCATTATATGAAAAGTCTAGTCAAAAAATTTAGACAAAGTACAGATATATTAAATCATTTGGAGCCCAAGTTGTGTTGGGCCCTTAGTTTCTTACATCTTTGTTGAATTGTCAGATGTCCAGTATTTCAGACTCAAAGTGTTTTCTTTGTAAAATCTCCAGGTCTAATAGTAGCCACACTTATGTCCTGATTCTTTTAAAACTATATATTTTTTTTTACTTTATATCCCAAATTACTTGTGATTGGAGCTGTTGTGTAAATCTTATGGTGAAAGTAGCACAACACTTCATTAACAAATGTGAACTAGATATTTTAATGTAGGTTTATTGGCTTGGGTGTGTGTGTTGGCTTGAGCTTGACCTAGTAGATTACAAAAGTCAACACACTCTGACCTTTACTTGTCTGATGAATGGCCCACAAAGACTCCTGAATTTGTAGACACATACATTTTTCAATATCAACTATTTAAATGTGACCCACTTCTTCAGTCCTTACACAGTCACACTTCTGCTTGGTGCTGTCACAGAACAAGCTGCATTTGCATCCCAGGACGTCCTTGTCATGTCAGATATTAGATTTTTTAGTGACATAGTTGTCAGTCACAGACTCTTCAAAGTGTTTCCCTTAAATACACTCTTAGCCTAGTTTATGATTCCTCTGAAAACTCATCGAAGCTATCTGTGCTCTCCCATGGGTGTTTTTTTCCAAGACAAGCTCAGGCATGTGTGTGTGTGAGTCATTTGAATCTCACCAGTTTGTTTATCAATTCAGAGGAAGTGTTTTCAACACTCATTTGATTATTCTGGCCATTTCTTCTATTTAAAAGTCGTTAAATGCCTGACAGCAGCCTTACATTTTCACATTTTCCATTTTTTTTTCTCACAAATACACCTATATCATATGCTGATGACACCTTCTTTTATATAAACAGTTTTAACCCTTCATGACCCCCCATACTTTCTTTTTCTTTCTTTGCAGGTGAAGAAATATCTGACTGCAGACTAATATATCCATCAGATTTTCTCTACTGCCATCACACACATTGACATAACATGCTGATGCCACCCTCTCTTAACTTTCATAGTTAATTCCTTTACGCCTCTTTTAATGTCTCTTTCTTTCTAAGTCCTTGTATCTGACAGAAGCTTATATTTTTTCTTTTCACATACTGCTTTTCCCATAATAACGCATTCATCAGTCATGTTATTGACACCCCAATCTATGTCAACAATTTGTACCCCTCATTACCCTTTTAGAATCTTCATCTGACCCCATGTTTGGCATTACATGTATATTTTGTATACATGGTTATACGTGTTTGTACACATATATTTTGCCCTTAAACACACATTTCCATTGTATGCTGATGATACCTTAGTGGAAACCTTCTTTTTCCCTTTTTATTGTCAGCTGCTCTCTGTATAAGTCTTGAAATACCTGTCAGCAGCTATGTATAATAAACCATTTTCTCTCATTTTGGTCACCTGCTGATGATAGTCTTTAAATTAAGATTTTTAACCTGCACTCCCCTTTTACCTTATCATTCAGTACAGATGTCTGATCTGTATACTTATAGTGGAAGTACATCTGAGTCCTTTCTTCCATAAACATTGAATTGTAGTTTAATATTTCAAAAATAACAACTGAATTTGTAAAGTGAAAGAGAAAGAGCTTGTGCGTAAGAGTCAAGGGGAGCAAAAGGCTCGGATAAGTTGTCTTTGTGACCTGAAGTTAAACATTTCATATGGAAACAGAATGAAAACAAGACATCCCACAACTTACTTTAACTTAACTTAATGTTAGTGCTCTGAGTGAATGCACTATTGGCTACATGCACTATTTCTAGTTTTGGGGCAGTTTGATTGGTGACAGTGTGATAACAACACAAACAGATGCATTAAACTTTACCTCACCTTGAATGTTTGCCATAAGATTGCCTCTGTAACAGCTAAAAATGTGCATACTGCATATTATGCTGAGGGTTTTTGGAAAATTCAGAAAACATTTGAGAACGCCTCTGCAAGAAATAAAACCACCAGACAGTAAAAGAACATAAGTGGGCAAAGAAGATAAATGGCTATGTGAACTGTAAAAAAAAGTATTTCTATAATTGTATGGATGAATATTTTGTAACAAAATTTGATGTCCAAGATTTTTTAACTTATACATCTAACTATTACCCTTTATGTCTGGTCAGACATTTGTTTAGAGTTCAAGAAAAATCCCTCTGAGCATTTTTGAGTATTAGCAAGCAAGAAATGTGTATCAGGCTAATTGACCTTAATGCCTAAGTCACACATTCCCGTTTCTCATAGCTGGTGTGATCGCTATGATACAGGACTAAATTACTGTCTCACCCCTGGAGACACGCCGTAAATACACCGTCAGTGGTGCAGCTACAGCGCTTCAGGGGGCGTTTGTCCCGCTCCAGTTAGGTTAATACAGCGATATGATGAAGATTCCATCCCGCTGACAGGACGTCAGCTCCGCTCGAGCTCAGTTCGCGTCACGTAAGCCCCGACTGAGCCCCGTCGCTTGCACCATCTTGAACGGGACACAGTCGGGGCTCATACGGATACATCCTTGTCAGTCGTCCTCATAAAGCTTTCAGGATTGAGCCACGATTGGGCCACGATCAGCTCGACTGAGCTTCGTACATGCCACGCTAATACCGCTCGCCTTAGGACTGCATTAGGCTTCCATCCCGCTGTACTGAGAGCGGCGATTCTCCACGACAGTTTTGAACAGTTCAAAACTGTCGTGGAGCTTCTACATTCCCCTCCGTTCATCCACGACTATACAACGGTGATCCAGACCAAGTAGCGCATGCACCACGACCAAAGCACGCTTTATCAGGATTATGACAATTGTGCACAATCGCCATGAGAAACAGGAATGTGTGACTGGGGCTTAACCACTGAGCTCCAAAATCTAATGTTTTGGTCCTTGAGTAAGGATGGTCTTTTGTGTGAGGTTTTAAGATATTTCCCCGTTCTTGTGCTAATGCTAAAACAAACAACAAACTTCAGGTCAAATATCAGTGACCATTTGCCTATGAGCACCAAAATATAATCTGTCCACTTCTGAGTCAGAGTGAACACTTGTGCTAAGTTGGAAGAAAATCCGTTAATATTTGCTTGAGACATCTTGCAATCATGCAAATGATGCATATGGGGCTTAATGGCCTTCACATATGACCTCTGACTCGCATTCTTGTAACCCTCGAGGTAAAGTGGACTCTAACGCAAAGTTTAAAGAAAATTCCTTAAAACTGTCTTGAGATATTGTGTTTTCAAGCAAGGGATCAAGATAAGACTCAATAAATTTGATCCTTGACCCTTAAAATCAAATCAGCTCATTCTAGAGTCGGTATGGACATTTTTTTTATCAAAGATTAAAGAAATTTCTAAAAAAATTCTTAAGGTTTTGTCTTACAAGCAAGAGATGAACACAAGGCCAAACCATATTTACAATAAATTGATTATCTTTAGGTCCATCCCATAGTTGGAGTGGATATTTTGCAAAGTACTCTTGGGCTATAGCATTCATGAGAATGGTCCTGAGGGGCAAATGTATGATAGACTGAAAAGCTGAAAACATAACACCCTGGTCCTGGACATGACTTGCGTAGAAAGCACAGATACTTTCAGAGAAATTACTTGTAGCCAAGCTGATGGTGTTAAAAGATCTGCAAGGGGAAAAGCTCACACTGCCTACAGGCTGTATCAATAAAGCAAGTCATGTGGTCAAGGAATGGGGAATATAAAAGATTATAAAAGTTCTTTAGTTGACCTACATTAAAGAGGATCTTGACCGGCTTCATTTTACCCAGAGAAACTGTTCTACTCACAAGTGAAGATCAAGCTGGAATCTGACCTAATTTCTCTTCCGATGGGCCCAGAACATAGCTGTACATAATCATGTTAATTTTCCTCTTGAGTATCTAATTTGTTTTAGAGTCATCAATATTAATTTCAGTATGTTTCATGGCCAGTTAAAAGAAACCCTAACTCAAAGTTCTATGACATTTTTCCCATGTCTGTTCCGTCATTTGACAAAAGATGTCATCATTAAATTGTCCATGTGGGAACAGAAGTAAAACAATCTTGTATGACTAACTTCTACTGTAAAGTCAAACAAATACAGTAAGAATTCAGTCTTTAAGGATGTCCAGAGATAAATGTTTAATTTGATGGTCTATTAGCAGAGAGAGCTTGCCTGTGTGCGCTGCCGTGGCTGCCAGGTGTCCTCCATGGTGTAGCTGATGTAGGGCCCGCTACAGATGGAGCACTCCAGCATGATGGGGCTGGCCAGGAAGGGCGAAGTGTGGATGCCCCAAGACTGACACCCACACAGGTGGATGTCTGACTCAGCTTCTTTCTGCTTGCTTGAGCTGTCACCGTGGTGGCGGGACAGCATCTTCCACTTTCTGACCTGCAGGTGAGAACATGAGATAAATGTTTCAGTCTCTTTTAGACATGGTCACTCACTGATCTGCAGCTCTGAAAAAAACTAATAACCAGGTATTCTATTAATTACATAATATCGACCAACACTAAGTCTCACCAGAACCCACAGAGGCTGACTGAGTTTAGATGAGGCTAAATGACACAGTCACGCGACTTAGGTGGTTTTAAATCAACAAGGAAAAGATGTATTATAAAAATTGTCATCTTAAAAAAACATATGCTTGTTGGATTTTATTTGAATCATAATTCTTTTGCAAGTAATAATATGAATATCAAAACTATGTGATGAAGAATTATATAAACTAATTATATTATCCATCCTTCCATCCGCTCGGTAAATTCGAATTGAAAACCTGCAATTAATTGCCAAAAAGAATCTTATAAGTAATTTTCTTATATTTTAAAATTAGGACTCAAAATTAAACATTTCACAGATATATATATACACAAAAATAAACCAAATAAAAGCACAAGAGTTACTGAGGGAATAAAACTCTGTAAAACATACTAAATAAAAATCACATCTGTTCATTTATCTGTTCCCTTAATAACATGACACCCCAGATGAACCATTAAGTATATTTCATTAATCCGTCTGGGCAACAGTCCACAGAAAGTGTTTATGAATGGGCAGAACCTTTCAAAAGAATATGCAGCAGGTGGTTTGATGATCGTTCTTGTCAGTCACAATCATTACAATCCAATTTGATCATGTAGTAGGTGGTGTTACTGCCCTGGTATAAAATATAAAATGTAAGCCGCCATGTAGAACAAACACTCACCAAAGAAATGTTGGAAATAGAGCAAAAATATCATTTCAATTGAAAAATGCTTTCAGTGTTGTTGTTTGTTCTTCATATAATGAAGAAATGCATTTCAGATCTGATAAAACTGCTTCTGAAGCTGAACAGCTATGCTAATCTCTGTACAGGGAGGGTGAGACTAGTATAGAGGTTGTGGCCTGACTTCTTCCTGCTGTAAAAAGACACTGATTGGGCTGTGCCACTTTGGACCACTTACAATTGTTGTAGACTGGAGCTTGGCAAAATGGATCTACTTGATTACAGACACTGAATCAAGCAGATCCAGCAGCTGTGCAAGGTTAAAATCTTAATGGGTGCAACACAAATGCATGTTTTGTGTAACAAAAGAATTTTCATTATAATGCCCCCCCCCCCCCCCCAAAAAAAAAACAACAACAACAAAATAACAAAAAACAAAACCAAGATCAAAATGTTCTAATAGTGCACAATGTCCTATAGCAACCAAAGTGAAAGCAAACTGGATTGCTTTGAGTGCAAACCTGGCTTAATTGCCCCCTTGCCTGGGTCAGGGATGTGAGTCAGGTCAGGATAGTTATGCCTGATAATCTAACTTCCACTACATACATGAATTTTGTGCAGATATCTTATTGTCAAGATACTGACACAGAAAACTCTATCATCATGACAGCTAAATAAAAATTATTACTTTAAAAATCTTCACTTTAAAGACTAACATAATGTAAAGTCACCATAAATTAAAACGAGAACAAACCACCAATGTTAAAGTCAGCATGAAACAACAGACACTTTCTTCAGTTCATACTATAAAAGTGGATGGTAAGCAAGTTGTTCTCAGTTATAGTGCCATCTCATTTAACAGCTGCAATCTGACCCTCTCCTATTGACCACTACTAACCTTTCACATGTGACTGGCAGTCTGCACTGTGTACATATCACCTACATAAACACAAAAACCTCCTAAACAAACAAACACCTGAGAGGGAGTGCTGTATGTGGGTATATAGAGACTTGTGACAGTGGGAGCTGAGGTCAAGGTGCACACTGCTCTGGAGGAAGTTAAATTGCACAGATAGATGTGTCAGTGACCTAGAATGGCTGTTATGTAAGGTAAATGGTGTCCTTGGCACACACAGAGCCCAGGTTCAGAGACAGCAGCCGAATAAATGAGTCTTATCAAGGCCTCTATCAGCAGCTGCTGCTCTGCTCCCCTTCACAACCATACGACCTGGCAGGGGAAGGAAATGTGTGTGTTGTGTGTGAGATTGATAGTGGGCAGTGATTATGTGAGTTCAAACTTGCAACTTGGCAAAAAAAAAAAAGGTATACTGTGTGAACAGTTGCTCCCATGACCGTAGTTATTGCTTGGTGCTGAAAGAACAGAATGGATCCAAACATTTACTGAGAGTGTCCAATGAGGTGAATTCTTTCTGTCATCATAACAGTGTGGGTGTCTGTGGGTGTGGGTGGATGATCTATGGGGTTTTTGATGGAAGTACGAGGAATGAATTAATCACATGATGCTGAAAAATGACTTTGCCAGACAGAAAAATGGCATCCTTATAAAACTATTACTTTTCAAGGGACTAGCTCAACAGTTCTTATTTGTGTATACCTATGTATTTATTTGCTTTTTTTTTTTTTTTTACAGAGAGTCACATGAAGATTTACAATCACTGTCTTGATCAATCCATCAGGCAACCCCTATAATACATGGTAACAGTGATCACCAGTTTGAATTGAAAAATGATCCAAATGCAATACTGTTGATCAGTTTAATACACAACAACAGTTTACGGTATAAAAGAATAGGATAAGATGTAAACCAACATTATGATACATTACAACACAATACAAGAGGCTGGATATTAACTAATGCAGCGTGACATGTAATATAGCACAATATGATGCAATATGATGCAAAACCAGTCAACACAATGTGATTTGATAGGTTGATATGACATGTTACATCGATACAATGTGTCAGTATAATATGAAACAACGTGATGCAAACAGGATGATAGGATATGAAACTATGGGAGATGATACAAAAGTCAATTTGATATTAGACCATGCAAAATGTTAAACGGTACATTATAATACTATTAAATAAAAAGACAATAGGAAGTGATACCACTGACTGAAGAAAGACAAGTACAAAGTCATTCAACATCAGTCATTTGATTATAGGAGGATTTTGAATGTTGTTGAAACTAATCTGTGGAAATGGAATACCGTGCACGAACTCTCAAGTAAACTTTAGATAAACCTACTCACAGACAGAAAGGCCCTGTTGAGGCTGGACCTAAGGCCACCTGACGTGTTGTGATAGTAGCAGCTTGTTTCTATGTCAATCATATCTCTTACTATCCAACCCAGGAATATTTGATGAGATAAAAGCATATTTGAAATACAAAAAATAAATATATAGACCTTCCCCCAGAGGCATTAGATGTATGGAAAATGGAAATGTTTGATGAACCAGGCTGTAAACATGTTCATGTAATAGTATATGAAAAGAAACATGTTCAGATACAATATAAACAATACAATGTACACATAGTGTATATATAGTTTATAATACAATAGGATACAATCCCACAGAATATAATTTGATGCACTTGGCTTAAATCTAATTCAATACAAATAAGTATGACTTATGTGTTAGAACATAGAGCATTTTTAATTTTAAGTTAGAAAACACAAATGGCCATGTTTTTGTTTTTAATTTTTTCCAAGGAAACATTTTCCTCTCTAGATCTGTCGCTTTACTTCTCACATTTAACTTGCAATTTTTTTTCTTATCATCTAATCTATACAGTTATTGGTATAAAGATGCATTACCCACTTTTTCTTCCTTCCCTGAGGCTGAACCCTTGTTCCTATGTAGGTATCATACGTTTCAGAAACTCTTAGCTGGGAGAGTAAAATGATTATACACACTCACATATATGCACATTTTTTCCAGACTCTCCTTCCTCTTAACCCTCACACTTGCCCTTTAATTTGCGTGTAGACCCTTAAAAACAACATCGGGTCTGTTATTGCTTGGTTATGTAAGATTTCTAAAAGCTCTGCCCTTTGACCTCATAAACTCTCAATGTAATCTGGTCCAGGGAAACACTCAAGCTCAGATGTACACATCAGTGACACAGAGTCCCATAAATCAAGATATAAAACATTGCTCATGCCATATCCAGGCTACCCTCAAGCCTTAAATAAGATGTTTGACTTCTCTCTATTTGAGTCCCTTTACATTCTTTCCTTCTGAAAAACAAAAAATAGTTCCTTTCTGTGACAAAGACATACTGTAATTTGAACATGTACATAGCTATCAACGAGAGAACTAAATATTCTACTGCAATAACTGTAATCCTGACCTTTTCCTGGTAAAGAGGTATTGCACAACCCTATGCACACCAAAACACTAACAAACTTAAAGCACATATAAAGCAACTCTGTACACAACAACATCACGCTCTCCTAATCCCTCTACATACTGTGCAGAAACACTTTAGTGCACTGCAGTAACCCTACACTGAATGCTGATATGATCAAGCTCATTATATTCAGCTTTCGCTCAAACTAACCCAGAGCGGTTATTTTTATTTAATCTTTTGTTGCTTCAGAGCAGCCTTAGAGAGCTGAGGCTGTGGGAGTGGGGGAGGAATTTCTCTCAGAGGCAGAGAGGAAAAAAATGAAAAATTAAATGGCTGTATTATATAGTAATACAAAAAAATCTGTTCAGGAACACAACACATGGTATAGGGCTGAAAGAAAGAACAACTAGCTGACTGTTTGACTTTGAATTTTTTAACAGTATAACATATGGATGTGTTTTTATGCAAAGGAAAAGTAAAGTATAAAAAATGTATTAACATGTCACATTTCATAAAAGTGGTTTTGATTGAGGCTGCTCTCAAGCAGAAAGTCAAGTGTTGATCTTGAGCTCTTGAAGTCACATATCAGAACATCCTTGGGCAAAACATTTACTATCCCACTCCAGTGTTAGTGGAAATTAGAGATAGGAGTTGCAACAGCAATTCTGCTGATACCAATAACATTATTGATTTTGCTTGATAATCTGATTCTTAACTGAGTCCCTCATCCATTTCTGTGGATTTTTGTGTGTGGAAACTTAAGCCTGTACAGATTTTGAGTCAGCAATGCCAAACACATGGTGCTCCTGCAATTTAAGGCTGTGCTGCATTAACAAACCCCTTCCTAATGCTGTCATGAAAAAAAGGTAGATTTCAACCATCTATTTTACCAAAATCCTCATATTGGACTGTGATTTATTTTACTTCATGCATCTGTCTTTTTTTTTTTTTTTACTTTAAATCAAACATATAGGCCTATGTTTTTTTAATAGAATTGTTAAACCACACCATTTAAGATCTTTTACCTTTCCTTGTTTTCCTCTTTCACTCTCTTTTTTTCTCTCCCATTGAAAAGCATCTTGCTACCTTCCTGGGTGTCTTGACTTTACTTTAGAACCACTGCTTTAGACCATTTCGGGCTCCTTTCAGTTATGATTACTTTGACATCTTGGTTGTTATTTATACTGACTTCTTCTCATTAGAGCACAAGTTTGTTGTTTTGTAAGTCATACTAATCTTAACAGAGGGCAATGATAAAGGGGTTGTGAAGTATCAAGAGAAATTATATAAATCCCTTGTTCTACTTAGAGCAGGTTCTCAACAAGAACTTAAACTCCAGTCCTTTGTGATGTTTAAATGTATATAAATGGAACAAGCAAGTGCTGATGGATACCTGCATAGTAACTTCTGCCATTTGCATTTATGTGTGATGTGACTGGGTAAACTTGAGGCCATTAACCATTAACCCTTTTGCATGAGCATGATGTTTTTAATATTACGTTTGTCTCAACTGCATATGAGAACAGACGTGCAGGCAAAAAAAGCGGAAAACTCAGATAAAAAGTTCAAATTCAAAGCCTCTCAGGCCCTCCTCACACGAAGACGGCCCTGTATTGTCTTGGTGTCGGCATCAAAACATGTATGGCTGTTTACACGTTGTATTGTACATAGGCTTGTACACATGCTGCGTCTCTGCATGAGCACTTGTTGCTGTTGTTGCCGTAGCTGGTGTTGTTGGTGTTCTGTGAGCAAATGTTGGTAAAAGTCGTAGCAATTTTTGTAGCTGCTGGAACCCGATCAGAATCAGCCTGGCTGCCGCCATTGTTGTTGTTGGTGGTGTGTGTGACAGTGTGGGTTGGGGGGTGGGGAGGAGGAGGGGTGCTATGAGGTCACTGTCTTTCTCGGACTTATCTGTTTATACCAGCTACGGCATGAAGACGAATACGCAGATATCCACTTGCAGACCCGTTTTCAAAAAAGATGCGGAGTCATGGACAAATACGCGTCTCTGTGTGTCACTATCACCAGATCGATAGTTTATTCTACCAGAGTCTTACAAATTCTTACTCGTGTAAAGCCCACCTCAGTCAAAGTCTATGCAAATACAATTCTGTTTTTTTTTGTTTTTTTTACAAAGAAATATAGGTTCATGACCTGTTTGTAAAACCACCCAACGGTACAATGCCCCTCCTCTGCTGATTGCTCTGTCTTTCAAAAATAACTCCTTTATGATGTTATAAAGAAATATACTACCCATCAAAGAGGAGAGAGACCCCCTTAACCAGCCCTTTTTTCAGTCAACATCTGACTCCAGTAGAGGGCTCATGTTCAGGCATGTCTCTGCTGCCATAGCAAACATGAGAGCACAGCACCTGACAGTTAAAGCCACATTCATCTCCTGAGAGGGACTGGCATTGAGTTTCAATGCCCCATTTTTGACACAAAGGCAATATTCTGGAACTTTATTATTATGATACCAAATGACAGAATGTCACGTGGTAAAACCAAGTCTGCGTGGGTGTCCACTCTGAAGGGTTGAGGTTGAAACCATGTCAATGAGGTCAAAGTAAGGTTTAAAGACCTAGTATCAAAATCTAAAAGCTTGATCGCTCATTCACTGACCCCAGATAAAAGACTTTGACCGACGTCATTTGTGACTGGCAAAATTTTTTGTGTTTGACAAGTGCCATAAACAGCCACTGTTGCATGGTAGATCAGTGTTGTGATTCTGTTATCTAACTTCTGCCTAAGGCCTTTGTCCAATACGTGTTAGATAAAGACAGTATTGCTGTTAAAGTCAGTCTCATGCTCTCCTTCTTCATAACCAACTCTTTTTCTCTTGTGTACCCTCTCTCCCTTTGTAACCTACCCTACTTTCATTTCTAACATATACTTAAACTTCAAAGAGTGATGAAATAAGGTGGGAGCATAGGAGGTAAGAACATAAAGCAGAAGAAGAGAACGAGGCACGATGGAGATATGACACAAAGAGAAAATGTTTGAAAGACAAAGATAAACAGAGAGAATGAGTGTGCTATATAATCTTACATAAGCCGTTTATTTCTCTGTCAAAGATAAGACATGCTCATTAACACCAAGGTCACTGCTCTTTGTTCTACTTTTCTTTTTCATGCCTGCATTCCTTGATTGCAAAAAAGGTTTATCAAAGGAAAGGAGGGAGAATTCACATGAGTGGAGAGGTAAAAATATGATTCAGCTAATCAGGGAAATTCAGACCCAAGCATGGCATGTTCCTGGTGGGATTTGGCTGTAGATACATTTTATTTTGAGCATCAGAAACAAGTGAGAGATGAAAAGTGAAGCTGAAAAACAAGAGATAGCATGAGAATCACAACAACAAGACACTGTAATTTCATTGTCAACAGGGAATCAGACAAAGGAGCAAGTTTGGGATTTCAAGATTGGGATATTGATGCTAAGCTGCTTTGTTTGCAGCCATTTTCCTCCTCTGGGGGCACCCTTTGAAATTTTTACCATGTAAACCTTTGAAGCACTATGGTCCCAGAACCTAAGTCTTTGGCACAATATTCATGTTTATATTCATCAACTGAGTCTCACTGCCTGTGAGGTTTCCTCAAATTAAAAGCTGTTTTCTCCTCTGAGTTTCCTAACATCTTTTTCCATAAATTGCCCGCTCTCAAAAACAGAGGGAGTACAATTACCCATGCAGCACAAAGCCTATTTATTCACAGCAGTAGCTTTAATTAGATTTGTTTTGCTTTCTTTTGTCATGACATTAAGCCTCACCTCATCTCTCACCAAAAATAGTCATGACAACACAAACATTTCAAGTTGCATAAGCACAGCTTGACCGGATTTGCAAAAGGTGTAATCGTTGAATCAGTGAATCTGTAAACACTGGAAAAAATATTCAAAGACACCGAGCATCTTATTTTTATGATAGGTAATAATGGTTTATAAAGCATGGTAAAAAACATTTGTGGTTTTATCTTTCTCTTGCATACTAAAATTTGATTATCACTTTTACAGACTTCTGAAAATTCACAAGGTGCAAGTTATTACAACCTTACACTAGCCATGCTTGTCTTCAGGGTCTGTTCTGCACAGGGCTTAAAGTGGGAACGGACCAACAAAATGGATGTGAGGGAAATAACTAATTCATATGAAACTACAGACACTTTACAAGAAAGTGTTTTTTTTTTTTTTTAATAAAAATGCTATCGAACACAAATACTGGGAACAAAATCTCTCAAAAAGTCTTGTTTTTTCTTTCTTAAACTCTGACTACATGTCCAAATATGTTCAAGGAAGAACTGATTTGACTTTCAGCATCAAAGGTCAATATCAAGGTCATTGAGTCTTGTGGTCATCGTTTGCTTTTGAACTCACTGTCTCAACAATACTTAAAGAGATTTCCCATCTACCGTTGCACAGAAGTCTACTTTGACTCATTATGAAAAAAAAAACAAAAAACAAAAAACAAACAAAAAAAAAAAAATATATATATATATATATATATATATACATACATACATACATATATATATATATATATATATATATATATATATATATATATATATATATATATATATATATATATATATATATATATTCTAATTAATTACAGGATTTGTAATTAATTAATCTAATTAATCGCATTTTAATCTCATATCTGCTTAAAGTACCCAAATAAAGAATTTGAATTCTAGGACATCACAAAATTGTGGTGGAGGATTAATCAAATGAAAACACTAAAAAGAGAAGATTGTAAATCCACATTTTTATTGGTGACTAAATAAAACCAAAGTCAGGGCATCTTGTCCAGAAAATTCTAAGCTCAATCAGGTAACACAAATTACACTTTAAGTGTGTTTCATAAATCAAATTCAAAATAAGAAAAAAGGTGGAGGACACCCAGCAAACCAACTAGGCCTGATGCATTATTAAAGAATGTAGAACAAATATAGATAAATTAATTCAAAAATAAAATAAAGCTGAGTCTCAAATAGGCCATTCCTGTTGTATGTATGTATATATATATATATATATATATATATATATATATATATATTAGTGCTGTCAGGCGATTAAAAAAATTAATCTAATGGCCAATATCAAAATGTTTGTGTCCCATAATTAATCGTGATTAATTTTTTTAATGCATTAATTTGTGTTGTAATTAATTAATCTAATTAATGCACTAAAGTGACAGCCCTAATATATATATATATATAGATATATAGATAGATAGATAGAGAGAGAGAGAGAGAGAGAGAGAGAGAGAGAGAGATTACAACATTTACCCATTACTTGTAAATACTAATTTAAGTTTCATTGTGAGTTGTCCATCAGTATTAGCTAACACATCCGCACTCTTTCATACCTATTTACACACCACTGACGCAGTAGTGGGGGGAGGGGGTATTTGTTGTCATTGTAGCCAAACTGAGTCTTGTGACCTCATGGGTGGATCAAGCATAAAGCAGGCCAAAGCCACTGACAGGAATGACCTGATTTAACTTTGAAGGTCATTAGTTAGATTAGGTAAAGGGCCCTCTTGGTCACTCTTTGCTTGGTAAAGCAAATGAATTATCAAGTTTGGAAAAATAATAACTTTGTTCTTGTAATGTACCAAAGAAGTCATGATTCAACGGTCAAGGAAATCCGTCCCATCATAACTTTAAATGCAAATGCAATTTTGTGAAACTGAAATTGCAAGGGACATAAACTTTACATACAGATAAAGGTCAAGGACAAAAGTCAAGGGAATAGAGTCTGATGGCCATCTTTCTTTTGTAAAATGTAATAAAAAAACACTTTGATGAATTTTAATTAAACTTTGCAATACTATCCAATCTTATTTGTGTTTACAAAGATTGTGCAAGATTAAACTAAAAGGCAAAGAGAAGAAAATTTTGACAATATATTGGTAATCTACTGAGGGAGAATACTCAGAGTGATGTGCAAGATCCAACATAAATTCAAAGCCGGAAAGACATGGTAATAATGGTAATACAGTAAATGTCAGGTGCAACCAATATGATATTTATTTGTGTGATTTATGTTTCAGGAACATCAGTTTCTGTACAAAGTTGCATAGCAATTCCATCAGCCTATTTGTTCACATAAACATATATTGATCATTCTGGTAGGCCACTGCCTCAGATAAACAACCATTCATCAATATGTAAATGCTGACTATCAACTTAAACTCTGTGTCTCTATAGGCTGTATGTGAGAGTGTTTTCTTTTACATTGCTAAAGTATATTGGATTTCAGGTCCATACCCAGCCAAGAGTACATCTTCTTGCTGACCTACACTGAAAATGCATCTTAGAGCAACAGGTCCAAGCTTTTTTTAAGCACAGAGAACTGCAGCAGCTAACAAAGCACATGTTGTCCATGCGGAATCAGATCAGGTCAACCTAGAGCTCAATGTCTGAGTGTGAGCCATAATCCCAAAAACCTCAGTGCACTATAAAGCAGTTTCAATAGAGCTGAGTGTGTGAATGGAAGACAGAAAAAAACAGTAACAGTGCTTAGTCAGGGGGCTGCTGTGAAGAAGTTTTGGTGTTAGCCCTGGAACATCGAGATGGAAGAGGGGATTAGCCGGGTTCTCAGGGTAGATTAGGACAACAATAATTCCCAAAGTCCTTCACAATGAGACTCTGGGTAGAGGATGCTCCTTTTCTTTCTGCTGGGTCACGGTCAGGAGGAGAGAGAGGTGGAAGAGGGATGGTGGGGATTTTTGATACTGCTGGATTAAAGGACCCTAAATTAAGTCCTGACTGCCTTGGTTACTGTCTCGTTGGACAGAAAGTCTTGTTGCAGGACCCTTTTACATTTGAAACAATTGAAAATACAATACAATTGATTATCTTTATCCATGTTTGATTGTTTTGATTGCCTACGTTTAGTGGACTTTGTTCCATTAGAGGTTGACATTGCAATATTGTTGCACTATTCTTTGGTTCAAAGGTCTTCAATGCTTCACTTCGTCAAGCAAACAGAGCCTGTCAAATAATGCGTGATGTTGTCACTCTCCACTAATTGTGGTTTATGACCCAGAGATACACAACCATGTGTGAGGCTCCACTAAACAGTTTGACAGTATTTTGAGTTGTGAAATATAAACAAAGTTGTATATTGGCTTTCATATTAAACCACATATTGAGCACAGTGATTTCTAATCACATTCAGCACAATTTAGTAAATGCAAAACATAACTGAGGACTGGAGGCTGCTGGTTCTAGCATTACTAATGTTAACCTCACCCTGCTTACATATTAGAAATTGTTTGAAAACACCACACTGGCTTGCTTACTGTATTTTTTTGCCTGAAATATTCGTCTAAATCCAACCAACTGTCCTGGGCTTCATTTATAAAACTTGCTTATGCCCAAAACGGGGCTTGAAACTTTCAAGGTCCAGGATGCCACGGTCGTTCTTCGGCACAATTATGCCATCCGTTTTGGGTAGCATTATTAACATGACCAGTCAGTACATCAGGTTTTCTTACACTGCGAATTAAGAGGCCAACATTAAAAGGCAATTTACAGCAATGTCCAGTTTTCCAAATGCAATTGGTGCAATTGACTGCACTCATGCTGCTATAAGAGCTCTGAGTGAAGAATTTGCATGCATACAAATCAATGTATAAATTATCTATACCTCCGGCATGATTTTGGTTAAATTTAGTGACACGATGGCCTGGGTCAACACATGACTCATTCATCCTAATGCACAGCAGTGTGAAGCAATGCAAAAACATTGATGAGGTACTTCGCAGTGACATTTCATGATAAATTGTGGGTTTGTACAGGGTGGGATGTGTAAATCCACCTGTGCAACCATCCAGGTGGACAGGGATTTCTAAAAAGAAAAGTGCTTGCAGGTGTGCGCACGCTTTATAAATCAGATTATGTTTTGACACATGCTTGAACTATGAAGTTAGGAATTGTTAGAGTTTCAGGATATCACACTAAACTAGACTTAAACAGGGCAAAAGCTTCATCTAATTGGGAGTAGCTAAACAACAACTAGGCTTTCTGATTGGTGTGTCAGCAGACCAGAGAGCCAACAAAAGGTAAATTAAGAAGGCAGATAAACTTGAGCCGCATTTGCATAGGTGGTCTGGTGCGGTTCAGTACATGTCAGTGTCATTTGGAGTGGTTAACCCTGATCTTGTTTGTGTTTCCAAAACCAGTTGTACCTTCAGTTGAGGGTGGGAATGTAAGCTGGAAGGAAAAAGTCTCACCAGCTACTTAAATGCGTGTCGTCAGAGCAGTGCAAATCAGTAAAGTGGTCTTAAAGAAAGTGCTATAGTCAAAAAAGTGCAACAGTGAAGACCTTCCAGCTCTACTGTATACTGAGGGGCACTACTTTGTGCAGACATTATTCACAGCAACAACAGTGAACAAATCACTCTAAATCCATGACTGTTTGGAACATGACAAGGTATGCATATTAATTACAACTGCATAAGATTTTTGGTATGCTCGAAACTCCTTCAGAGGGTAGCCAAAAAGTGGGATGTCAGTGCCTGGAATTGCATACTGCGCTGAGCTGAACTGAATCAGACTTGGTGAACCAGCTTGGTGGAAACGCAGTTTTAAAGGCTGCAGCTGGGGCAATGTTTATTTGGGTAAAACAAGCCCTGAAAATGGATAAGCAGTAAACTAGAAAACACTGGGGACAATGCATCTGGACACTAGTGTGTTGTGTATTTTACTTTAGAGTGTCGAAAGGAACCCCAAAATATACTTTTTTTTTTCTTTGAAAAGACCAAAGAGCATAAGGGTTCAAATCTGTGTTGTCAGATATGTGATGTCAGCTTGTGGCTCCTCAGATTACAGAATGGGTATTTTTGTTCAGTTTGACAGCCAAAGACAGAGTGGAGACTCATGTTACATCTGCAACCTTATTTATCATATATTATAATACCAACCACTGTGCAGACAAGAACTGTTTTTGTGCTTGACCCACTATCCATTGGATTTTGGTTCATAATTGCTCTCACTTAACAGTTTTCTTATTTCAAGACTGCTGATGATAATATCTTCTCCATGAACCTGGGAAATGACGACACAAGCATCATCTTGGCCGAGCACCTACAGTATGTGGACTGACTACATGAGTGGACAATACACAGTCTTTTTATAAATCTGTCTAAACTATAAATAGTCAGGAAAACAAATGCATCATGTTTGATGTTCCTTGCCAGTCATCATTTGATCTAAATTTCTTAAACTATCTGACATTAAAACTTCTCAGAATACAGCTGAACACCTTTCTCAAACAACACACAGTCACACCTTTTCACCTTGGTGAAAATGCTGAATTCCTCTGTGATGTGTACCAAACCAGACTCAGATTAGACAGGATAGACTCCTACAACCTGCCTCCCTTTACCTTCCTCATCTCCCCCTCCAGCTTGTTATTGCTAGGATTAGTAGAACACTACAGAGAAAATTCACTGATCCGTCTGTATCACAACAAATTCAGGAGACAGCAGCCAAAGTATGAAGTACCTTCTCTCTGTGCCTCTTTTTATCCTATTTTGGCAAAGAGGGCCCTGACAATGCTGCAGCAGAAATAGAAAATAATACACTGAGCCATTTTTGGTGTGTATCTACTGTAAGCAAAGAGGGGTGATCATGCAGGAAAAGCAATTCCAAGTTTATTACTCCAGTCACATTCTTCCAGTGCCAGAAAACTTGGCTTTGGAACAAAAGAATAGCAGAGGATTAGCAGTTTTCCATTGCCTAGCGTATGCTAAACAGTGGCAGCTTAGATCTGCTTTCCAGAAACCCTGGGAGACATTCCTCATTTAAATACTGCCTAAATATGTTCAAATCAGAGGAGAGGAAAATTAAGCCCTAACACTGGGGAGGACAATGGAAGCTGGGCATCACGACTGGGAGGAGTATGGGACTTAACTTCAAGATAGGAAATTATTTAAAAGAATAAGGAAGCCGCTACGTATTCCACGTCATACGCAGCAGAGCTGTTTGATATGTATTTGTCTGTGATGAGTGTGACGAGCTGAATGATCGTCCAATCACAAACTGCTGTTGTTTTTGAAGGTTCTGCCTCTGGAAACATTTTTGAACAGCTCTTTCTCAGATGGATTAGTGACATATTTCTGTGACAGATATATGGAACTGTCCATCTGGCAGGTCAGGTTAGACTTAAACAGTATAGATGAATAAAATATTTTTATCTCCAATAAGTAAAGTCATAAGTTTTAAAGTAATTCGTTGAAGTCAGAAAAGCAGCATTTTCAGAAAGCTAGAAATAGAAGGACTTCTCCCTGGTCCACTGCAATATGATGAGCCAATAAACTAAAAAGGGATTTTGGCTCCCAGAAGTCTTTGTGTAACTGTTTCAAAAATAATTGGACCTTGCGGGCTGTTTTTTTAATTGCATCACATGCCAAGTACAAGATAAAAAGCACTTGACAAGAAATCAATTTGTGGGAAACACTGCTACAGCTAGAAGGGTTGTTCGTCTCAGACCTCCGACGTGTGAGGAGGGGATCAGTGAGGTGACGGAGTTCAACAGGTAATGAGTCACAACTTAAAACAGAAAAAAGGACAGAAAACATCCTTGCTATAGTTGATACAGATGTGCTTTTATTGTTTGTAAGACATTAAACGACTTAATTAAACTCTATCTTTGTTTCTGTTGCTTTTTGACAAAAAGTTAGAGGATCAATATTCCCAAAAGTGTGACAGGCATTGTCTGGCTCTTCAGGATTTGATGCATAACTTAGACTTTATGTTTTATACACTGTTTGGCATTCAGAGGCCTTAGTTGTGAAACCATTGGGTTAAAGATTTAACCAGATCAACAGTGAATCAAGATTTTCCATCTACCTGACACAGTTTAATGTTAAACTGCTGAGTAGGAGATCTCTGTCCCCAAAGTTGTGTTCTCACTTAAAAAAAATGCGAGCGAAAGGTCACAAGTTAAGTGGTGCTATCTTTGAATGTGACACACAAGTCATTAACCATTAGCTCCATAAAAGCTTCCTGATCCACAAAGACGAACAACTTGGACACAGCAGAGATAAGACTGCATCAAGAGCCAAAGTCCAAACTCCAAGGTGCAGCAGCTACGTCTTCTCATAGCAGAGAACAGGTCATAAAAGTGAGAAATCCCATTGTAAGGCCTTATTTCAACAGGAGATCTGAACAGTTTTCTTTACAAAATCCTTCCCCTGGCATGGCATCTGATGCAGCCTTCAAGTTTTAATTTAACTTGAGAGGATGTTTGAATGAGCCCAGGATCATTGCCTCCTTTATGGATTCAGACATGCTGCATTTGCATTTGTCCATCAGAGCTCAGCCTGTAGGGCCTTGTCTCCACAGAGGGAGAACAAGTAAAGAGGATTTGTCACAGGTTGTCATTTCCTTTTTTGCGTTGATTGAAAAAGACATGCTGTAGCAAATATGCTCATAAGAAACATTATTTACAAGAACTACAGCCTGGCTGTTTTAGGCATCTATAAAGAGTGAAAGTGCTTCATAGTCAAAGTGCAGTGATGGATCAAGATGAAGGGTTGGAGTGTTTTTGTGGTGGTGTTATCTTACAAATCATATAAGCAAGGGATGACCTATTTCATTTGGTGGACCACAGACATTTGGTCTATCTGTGCCAACCCCTGGTCCAATGAGCATGTACCGAATGACTTCAACTCCAGTTTTCATTCAGAGTAGACCTCCTTCATGCATTTTGCTCTTGTTTTGTGTCTGAAAATGAAGATGATCTCTTTTTTAAAGAGTATTCTTCCTCATTCTCATTCCAATGAGGGACAGTCAGTGTCATCTGGAGCCGCCTGAAATCTTATCAGTCACTCAAAATCCTTTCAAGGCAAAGAATAACAAAGTGACCCAGTCAGTCGTTTAGTTTTCAGAATGTCGCCCTAAAAAATCAACTCTTGCTTTAAAGTGTTAAGATGTTGGGTTTAATGAGAGCGCATGGTTGGATAGATGCAAGGACAGGTGGCCTGAAAACATGAATTCCCCTGGCCTCTGCTGTTGCCCCGTATTTAATAACAAGAACAAAGGTTTAATGTGAAATTACCTCACCGCTTAATGATGTAAGCCTTTCACTGCATCTGAGCGAATGTCTACAGAAACTTAATATACAGTATTTCGCCCTCTGCTTTGTGCCACCACTCACAGTAGCGATCTAATCAACAGTCCCCAACATCAGTCAGGGAGTAGATAAAAATCACTGTTCTTCTAGGACAGGGTTGATTTCTCTCATCACTGTGGGTTTCCTTTCCCCCCTCCTCAGTCCCCCGCTCTGCTTCATTTCTCCTGGTCTATCACTTTTTAATTTTAAATGGATTAGTTTGAGACAGTTAGCACAAATGGGACTTAAATGTTCTGACCTCATGTGTACCTAAAATAGGAAACAAAAAATGTGTTTTAGTGGTAATATGTTGCCTGAAAGAGTTGACTTACTAATCTCAACATAGTCCATCGGTGCCACATGCTCTTCTCCTACCCAGGCCAGTCTCTTAATCTTTATAGCACATGATAAGATCATCTCCAGCCCATGACCTCTCTCTGCTCTACTCAAGATATGTACATCTATCATCTGAGAAGCCTGCCATTGTCATGTATGAACCTAAAACCAACCTATCTAGATTTCTATAAAGAGAGCACCAGGTTTAGATCAATGATTCAATGATTGATTATATCATCACTTAATCAACATACCATCAAACCAGCACACAAACTAATTGAACATCATCCTTGGACAAATGCAGCTTGTATTTTGGTCTCTTAGTTCCTTTTGATTGGGTATCTCATGACTCAGCAGCTCTTCTCTTATCGGCACAGCGCTCCAGAAAGAGACAAAGTGGGCAAGGGTGTGTATTGTCAGACAAAGCTAAGCCAGGGCACAGAATGCTGTGTACATCAATCCTATGGGTTCTGAAGTCTCACAATAAACTTTCATGTGTGATTTACCAGTGTATACCGCTGAAATTGTAGAGTTGTCTTAACTTATGGAATGAAGTTATAAAGAGAAGGATCTGCATACCTGAACTTTTTCCCTTTTTAGGCATCAACATAATGAGAATACTGTTGGCACTCCCTTACATTGTATCAAGTTGTCTTAACAATCAACAACAGGATTTGTTCAGAAAAAATTGTATGTTTCATATATATATGTATATATGTGTGTGTGTGTGTGTGTGTGTGTGTGTGTGTGTGTGTAGAGAGAGAGACTTTTATTGAGTTTCTCTAATTTCATCTTTACAAATCGAACAATTTATTTTGAACATTTGCCTAGTTTTCTTCACATACAATACCAGAATACTAGAAGTAAGAGGAAAATGAAATCGAGTTTATAAGAAGTTTCCCTCCAATATTACAATAAAATAAAATAAAAAATACACTATCAAGTTTTTCACAAACAATATCAAAAATTTCCTTCGAATGAACCTTTCCTACTGGTCAAAGCTATATTACCGTAGCCAACACTATTAAATTTTCCCTAAAATTTTACTAACAATTACATTGGATTTGTTTTGTTTTTCTCAGAAATAATACCAAACCTTTCTTACAAATAATTCCAAGTCCTCCACACAAAAAGGATCACAGTTTTCCAAACAAATGGTATCAAATACAAAGGTCCTACATGAGGCAAGCCCTCTGTTCCTGGGAAAAAGTGCCTGTTACCTGTTCCTGTTTGTATTTATCAAATGTTATCATTTCACAGAGAATCCAGAGGTCTAAAACAGTCATGCTTAAAATGGAGCAAAAGTGATTTTTCACCTTTTCAGTTTAACTGTGGATCAAAAGCTGTAAAACAGTAGAGAGAGTAGGCTTATCTGTCTTTGGGACAGAGCAGTGACAGTGTAGCTCCCATATTATGTGGTAGGTTTAGGGTATGTGGGTATGAGGGCTGTAAAACAAACCTATAGCCTTTACATTCTTTACTGTCCAGGTCATATTTCAGTGTATCTTCGGCATTCATACTGTGACACACGGGCTCTTCTACTGAGCCAATGAAGCTTATTTAAGACCAGTGAAAATGCATGAAACACTGACACAATAGAGATAACACAGCAGGACGAGCAGCTGTCAGCAAAAATAAATGTTCCTTTCATGTTGATGAAATCTTCATCAAGAACAGTGCAGCTTGATGCGGGAGATTAGTGGAAAGGCTGTGCGTGCATTACCTTTGAATGTGTGTATGTGTGGAGTATCTGACAGTCTGTTGGTGAGAACAGGACAGTACAGGACGTCCTTATCAGGAGGATTTATACGCTTTTGATTTCTGCTCATGCTCAGACGCTGGGGCAGAATCTCTGACCTCATCCTCTATCTTCTAATAAAACTGTCCTCTCAGCTCTCCTCGCCTCTCTCTCTATAGATCACTGCTGTTTACCCTCTTTATGTCCCCTCAGCTCCAACAAGCTCTAATCTGCACTCATTTCTCCCCTGCATCCTTTTTCAATTTACCCTTTGTCTGATGTTTAATTCTCACTGTTCCAATCTCCACCATTAACTCTTACCTCGTTTCCTCATTCTTACACTCCACTCCTCTTCGTCCTTATTTCATCTACAGTCATCATGAGGATAAACCCTGGAGTCATAAATATAGCGCACTGCTTCTATAACATAGTAACACCAGCACCATAAAGTGGCTCTATATTTGGTCTTGGGCTCTGACAGGACTATGTAAAGGGTCATGGCAATGCTCGACCACCTGCATTTAAATCAAGATGGTCGTGAGGAAGAAGGTACTGTGATGGAATTTTAATAAGGAGGAGGAGGAGGCAGTGAAGGTTGTGGGATCCAATTTGGAGAGTTAAGAACACAGATAAATAAATACCTGGCTGTTGAAAAAAATATAGTAGAGATCATCATTTATATGTTTTCATGCCCTCCATGGCAGCACTAGGAAGAGAGGCATTAAGTTTCTAGGTTTTCCCTTCCTTGCCAATGCAGTATCTCAAAAATGCTTTTAAGTGTTTCTTCAAACTTTGCACAGAGTAAACTCTGATGCAGAGATCCACTGATCTACTTCAAATTGATTAAACTGATGAGGTTTTGGAGGCCAGTGTCAAAGGTTAAGGTCATTCACTTGCTAGCAAATGAGACATCTAAACAATACTTGAGGGAATATTAACTGGAAAGCACAAATGTTGGGAGGGTGCTGTTTTGGCAGAGTGGGTGGCAACCATGCACATACCATATATGAGGGCTCATGCCCTGTGTGGCTGGCCTGGTTTGATTCCCGCCAGGGGCTATTGGCCATGTGTCATGTCTTCATCTGGTATCCTTTCTGTGTCCATCATTTTTGTAATATCTTACAAAGCTCCAGGTGATATTCTTCAATATTTCGATTTTGATTTTGATTTGTGTTCTCTGATTCAAGGATAACTGATCATTTGGAAGTCAAAGTCTAAGGTCTTTTGACCTCTGGAAGTTCATCCTTTGTTCTTTAATGCAATATTCAATAAATGCTTTGAGTAACTTTCCTCAAGCTCTCTGTCATTTGCCTCATATTCATGATTTGCCTACCATCTAGATATCTCAATGATACTTGGTGGGATTTTCTATAATAGTTTGGTTTTGGTGGCCAGATGTCATGGCTTCGGTACTTCAAAGACTGGTACATGACATGCAACTACACTTTTAAGACATGACATTTCTAGAAATCACGTTACACCACAGAAACCATCCCAACTCCTACTTCTTGCCCATCACTGTGCTGTCATTGTCTGGCACTAGCATTCCTCACAAAGGCATAAAACCACCTGGTATTTTTGAGGTTGTTGTTTAACTTAACATTTTAACACAGATGTAATCTGACAAAAAGAAAAGCTCCAGATGAGCAAATATTTTCCATACCAAAAGCTTCTCCACAATGATGCCAAATTACTTCAGATTCAGTTTCAACAATGCAGGTTTTTGAAGGCAAAGACATTATTCAAGGCTTATATCATAAGAATAAAGAGCATTGTTTTATCAGAGCATGACAAATGTCCTCCGAGCTTTCCCTTCTGTCTCATTCATCATTTAAGAGTAAGCTGACACCGTTTGTCAGCGTCTGCTGTCTTATTCATCTCCTCCTCCTCCTCTTTCTCGTCGTGTGACAGCAGCCCCTCAGCATCATCACCCCCACATTCTGAAGTCAGAGTCTGAGACATTTGCTAAGACATAGAGAGATATGGTTCACTTTGACGGGCTGACAAATGTCAGAGTACAGACTCAGGCTGTGGGTGGCCCACTGGAGAGCAGAGTTGCAGGTTTGGCGTTTGTAGCTGTTCTACTTATCTGAAAGTCTTCAGCTGGGCCACTCTGAGGGCCTGAGTTGTTATGTTTCTAACGCTTGGACAGAGCGTGCCGATACAGCCGGTACAGTAGAGTATGTGAGGAACAGGACAGAACATGACGGCTGGGTGCTATTGGGCAACGCCACTCAGAGTAAAACACATAAATGTGTGTCAGCTCATGTTTGAGAGTATGTGTCTCCCAAATGTTACCTTGTCAGTAACTCATTGGAGGAGTTATGTAGGCTATCCCAGACTGCATTTGTGTAAGACCACTGATGTTGCTTTTTTAAACATTCATCATAATAGGCAAAGCAAGGCAAGTTTATTCAAAGAGCACAATTTGTACACGAGGTAATTCAAAGTGCTTTACAGAACAAGAAAAATGCATTAAACTTGCAATACAAAAAAAATTACAATAATCATTATAAAATGAACTTTAAAAGAGAAGAGTGCAGATAAGATCTATTTAGTCATATGCACAGTTAAATATATCTGACTATTTAACTGTGCACATAACTATAAAACACTTCCTTGCAGATTTATTGTAGTTGCAGAATTGTGGAGCGATAAGATGGTTTTATACAATCCTCTTCTCTGAGCCTACTAGTGAATTTTGGGCTAGGGAAGGGTTACAAGTAAGAGTGTGGTTGATGCAGAGCAGAGCTGGCACAGCTAGAGCAGATTTCAGCCCCTTTAAAGCTGCCATAAAAGCCTTTAAATGTGTGTATCTACAATTTCCACTATGTAAAGAGCACACAGAGGGTATCACTTGACCAGGTTGCAAGCTGCAGACTGTGCTCTAAAACATGAACACGCTATTTTTGCCACTGATCCCTCTTTATTTTAGGACAAACACACTACTGCAGTGTTAATTTTGTTGACTAATTATTTTCATGATAGTTTTTCCCTGACAAAAAACCTAGACATTAAACTAAAAATACAAGTGCACATGAACAAAAAACTAAAACTTGACAGTTTCAAACAAATAAATACTAGACTAAAATGTTCGTCAGAAACTTAATCAATCTGACTTAATTTCAACTTGTAGAAGTTAGACAAGTGAGGAATATATCCAATCACAGCTACTTTGATTCTGTGGAAAGGTTGAATAAGTTCAGAAGAACATCCAATCACAGTTGTTCTCTTTATGAATTGATATATTCATGTAGAGCAGGTTCATAGTTTGTTGTCAATTCTGGTATTGTAACTGAGACGCTCTGCCAGGTAGCCTAAATAAAGGTGAGGTGTAATAAAGGCGTCAAACATTACTTCAGAAATTAAAGGTAATATATAAAATGCCTTACCGTTTACACTTCATATTTTAGTTAATGAAATTTACAGCAGATTTTGTCAACCAAAATGTTTTGAAATTTAATCAACTAAAACTAGACTAAAATGAAAACAATTTAGATGACTAAATTATTACTAAAACTAAAATATGTTTTGGGCAAAAGACTAAAACTAAAACTAAAATTAAAACTGCTGTTAAAATTAACAATGACACTAAATTATAACTAAAACTAAGATAAGTCACAGACTATAACAAAAACTAAATTAAAAAGTGCTGTCAAAATTAACACTGCACTACTGGGGGGATGTTCATATGCTACTTAAACAACATGTGTGCTCATTTTTTATGACAAATTTATAATTGCACTAAGCGGAAAATAGGAATGACATCAGCGCTGCACCAAAACACAGGTGTACAAAGCTCACATAAAAACAAAGCCTCATGCGCCTAATTACATAATGAATGGCACTCAGATAAGCAAAATGAATCTTAAGGACACGGACCAAATTACTGTGTTAGATAAATTGGTTTTAAAAGTGTGTTGGTGGGTCAGCACTGTGTTGTTTTCACACACTTACACTCTGCAGTGAAATGACTCACCACAGAGCCCCCTCCTCTTTAACCCCCCTCCAGTTCCCACTTTACTGCAACACCCATTAATTCTCCACACACATATACGCACAGGTCATCTCCAGTGAGACATTAGTGACAGATCTATTGGTTGTGAGGGCAGGAGGTGGAATTGATGTAGAGATGTAGTGAGACAGGCCGGCCCTGGGAGGAAGAAAACCAGCAAAAGAAAAAAAAAAAAAAATGGAGAAAATAAAGAGCTGCAGGAACGAGAGAGGAGTGATTGACAACACATGCCTGTTTTATTTTCCTACACACTCTGTTCTTGTTTGACAGCACACACACATGCAAAAACATCACACGGTACAGCATTGCTTTGTCTCGCTGGGACAGTGATGACTCATTCTCGCCTGTCACCCATGAGACTTGAGAAACACACACACGGAGGGTGGAGGGAGGAACCAATAGATGAGTGTGGTGATTGATAGGAGCGGGATTGCTAATATGATTGCAGTTGCGTAACCAAGGGCACGCTGGACTCCTGCTGCGTGCATTCGTGCTGTGTTTCTCCTTCTGCACTTTGTTTATATTTGTTTCGTTTAATCTTTAATACATGCTTTCTGCTGAGTTTCTTGCTATAAATTCAGAATCAACCGCCCCTGGTGAGCAACAACTACAACAAGAGGCTCTTTGAAAAAAAAAAATGCCCAGCCCTCAGTTGCCTCAGTATGTTACGTAACAGCACTCGTGGCACAGCTTAAAGACAAAATAAAGACAAGCAGAGCAATGTCTGGAGTGCAGTTAGTGCCTAATTCGCCGCTTTATTTTTTCTTTTCCATGCAACAAATGTAAAAAAGGGTGGCATGTAATAACTGTAAAGGTTGAATGGAGTTTGTTATTGGTTAAAGGGGTTACTGCAGGTCAGGATTGGAGGTGAGAAAATGGCAAGAATTAGATCCAAACTACCTCTCTTCATTTCTAATTTGACACCTCACATTGGCATTTTTCAGTAGCAGAACAGAGTTTGACTTTGGCATCCAGGCTTAAACCTCATCATTTTTTGTGGATTTATTTTGCATGCAGAATTTTAGGAGTGATGAGGTAGTTCCATAAACTCTCTGTCAGAGCCTACAGTTAGATGCTGGAGTGGGTCCCGGCAATGCTGGCAGCAGCAAAAAAGAAAACCAAGGAGAAGTCTTGATACACCTCCTACCAATTTGACCACTTTTTGGTATAATTTGTGCTAGGTGACTGGATGATGGACGTCAGTTAAAACATTAGTGAAGGTCATGTTGTCTGCCCAGACTGGCTTGAGGTGTTGCCTCTGCAAAGGCACTTTTTAAGATAGTTTTTGAGGGCTTTGTTGCCTTTATTTGATAGAGAAGTGACCACAGAGGGAGTCAAAAATATAGGGATGACTTGCGGAAAAATAGCCATGACTGGAATCAAACCAATAAGGCTCCCTCTATGTGAGGCCCCCATCAAGAGTGCTTTCATAATGTTATAAGGAGTATGCTTACATTTTCAGTTAAGGCTGGCAACTGTTTCAGGGTGGTGCTAAAATAAGCCATTATGTGAAAATTGATTAGTAATTTTTGGCTTTGTGTTCCAACACTTTTTGATCAAATGCCATTAATGTGTAGAAACAAGCTCCAAGATCATATGTCCTGGTGCATTTGACTGTTTACATCAAGTCTTATCAACGAAGGATTTGATCTAATTTGAATAAAAAATGAAAAATGTTATCACTGCAATGGATCAGATGCAGCTCTTCTCCCCTCCCCTTTGGGAACACTATGATCTGAAGGGGTTAGGAGAATTTAGGGGGCTGTGAAAATGAGCTCTACACTGGCTACACAAAGGATGCCTAATGGGAAGATAGAAGGAGGGGTTACAGGCTACAGAGCCGACTTTCAAAACAGTCAGGATGTTTGCCTGTGACAAGCATAAAACAGTCATGTGTAGGTGAAGGCTGCATCATAAACCCCAGGAAATAAAAATCTTTGCATTTTAAGAGGCATTTCTTTTCAAAATACATAGAGCATTTCTCTCGGACCAAAGAGTTTAGTAAAATCTGTCAAGTTGTCCTGCTCCCCAACTCCCTTCTAACAACATTAAAAGCAAAGAGAATTAATTTTGCAGCACATGAGACCCTAAGGAGATTTTAAAATTGTTTCGCTGACAGTTTCCTTTGAAATGAAACTGTCTAACTTGTTAAGTTGGAGGCAATTTTATGTCTTTAAAGAGCCCATATTATGCTTTTGGAGTTTTATATGCCCTGTTTGTTTTGTACGAGTTTTTCACATGATAGAGTACTTCTTTCCTCAAGACAAATAGTCTGAGACACTGGGACATCTGCCCCCCTTTACAGCCCCGGTAGCTGCCTGAAACTGCTTGTTCCCTTGGCCCCATTTGAACAGACCAACAGTGTTATGTCCCACCAATGTATCATGAGTATTTTAAGCCCACTGGCTCAGAGTGCAGGCCCAATGCAACTTCAGCTATGTCCTTATGCTCATCATCATCTGGGTCATGGCCAAGCACAGAAACTGACTTTACAGGTCCACTATTAGTTGCATAATTACAATAATTCAGTTCATATGACCACATGTAAATGTATTGACTGTTAGCCTAACCAAGTTTTTGCACTGAGGCAGGAAGACCTCAGTTTTTTGCCTCTGAACTTATGAGTGACCAACAGAGTGTGTTTGGTGTATGTAGTCTAAAGCCAGAGCAGCAAGCCTCTCACTGTTCCTCACAGTGAGTTCTGATAAAATGTTGTTAGTGGTGAAGCACAAGGGAGGGCTTAAGTTGTGTTAAACTGTAATACTTTTTATAAAGCCTCACCATACAGTATTACTCACTGCACTCTGCTATGTGAACCAGAGGCTTATACACTTGAGCCTCATGGTTGCACAGCCCACCAGTGAAATCTGATTATAAGGTACCACCCTTTCATTCCGAAGTATAATTGGTCTGCTTGGTCAGAGGCTTGGTCGGAGGCGGGATTTAGTTGACCAATTGTTTTGGCTGTGTTGCAATAGTGAGCTGGTAGCTTATTTCAGAACTTCAGGGTTCAGGGGGATTTTCTCCTTTTTGCTCTATTATTTCATTACCATTATTTAGATTTTTTGTAAATTGTACTACTGCTATACTTATCTTTAAAAATCATTGTTGCCATTAGGATTTGCGACTGATATTTAAAAGGCATACATTTTTGGCAAATTTGAGGGACATAAATTTATTGGATCTTTATATATACCTTTTTGTCACGACTATACAAAAAGACTTATTAGAACTATATTTTTATTTAGGGTAGACTTCAGTAAAACAAACAGAAAAGCATATTATTCTCATTTTTATAACCTTATGAAACTGTAATTTTAGGATTTTCCATCTGAGTACTGTTTGACTGTGTATGTGCCTCCTTCATAGCTGATTCATAAAACTGTGTACTTGTTTACATTTTCACCCAAATTGTTGTAAATGTCTAGAGTAATAGGCAAAGATAGATTCCTCGCCTATTCTTGTCTTATTGTTCCTATTTTGTGAATTACTTTGGACTTGTTTTCACCTATAGGAAACAATAAGTGGGTTTAAAATGTGTTCAGATGTCACTGAATTGGCTGAAAGCCTCCAACTCATCATGCCATAGGTGCATACAGGGGGTACTGAGCCTCTTTTAAAGTGCACCCAAACCCTGAAATATACTTTTTTCACACAAAATTGAATGGATATTATTTATAGGCTGAAACCCTGGATACTTCTATGTAACTATTAGTTCATCTCCGGGCCTATTAACACGTGGTACCATTGTCAGCACAGAGCTTAAGGGTGATACCCACATTTTCCTCATTGGCAAACTTCTGCACCAGCAGGCTGCACTTTCATGGACAAGGCTAACAATGGATGCGACTGAGGGGATGTGAGGAGCTGAACTCATCAGTCAGTCCACAAGTATAAACTTGAATGGCACCACTATTACTTAACGAACTTATTTTAAACAAACAAAACGCCAAAGCTAAGCCTGAAGATGATGTCTGTTCTTGTGGCTCACTGCAACTTTGTCAAGAGTCAACATGCCAGCGGACTGGCAGACGAGCACACAGGTGAGCTGATGTGTTTTGTCATTCAGAATATGCTTTGGTAGACTTATTGTGAGCTGACAATCTTGTCATGTAATTTTTAGTGAATAGCATTTGTACATTTTAACTGGAGTTTGGTGGCTTGGGTATGATGACAATGTTTCCACAATATTTTGATTCAGTTGTATGAGACTAAAACTACCCATTAAGCTATATTACAAACTAACTGATGCCAGTACAGTCAATCAAATATTATTGGGTTAGTTGGGGAATATGCTGCAATAAAGGTACACAACAATATAAGTATATAGGTAAATGAACACTACCAGGGTTAATACTAACACTTAAAGTGTTTATATGGGTCCAAACCACAGAGAGTTGATTGAACACTTTTAGGAGATTTGGTACCTTGACATTATTTAATTGTATTCATTGCTTCTATCTGGAGTTAAACTTTAACACTTTACAGTGTGACTTATGGTCAACACTTCTATGTAGTGTTGTACTCCCTTGAGTGTATCTTTCTAGCTTTCAAAATGTAACTTTCAAAATAACACTGAAAAGTGCAATTAATTATTAGATATTTACTGGAAAATTTATCTGAAATACAGATTCTTTGTTTGTCTATGACAGATTTTTTAAACACAGGGAGGCCGGTGCACACAAAATGATCAATCTGGTTCTCAGTGCTTTAATTTCACTCACAACCTGTCACCAAAACAAGAGATAATGCACAGATGGTTTTCCTGTTTGAGCCTTGTAGCATGTGGTACATGGGCTGAGCAGGATGATTTACTCTAGAAGTGTTAATTTCAGGTTAAGAGTTCCATCTATGACAACTATTTCTTACTCTCATGACACCAGTTCTTGTTATATTAAACATATATCATGAGAGATTTGACCCCATACATTTCCCGATTAACTCTGCACACATGAACTCTTCTCAGTTTGCTGATATTAGTACAGATACAGTCAGATAAATTGAGAAATTTCATGTTGTAATTAACATGTACTTTAAATATTCTCAGTCATCATATTGTTATCACTGTCATCAAAAATGCAGCTGCACACCACACATTTTTCTCACCTTGTGCACATATAGTCAGTATTTTCTTAGACAAGAGCCTTGGCATGCCTTGGATATGTGTGTAGAAAAGGATCATGTGGCAATAATGCATATTCTACATTTTTGCCAACTGCTAATAAATAAGGAAGAGAAAAAATAGCTGGCTTAAACTTACCTTGCAGCCTTTGTTCTTGTCATGGCCGCTGTTTTGACCACTGGCAGGGCATGGTGAGCATGGCTCCTGGTGGTAGTACATGCCACCCTGCAAACCACTGTAGTGACAGCATCCGTAAGGCGATGGGAAATGTGAGTACCACAAGTCGTCAGCTAGTGGACACTTTGGACAGGGGTAGAGGAGGCTTTTATTCTGAGTCTTCTCCACACTGACCTTTGGATTCCTCATCCATCTTCGTACCTGTGCAAGGAAGAGGTGTTTGAGAAATAAAGTCTTCACAGCAAAGTGGATGTCGTCCCTTTAACTTTCCTGTTTTTTTGTCTTCACGTGTTTTTATATGAGCCTGCACATGTGTTTAACTCAGAAACACACAAAACACAAATTGACAGCCCTGCCAGCTGCCCCTTTGATCAGAGGAAGAAGACTTTTCCATGCTGTCCCTGATTACATGTTGGTTCAAGCAGGACATACACACTCACACACTGATACACTTCAAAGCAGCATAAATCCCCTCTCTGCACTGCCACACTTTGAGCACATCAATCACACACAGACCGACACACATACACACACCAGGCATGTGTTAATGATAAGACTCTGCACCATCAAATATGATGAAGTCATTGTGTAATCTTATTCTCAGGCTTTCATATCACATCACTAAAATCTCATGTGAACCCTACATTGCCATCAGGTCTGGGTAATTGGGCACCAGGTTGTTGGATTAAACTGACCTAAAGGTAAACAAAACAGAGGATAAATAGTGTTCTTTTTTAGTATTTCTAAATACTCAGAGCCCTTTACACCACAGGTAACATCAACCTATTCAGGCTCAAATTCACTCACTGCTGGTTTTGAGTTTTAATGAAGCTGTTCATTAGTAACAGAAAGAAATATCAAGCCCTTGTGTGTAGCCATTTGCACACCACTGACACATCAGTCGGAGGAACTTGGGGTTAAGTGTCTTTCCCATGGACACATCTATATGTCAGCTGAAGCTGGGCTCAAATCTTTCTTCTTCCGACTGATGGTGGAGAGCACTGCCAGACTGCGACCATAATGCTGAGCGAACACAGAGTGCACTGACCACAATTTGATATCCAATGGCTCAGACAACACATGTATGAGGTTAGAAGTGTTTTAATTTGGTTTGGTAAAAATGCTCTTATGCCCTAATAACTAAAGCAACTATGTGCATTTTCTATCCTTTGCCTACTATAAATGGTTTCAAAGTTAAAGGGTAAAGAGATTTCTAGAGAGCGTCCCCAGTTAAGCACTTAGAGTTCCCTACAACAGTGAGAGGCGGCACTCTTGCAAGGAGAGCAGCTTTTCACCAGCCTTCTGCCAAAATGAAGACAGTTATCTCTCTGCTATTTGCTACAATGGCTTAGCCTAAAGGTGCGTTCACACCGGACGCTACCTGTACTACCTCAGCGATCACTCTCCATTCAAAGTCAATGTACAGCCGTGATGGGGCGGGGCTAACCCTCCCACGATGCGACAGCCGGCGACAAGACAACCGCTTCACTCGTCGCGCGATGTCAAAGTTAAAAAAAAAGTTGATCCATTCAGGCGATGTCGCGTGTGGCTGTGCAGCATCAGCCAATCAGCGGTGTGTGTACGTGTGACGGTGCCGTTATTCATCCGGACTACAGGGCGGATGACTTCCTTCTAGGCGGAACTAATCTCAGTGAGGACATTTGCAGACGGACCGCGGTAAGCTCACAGAGGATGCTGCTGCATCATCAGCTGCAGAGTTTTGTGTCTGATAAGTGAGTGAAAAGGACACAGCTGGAATAATGTCCGCTTATACATCCTATTATGTGATATATGATATGATCGCGGTAAAACTCGAGCGGACGTGACGTCACCAAGCGACGGCCGACGCCAACGGCGACCAAACAGGTATTTATAGATGCGCGACGCTACATCAGTGGGCGACGCGACTTTGGTAGCTGGGTCGCTTGCGGTGTGAACGCACCTTAAGAGACAGCAGAGGATGATGATATGGAGCACAATAGTTAAAAAAGAAAGCAATTGAGCAAGAGGCAAGAATTAAACAGGATATTTGGTGTTCTCCTTGTTGAAAGTTAATGTACGGTTGGATCAACTGTAAAACTACAATTTCAAGGCTGAAAGTGACATCACACATGGCATGCAGGGGTCAAAGTCAAGAGCAATGGGGCTAACAGTGAGATCTGAATAGCGAGTCTTGTAAATTTCCGATTGATAAGTGTGGTCTCAGTGCGGATGAGATTTTAAATGTTTTTAACTCCACGTGTACAGAGATCTTGGACTGTATTGCTCCTCTCAGGCCTATCCGTCCAAAAGCATGTCCACAGCCTTGGTTGAATGAATCTACACGGACTCTTCGACGTGCTTGCAGACGTGCTGAGAGGAAATGGAAGAAAGACAGGCTCACTGTATCCCGCCAAATTCTTCATGGCTGCCTTTCCGACTATCAAAGAGCTGTGAAAGCTGCTAAAACAGCCTACTTCTCCACCCTAGTGGCAAACAATAGCCATAAGCCACAAGTCTTATTCAGTGTTCTAAACTCTCTTGTAAACCCCAGTGATGTCTCTCCTCTTGTACCAACTCCTATTGTGTGTAATGACTTTTTACAGTTTTTCATCAGTAAGGTTGCTGCCCTCAGGCCAGCTTGCACAAGTGACAGGCCTTCTTTAGACGTTGCTCCTGCTCTACGCTGTACCATCTTTGACCGGTTTGAGCCTCTGACCCTCTGTCAACTCTCTGATTTAGTTCACCAATTGCGTCCAACTAACTGCCCCTCTGACATGGTTCCCCCCCGTCTTCTTAGAGAAGTCTTTGACACAGTTGGAGCTAATGTTCTGTTGCTGATCAACACCAGTCTTAGCTCCGGCCATGTCCCTGTAGCTCTAAAACATGCTGTTGTCAAACCCTTGCTCAAAAAGAAAAATCTTGATCCCTCTGACTTCTCTAATTTCAGGCCCATATCACAGCTCCCGTTTTTATCAAAGGTCCTAGAGAAAGCAGTGTATGTCCAGCTGCAGTTGTTCTTAACCAAGCACAATATTCATGAAAAGTTTCAGTCTGGCTTTAGACCCAGACATAGCACAGAAACTGCACTGCTGAGAGTTTTTAATGATTTGCTTTTAGCTGTTGACTCTGGTAGTCCTGCTGTTTTGATGCTCTTAGACCTGTCTGCTGCCTTTGACACTGTTGATCATGGTATTCTTCTTCAGCGTCTTGAGCATTATGTAGGCATCACAGGCTCTGCCCTCTGCTGGTTCAGGTCCTACCTGGCAGAGCGGACATTTTCTGTTCGGCTGGGCCACACTTCCTCAGATGTAGCCTCACTGACCTGTGGAGTCCCTCAAGGATCCATCCTGGGCCCTGTTCTTTTTCTTCTGTACATGTTGCCACTTGGGGATGTCTTTCAGAAGCATAAAATTTCTTTTCATTGTTTTGGTGTGGACCTGCTAATATACACTCCGCTTAGGTTGTTAGGCCAGGACACTGCGCAGGCATTTCTTGATTGCCTCAGTGATGTGAAGGCTTGGATGAGGAAAATTTCCTCAAATTCAATGAATCCAAGACAGAAATCATTTTCTTTGGAGAAACACCCCCACAACGACCTGCTTTGCTGAAAATCTGGGCCCTTGAGTTCAAACATTAGGTCTAGTGTTGGAACCTTGGTGTCATCTTTGATAACCGCTTTAACTTTGATAAGCAGATCAGTGCTGTTGTGAAAGCAAGCTTCTTCCAACTCCGTCTCTTAGCTAAGACCAAGGCCTACTTTTCACAGGTAGATCTTGAAAAAGACTATCCATGCCTTTGTTACATGTAGATTGGACTACTGTAACTCTTTATACATTGGCATGGATAAGTCATCAATTAACCGCCTTCAGCTCATTCAGAACGCTGCTGCTCGACTCCTCTCTGGCAAGAAAAAGCGTGACCACATTACACCAGTCTTGGCGTCCCTCCACTGGCTCCCAGTCCGCTTTCGCATTGATTTTAAAATTCTTTTAATAATCGCTTTTAAAGCCCTCAATGGTCTTGCCCTCTGTACCTGTCTGAAGTCCTACATCTTTACTCCCCAACCAGAGCCCTAAGGTCTTCTGACCAGCTGCTGTTGGAAGTTCCCAAAACCAGACTTAAGTCAAGAGGCGACAGGGCCTTTGCAGCGGCTGCCCCTAGACTGTGGAACAGTCTCCCCATCCATATAAGAGCCTCCCAGACCTTAGAGATTTTTAAATCTTCCTTAAAGACCTACTTCTTTACCCTGGCGTTTCATCAATGAGCTCATACGAATCACAGGCACCTTAGTTTTTAGTTTTTAAAAATTTTTACTGTTTTATTACAACGTTTTTCTATCTTTTATTGTTTTTATTGTTATATTTATTTATTTCTATGTATTTGTGTACAGCACTTTGATCGACTGCTGTCTTCTTGAAGGTGCTCTATAAATAAAGTTGACTTGACTTGACTTGACTCATTCTGAATAAACATGTATCTAAAGCAATGGCTCTGAACTGGTCTAGCCCAAGGATCCACATCAAATTCTTAAGGAGAAATGATTGGCCATATTCTTTATAGTTTACTGCCAGATGTATTTTAAAAAGTTGCTGTTTGGACCTCAGACAGTGCAAATCAATCATGTTTTTAAGTTCGTCAAAAAACTTTTGTCTCAGTATTTTTTGCAATGCAAACATTTCAAACACACAGAGATGTCCCAATGACCTGCTTTTAGGTAATGACTTACTGTGTGAGGTCACTTTCACACCTAAAACTTGGTGTACTCAGATTGATTCAGGAGTGAAGTTGCAACATTGTTTCATTGTTTAGAGGTTAGGGTTAGGGTTAGCCATAAAAGAAGAAAAAAAGAAAGAAGAGGACCAAAGATTGGACTTGATAGCAAATGGAGACCTTGTTTTTTTGGCAGACAAGAGTTTGACATTTTGGTCCACACTAAAGTTTGTTGAGCTAAAACAACATCCTACATAAACAGAACTGTCCAAAAAAAAAGCAAACAAGAATTTGCTTGGTACGGGCAAAACGTGTTGGACGTGATGTGGAAGCACACTCAGAGTGTACACAGGACATGGTACAATTTTGGTAAGTCTCATGGGTAACTGGTCAAGAGTTATATTGGTAGTGCAAAGAATAATAGTCATTTTTGCATCCAATAACCTTGCATATTTGTTAGTACATGGAAATACAAAATGTAAACATGGTCGTTGAAAACCCTTAAACAGATGTAAGAGACTTCAGTCCATGTGATTCTGCTTTAATGAGTAGTTGCTAACAACTAGTGAGGAATTGTGTTTAATTATGAAATATCACCAAGACAACATTGCAAGTTAATGCATGCAGGCACTCATTTGAATACAGGCAGCAGCCCTGCAGTGACTAAGACTTTTCTGAAAAGCATGGTCACAAATGATAATGGCATACGTGTGTTTGTGACTGTAGACGGTTGGTGGTCAACTTACAGAATCAGCACAAAAATGGAGACATGGAAAGAAAGAGGCATTATTTTCACAAGAATCAGTGTGAAATCTCATCCTGTTGTGTGATTCCAGGCACTTCGCAAACACTCACTGCAGGGACACTGGCCTCTGTGACTAAGCAGAGGGGTTCAGACAGATGTGATGGACACACACACTCACACACATACAGATACACACTGGGACTGGATGCCTAAGTTGAAGGGGAGCCAGACAGCATGTCAAGGCATGTCGAGGTGAGAGAAAAACAAACTTTAAGAAACACTGCAGCAAGTCAGTGTGCAGACAAAACAACTACTGCTGGACCCGAACAGAAAATGAGCAACACAGTTAAGTGTGAGGAGTAACAATAGCTTCACAAATTCATCACAACATGGAATACGTTTGCATTCAATTGACTTAACAGCAAATCAATGGATTTTTCCCCTGTCTAATTAACCTGCATTAAACCAAAAGGAGAATCGTTTGACTGAAATATTATGTTGTTGGATGAATGGGTGCATGAATTGATGGATGGATGGTAAGTAGACGGGTTGCTGAAGAGATGGATGGATGAATAAATGACAAACTGACAGACATCAGATGGCTGATTGGATAGATGGAAAGATGGAATATAGATGGATAAATTGGTGGGTGAGAAGATGGATGGCTGTGTAACTGACAGGAAGATAAATAGATGGATGGATGGATAGATGGATGGATGGATGGATGGACCTCTGAATTAATGACAGAAATACTGCAGACGGGCAGATGGATGGATTAGTAGATGGCAGACAGATGGTTAGACAGAAATGTGAATGATGGATGGATGGATGGTTTGACAGATGGCTGTTGAGTCAAGGGATAGCTGGATGGTTGGATGAATTGATTGATGGCTGTAACAATGGAACAACAGATAGGTGGATGGATAAATGCATGAACAGATAGATGGACAGACCTCTGAATAGATGGCAGAAGGACTGCAGATGGATGGATTGATACATGGCAGACAGTTGGTCAGACAGTCAGAGAGGCAAATGATGGCTGGATGGGTGGATGGATAAACAAATTGACAGATAGAAGGTGTTTTGTGGATGGACAGATGAATGGATTAATGGCAGATGTGCACATGACAGATGAGTACATGCATGGCTAATGGACAGATGGAAAGGATATGAGTATTCAGACAGGTGCTGTTGGCCCCAGAACATCTGTCTATGGCCAACAACAAAGCAAAAATGCAGCACAGAAAAGTCACTGACAGTCCATTGCAGCACAGCCCAAAACCAAATTTAATCTGCAGTCCCGCCCCTAGATGATGGAAGCAAATAACCAGTTTAGAATGAGGCACAGATCTGTTATGTCAGTTGCATGAGCTGAACTTCTCACCTTGCCTCACCTGAAACAAGACATCTGAGTCCACAGTCAGAAAAACAAACAAAAGAGCCCTGAGCCACTCTCACAGTGCTGAAGTTTATCCTCTGGTCTATCATTCACTTTACTCATTGGTATGACAGAAAGTGCTCTGGACTCACCCTGTTACATAATTGGGCTTATTTGGGCACATAGAGACACAAATAAACCCTGAACAGCAGCAGGCATTCATCCTGATCTGGAGATGAGCTGATACAAATCTCTGTTGTTCTGAGTGGGATAGGGGCTAATTTTATACACAAATTCACTAAAGCTAGATAAACATAGCAATATAAAGATGGGTAGTCAGATAGCTTGCTGTACAGATATATAGATGCTGAGGCTCTTGAATCCTGTTAAATATTAATATGTTTTTTAAAATGAATCTACTGGGAGGCTCACGCAGCAGCAGCAGAATGTGCCTGTGGGAGTGTGTGGTTGGTCGTGGTGTGTTTATGCGTGGGTGTTAACATAGCACAATCTGCCCATATTAACACGCAGAGTCATTGGTGAAATACACCATACTGTATGCCATCTGAGACCCACACGTTGGACAACCCCACAGAGTGAGAAAACACACATAGACGCTAAAATCCAGCAATAAAGGAACACAAAATCTACCCAGCAACACACTCTGTAATATTTATCAATGCACTGATCACCGATTGCCCCTGGTTTGTCCTTTTCTCTTGACACTTTGCCTCCCTTAAGCTTAAAATCTTGAACATTATAAACGAGCAATAAACGTTTATTATTTTTTCAGTTTTTTTCATGTTGCACTGTTCGTGTGATGGAGAAAATAATGTTCTGTGATATTGCCAAAGCTATACAGAGATTATTGAGTAACAACATCAATCTCCATAAGCTGAAAATAATTTTAGTCGCTTCCTTTCTGTGAAACCCTGCAGTCTTAGATCTCCCTGTACTCTTTTGATCGCATGAGGGGAGCAGGAAGTTGTGCTGTTTGTTGAGCTTGGCATGTGTAAGTGAGTGTGGCAAATGGTCATCGAGATTTCTGTAATGTTATGTAAACTGTACACCAGATAGTGCAAAGAATCAGAAACAGACTTTATTGTCATTGCACATGTTACAAGTACAGAGCAACAAGTTTTTTCTTTACAGTTCAACCCGTCCAAGAAAATACAAAAACAGCTACATTCATGGGGGGGACAGGATCAGGAAGATCTGGAAGACTGTCGGGTCGCCAACAGAGCAGCGCCGTTTTCTTAAATACAGAACAAACAGCATCAGGGGAGAGGAGGCGAAAAATGGCCGATCCTATCAGGGATCAGGAAAAAACACCTCTGCGAATGAGCAACATGATCAGACAATTTCAACAGAACTCCAAGACAATTCATCTCAAACAAGCGTAAATCGTGTCAACTGGAGCAACCTCGTGTGAGTAGAAGACGTTTCGCCTCTCATCCAAGAAGAAGGTGAAACGTCTTCTACTCACACGAGGTTGGTCCAGTTGACATGATTTATGCTTGTTTGAGATGAGTCATGACCTGGATGACAGAGAATATCCACAGATTTAACTCCAAGACAAGCACACATGATGTGGGCAGGGCTAAAGAAATGAACGAAAGCTCTAAAAAAATATATACAAAATATCAAATGCATTTATACATGTGTAGATGAGTTAAATACAATAATATTGTGTAATGTGTATGCAGCTTTGGCAGATTGCAGTATGTGGCTAAGCTCACTAGTCCAAAACACTAGATTATAGCAAACACTTCTGTTGTAACCTGAGTTCAACCCCTCTAATACCGTTATCATAAAAGGTCGACCTAAAACATTGGGTTCACATATTCAGATCTCATCAGCCAGACTTTGTTGACAGTCATCCTTAATTGAAACTGAATACACCACCTCTTCACAGTATAGATGGTGTTGTGATACTAATAAATAAAAAAAAATATATTATTTCAGTCTTTACTCAATATGAAGGATGAAAATAATCACAACCAAAATGAATAAAGAAAATAAAACTCAAATGACCAAAATAATTGTCAAAGAGGGTGCATGGTTTAAAGTGTCTCTCAAGGCATCAAGCATATTGAAAAAGATTTAATGCTGCAAGTCATCTTACAACAAATCTTGTATTTTCATTTCTTTTATTTAATCTCGAAATTCCACTGAGAGCGTGCTCTGATTTCCAATGGTGTCGAGAGTATTTAAGGTCTCAAGGGAATTAAAAGCAGCTCCTAACCTTTCACTATTTTTTTTCAAACATTTACAATTAATCCTTGATGGCAATGAAATATGAGTATGCCATTTTTAATAAACAAATTTATTTCTCATTGCGTTCACCCATGAATGATATTTTCTTCTTCTCTAAGTGCCAATATGTTTACAAGTCTGTTTGATTTTTATTTATCTATTTTTACAAAAAAAATGTTAAAAAACGTTTCTTGCTACCTTAGAAAGTAGACAGTGCATGACCTATTGCATTTTACATATTCATTTTTTAAATGTATCTATTGTTTTTAATTCAAGTAACAGCACACAAGGGACAGTGTCTGAGATGAAAAAGAAATCAATTACAGTATTCTGATTACTTTACTGAGGACATAAAACAATTACTCTGTAGATTTTTTTTTGTGAAAATTGTCATCAGACCTGTAGGTGTGAATTTTTAGTCTGTTGTGAAAAAAAAAATCATGATTCAACCTTAGAATACAAGCACATTAACCAGAGAAACATTCATTAACTCTCATACCCTACATAAAAAAGCTAAACAAACACATTTAATCCACTAAAAGGACAAACCAGAAAGTGTCATTAAATCTTGATCTTGAACTTAGTCTACTTCCACTGCCTTAACTTTAATATAAAACAACACATAAGAACAAAACCTTTAAATTCAAACATTTCAAAAATTAAACCTTTAAACTGTTTCCGTACACAAAATGCAAAGGGTATATATCCATCTATCCATTTATCCATCTATCTATATGGACAGATAGATCTAGAGAGAATAGAAGTGGGTAGAAGTCCTCTACATCCAAGTGCAGGCTTTCTTGAGGAATGCTATCCATGTTTGCAACCAGCAAGCTGATGTAAAGGGATATAATGCCTATGCAGCGCTGTTGGCTAGAAGTCAGTCAAAATCCTTCCTATTATTTCTTTTCTTTCCAAAGCGGATGAATCAATCTGCAAGAATCGTGTTCACCCTAGCTTTCAAAACTTTGACCAGGTATGCAAGTTCATTTACTTAAAATCATTGGTTCTTTTGAATGAAAAAGCATACTGGATTTATTCAAGGGGTCAGGAAGAATCTATTCTTGCTGGATCATTAATGTCATTCATGTAATTTTATTCAGTCAACTCCAAAAAGGCAAAAACAATGACGAAATCAATCCAATGCCTGTTTAATTTCTAAAGACTTACACCCCTACAGCACTGCAACAAAGGCTTCAGATTCAGGACAGACCCAATGAGACCTATTTTTAATACAAAGCTTAATTACAGGTTGCAAAGCTAATTAACTATTACTTTACTTACAAACTTCTTTTTTACTTTTTTGAAGTCTTTAAACTGTTTCTTTTTAGCTGCCTGTCAATGTCAGGCACACAACAGGTTGTACTAAGTCTTGGTATTACAAAAAAACCTTTGATTGCAAACTGTAAATGAGTAAATAGGTCCTTTTTGCTGAAATTGCCACCTTCAGAACAGAAATCAAATTCAATCCTAAGATATGGAGGACAGGCAGCTTCATCATTGATGCTATCAATCAATTAATCAATCAATCTTTATTTGTATCGCACCAATTCATAACAAGTGTTATCTCAAGAAACTTCACAACAGAGTATAAAGCTCTTCATTTTATGGATACACATATATGCATGGATACTTATATACATATATAGAAAACAAACATATACATATATATATATATATATATATATATGTAAGAATATATATGTCCAACACCCAACATGAATCCATGTAGCCAATCATGAATCCCTCCATCATGGCAGCAAGAAAAAACCTTCTGTTAAGCAGCAGGAAATCTTGAATGTGGATCCCAGTCTCATGATGAACAGCAAATCCACATGATGCTGTGTTGGGTGTGTGGGTGAAGGAAGGGAGGTGAGAGGAGACAAGTGGACCAAGTAAGAACTAAATTTAGTGACAGATCCATGAACCATAGACCTGTTGTCTGATTTATTGGAGGTTAGCCTCTTGAGATGCTACATCTCGTTTTCAAGAGGGTCCTCATGTCTGAATGGTTGTGGTGATCATTTTATAGCAGTATAATAAATTATATTCTTACTGAAAATAAGAATTTATGGTAGTGACGAACTCATGGGTACCCAAACCACAAGTGCATCCCTACCATATTTGTCTTTGTTGAGTAAATGTATTAAAGCGATATTCCGGGATGGAACAAGTTGGGTCCTATCACAAGGTTTAGGGCAGAAATTACCCCTACAGCAGTGTTTCTGTGCAGCAGAAGCCCAGGGCGTCCGCACCAAACTCCCCCTCCCTGCTCCTCTGCCGATCCCTCCTGCTCGTCTGCTCGTCTGCTGATCCCTCTGCACTCAGACGGGGCCATATTTTACTTGACCAAAAACACACATTAACCGATACCAGATTTTTTCAGTGGGAGTCCGTTAATGTGTGTTTTTGGTCAAGTAATACCTCTGAGGGATCGGCAGATGACAGGACCGAAACAGGGAGGGGAGTTTGGTGCGGACGTCCTGGGCTTCTGCTGCACAGAAACACCGCTGTAGGGGTAATTTCTGCCCTAAACCTTGTGATAGGACCCATCCCATTTTCAAGAGGGACCTAATGCCTATGTGGTGTGATATTCCAGACAAACACACACACATACACACACATATACATACATATATATATAAAAATATATATATAGTGACATTTTGCAGTGTGTAAACACAGTTAATAACACAATTTAGGTATAATCATTGTCAATCAGAGAGATCTATTTTGGTGCATCATTTAGGTTTTATTTCAACTTGGAGTAAAATGTCAAGATGGCGACGTGCACTGCTCCAGCGGGATTTAACTAAACTCATTTTGTTGTATTTAGATACATTGACAATAAAAAGATTCTGATTCTGAAAAATACCAGTTTCAATATTCTTCACGAGGAGAACTGACATTTTTTGCCTCAGTGAACTTCATTAGAGAGTGGTTCAGTCTGCAAAATGTGTAAAGAGCCATAATGTTCTAAACAGGTTTACATGTGATTGTTTTAGCCTCAGTAAGCAAGGTTTGATTAGTTGCAGATTACAGAGCTCTCTTGGTCAAACATAACAGACTGAGTTTAAGTTGTATAAGTTATAAAAAACAGGCAATTCTGCCAAAATTTAGCAAAATAACATCTTATACAATTGATTTATTTACAAATTGTCTCAAATAAAACACAGGCGTGAACCTAAAAGGGACCAATGGGACCAGAGTGTTAAGCATTAAGGTTGCACAGCTTTCTTCCAGCACTGCAGCAAAACGCAGGAAATGCTGAGTAGATCTTAACTAAAAGGGTCCTGCCGACTCAGTGATGTCATGATTTCTGCACAACAAACACTTGTGGGTTCAGTGGAGCAACAGTACTACGACAACACACACAAAAACACACACGGTAAACATACTGGGAGCCAAACGTTGAGCCTGATTAACGCAGCTTAGCTTTAACTATGACATCATCTCTGGCATGCACACACACGCCGACACACACGAGAGGGTACACTCCGGCTGTGACACCTCCTCTCTGGGCCAACACACCTCTCACTCTGTGTGTGTAGGTGCATGAATGTTTGGCGTGTGTGGGGTGCATACACTCACGCATCAGCACTCATCCCAAATTCTGTGTGTGTTTGTGTGTGTCATCAAAAATAACTCACCTTCCTCTTGACAAACTGGAAAGCTGAGCACTTCTTAAAGGAAAAGGCAGTCTTCTCTCCCCCTCCGCCACCTCCTCCTCCTCCTCCTCCTCCTCCCCCGTTCACCAGCTTCATGGCCGACACCGGCACGCCGCTTGCCTCCGTAGATCCCAGGATGACGGACAGGCTGAGAGAAGAGAGGCAGAGTTGTTTAAAGCATGAGGACCAAAGCTGTGGATCTTTGCAGGGATAAAGGCAGGATGTTTGGAGCAGAGGAGAGATGGATGCTGGGAGGTGGAGGTAGTGGATGCACAAAATTTGAGTGGAGAGAGTGAGTGTGCAGTGAGGAAATTTCTGGAAGAATTAGATGAAGATAAAGAAACAGAAAGGAAAGAAGGAAGAGAGTGAAAGAGGACGGACATAGAAGGCGAGGGTAACAGCTCCTGTTGCTTTGTTTACAACTAAAAGCACTCAGACAACACCTTAAAACACCCACTGATATGTTTGTCAAGTTTAAACCAGCCTATATGTTAAGTGGAGTGTGCCTGTGTGTGTTCAGAGGCTCTAAGACTTACCTACCTTTATGCCAGTGTTGCCTGGTTCCGGTGATCGCTCTGCAGCTCTACCAGCCTGTTCTTAATCTGCAGAAAGCTGGTCCCAGATCAGACGCACCGACTCCAGCTCCTCAGTTACAGGTGTCCCCTCTTTGCTGCTGTTAAACTACAGCCAGTCAGTGATGGAGAAAGGAGGATTATATACCCGAAAGAAGATGCCGAGAGGAGGAGAGAGAGTTTGTGAGGATGCTAAACTCGAGGATGCCACTGTCAGATCAGCTTGTGTGCCTCCATGTGGTGTCCGCCTGTAAACAAACACCCAGGAAGTGTGTGTGTGTATGGGAGCATGATGTATGCGATGTGTCCAGCTGCAGTCCTCCAGCGCTACTTTATCAATGAAAGGCTCCGCAGTGAGCAGATGCTGCTTCTCCTCCTTTCTCTCTCTCCCTCACTGTCCCTCATCACCACTCTGCCCTCCCCCTTTTCTGCCTCCCGTTCATGATTCTACTGCAGTCGACCCTTGAGCCTCTCTCTCTCTCCCCACTTTCCTTAATTCTCGCTCCATCTCTGATTTCTTCCTCCGCTTATCTCATGATTTGGATAGAGAAGAAGAGAGATGCCAAAAATATCACTACAAAGTGAACATGTAAGAGATTTAATATAGCGTTCTATCTGTCCTGACAGCTATGGTCTAGCTTGATAATATGCTAGCACTCGCCTCATGATGTCTGTTTGTTTGCTCTCACCAGTCAAACTCCTTTGAAATCCTGATTTGACACCAATTGAAAATAAAGCACTGTCACCTGTCTAATAATATCATGAACCTAACAACAGTCGCATCTTCTTCATGGCAGATCTATCCCAAGGCATCTCCCAGGGTCCTGTACTTGGTCGTCTCCTACTCAACATACACCTGCTTGCTTTCAGGGAGCATCATCTGTCACTTTGGTCCCAGTTTTTATTCATTCATTCATTTTCTATACCCCTTTATCCCTTTAGGAGTCGGGGGGGCTGGAGCCTATCCCAGCTATTATTGGGCTAGAGGCAGGGTACACCCTGAACCCATTGCCAGTCGATTGCAGGGACACATATGGCTCTTTTCCACTAGCCCTACTCTATCCAACTCTACCCGGCTCTACTCTACTCTACTCGCCTTGTGCTGCTTTTCCATTAGTGTCACTGTAAACAGAGAGCGGCTCTGCGGTGGCGTCATTTTGAGTGCGACACAATAATCTGTGGCTTTTTGTCACAAAGTGAGTATAAAAGGAAAGCAGAAGAAGGCTGCAGGTGGCAGGAAGAAATACCCCCTGAGAAGCACGGGAGCAACAGAATGAAGCCGAGGACGAGAGCAATCGAGCTGCAAAAAAAAGACGTATGAGGGTAAGCTAATGGTAGCTACCGCTAGCATGCTAGCTCGTCGCGCTCATGACTCATCGATGACGACATTATCTGACCAATCAGTAGCCGGCAGTCGGTGATGTCATCCTTTAGTATCGACTCAGCTTGCTTAGAACCATAGCGGAGTAAGTACGGAGTAAGTAAAAGTAGCTTGTTTTAGGAGGTACCGGGCTAGTGGAAACACGCTGCAAATTGAGTAGAGCCGTGTAGAGTAGTGCCAAGGCGTGCTAGTGGAAAAGGGCCAATAGAGAGACAGACAACCATTCACGATCACACTCAAACCTAAGGGCAATTTAGAGTCACCAGTTAACCCAATGAACATGTTTTTGGTCTGTGGGAGGAAGCTGGAGTGCCCAGAGGGAACCCACACATGCAAAGGAAGAGCATGCAAACTTCACACAGAAAGGCCCCTGTCTGACCTGGGAATCGAACCGGGACCCTTCTTGCTGTGAGGCACATGCACTACCTGCTGCACCACCGTGCTGTCACAGTTTTTAATGCTATGCTAAAAACATCCAGTTTGTCATCTCTGCTATTATCACTTCAGAGACCCACTGCCAACTGCTGAGGTGCTGGTGGTTGGGATGGCTGGGCATTTCCCATGTAATAAGGCCCTCGCCTTGTGTAGGTTGCCTAGGTTTGATTTCTGCCAGCGGTCTATTCCGATGTGTTTCCGATGCCCTTTCAGACTACTCGCTGTCTTCCCACAATCAAAAAAAAAAGAAAGCTAAAAAGAAAAAAATAGTCTTAAAAAAGTATGGCTGGGTCATATTGATGTAACTACCATTAGTGTCGAGTTAGTTAATCGATGTAATATAGGTTGAGATATTCTCAATTACTAAAAAATGCTTTAAAAAAGAAGCCTCCATCACAGCTGTCCATTAATAGCTCATTGAGACAAATATTGATGTCAGAGACTTTGGAGTGGCAACAAAAGTAAACTGTTCAAAGCTGACAAACTTAATAGGAGCTTGAGGAATGCAGGAAGAGAACAAGCACATAATACTTTGTAAAACAGACTTTGAGATGGATGAAGACACCCAAGGAAATTAGATTAATCAATGCTGCTTTTAGATGCTTCGATCAGTTTGTCTTTATTAGTCGAGCACAAGCTTTATATCCTTGTAAGGACCAAATTTCCAATAAAGTTGGAACTAGTTCTAGCCAAATAAAACACCCCTGCACTAGGATTTTAAAGCTAAAATCATCAGTGTTTGCCAAGTCACCTCCTGATAATATCCCAATGATATACCCATAAACAATAGCCAAAAGGTACTATTACTTTAAATCATGTCACTAACTGTAAGTGGGCTGTGCCTCATCAAAGATCCACCATCAACAACTTCATCTTCCTCAGAGAGCTGCTATGTCACAAGGCATCCCTCAGGTCTTGGACATCTCCCATTTATCATACACTTGCTCACTATTCGCAACATCATCTACAACTATAGTCTCAGTTTTCAATGCAGTGCTGAAGACATCCAGCTCTATATTGCCATTAACTCCACCAGGAGAAAATACTTATCTACATTAGCCAACCACTTTATTGGAATTAAAACATAACTGAAAACCCTTAAATTATGTGACAAAGGCAGACTGAGCAGATTTTAGTGATGTGTATTTTACGCACCAGTTGCTCATGTACCAGTCTACACCCTGTGTTGATTTCCCTGAAAATAAAGATGGAAGTAAACACTTGACCTTTCCTTGCTGCAGTCAACAAAGTGAAATAACCCGAGGCTCTTCAGCATCTAATGTCAAAGTATGATCTGAATCGTAATTGGGGCTTGTGTAAGTGTCTGTTTGAAAGCTTGTATTGTTTGGGACAAAAAACAGCTCATTGTTGAATACATGCTAAGTATATTAAGTATTGGAGATAGGTAAAATGATTTATTTTAATGCATATCTGGTGTAAAAACTAAACCCTTTCAGAAAATGTGATGGAAATACATCTAAATCAAGTTGGGCAACTTTGGTTACAAAGAGGGTCACACACTGAAACTACTGAAATTGTCAGAAAGCAAATTTATTACAATTTGACTAACAACATTATCAATAATTTAACAAAAGGCAAAAAGTGTTGATATTTAGCTGTCACATGAGAGTATTAATCAACACGTACATAGCCTACAGCCTTTGTTCATTAATCACAGATATGTTTTTTAATGTTAGACAAGTTGATAAGTTTTCCACATTTTGACTATTTTTGCAAGTTGCTAGGCATTAAGGCATTGAAATTATTTGTAAGGACAGCATACTTGGATTTTACTGGTTCAATAACATCTACACAACAATTGTCACCTAGCTGTCTCCTTTTGCTGGAAGTCTTGCTAGCAAAGATTCAGAATTCAAAATACTTTATAAATCTCAACAGAAAAATCCATGCTTCACAATGGCTCCTTAAAATAGGGATGAAATAAATCAAATATAGCACTGTAACATAAAATGAACATTCCCAAGAATAACAATAATAAAACAACTATGGTACAACAAATTAATATTTGAAAAGACAGTGAAAATCAATGAAATGGCCAAGAGCACAGCTAAGCTAACTGCTAACTCTTGCCAAATATAGCAAATGAAAACAATATTAGCCTGTAGTAAAATATTAAAAGGTTGCCAGTAAAAAAAGAAATGTATAGAAAATAAGTCATGTGTACCAACGTCAATAGGCACATTGTCTTGAAAAAATAAACATAAAACTACAAGGCACAGTTATGTTAACCATATCCTTAATCTGGCCAAGAAAACAGACATAAGACTACTGTTAACTTACACTTTGCAAACTGCAAATATGTAATTTCCCAACAGAGTTAAGTTGATCCTTTAACATAATCCAAAGAGATCATGTAAAAATGACAAATTCAAGGCTGGTCTATTTTGATTCAAAGAAACAAGAGCTTTAGCCTAGTAGCCTTTGTTTCTTTAAAGGTCCATCTGCTTCAGTGCTATTTTACCTACTAAGAAGAACTGTTTAAAAATTTTGTGACTGATTCAGCAATGAGAAGTACAATCCCACCCTCTCTTTTTGCACTGGTCAGGACAGAACCAATTAAAAAGGAGAAGGCTAAAGACCTGATCAGCCACAGTGAGGAGACACCACCTCCTCTCACCATGCAAATTAAAAGGTGATTCTTAATAATACTCAGTTGAATATGTGCTAGCATCCAGTGGAAATTAAACTCTTATTACACAGCGAGCGAGTCACTTTGCCTCAGCTCTTTATTGAGACTAATGTGGCTTTCCTCGCGGAGGGGGGGAAACAATGACGGTGCAGTATTCACTGTAATCAGAATCAGTCAGGGGCCTGACCAACAGTGACTCAGCGGTAATGACATGGAACAGTGATTGCTAAAATCAGCTCTGCACCCAGCTTGATTGAAACAGAGCTATGCTTGTTGTGTGGAATAGGAATTTTCTTTTTTAGAAGTCACTCCGTTATTTCCGTCTTTCGTTGTTTTTGTTTTTGTTCAAAGCTCCTGTGAAGGAATCTTTTTTTTTTGAAGCAGTAATAACTGATGCTGCATTTTTGACCTATGAAAACAAGACGAAAAGACAAGATCGGCAATTTCCAAGTATTAATTTTTAAAGCAGGTACAAAATAATTCAAAAACAAAGATTTAAATGGCTGTATTGTTGGCTCTAAGCTTGGTACGCCCACCCACCAATCAGAGAGTCCCCTCTTGAAACAGCAATTGATGGTTACCCACTGGGTAGACACAGGCTGTTTCTTAATCTGCCTACTACTTTGTGCTTTGCTGTATACTGTATTTGGAGGTACTTTTTTCTTGGTATGCTACACTTGACCAAGCTGATTCTTCTTTTTTTTGTTTTGGTGGGTGAAAATGTCTTATATATCTCACTACTGCCACCTATTAGATTGAATTTTAGTTCTGACTGGTCCAGACATACTGGTATTTTTGGTATACTGTGTACTACATTGTGACAATATCAGTACATATTTCTGATATAGTGTTTGTTTTGGGAACCGACACTCCCATACGTCTCAAGTCTTTTCAATGCTTTGTGTTGAAATTATGACCCTAGCTTTGCTGCATGAGCATTGTGAAAAGGTTGTTTGCGCTGTCTGCTGTATCAGCTTAAGAAGTCCCGATCATTTTTTGTAAAAGTGTATCATCTCTATTCTTAAAGGTGCTATGAGGAGAATCTATTTGCGGTGACATAAAGACTCTGCTACCCATGAGCACATGCGGCGACTGTGGTAATGCTGCGTTCCAGTAACCTCGGAACTTGGAGTGACATCACCTCCAACTTACCAGCATTCCAGTTGAAGTCGGAAAAAAACATGAACAAAACTGCGTTGTTGTTCACAAATATCACATGAAGAATGTGATTATGACTATGACCGCATTTTTGTAAATATAAATTTAACAATACTATGTATACAGCTGATCTAGAGCGACACACCCCAATCAGAAGTGCAAATAAATTGATTATTACAGGAGCGAAATAACTGTTCACACTGGGGGCATCCATGTTCCATTGTCAACTCGGGGTGGCGAGGTTTCACCGAGTTCCCAGTAGGAAATTCCGAACTCTGGGAATGTTCCAGTTTCAGTTTCCTACTCGGAACCGGAAATTCCTCCTTCTGACTACAACTGGAACGCACCAAAAGACCCAAGCCAAAGCGTGTGTTTGTTGTGATGCTAATAAATGCAGCTCGGACCTTCCTCAGGACTCTGCATATCTCTTTCTAGTTATGTAGCGGTAACGGTAATTTCCTCTCGTTTTAATTGTCTTGTTCCCGAAGTTGAGTATCCAGGCAAGTCCAGCCCTGTCCAACCCGACCGGAAGGGTAAGGAATAGCATTTATAGATAACCTATTTTGATGCTATAAAACTCATCTTAAAGTGTGTATTTCGATCAGGCATATTTCTAAAAGTGAGACTTTTTTGTTATTACTTAGAAACTCCTCACAGTCCCTTTAATAATGCAAATGTGATGAGTGTGGGCCAAAACCACAAGTGTTTCTTTATTTCTCATTCCAGTTTAAAAGATAATTAGATCAGGCTTTCATGTAGGCACGATGCCAAGCAGAAAACTTGATCTTTTTTAAGTAACTCAAACCAACAGATTTTGTATGTTGATGAACAACTTACTAAATTAAAAATATAATATAAGGGTGGTTCCTCATACATTTACAACATATTAAATCATTGAGAAGTTTTTTTTTTCTTTTTTTTTTGGGGGGGGGGGGGGAGTTCTCAAAAGTGAAGGGTTATTTTCATTCATTATTTTATATTTGTAATTTTTTCTTTATTATCATTAATTTTTTAGAGTGGCCCTAATATGTCTCATCTGTATACTTGATTTTCAAAGGACAGAAAAATTGTTTTTAGGTCTGACAATATCAGAAGTTTAATTGTAAACTTAAAAATATTTTCTGTTGTTCATCATTATATAGATGTTTATGTTGTGTTTATGTGATGTTAACATCACTAGTGTTAGCATCTTCACAACAATGTTAAATGGCTTTCCGGTGCAGTGCTCGAATGTTTACATTGACTGAACAGTCATGCCTATGTTCCTCTTGTTAAACTGGCTGGAGCCGAAAAACTTCCAGTCCATAGAGTGTCATTTAGGTGAGCTGAATAATTCCCTGGTAAATTTGATCGAAGACATTTTTACAAGGACTGTTTGATCTCACATGTTTTGACAAGTGGAGCACACATAGAGGACAAGGAGGATATTCTCTCATGTTCAGATGGGGTTGCAAGGTCATGGACACACACTGTTGTATGAAGCCTTTGAAAAGTGTATTTGATTTGTATGGAACCTTGAATTTGTAACACAACGTCTTTGTATTCTTTCATTTTAGATGTTTGGCCTCAGTGTTGTTTATTGTTCTCTGAAATGGATTTAATTGCAGTCAATATACCTTGGATAAAACAGAATATATTATTGTTTGAAGTATCAGATGCATATTTCATCAGCTCCCAGACAGCAATGGAAGAGAATACAATGTTTAACATAAGCACTCAGGCACTATAATATGCTTTTAAAACTTCAGGCACAAAACTGTAAAAGACAACCTAGTTTTTAAAGAAATCTCTGAAAGTTTGAAGGGCCTCAGGGTTTTATTATATAGTCTAACTGTAGCTTCAGTCTTACATAACCGGTACAATTCCTCTCTTGCATATATAGCTCAGTGGTACATAAATTATTCTGTGATCTCAGCCCAAATATCCTTCACTGCTTTGTGTTTTTTAAAATGCAATCAATAAATGATAAACAAGCTTACTTAAATGGTTCAGAGGACTGCCAAAATGATTACGATTTCAATGATTTCTGGATTTATGTGAAGTCTGCAACGTAAAGTATCATATCCAACCACCCATTCCATAAAATGTCATCTGTAAAGAGCACATGATATACTGTAGTATTTACAGGGTAGAAGATTTACATTATTTAAAGCTTATCATTTAAACAAAATAATCAGAGAGAGCAGTGCAGACCAAGAACTTTATTAAAAAGTCAAATGAGGCTGTTTAAAGCCAATGTGATGGTCAGAGGTGATGTACACTTGCTATCTGAGATTACTAATGAGTTCCGTTGGGCATGTTTTGATTGAAACATCCTGGTGAGCGTATTCGTCACTTCCTGTTTTCGCAGTGCAGCGTTGTTTGTAGTGTGTTGTCTCTGTTCAGCTAACGCTAATCTTAACTGACTAATATCTGTCATTTGAGCTCATAATTCTTTTTACTGATTACGATCTACGTTCGATCGAACGTACTAAGGTCTACCGCAACCACTCTAGCTTCTCTCAAGCGGTCATTTAGTTCTACTTTCTTCTGCTTAGCATAGCTTAGCTTACCTTCTTAGCATGGCTTCTCCCTCCGCTCCTGCTCTCTCCTGTCCTATGTGCCAGATGTTTAGCTACTCCTCGTCCTCCTTTACTGATAGCGGTATTTGTCAGAAGTGTAGTTTATTCTTAGATTTGGAGGCGAGGGTGTCTGATCTGGAGAAGCGGTTCTGCGCCGAACCAAAATCCACTTACGTAGCCATAGCGAGCAGGCAGGGCGTAGCTAGCGGTGCAGGCAGCGCTAGCGCTAGCGTTAAGCTTAGCCTCCCCGGCTAGTAATGGCTGGGTCACTGTCCGTGGCAAGCATAGCCGTAAGTCGAAGACCCACTCGGTACCCACCATCCGGTTCACGTTTCCAACAGGTTTTCTCCCCTCAGTGATGGTGGTAACCCGCCCACAGGGAACAAACACTGATAATTGGCGACTCCATAGTCAGAAAGCGTGAAGATAAGCGAAGTCAGCGGGCATAGTGAGGTGTATCCCAGGGGCCAGAGCGGGCGACATTGAAATTTGAAGTTGCTGGCAAAGAGTAAAGCGTAAGTTTGCTAGAATAGTCCTCCATGTCGGCACGAATGACTCCGGCGTCGCCAGTCGGAAGTAACTAAATTAAACATTGAATCAGTGTGCTCTTTTGCAAAGGAAATGTCGGACTCCGTAATTTTCTCTGGCCCTTGCCCAATCTGACCAGTGATGATATGTATAGCCGCATGTCATCATTCAACCGCTGGCTATCGAGGTGGTGTCCAGCAAATGATGTGGGCTTCATTGACAATTGGTCAACCTTCTGGAGAAAACCTGGCCTGATAGGCAGAGATGGCATCCATCCTACTCTGGCTGGTGCATCTCTCCTATCAAAAAACATGGCAGAGTCACACTTATGACCTCTCAGAGATGAGACCATGTTGCAGAGCTGCAGTCCTCCACGCTCCTCTGCGCTTGCTCTAAGACAGTTTCCCTGCCATTACTGTTATGACAGTTGTGTTCATCCCTTAGATAGCTGCTATGGCTTTTGTAATAGTGATAAACATTATTCCATAGAGACTGTGTCAGTACCCCGACCCAAAGCTCACCTAGATATTAACACAAAAACAAATAAAAAAGGTGTCAACCACAGAAATCTGATAAAAATAAAACCTTCAAATGTAGTGGCTTTAAAACATCAGAGAATTAGATGTGGTCTCTTAAATATTAGATCTCTCAGGTCCAAATCTTTACTGGTGAGCGACCTTATAACAGAAAATCAGATTGATTTATTCTGTCTAACTGAGACATAGCTACGAGAAGAGAGAATATGTCAGTTTAAATGAGTCCACTCCCCCCAGTCATTCAAATATTCATATACCACGCGACACAGGCCGTGGTGGTGGTGTAGCAGCTATTTATCATTCCTGTCTCCAAATCAATCACAGACCAAAGGCTAAATATACTTCTTTTGAAAGCCTTACTCTAAATTTATCTCATACTGATTCAAAAACTGGCCAGACAGTCCTATTTGTGATAATTTACCGTCCTCCAGGCCCATACTCTGAATTCTTATCAGAATTCTCTGAGTACATATCAAACTTGGTCCTAAGCTCTGATAAAATAGTCATTGTAGGTGATTTTAATATCCATGTGGACAAAGAGAGTGATAGTCTTAGCTCAGCTTTTATGTCATTAATAGACTCAGTTGGCTTTATTCAGTCTGTTAATGAAGCTACCCATCATTTTAATCACACTCTTGATTTGGTTTTAGCATATGGCCTCAATATCAATGAAGTGAAAGTTTTTCCAGAGAATCCATTTTTATCCGACCACTTCTTAGTGACTTTTAGCATCCTCCTGGAAGATTCTGTGTTTTGCAGCAAAACTGTGAGCAGTAGAAATCTGTCCAGTGGTGCAGTGGCTAAATTCTCAGAGGCCATTCCTACTGCCCTAAGCTCAATAAATTGGCCAACTGATAACTGTGATATTAGCTTTAGCTCAACTCAGCTGGATCAGCTTGTTGATGACTCAGCCAGTCTACTAAGATCCACTTTGGACTCAATTGCCCCACTGAGACAAAAAGCGTATTAAGCGTCAGAGGACAGCTCCTTGGTTTAACTCAGAAACTCGTACACTTAAACAAACAACCCGTAAATTAGAGAGAATGTGGCGCTCTGATAAAAGGGAAGAGTCACGTATACTTTGGCGAGAGAGTCATATTAACTACATGAGAGCCTTAAAACATGCTCGAGCTGCCTACTACTCTTCACTAATTGAAGAAAATAGAAACAACCCTAGATATCTCTTCAGCACTGTAGCCAGGCTGACACAGAGTCAGAGCTCTATTGAGCCTGTGATTCCTCTAGCCCTGGGCTGTGAGGACTTTATGAACTTTTTCAATGATAAAATTCTGAAAATTAGAGATAAAATTAGCAACTCTTTATCTCCAGCCGAACCTGCCCTACCTTTAAATGTAGTAGAAGTCAGACCTGAGTTAGACAGTCTCTCTCGATCAGCCTTCAGGAGCTAAATTCTCTCGTCTCTTCCTCTAAATCATCAACCTGCCTTTTAGACCCAATCCCAACTAAGTTGTTTAAGGAGGTCTTTCCTCTAGTTTGTCCATTGTTGCTGGAGACAGTAAATATATCTCTATCAACAGGCTACGTACCACAGTCTTTTAAAACAGCAGTAATCAAACCCATCCTTAAAAAACCTAACCTTGATTCAGGAACATTAGCTAACTATAGGCCTATTTCTAACCTTCCATTTGCCTCAAAGATCCTGGAGAAAGTGGTAGCTGATCAGCTAGGTGACTTCCTTCAAGACAATAGCCTGCTTGAGGACTTTCAGTCAGGATTTAGAGCTCATCACAGCACAGAGACTGCTCTAGTTAAAGTAACCAATGATCTACTTTCAGCTTCAGATGAAGGACTGCTCTCTGTTCTTGTTTTGTTAGATCTTAGTGCAGCTTTCGACACCATTGATCATGATGTTCTTATACAGAGATTGGAGATGTTACTTGGGATTACAGGGACTGCCTTAAACTGGTTTAAGTCCTACTTATCTAATAGATATCAGTTTGTACACGTGAACAACAAATCTTCTGTGTACAATAAAGTAAGTTCTGAGGGTTCCTCAAGGTTCAGTGCTAGGTCCAATTCTCTTCTCTATATATATGCTTCCCTTGGTAATATCATCAGGAAATACTCTTTTAATTTTCACTGTTACCCTGATGACACACAGCTCTATGTATCTTTAAAGCCAGGTGAGACAAACCACTTAGATAAACTAGATGCCTGTTTAATGGACATCAGTACCTGGATTGCCAGAAATTTTCTTCTTCTTAACTCAGACAAGACAGAGATTATTGTGCTGGGCCCTCGACACCTTAGAGAATCCTTTTCTAGTGATTTAACTGCCATAGATGGCATTACCCTGGCACCAAGCACAACTGTTAGAAATCTAGGAGTGCTATTTGATCAGGATTTATCCTTTAACTCTCACATAAAGCAAATTTGAAAAGCAGCCTTTTTTCATCTCGCAACATCGCTAAAATCAGGCCTATCCTGTCCCAGAAGCGATGCTGAAAAGCTAGTCCATGCTTTTGTTACCTCCAGATTGGACTATTGTAATTCTCTGCTTTCAGGCTGTCCCAGCAAAGTCGCTTAAGACGCTTCAGCTGGTCCAAAATGCTGCAGCACGTGTACTGACTAGAACTAGGAGAAGAGACCACATTACTCCTGTATTAGCTTCTCTGCATTGGCTCCCCATTAAATATAGAATAGAATTCAAGATTCTTCTCCTCACCTATAAAGCTCTCAGTGGACAGGCACCAGTCTATCTTGAAGAGCTTGTAGTGCCGTACAACCCCTCTAGAACATTACGCTCCCAAGATGCTGGCCTACTTGTGGTGCCATCAATCTCCAAAAGTAGTATGGGAGGTAGAGCCTTCAGTTATCAGGCTCCTCTTCTCTGGAACAATTTACCAACCACAGTTCGGGAGTCTGACACTCTCTCTACCTTTAAGGTTAGACTTAAAACATTCCTCTTTGATAAAGCTTTCAGTTAGGGACCAGCTTATAGGTTATAAATAAATAAATAAATAAATAAATAAATAAATTAGTTCATAAACTAGACTCATAGTTTAGATGTAATAGGCCTAGACTGCCGGGGGGGAGGGGTCTGGCACAATGGGCTCTATCACTCTCTCTCTCTCTCTCCACATCTGCTTTTGCCCCTTTTTGTTTGCTCCTGTACTCGTCTCTGGCTCTTGTCTTGTAGGTGGCCTGGGATCCTTGGTGGAGACTGCCTGCTGCTGTGGAGTCATGAAACCTCAAAACTACAGCTATAAACATGACACACATAGTTGGCCATTCTATTAGGAACACTCCATTCTCATTATCATTATAGCTGTTCATGTAGTTATTAGCATGATCTCCATATCCATGATCGTTACACCTACAGTATCTATTTCTTATTACCACATAGTCATGAAGTCCCTCTTGAAAATGGGATGTCACATCTCAAGAGGCCTTTAACACATTTATACTTAGCGGAGACAAATATGGTTGGGATGCACTTGTGGTCTGGGCACCCATGAGTTAAGTCACTACCATAAGTTCTTATTTTCAGTTTGAATATCTAAGATTATACTTCTAGAAAATGATCACCACAACCATTCAGACATGAGGACCCTCCAGAAATGAGATGTAGCATCTCAAGAGGCTAACCTCTAAGGAATCAGGCGACAGGCCAATGATACATGGACCTGTCCCTAACTTTAGTTCTTACTTCGTCCACTTGTCTCCTCTTACTTCCCTTCCTTTGCCCTCACACCCATCACAGCATCGTGTGGATTTGCTGTTCATCATGAGACTGGGATCCACATTCAAGATTTCCTGCTGCTTAACAGAAGGTTTTTTCTTGCCGCCATGATGGAGGGATTCATGATTGGCTATATGGATTCATGTTGGGTGTTGGATGTATATATTTGTATATATATGTATATGTGTATTTTATATGTATATATGTATCTATGCATATATGTGTATCCATAAAATGAAGAGCTTCATGCTCTATTGTAAAGTGTCTTGAGATAACACTTGTTATGAATTGGCGCTATACAAATAAAGATTGATTGATTGATTGATTGATTGAACAAGACCTGGAGGAAAAAAAAACACATCTGTTAATCCTCCTCAGCTCTCTTTTTATTTGAGAAGCAGAAAAACCAACTGGCCTTGGTTGTACTCGACTGGACTTTCTGATGAAACCATCTGAGGGTTAGAACAGACAGTGCAAACATAACTCATGCTGTTAGAAAATGTTATTTCATGACACCCGCTTGGATGATCTTTTTAAAATTTTAAGACTGCTTGAAAATACAACAGTAGGAGCTAAAAATGTGTCCCATCTCTTGCAAACATTTTCAAAGAGTAACAGATTCCTGTGTGTTTTTCTATGCAGACAGAAGATAAATTGATAAGAAGAGTGTAAAAGATCACTGATGGAAAGTGATGCAAAGAGCAGAGATGGCTGAACTCTCCAAACAGAAAAGCACCATTTATATTTAAAGGTCATTTTAAGCTCCTGTGAGGATCCTTTGGTTTGTTCGTTTTTGTTTTGTTGCATTGTTTTGTTGCAGACAAAGTGGTATGTCATAGGGATGGTAAAACATGGTGTCACAGCAGGTAAACAGTGCAAAGTTGGTTTGGTTTAGGGAGTATTGCTTATTTTAGCAGTGCTAGCACATCCACATGCCTGAGCTGAATGTGATTTAACTACTTGTTGCTTTATTTGAGTTATTATAGAGCACACAAGTCTAAACTTACACAGCATATGTGTAACAGTATCAGATATATAATCTTTCAGGTTTGTAATGACTTTATAAATTACCTGACATTTGCCTGTTCTATTGTTAGTCTATTAAAACTCTGGCAGCACACCTGAACCACCAACGATGATATTAGTTTTTCGTGAAAAATCTGTGACAGTGAAATCTGTTCAGCATAAAATAGGTATTTCCTATTGGCTACGGTTGTATCATTAACAGGAACTATTTGCATTTGTTTTTACAAATGAATGTTGTTAAAATGAAGTCTTTAATTTTTTAAAACACAGCTGTTTAGTACCATCATAGAAACCATCATTAACTGTTATTTAATTTACAGTCTTTCACTGTCACACGTTTATAGGTTGTATGTATATTTTTCACAGTTTAGGATACAAGTATTTGTTGGACTGGATTCATATGATAAGTGGTAAATGGACTTGAGCTTATATAGCGCTTTTCTAGTCTTTGACTACTCAAAGCTGCTTTACACCGCAGGTCACACTTACCCATTCACACCCATTCGCTCTCACATTCACTCACTGATGGTTCAGAGTTTCTATATTAGTTATCCATCAGTATCTCTAACACATTCACACCCTTTCATGCCCATTTACACGCCACTGACGCTGCAGTGGGAGCAACTTATGCTACGGCCACACCGGACACGAATTCGCATACAAAGTCAACGCAAAGACGCGTTTGGATGCAGATTTGCCCCAGACGGTGCATTGGACGCGTTTGGCGCGGTGCGTATGGAGTGTCCGGTGCGTTTGGGGCGTCAGATGCCTCTACGCTGGAGTTGAAAATATTGAACTTAAAACGCAAATTTGCGTGATGCTGTGCCGCGGCAGCCAATCAGCAATGACATTTCCCCCCCAACGTCATTGATTTGATGACATGTGACGCTCCAGCCACCGGCTCCTGCCCAAACCTTGCTGAAAGATGGAGGAGAGGTTGAGCTGTGCTGTTTGCCATCATCACCCGGAGCTATACGATTCGATGTGTGTACTCTACAGAGACCGGAACAAAAAGGAGCAGGCTTGGGTGAAAGTCGCTGAGGAGACAGGTTTTGAAGGTAAGTTCTGTAAATATTCGTTTCCAGCTGGATTTGCCTGCACGGGTCATCACTGAGTCCGACTGGGTTTTTCTCAGTGGAGTTTTGTCGTAAAAGTTGGAAGAGCCTCAGGGACACCTACCTGAAAGAAAGGAGGAAAGAGCAGGACAAAAGGAGTGGGGCAGTGTGACCTTGTGCTGCAGACGTTTCCGCAGGATAGGGTGAACCCAAAAGCGTCGACCTTTGGCCCGACGACACATCCGGGATCTCCAGATCAGGTAAAGAGCAGCGATCATGGTTATCTCGGCCATGATTGCGCAGTGACTGAATAGGCGAGCTAGATTTTGTCAATCTATTTATAATAAGCGGGCTCTCTACTCCGCCAGCTCAGTGACGCGCGTCAGCTTGTCAAAATGGTCTAGCGTTCAGCCTTGGGTGTTACATGCGGCGTATCACAGGCTTTACGAGCGTTTAAATTCGTCAATTCGCATCCGGTGTGGCCCTAGCATTAGGGTTAAGTGTCCTGCTCGAGGACATCGCCATGTGTCGCCCAGAACTGGACTTGAACCTGCAACCTCCCAATCACTGACCAAGCACACTATTTAACTACGCCACTGACATACAGATAATCATACAAAATATGAATTCTATATTTTATTGGATCATCCATTGTCAGCACTACACAGTAAAAGATGTATTTTAGAGCAGTTCTCCTCCTCTTTGTTTAGCACCACAGCCTGTAATCATCATGAATGTTTGTGTGTGCTTGTGTTTTGGAATGAAGTGAACTTACAGATATACTTTGGCTTTAAATTACCAAACTTTAATATACATGTGACCCTGGTGTCTTCCAACAGTGAAACATATCCATTTCTTATACAAGTAAGATATCAAAAAAATTCAGGACCACTTTATTCAGAAGACACATTGGCAGTCATTTAGCTTTATTTGCAGTTATTAGCATATTCTTATGGTATGGCTCCAAAGGGGGGCTCTTTCCACACGGCAATATTGGAAGCCCTCAGCAGTAGCAGCCCATGTTTCTGAATTACATGGAAAGCACGAGACAGGGAGAGCAGCAGAATCCAATCAGAGCAAGCATCAATGTCTGCTGGTATTGATTAATTCAGAGAATAGATAGAAGGGAGCTAGGGTGGAGGAGGATTGAAAAGCTGCTTGCACCAGGAACAGCGAAGAGTAGGCAGGTTAGAGGGGCTTATGCAAGGTCTGAGTGCATTGGCTCTTTGCAGCTTTAGCGGTAATCAGTAGACTGTTAGCAGTGGTTGGTTAGCTTTGTATCAGCTGTTTACCAAAGGAATGCTGGCTTGTTAGCAATCTTGGGTCCACATCTTGCCAGAACTAACTACGCTCCATTTTTCCTTCAACACATTTTTTCCACACAACATATTTGACACCTACCCTCTGTCAACTGTAACAAGTACTAAGACAAAACTGAAATCATCATTCACACTGGTTATGGTTTTGTTTGCTTTTGAAAGTTGATAAGAGTCTTCAGCATGAATTTTTATCTGTTTTTTTAAACTACATAATAAACTCCAATGGTATAGCTTTAAATCCCTACCATTACCTTAGGGATAAGATATATCTGTCATTCTGTTTGAAACCCTTTCTTCCCCTGTTTTAGTATTTGACCTGTCCCCACTGCTTCAAACTGTTGATCTAATCCCCTTTGCTCTTCCTGTCAGCTCAGAGGAGCCGAGTCATGCGCTGTCGTCTCGCCAAGGTTGACTGTTTCCTGTGAAGGGACAGTCTGGCCACTGACATCCAAAGGTGAGCTCATTGCAGAGAAAGATGGTGCCAAACTCCCTCCTGTCTGCATGCACCCCTGTGTGATGTGAATGTTTTTTTTTTTTTTTTTCCAGAGACACATTCCCATCCTCTTCTCTCCTCGCCTTACACTTCAGAGAAGCTGCTCTTCAATCTGAGTCACTTTCATAAATTAACCATACCCCTGCTCCCAGAGGCAGCGGCAGCAAAGGGCATCTATAGGGAAAAGAAGAGCCTCTGTAGTGCACCGCCACCACTCACAAATTCACTTTCCCAGGCCGAAAATAGTAACAGTGCCTTGCATAGGCATTCCGACTAATCCCCAAATGTCTTCAGATAGGATTCAGACAGTGAGAATGTGTGTAAAAATGTGTCTGTAAAAGTATGGGTGCATAGTGTCGACACCTTTTTGACTGTGAAATTGTGAGCGTGCATGCAAACTGACAGTGTTCATTCTTCCTGAGAAGAAAACGTGTGGGAGCAACACAGGATCAAGGTGTAAGATATAAATATATGCTTGCATGTGTGTTTGATATTAAAATGAGAAAGTGAAGGAAAGCCACCTGCAACTAGAAATGTGTATCGGAAGGAAAACTTGCTGTCAAAAATTGTTGGCAAGAAAAAAGTTTCTCAGTTGTGTCAAGAGACATAACTGCTTTCATTGCCTGGAGTTATTCATAGACCTGATATTTCACTCCGTCTAAACATGGTGTTGACTCAAGAACATTTGAGTAGCTTTTTTTGCCTAAAAATCTGCTCAAATAGATTAGATTAGATTCAGATGGTGTATTAATCTGAAAATTTTGTGTACAAGCCTCAAATCCAATTAAGTTGGGATGATGTGGAAAATGTAAATAAAACCACAATACTATGGTTTGCAATCCTTTTCAACCCATATTCTGTTAAAAAATACACTACTGCGGCAAGATATTTAAGGTTCAAACTGATAAACCATATTATCATCTTTTTAGCAAATATTCACTAATTTTGAATTTGATGCCTGAAACACAATCCAAAATGTTTTGCAGGCATTGAATTGAAAAAAGGCAACCACAAGGCTAAGAGAGCTGGAAATGCTCAGAAAACACTTGTTGAAACATTCCATAGGCGAACAGGTTAATTAGAAACAGTTGAGGGTCATGATAAGGTTTAAAAGGAGCATCATTAGGCTCAGGGGCCGTTTATATGGCGCCGAAAACGGTCAAATCCGATAAGTTTCCATTGCGTTTTGGCCTTGCGTCTACATGGAAACTCGTTGAAAACGGAAACTTTTGATAACAGGCTCCAGGGTGGAAAGTTTACAAAACGCTGTTCATGCAGCCCCGTGTAAACCCACATCGAAGCGTTTCATGGTGAAACGCTGGCGTCACCGCATGCGCAGTACTTTTTCAGACGAAGGCTGTGCTCGCATACCAGGAACAACAACAGTTTTCAGCCGAGTAACATGTGAGTGTCTTACCGTGCTCGGTTTGTTATCCAGTCAAAACCATCCAGACAGATTTGTTGTCCGAACTGATGTGTTGTCCAGAAAAGAAACTCCTGCGTCTCTGTGCGTCTATTCACCATTGTTGTTTGTGAAAAGTTTTTCTTCTCTGTACGTGTATTGTAGCAGCGCTGCCTCTCTGCAAATCTACACCGCCATCTACTGAACCGGCATGCACACTACAGCGGATTAACTCGTCTCCAAGCATCGTCGTGAACGCAGAAGAATTCTTAAACGCAAAGGACAAATCTTTGCGTCTTTAAGTCAGGAGTATCCATGTAGACGTAGCCTCAGTCATTCACAAGGAGGGATGGGTCCAGGTTCACCACTTTGTGAACAATCCCATGAACAAAAAGAAATGTTCAAGAACAGCATTGTTTCTCGACTTCAGAAAATTTATGGATTTCATCATCTTCAATCCAAAGATCAATGGAAGATTCTGAGAATGCAGAGAATTCCCTGCATACAAGCAGCAAGGTGTTGCACTACGTTCAAAATTACATTGTTCTGTAAAGGATATTATCATGTGGGCTCAGGAACACCTTGGAAAACTATTGTCAGTTAACACATGTTTGTGGCAACATCTACAACTACAAGTTAAACCTCTACTTTGCAAAGTGGGAGCCACATGTCAACAACATCCAAAAGCACTGCTGACTTGTCTGGGCTCAAGTTTATCTGCGAAAAGCTGATGCAAAGTGGAAACGTGAGTTGTGGGTTGGTTAGTCCACACTGCAAATTGTTGTTGGAAATCATGGATGCTGTTTCCTCTAAGTTAAAGGGGGGAAAGATCATCCAGATTGTTATTACTGCAAAGTTTTAAAGCCAGAATCTGTGGTGGTATTGGGGTGTTAGTGCCCATGGCATAGGTAACTTGCACATCTTTGAAGGCACCATTAATGCTGAAAGGTACATACAGCTTTGAAGCTACATACTGCCATCCAAGTGATGCCCTTTCAGGGATGTTCCTGCTTACTTCAGTAAAACAATGCAGAGCCACATTCTGTACATTACACCAGTGTAACTTTGTAGTAAAAGACTGCAGGGATTATACTGACCTGTCTTCAGTCCAACCCTGTCTCCTGACAATGTCTAGTACATTATTAAGTGCAAAATACAGTAATGAAAACCCAAGACTGTATAATAGCAACTTAAGTCATACATCAAGTAAGAGTGGGGAAAAAGTTCCCCTACGGAGCCCCAGCAATTAGTGTCTTTGGCTCCATAAAGCTTGTTCAGTGTTGGTAAAAGGAAAAGAAACATGCACCTGACCCAGCTTTTTGGAAAGTATCTTCTCCTTGTAGTATATTAAATCTAAGACTAAAAGATTTTCCAAATAATTGTTTCATTTGTTTTTTGACATTTTACACAACACCCCAGCTTGCTTGGAATTGTGGTTTGTAAAATATTTTCTCTATATCTTTTTCTACTAATTGATTCACTTTGGTCTCCAACCTGCTCTGCTCCACCATTTTGTCTTGGTAGATGTAAAGGTGTGTGACATTGATTCCATCATCACAACCTACATGTGTTTTGTAAATGTGAGAAGCTAGAACTGATGTATACTTTACAGAGCAGCCATCAGCATGAGAATATGTACGGGTAAATCAGTGTCAGACTGCAAGGAGAGAGCTACGCAAGCTGAAGCTCATTAACCATTACCTGATGCATGTTTATGTATCACTGCCTGCTGTTTCCTCCAACTTCATATAGATTTTGACAAGCACTGTAAACTTCATTAATTCACCTTGATATCCAAACTAAAGCAGAGATATGAGCACTGCGTTGAGGATGGTAAGTGTGTGTGTAAGTCTTAATCTTACTTTCTCATTAGGTGTAGTTTACCTCACAGCTCTCCGAGGGCCTCAAGTCAAGCTCATTGAATCTATCAATGCCTAATGAGCGGCACACATATATCCACGTGCCTACCGATGGTGCCAGTGTGTGTGTTTGCGTAGGAGTAAGTCAGGATGGTGGTTAGCAAAAAAAAAAAACGAGGGATATGCTTAGAGGATCTATCCGGGCTCACGTGCCAGAAATCGTGGCGACTTTGAGAGAGCTTTGTGTACTTTTTTTTTTTTTGAGTGGGTACAGTGCCATCCTGGTAGTGTGTGTGTGTCTGTGTGGGTGGGAGTGCAGCCATGAAACAACTCCCAGTGGGACCGACAGCTCTGCAGTGCTGAGCTGAGGAGACAGCGAGGAAGAACGAAAAGAGGAAAGAACCAATTACAAAAGGCTCTGTGGCCGACTCGTAGCGCTGTGCTCAGTCAGCTAAAACAGAAGCAGTAACTGCGACACACACACACACGCAGAGTAAGACTCTCTCACTTACACTTTATTTTACATAATGTTTCGTTCACTGTGACACTTGGTATGAGTGGAATAACTTTCACGCTTTTGTAGTTTGTAGCCATGAGATTTTTACTTAAATTCGACTCAAGATGTGAAATTTAATAAGAGCAGACAACCAAAGATGACCATCACTCAGCTCTAAAGTGTAAAAAAAGTGTATGAAAAGAGCGATGAAGGGATGGCATATTTTTGTAGGCCAATGGGAAACTTAGCATTGTGTTGGTTCCTTCAGCTGTAACTGGGGGATTCCACCGGATGCGTACCCGGTCCTTCTCCGCTCTGCTCCGTCATCTGACGCACGTCAACTCCCACTGGATCCGTCTGCGGTACGAAGCATTGCGGCTCCGCCTTGCAGCGGGTCAACGAGCTCATAAAGTATTTTGTGGTTTTGCACCTCCAAAATCAAAAGCTCCTCATCCATGGTGAAGTGGGGTGAGACTGAACTTTTGACACCAGGTCTGTCTCCGCCCTAAATGACATTTTCCAGGTACAGTACTTTTCCGTTGTTGACACGGTTTATTTTATTTTGAAACATCTATGGATGTTTTATTTTGTGTTTGTGCTCAACTTCCTGTCCTGCACAATATTCTGTGTGCTAAATTGCTGCGCCGTGGTCCGGCATCCGGCAAAAATAGAAGCTCTGTGTATCTGCTCCGTCTGCCGGAGGCCGGCGGAGCAGATACGCAGCCGTGCCGGAGCCGCGCCGTACCTGGTGGAAGTACACGCATTGCTTATAATGGAAACGGATCGGCTCCGCATGCAGTGGAATTTGGGCTTAAGCCTACTAAAAGCCTGATGGGATTCTTTATGTGTTTTGGATCATTACCGATAATAAACTGTAACACACAAAAAATATTATGCAACTTGATGTTCTGTTCTTTGAGTTAATCTTTACAAACAATCCTCTTTTTCACAATGATTTGAGCTTCGTGTAATTGGTGAGAGCAAAACGCTACTTTGAAACTAATACATGGCAGTTTGACTTGAAAGCAACTACAACACTTCCAATAGTGTGTGAATTATTGATAATTAAAATAAGGAAAAGCTTGCTAATGGGCCGCTGGTCATTTTTGTCGCACTTCATAGCTGTAAGTGCGCATTCATTGATTTAAACCAACATGAAGTAGTTTTTTCCACCAAAATATAATATTTCTGGGGTCATTCTGATGGTACATCACCTTACAACAAATTGAATGACACCTCTTTCATGGTCTGAGGGGGTCTGTATCGCCTTTACTAAGAAACTACAAACTCTTAGTACCTTGATTGCTTTCAGTGGTACGTCACTTCCCCCTCGAGGAGAAAGCTAAACATTGGGAAAAGGAGAAATTTTTAAAACAGATTTTATGAACAGAATTTAGTTAAACCAACACTATGTAGCTTTTCAAACATAATACAATCCTTCGATATTCATTGTGATGGTCCACCACTTTACAATGAGTTCAATGAAACCTCTGTCATGGTCTGGAGTGGTCTGTATCCCTTTAACTGGCGCTATGTAACTTCAAAGTGGATGGTGGGAACCCTGCCACGCTAAAAAACTACACGTTCGGACTGCTTTACGGCATATGTCACTTCCCCCGATTCCCGATTCGTTTACAACACGGAAGTCTCAGCAAAAGCCAATCACGGAGCTTTAACCATGGCAACAACATAAGGAAGAGAAAAGTTTTGTCGGAGGATACAAAACAAAGAAAGCGAGACAAAAACAAACTGAATGCTCGGACAGGAATAATCATCGTTTCGTCGTTCACTTGCTGCGTGAAATTAAAGACAGGGAGGGATGTCCGACTATCAGGTATGTTGGCCGACTAATTTATGACGAAGTTCCTCAAAAAACTTGACAGGAAAAAAGTACAGCACAACAAATCCAGAACGTGCCAGTATGTAGTTTTGTTTAGACCTATTTCAAGTGTGTGATATCGCCAGCTCGTCGTTGTCTTTACTTTTATTCACTTTATCGCTTCAACAGGACGGGGCGACTTCACGGTGATAAAACCAAGTTGAACTGAGCGATTTTTAACATCTTCATTTAGTCAAAAATAAATACATTACCTTGTCGCTATCCATCCTGCAAACAGCTGCTGAAGACAGAAGAATACTTTTAGCGAAGTCCTGGCTTCTGTGATTCGCCTACAAAACAAACGCACGCGACCGGCAGATCTGTATCCTTACGACAGTATGCGCGCGCTAGAGCCCATGGGTAGCTGAGTTCCCTATCCGGTCAAGCGGAGATCTTCAGTAGTGCTGCTTTAAAAGTAAATATAAACTTGTTTTCCTAATGAAAATGGGAACCTCTGGCTCACTCCTGCAAGGTGGGTGGCAGTAATGCTCCTCTGACGGTGGAAACCAACCGCCGATAAACAGCAAGAAGTAGAAGAAGAAGAAGAAAGCTAAATCTAGCATTGTTATGCTAGATTTATCATGGCAGAAGCGGCAGAAAACCATGTTAGAATTATATACAAGCTAATGCTAACATTTGTCCAAAGATGTCATTTTATGCTAACAGTTATTCAAACATGTTTGGGCAGATCAGTTCAAACATGTTTGCTCAACAGGTCATATAGGTGCAATTGCGGTTAGACAGAACCGTGGTTTCAAGTTAAGGTCTGAGGGGGGCCAGTTTCCCCATTTCATATCCTGTAGTTGGTCCTGTGGTTCTGCGGAACTGCTAGAACTTTTGTTGAACTCTTGGTTGAACTTCTGCCTTTAGTCTGACCTTTATCTAGACGTTATGTTTATCTTCTTGACAGACGTACGTAGCTTATAAAACCAGACATGATCTTAACACGTGACAAGTTGGTACTTCCCAAATCCTGATGTGTATAAGATCTTGTGTATGCTTGTGTTCAATGCTCTTTGTCTGTACATCCCTGGTGAGGTGCAGAACTGAGCCCTCAGCAGCTGAGTATTTTTATTATTTTATGTATGTCTCACATATTGTCAATAAATGGTTGGCTAACCGATCTAATCTGGACTTGTGCCTTCTTCCAAACTGAACATGAACTTCCAACAACCAGAAGAAAAGAAAAGTTTTATCGTAGGAGACGAAAATAGGAAAGTGGGACAGTAACAAGCTAAATGCCCTGACAGAGCTACACATTGGTGGGGCATTTACTCGCTGTCGTGAGCTGAAAGACGAGGAGGTTGTCTGACCGATGCTGATTTAGCCCTGTTATTGTTGGACCGGAAAGTAAATTATGACTTACTCAAATAGAAACATGATCAGACTGTACCTTATCAGTCCACGTAGTTCATTTGTCTCTTGGGACGTCCTGTCAGCTCGCTTCTCCTCCCTCTGTATGTCAACAAATGCACGTCGGTGTACAACAGTGCCAACCACTGAGGCCCCTAGAGAGCTGAAAGACAGAATCTAACTTGGTGCTTCTTTAAACACAGAACAATGGTTTAAGATTTAAGGGGCAGGAAACATTAGATGCATTTTATTGTTTTCCATCAAACATTAAAATCTCATTAAAAAATGTGTGAGTGTTCCGCATGAAAATTATTTCAGACATTTCTCCAAAACAAGTATTCTACACTTCATTGATTTTGGGGGTTGTGAACCAAGAAATGCTAACTTCCTTTTACATTGTTGGACTTTTTCCTGCACCACTCTACTTGCAGCACCATTAATGACATTCATTGATTATACACATAATGCTCAGGCTTATATGACAGAAGTCACTGTAGACCCTTATAACTAACATGAGGAGTGATGTCATGGTATCTAACAGATGGCCAAATAAAGCAAAACTGGAGACAACATGGGAAGCCAAAAAAATCCTGCCTTGGTGAAGATTTTCAGAAAATCTAATTTTAGTTTTCATGTGCTGGAAGGAGAAACGACATTCTGTGCTTGAAATGTCTCACTGTGAGCTATTTTCACTCCTGGTGTTTCTGAAGCAGACCTTTACCGTATTACTGTCAATTATGAAATAAACTTCCATATTCACTCAATCCAAAGTTATGCAAACAAACACCCACTCATCATAGTTGCCAGATCAGCTAATTATGAGCAACTTTTGGCTTATGTGAGCCTTATATTTTTTGTCTGGGGCTCCAGAAGTGAAGGCACTTATTTAGGATTGGTCTGTGCCCAAACCCAGGAGAGAACTGATGCATGCTTCCCAATCGATAAAAATCACAATTAGGCAATGATACGATTTTCTCCCACTCTAAATACAAATGAATATCTTAAATTTTAGAGAGGTGTGAAATTGATGTTTTCACCTGAAAGAAAGCTATGGCCATAATTAAATATGTTTCTAATTACCTCCGCAAAGGAGGTTATGTTTTTGCCAGGGTTTTTTGTTTTGTTTTTTTGTTTGCTTGTTTTATCTGTCTGTAATTAAGACAACACAAAATCAACAGGATAAATTCACATGAAAATTTGACCAGAGGTGTGGTTTTGGTCCAAGGAAGAAGCCATTATGTTTTTGTGGTGGCCTGCATAAACTGTTAGTAAAATTAATCAAAGCCTAAAATACATTATGTCATCACTTTAAAGGGCTGGGCCCTGTTCTACGAAGCAGGATTACTGCCTAGCGAGGTAGCTTTGAGAATAAGTTCCGGTTTCCCTGTTCTACGAGACGGGATCACTCCTTAGCAAGGCGAGTCTCCATGGCAACGTACGCTGAACGGCTAACCTGCTCCGGGGCAGGTTAGGTTCCAGATTGAACTCGAGGACAATAAAAACCCCGCCCACTGACCAATGAGCTGACCCGATGGCTGTAGAGGGCCAGCTCCTCTGCAGGAGTAAAATCTGAGGGAGGAATCCCCCCCCAGATCTTTTTGTGCCACTTTGATTGGTGCTGAAACGAAACCCAGATTTAGAGTCACTACACAGTACATGACACTTGCTACAGGTAGTTAAAGGGAATGAAGAACTCTCATTGCTGTAACAAGATCTTCAATGCTAACACTTCTGTTCCATGACTTAAATTTCTACTGAGATGTGATTTTGACCCCTTAAAATTACCTATGGAGTTATCAGACTTTCATCTACAGGTATTACGGTATTGGAAAATGCTTTACAAACATAATTTCAGCCCACATAAAGCCATCATTTGGAACAACAGATATATCTTGCATAAAAGGAAGTCTTTGTTCTATAAAAATTGGATGGAAAAAGGTGTTTGGGCTGTAATACATTTAATGGATAAAGATGGAAATAAATGAAATCATACCAATTTCTATCTGAAATTCAAAATAAATTGTTCTTACAAAGTATTCAATAGTGGTAAAAAGCTGTTCCTGTAGGCTTGTTTTATTTGATCAGAGAAACTCTGAAATATTCTGCTGTAACACCTGTACTTGACAATCTTTTTATTGGTGAATATGATTTATTAGCCCGTAAGTGTAATAACAGAATTTTGAGAAGTCTTATCACAAAGGAATTCTTTCCTCTTCCTATTAAAAGAAATATCACTTTTCAGGCTTTCTCCAAACTTGATTTGGTTTAACTAAGAACTAGATATTTAGACTTTCCATTGTTGCCAAAAATAAAAGAAGTTCATTTTAAGACTATTAATGATATCTATCCATGTAATGAATTTTTGAGAAGACGATGTAATATAGATAAGAATGAATGTACGTTTTGTCATACAGAAATTGAAACACATGAACATCTGTTTCATGATTGTAATGCTATTTAGATTTTTTGGGAAATAATTCATGCATGGCTAAATGCAAAAAACGTAATACCTGTTTTTAATTATCATTTGATCAAATTTGGAATCTTTGTAAAAGATAAAACTGTTGAATTTTTATATAATAATATGTTTATTATAGGGAAATTCTATATCCACAAATGTAGATTCTTCAAAGTTACTCCCAATTTTGCTTAATTTAAGAACGACCTTAAATTATTTTCTCGATCTTTAAAAAAGATTGAAAAAGAAAGTGCCTCAAGACTCTATGAAATATTTGATTTGTGTATGAATTGAACCCCTTGTAAATGTTGTCATTGAATTGTTTTTGAATTATTTTTTTATTTTATTCTTTTATTATTATTTAGTTTTATATATTGGTTAGTGATGCTGCTGAGTGATTTTTGAAGAATGTACAATGCAAAATATGCCTGTTTGTTACATGAAATGGCTGAATAAAGAATTGGAAAAAAAAAAACTTCTGTTCCATGACAATATTTTATTGCACGTCTTATAATTGTGACAGGAATTCATGTAGGGCTCATGTGGGCTACATATCACACAAAAAATGTAAACAAGATAGTAATGAACAAATGAATAAATTCATCTTGGAAATGAATTAGACATGTCTGGTGCATGTTACAGTAAAAGTGCATGTTGAACAGTGCTATTTCAGGATGATAATGGCACGAAAGATGTTTTGCATGCTATACTTATGCATTGAGACTGTCAGTAATTTTCTGCCAGCACTCCTTCTGTGCTTTTGCAGTGGCAACGGTGTTGCTTTTGACATTTATTATATGTGTTAATTCTTCATACTCTGTCATGATCACCTGCTGCTCCTCCTGTGTGAAGTAGGTTGTCCTTCGCTCCCCTGCTCTGATGCTCCAGACTGGTCCATGTTCGCGATTGGTCAGATGCGGCGTGCTCCGCCTTATATGCGTGCACGCGCTCATTGCAAAGCTGGATCCACTTATGAGGTTGATAACCAGCGTCGTCAGACCGTGTAGCGAGACTGCCAGCTACCGCGCTCAGTTCAGCGAGGTAGCTCCTAGGCTATCTCGCTAGGCTGAACTTGCTTCGTAGAATAGGGCCCTGATGTTGTAAGTCTTTATTTATTGACTGTTTGTTTTACCTGTTAAAACTTGATATCTCTAAAAGTGATTTTTTAAATGAAATTCTATGTATTGCTTAAAAATGTCACCAATACAACTATGTACAAAAACTATTAAAGGTGCTATGAGGAGAATCTATTACTGGCGACATAAAGACTCTGCTACCCGTGAGCACGCATGGCGACTGTTGTAATGCTGCGTTCCAGTAACCTCGGAACTGGGAGTGACATCATCTCCGTCTTATCAGCGTTCCAGTTGAAGTTGGAAAAAACATGCTGATCTATCAGGCTATTGTTAGCTGTTGTTAGTGCGCCCTGAGTTGTTGTTCACAAATATCACATGAAGAATGTGATTATCACTATGGCAGCATTTTTGTAAATATGAGTCGAACAATATTGCGTATACAGCTGACTGAGAGCGACACACCCCAGTCAGAAGTGCAAAAAAATTGATTATTACAGGAGCTAAATAACTGTTCACACTGGGGGCATCCATCTTCGATTGTCAACTCGGGGGTGGTGAGGTTTCACCGAGTTCCCAGTAGGAAATTCCAACTTCAGAGAACGTTCCAGTTGCAGTTTCCTCCTCGAAACTCAGAAATTCCTGCTTCTCACTACAACTGGAACGCACCAAAAGACGTGACCCAAGCCAAAGCGTGTGTTTGTTGTGATGCTAATAAAAATGCAGCTTGGACCTTCCTCAGAACTCTGCATTGCTTTACAACTTCTTTTTTCAACAACTTACAGGATGCAAAGCGATGAGGTAATGTATCTCTCTCTAGTAACGTAGCGGTAGTTTTTGATGTGTGACAACAAGCAATTTTTGGACAACTTAGTATGGTAGTTTTGTAGCTGGCTATATATCGCTACTTACCAGAGGTGTGGACTCGAGTCATGTGACTTAGACTCAAGTCAGACTCAAGTCACAATTTTGATGACTTTGGACTTGACTTGACAATATCATCAAAGACTTGCAACTGGACTTGGACTTTGACATTAATGACTCGGGACTTGACTCTGACTTTAGTCTGATGACTTGAAAATACTTGAAATTTTCAGTAAGACTGTTGAACAAAATGTGCTCCATTCAAAGCATTCGACGAAGTTCCTGATTTTTGTCATTTCCAGCAAGACAATATTAACCTCACAACATCTGCCCCATTGAATGCATCTATTAACATCCAATCAGGGTTTAGAAGAACAAACAAAGAGGGTGTGGATTACACATTAACCTCCCTGAGCGCAAGACTGCAGGAGTGCAGGAACAACCCAAAGATGTGGAACCATGCTACCGAGGGTAATTTAATTTGCATTCACAAACTACGATGTCATAAACATGAATCAAATTGCTGTTTGCAAACCTTCAGCGTGAGAATAACAGACGGAGAGGCGACGACATCGGTTTAGCATCCGTTATATGCAACAACAGTATATGTTCACTCGTAAACTCGCCATGGCTAAAAACTGAGACTGACGTTAGCCGAAAATAATTGTAAAGTTAAGGCCCAGGGTGACCAAGTGTCCTGTTTTCCCATGACATGTCCTGTTTTCATGTCCTGCCCTGACTGTCCTGGTTGTTTTTTATAAAGTGACGAAACTGTCCTGGTTTTTATTGTTTTTTTTTTTATTTAGTCAACGGTGCTAATGACTTGGAAGGACTTGAAAATTTGAAGCCTATGACTTCAGACTTGACTTGACTCCTCTTGTATTTACTTGAGACTTGACTTGGACTTGCACGTCTTTCCTTGAGACTTGACTCGAAACTTAGGTTTAAAGACTTGAGACTTACTTGAGACTTGCAAAACAGTGACTTTCTCCCACCTCTGCTACTTACAGCCCGGTGCTCTAAGACGTGTCCGAATAATATAAATATAAAGGCAAATCCCATTCATTTCTCCTTGGCTGCTGTGAGGGTTCTGCCCTTTTTACATTATTATAGGAATTGTAATTTATCTGCAACCCACGTCAACATTTTTAAGGCCTATGTCACTACATTACTCAGCTTCCTTTGCAATGCCAGCACAGGAGTTCTCCACATGGACACACATGAACAAAGACTTGGCTGTCATATTTGAGCGCGTGATGATCCAGAATTGTATCTTGGTGGAGGTCTGTGCTCTCCAAGTGCTTTTCAAGTTTATCTGCTGTTTTCATCATGTTGTCGTCACCATAACACAGCTGTTTATGATCAACACAAAACCTGAAAAAAACCTGACTATGTCTTTTTGGCTAAAAAACAAATCAAGCTTAGACTTTCCAGGGATAACACTGTTATGAACTAGTAAACTTCTATCTTAATGGAGAGAATGTTCAATCAGTAATTAAGAAACCAAAGAAGGCAGAAGTATCACGTTGAATTTGTAATTTCATGTTGATGAAAGTCAAAGCAATATTTGTGTCATTTTTTCTTTGAAAATTTGTTGAAAATAACTTCTTTACATCATACAGATTTTGTCTGCCATATGTTCTTGCCAATGCCTTTTAAATTCAATTATGCAAAAATGTGTTTGATTTAATGTTCATATTGCCCCTCTCCTACACATACATCACTTAGTCAATTTTGAATGACACTGTTATAAGCAACAAACCTTCTAAGCCTTTTGAATGGATAGATATTGTAATAAAGGTATGAAGGGCATTAGGGTTGGGTGCCAAACTGACTGGGTAAAAACAGAAACCCATTTCAGAGTTATGTAATCTTACAAAACTATAACACTGGAGTGGGAATATTACTTCCAGCTAAAGTAACAATTGATTTTATTGGCACGACATCAACAGTTTCTGTTTTGTTTTGTTTATTTGCCAACTTTGCATAACCCTATGAATAGCAAGGACCAAGGCAAGTTCATTAGCACAGCAAATTCCAACCTCAATGGCATCTCCAGTACTAAACATAATAAATGTAAACAAAATCTGGTGAAGGAGTTTAATTGCTTTCAGACAAACATGCAATCATTTTAGACCCTAACAGAACTTATTGAGTTTCCCTTAAGGTCTCATCTGAATAATGCAGGTGATGTTGCAAACAAAGGCTAAAGTGAGAAGAGACAATCTCGTCGCTTTATGTACATCTCCAAAGCTGTTTAGAGGGGATCAGACTTCTTTCTAGCCCAAATGAATCCTGCAGGTTCCAGAATCTTAAAAATGTTGAAATCCCTCTGTTGTTTAATATTACATATAATGTACTGTAAAATTCTGTGTAATCCAGTGTAAAAAAAATTAAAAGGTATATTTTGCATAATGTGGGTCTTTAGAGGATAACAAGTTGGGTTGGGCAATGCAACTGTTACTGGCTGTCAGTCTGCCTCTATAACAGTCCCTGCAGGCTCAAAGTCCAGCTGCTATGGTATGGTTAGCGGAGATGAAATATCAAGTCACACACAGATGCTGCACTGGCATACAGTCAAATAGTGCAATGTTTACTCAACAGTTTTGTCCAAGTTTCAAATTTTAACTAAAATATTTGAGTGTAAAATGTGGTTTATTTGTATCAAGTGAACGTGTTACTCTTAAAAGGTCTTGCAAATACCAAATATAAATAACACAAATTTAACTTTTCATGTGTTACTCACATGGCCCGTCAGAGGCTTTTGCAAGTTTACTGGTATCTTGTCATGTAGATGTTTTGTTGGATTAATAATTTATTTTCTTGTGCCTTTTGCAGACCAACAAGATACATATGCATTAAGATTCAATGCAATGAATGACATTTAAACCAGCTCCTGCATATTACTTTCATATCAATCATACCAGTCATGTTTTCATGCCTTCTGTTTGTTTGCATTCCTAAACATGAGGTTATCGTTCTGGGCATATGTCACCACTGTTACGCAAACAGGATGTGATCCAAAAAAATGTCCACAGATGGTGGTGAGATGTCTCCAATGGGTGGTGGTGTTGTCAAGAATGAATCACCTGACACACACACCTGACTCTCAGTGTCTTATGACTGAACTTGAATTCTGCTGTGTGCTTGGTGATGTGAAGCATGCACAGACTGCTTATATAATAAGTTTACAGAGTATGAGTGTATATAAAGTTTAATGACAGAGACAGAATAAGTTAATACTCACCTGTAACTGTGTTTGCTCACCTACAGAACCGCCCATATACCTCTGATATGTCTGACCATCCTCTTTCCTCAGGTCCTCTGGCACTGGCCTTTTATCCATATCAAAAGTTAGAACTAAGACACACGGGGAGGCGGCTTTTAGTTATTATGGCCCCCTATTGTGGAACAGCCTGCCGGAGAATCTCAGGGCTGCAGAGTCTGTTGATACTTTTAAAAAGAGGCTTAAAACCCACCTTTTTAATTAAGCTTTCAGTTAATTTAATCGACTTATTTATTCCTCTATTTTTTATTCTTCTATTACTTTATAACTTATTTATTCTTTTAGTCAAACTTCTTAGCATATTTAATTCTTATTTTTTTATCCATTTTATGTTATTTTATCTCTCTTCTTGTATTTTTATTATTGTTTTAGTGTGATGGTTTTTAGCTCCAGTGCTTCCTCATGGGGGCTCTCCACACTGGGGGCTGCTCCTGGTCCACTTCTGGGGCCGCTGCTGGGGGATGGCTCCGCCTACATGGCCGTAGGCACTTGCACTGTGTTGTGGGGCCTTGCGTCTGTGCAGGAGGACGGAAGTCTCCGGCTGCACTCCTCGTGGGCCGGGGGCCCTCCTCGGTGTTGATGGCCCCCAAAGGTAGCTTATTCCTTACATCAGTCCTCGGTGCACAGCCATGTCTCTCTTTCTCTCTTTTATGACAGCTCATATGAATGTTGTGTGTATGTGTGAGTGGGCGCAGGTGTGTGTGAGTGCGTATGTGATATCTGCAAGTGTGTGTCTGGACATGTCTCTGTATTTGTGGGAGGGGGATAGCCGGGTTTTCTGTTTTTATGTTTTTTTTAGCCTCTGTTACCCCTTTTCCACCAAGCTGGTTCCAGGGCTGGTTCGGAGCTAGAGCCAGACTTAGCGACAGTTCTTTGGTTTTCCACAGACTAAGCACCGGTTGCTGGCTCTCAAAACCGGTGCTTGGCAAGCACCAACTCTTTGCTGGGCCAGCAGAAAGAACCAGGTCACGTCGGGGGCTACGTGCTTACGTCAGGGGGTGGGGGCGGGATTAGCAGAGTAAAAACTCGGAGAGAGCCATTTTTAAAAAGATGAGGTTGGAGTAAGCGAAAAACAGATTGAAAAGAACATATCTATATCTATATCTATATCTATATCTATATCTATATCTATATATGTAGACATATATATATATATGTGTATATATATATATATATATATGTATGTATATATATATATATATATATATATATATATATATATATATATATATATATATATATATACATATATACACATACATACATATATACATATATATGTGTGTGTATATATATATATATATATATATATATATATATATATATATATATACATATACATATATATATATACATATAAAGAATATATAAAGAAAGAATATAGGGACCAGAAGACCGAGCTGGACCGTAGTGGCAATGGTCAGCCACGTTTTAACAGTCCGTATTGCAAAATGCTCGATGCTGTTCTCGGGGACCGATCGGCGTGCAGTGCTACCGGGGCATTGAATTCGGCCACAGCCATGCTGGAGTCTATGCAGGAGGACACAACCCTGGAGCAAACCTCCACAGAGCCTGGTAAGTTTATTGTTTTGTTTATTGTTGTTCGCTAGTTGTTATGGGAAACTGGCGTGATGTATACAGACGTATACATTGACGTGCTGACGTAGCTCTCTGGCCGGCACCCGTTTGTGGAAAAGCAAACGGTTCTTAACCGGTTCGCACTTGAACCAATTGTGAACCGGCTCTAGCATCAGCACGAGCACCAGCCCTGGAACCAGCTTGGTGGAAAAGGGGTATGTGAGGCACTTTGTGTTGCTTTGAAGTATGAAAAGTGCCTTATAAATAAAGGTTGATTTGATTTGATTTGACACAAAGAATAAAGTAATGCTTTGTGTTTATGTCTGTGCAGAGTGTTGATTTTTGGAGAAACACGTGTCTGTGTGAGTATATCCAAAGAGCATTATGCTACAAGTGTCACATGATTTTCGTCACTCAGAGCAAAGTAAAAACAGGGAGGGAATTCAGAGAATTGAGCTGATCCAACAGCTTTCACATCTGTGGTAAGTTTCTGTTGATCACCTGAGAGTTTAGGAGAAAAACAACATCATGTGAGAGACAGCATGTGACAATATAAACAAGTTATATATCATCACAATCAAGCACAAACTTCCTTTTATCATGATGGCTTCAGGAAATTAAAAGCAAACACTCTACCAGAATTTAATAAATTATTTTTTATACTTTGATTTGGTAAGAAGTTTATAAAAATCCACCCACCAACATTGAAGGTGAGCAATATCTCTGGTTTATAAAAAATGAAAATCTTAAAAAAATGTTGTGCATGACAGCCATAATGTATTGTATAATACAATGTAATAAAATATAATTAGGGCTAAATTATAATAAACTTAATATTTTGAAAGAAGATATCAGATAATGACTATCAGATTTATCACACACAGACTGCAGGATAAGAAAATAAACTCCTGTTTTCCTCCTTTTCTGCTTTTTATGTGTACTGACAAAGTGATGTTATCCTCACCAGTCTATTGATTTAGGAGACAAGTGAGTGCAAAGAAAAGGATTTTATGTTGTTCACTTTTGGATGTTTTAGTGTAAGTAAGTCCTTTATTGTGACATACTGTAAAAATGAGCGGAAACTTATTCTTGAGGAAGGAGACAGCTTGTTGATCCTGCCAAATACACTTTTACCAGTGTTATACAGTACCAAATATGGAAGGGTGCATTTACAGCATCAGCATCCCTGGTGATCTGCTCTGATGTTCTGATGGGACAGAATTTCACTTTTCAGGAGTCCCAGTTTAGTAGATATATCTGTATAGAAATCCCATTAAATTAATAAAATATGGCATGGGATTTTCTGAAAAATATATTCCTAGTTATACTCATATTTAATCATTTTAATTGGCTTTAGCTGTGCATCTTTTTGCAAAAAAACTGTTTTTTTGAAGGGGACATTAAGAACCTCCAGCTACAAAGAAAAACAACTTGCCATTGGCAGAAGAACAAATGAAAATAGCAAAAAGATAAGACAAAGAGTCATCTATTTTACAACTTGCAGAGGAAGAATGACTTGTCCACTGAGCTATCTCTGAGTTTTTAATTTATTATTATTTTTTTATTACATCTATCAGCGTAGCATGCTTTTTATTCACTACCACTGAAAGAGGAGGTAGACATAGGAGTCGTGTTTAACTGCAGCCCTGCTACAGTAGCTTCACTATGAGCCTCTGAAAGAACAAACATGGGTTACAGCTTAAAAAAACAGAAATATGACATAACCAAAACCGTCCATCACATGATGTGTTAAAGCTGAGCGCCCTCCTTTGTTGTTTTTAATAATTACTATATCTGCAATAATGTTAAAATGACAACCTCTAGGGATTAATTGTATTATGAATTATGAAGGTTTTTTAAAGCTTCTACGCATAAACTTTTATCTGCTCAAGAATTATCTGACCATTAAAGTGAGGCATGTGGAGTATGTACTGTATGTATATCAGCTGATGCTGTTGTCACTGCAGTACTAAGACGTTAACATTAATGTACAATCAGGATATTATAGGTCTGCTTGAATGAGTTCCAATCATTTATTTCCTCATACCACCAAAAAGCAACAAACAGAAACAGATCATTAACATTTCTGATAAAATCTTTGTTTTAATGCAGATCTCTCTTGCACCACATTTGGCCTTGTGTCATTCAGTCTACCTTGTGACTTTCCTGCCCTGCCAGTTTACCTTGTTTGCTTTGACAGGCAGCTGAATCTCATGACAAAACTTCTCAGAAACATGAGCAAGTCAGAAAGAAGGCCTGGTGTACTGCCTTGGACTGTGGTTGGCTAATGCTGCATACCTGTAAGGCAAAATCACCTGTCTGAAACAGGGCAGGTTCAGTCACCTAAAAAGAAACATTCTGTTCTCTCATAAGACTTAATGTTAAACTAACAGAGAATGTGGATCACAAACTTGTCAAACGTCTTCCAGAGAAGCGATCAGCATTCATATTATGTTTTGTGGTGAGTCAAAAACTTAGGACGGACTCATTTTTGAATTCGAAAAACTATATCAAGAAGTGCTAGGATTTCAGAATATTGCATGTTGTTTTCATCAATATTGATGACAAATAAAAACAAACTGCTGTAAGCATTCAGTTGCTCACCTGCATAAAAGTTTCTTTGTAATCAGTCATATTATAAAACTCTGAAGGATACCACTAAGTTGGAGGTATTGCCTGCGGGTGCTTGGAGTTTTTGTCATTTGAGATAAACTGACCTTTACTAAAACTGCACAGCTCAGGCTTAAAAGAATGCAAATAGGCCTGAGTCCTAAACACATTAGAAGGCCCCAACATTTGATCCGACTTTGCATTAAGCAAGATTCAGTTTTGATGAATGCTAGCTTGTTAAGAATATTTTAGTCTGGAACAGGAGCACACTGATTTTGTCACTCAAGGACTCACTGCTGCTGTCAGATCATCCTAGCTGGTTTGCCAACATTAGACTTAAAATAAAAGTAAATGCTGCAATACATGTAAATAGTTTTTAACTAGTACTCCTATCACATAGCTGTTTAAATAACAAGCTTTTGTTGAGTGTCGATGAAATAAATTTTCAAAACAGTGTATAGTTAAAGTTACATTAGCTTGTTTAAAGCTTTGCCAACCAAGCCCAGACCAGAAAAACATGCCCAATAAATTCACGTAACTTTAGTTGAGTATGCTGCAATCAGACAAGTGCAGTGCTTAGCACTTATCTGTGGCAGTGAGTTAGCATTCAGCACATCCAGCTCCCTCATCTTAAAGTCTGTGTGAGCTTTATGAACAGGTTTTTTGGATAAATGTCCAATATGAGATCCATGAAAAAGAAATGATTCAGAGAACTTAATGCTTTTTTACATTGTAAACTACTGCTGAATATGTTCCTTTTAAGACTTTTGATGCAGTGTTGTGTGTCTTAAGAAGGATGTTTGCTAAAAGGTCACTTGCAAAGAACACAGAGTCAGTCTTGGGCATCAAATCTCTTATCTTAAAAATCAAGGTTAGACTGAAATTGTCACAGCAATGACAAGGTAACACATATAAAAAAAAAACTATTTTACAAGAGGGATATGAGAACATGAAATTAGTTGTTGAAGTCAGTCTATTATATTTTAGTTCCACAAGCCTGACATGAGATTTTTACCTTTGCCGATTATATTTGTTCTTCAAAAAGGTGTATATTTGTAAATATTATCACAATGAAAAAATAAATATATGTTTCATATACACTTTTAACCTTTAGCCTCTAAGCCTACTTTCAGCAATAGTCCACAAACCTAATTAAAAGCCCCATAGGACTTTTATAAATGCAACTACTGCATTGCAATCATAGGAAATGTGCATTTAAAATCCTTGCATTTATCTATTGCATACTGGAGGCAAGGTAAAATACATTGTGCAATACCATATGAGTAAGTGTCTATTGTTCATCTTTCATAAATAAACTCAAGTAATTGGCCAAATTCTAGCCAGCAAATCAACATTATAGATAAAACAACACAAATATACTTAAGTGTTTTTGTTTTTTTGCAATTGTTGATGAAGTGGCAGACATCATTTTTGCAGCTTGTTTTTGACTCAGGTTGTTTAAAGCTAATGTTAATTTTAGTTTGTGTTCAACACATGCTGTTGTAGGGGTGCTTCACATTGCTCCTAACTGTCTAAATACTCTTTACATCATGCAAGTTGCAGATGAAAAAAGGGAAGGCTTTTTTCTAATACAAGTAAGTTATTATGAGAGTAGCAAACCAAAACAATTCACATATGTGCATTCAAGTATTATCTTATTCCAAGTTGTTTTTTTCTGTTGCAGGACTCTGTGCAAATCTCTCATTCCCTTTGTCTGTTTTGATGAAAAAAATTTAAAAATATTCTGCCTTTTCTTCTCCTCTGTTTAGATGAAGCCTTGTGACCTTTTCAGCAATACAGACTTCAGTGGATGATTGACGGGAATAAGCCTGGGGACTCAGGCACACTCTACCACAAACATACATGCTCAGACAAACACACACACCTGATGTGGAGTCACAGGTCTCTGAGGATACGAAGTGAAGGGCAGTTTAACATATCTTTTCATCTCTGGCTTGATTCTGATTGGGCTCTCTTTAAAAACAGATAAAAAAATAGATTTTCAAGCCATTCAATGAGGGTGCAAACTTCTCCTTTACAAATTTAATAAATGAAGTCATTAATGAAGACAGCCATATGTTGCTATTCCAAAATCCTGCATCAAGTTTGGTTGGATGAGACAACATTTTGTTTGTTTTTTTCATTGACACATGTTCAGTTAGCACAGATGTAAACAGCTCAAAACTTTAGCATTTTTATGTCTCTGTATTAAAAAAGGCTTTCATTGCCTCCTATCTGGAGTTTCTGGTTTTTATAGCGTCATCTTGAAAACCGCTTAAGTTATCGCCAAGATACACAAAGATTAAAAACGGAAAATGTGCAGAGTATTCTGACATGCAAAACTTGTCAAACCATCGCCATAGGGCAGTTAGGATGCATAGTGGGTATCCCACACAAGAAAAGCTCTTGACATTCTGTACATTCAATCAATTCAATTTGGTCCAACATTTAAAGCTGAGGTGGGTAATTTCGGAAAACTAGCATGAATTAGTATGCAGCATCTCCTCAGGACTCCGCCTAGCCCCTCCCACACCTCCTCCAAACTGCCCCCCCCCCCCCCTCCCCGGCTCACATGCACACGCGTGGCTGATATATCCAAGTCTCATTCAACTCAGAACCCTCTGCACGTTTTTGTTTTACATTGCACCAAGTCATGTCTCAATCAGCAGTAAGAAAACACCAAAACATTATCATAGTAAAGTTGAAAAAAAAAAACAAAAACAACCATGTAAAGTTAGTTAGTACTCAAAACTCGATGTTGATCGGGGTATAGGTAGTTCCTCTGACATTCTCCACATAGCTGTCAAGTCTCCCATTTTGGCCATGAAACTACTGTATTTTACCTATTTTATCCTCTTACCCGCTGTCCTCCTGTATTAGTATTCTCCCACAAATATCCTGTGTAACGATATAATAATAAAAAACCTTCCTCTGCCTCTCCAAACTGAACTCTGTCACTAGCCTGAGTGGGGTGGTAATGCTCCAAAATGATGGATGCCAACTGCCGTAAAACCGAAGAAGAAAAAGCCTCGTGAGAACGTCCTGCAGTAGCCTGGGTGGCAGCTGTCACCAGATTAGAGTCAACAGAACAAACCAAGAAAAGAAAATGTTTATTTTTGATTTCTTGTACACCTGTTTTAAAATGTGAGGGATACTGGAGCTTGGTTGGGGTTGTGGGATGGCTCGTAGCGGGCTTCCCTTATTTTCAAAGACAAAACTTGAAAGTTAAGCATTCTCCCGCGGACTTGGATCCCTCTCAGCTCGGCTACACGCACTGAATCAGAGTCTGTCGGCAAAATGTACGGGCAGGAGGCGGGCAGAACGGCAACGGGATTTGATTGGTTTAAGAATTGGTGACACAACATTTGTATAGGTTGGTGTTTTCCATGTTTTACTCCCAGATAGCGGATATTTTTCGCTCTGTTTTAAGAACACATTATGAACTAATTGCCATGATTGCTATTATTGATTGGGTCATAAAGACAAAAAGTGTATCTAAATCAGATTACCCACCCCAGCTTTAACAATGGGCCTCAAAAACACAATCATGTCAGAGACAAACTGTATAGTTTGGTCCTACCTAAAAGGTCCCTTAAATTACTCCTCTTCAACAAGCTAATTCTGGCTTCAAACATCCTCAAAACATATTGTTGGTGTTTTCTGACAATAAAATAATCCACTCAGATACAGGATTCTAGTTTGCCTATCAGCACAACTCTACTATAGAGTGCCTCTTTTTTTGCTAAATGAAGAAACAGAGACAGCATGATGAAAATATTTAGTTTATAAGGTTATGTAAGTTTGTAAGTCTTAACTTTTAGCTTCTGATAAATGTCTAAGCCTTGAAAGTTTAGTTGTGAAGTTTCTCAATGAACATGAAAAACATATTTTATTCATATTACAACTTGTGTAGATGATTTTTCACTGCAAAATTCAGCATTTAGTGAGTATCCAGTAAGTGAGAAGGAGATATGCTGCCTGGCTCTTCTCTCTTTTGAAAAGCCATTGTATAAATCATCTGCCAAGTCAAAGTAAAGCTTTTCTTATCATCTCATTGTCCCAACAAAACTCATTTGTCAAAATAATACATAGCAATGCATGTGAACTGTTGTAATTAATCACACTGTATAAATCTAACTGTGACATTTTTTTGTCTTAAGTACTCTTTACTAATGGCATTGTCTTTTTCTCTTCCATGTATTGTGCATATGAAACCTTTGCTCTTTCCTGTGTCCCTCTCCGCCAGTCCCATTGAAACAGCTGTTGAATTCCAGTCTTTCCAGGAACAATGGGAAGCGTTGACTTCAGAGGAGTGATCCAAGCGATACCTCTCAGATAAGGAAGTCAGCAGGAGCCGCAGAGAGCACACAGACATACAGCAGCGCTATTTACAGGCATGCTTTGTTTCTGTCCTTTGTCTATTGGGCAGCTCATGGCATGCCAATCATTTCCTCTTTTGCCTGATCTGTACATGCTCCACAATCGCATGCAATTGCCTTAAGTTCATTTAATGCCATGTAAGGTAAAAGCATGATCTATTGTTAATTTAGTATAAGAACAACCAAAAATCCACACTTATTGTGTTTCACTTGTTCATCAGTCTTAAATCCAATTGACTTCAGGATGAGGGAAACAAAAGTTCTATGGTGGTAATGCACCGAAGAAACCAATGCCAACCGCCTTTAAACAAAAAGAAGAAGAAGAAGAAGAAAAGTTCTAAAATGCTAACTCAGATTTCTCATTTAAAAATAGTGGTGACACTGTTGCATTGTAAAGACTAGTTTGTAACAGAATGAACAGAACATAGCCGGAGCTCATGCTTTTAATGTAACATGTTTTGGGACATGTCACCGAAAAATGTTGGCAACTGATTTTAAGGAAAGATTCCAGAACAAAACATGACAAAAAAAAGTTTCTTTTCATGTAAATTCTGTGTAAACCTCCTTGTTTTAAGGGATATTTTCTTGATTCATTCAACGTCAGTGTCTGGGTTTAAATGGGTCACATCTTTAACATCAGTTTAGAAGAATTAGAACAAGGCTGCTGACGTCATTACAGCTGAGTCCATTTCTAAACACACGTATAATACACACACTCACACTCTCGCTCTCTACGTTTCTTGCCTGAGGTTCAGTGTGTCCTTTATTGTCCACTTCCTGCACAGCAGTCAGCTGCTTCCTAGCTGGCGCCACACCAATGAGTAACCACTGACCTCCGTCACCAAAGTAACACTATGAGGGGGTCAAGCGCAGCCACACAAAAAGATGAGAAATGTCGATAGGAAAAGGAGGGACATTCCCTTGTTCAAAAGTGAAGGAAATCACTGAGGGATTTTTGCAACATGGCAGGTGCTTCAAATTTAGAAGGTGTGAGATCATGTGTGACTGTGCTGTCAGGCCTCACCAAGTTTGGAAATGAAAACAAAGTATTACTGTTGGATCAATGATGCAATTAGCAGTTTGGACAGTGAGTATAAGGAAAAGTGTTTTTTCAAGAATGAATAAAATAAGTGAAATTTAAATAAGAGGACTGTTTTTTTTTAAGTACAATGTGTCTCAAGATGGCTGTAGGCTTGAGAGCATTGCCTAAATGAACAAACGGATAAATAGATAATGCCAAGATATGTGTGCCATTTTTTTCTTAGAAATGTGTCTGCATTTGTTTTTATGTATGTATTGATTAATCAGAGACTATACCATATCACTTCACTGTTTTATGGTAGAGTATATCCTAAATGTTTTCTCTTAGGACAGAAACTTTAAGTCAAACACACTTTCAAGAACTCCAAAGACACAGAAGTGCTTCATGGACTCAAAAAAGAGTTTGCTTGAGGTGCTCTTTGAAATGGGATTCACAAAGTAATTGAAGCAAAAATAGAAGACTCCAAGGCACTCTCTTTAAACCATAAAATACTTTTATTTTAACGTATTTTAACAGTGCTTTTGGTATGAAAAAAAAGTCTCCATTTTAGGAAATGAATAGTATTATATCAGTTTGGGTATCAAAAAAAGTAAAGCAAAAATATTGGTTTTGTAGTTTTGAAAGACAATTACTTGTCCTACATCATGTGTTTTTTTATTGATGAGTGCACTATTGAGTCAATAACTTTGATGAACTGTACGGGAACTAGAGAATGAGAGTCAGATTTTGGACAGTGAAGAAGTTGAAATAAAAAAAAACAGATGTCATCTTCTACCACCTTTAAATTTGTATTTCTTTTTTAATAAAAGTAAAAAAAAAAAGAGAAAAGAGCTTGCAACGTGGAGTTCCTGATTTGCACAAGACTTACTCACAGGCAGTCAGTTTTCTGTCCTTGTACAAATATTTTCCTTGACATAACAAAGTTGAATTGCAGCACAGTATACACACCTAGTGCAGATTTTACTTGACAGAGTCAAACACTCGAAGAACAGTAAATAGATAAGGCAGACAAAAGTGACTTGTCATCTTTAAAAGGCTTTGGTCACAACTTTTGTTTCGGTTAGTTGAAAGCCTCCTGGTACCGGACTTTCACACACTGTGCTTTAGATATCATCGCTATTTAGCACAAACCTTGAATCTCCATTTATTTTATGATTACCTGTTTTTTCTTTATAAAACAATGCTAATGGTAACTGCCAATTCAGGCAGTTACTGGCACTGTAAATTGGAGAGGAGAGAAATCCTGGTGCTGTAGACTTCTCATCTTGTACACAGGAGTATTCTATTACGTGGATACGACATGTAAAACAAACTTAGAGGGATAGTTCAGTCATTTCAAAGTCTGATTGTATGAGCTCCATAGGGCCACTAAGTCCATTAGATGCAGTAGAAAGTTCTCTCCTCACCCTCCATTTATCCCGTTTAGGGATAAAACTAGAATTTGCTAGAATATAAGCTCTTTAAAATCACTTGGGGATATGCCTTCATAAACAAGTCCTTAACTCTGTTATTCTTTTGTACATGAAAAGAAGGGAGTTCAGGTTTGTAACCATGCCATTTTTGGAGCCACACACATCAAGTTTCAGAAAATGCACCATCTTATCCTACAGGCTGTGTGAGAACTTTTATATGTTAACAGATGTGCAATTGAAAATCACACAGATACTTACTCATACTCATCATAATAATCTGTCTTCCAGTCTGTCTTCCAAGGTTGCCTCATAAATTCAAATACTTTCTGGATTGGTTTTTATCCATAGTGACTGATAAATCATGAGTCAGAGCACCATTATCTGCTAGGCAAGAATTTCAGTTTCATCCTGAGTGCAGTGGACATGTTCGAAGAGAGACAGAGGGGAGACATGGTTCAAAGTGAAATCCTGATAGATTCAGAGAAAAGATATGGACAGTGAGATGAATGAAATACAGGCAGAGAGCTGGAGGGTGAGTGGATGTGAGAGGGAAAAAAGAGGAATATAAAGAGCAGAGAGAGATGAAGAGAGAGGAGAGATAGAGAGATCTGACAGGGGGGACAGCTCTCTTTCATAAAGAGCATTGGATATGAGGCTTGGTCTGTCTCCCCAGGGGATATGGCCTCATTCCTCTTTCCCCAGTGCCTACACACACACACACACATGCACTGGTACAGTAAGTTGTCAGTTGAAGCTAATAAAGCCTTTTATAAGAATAGTTCATAATAAAATATTCATTGCGATGTTGGCGTGAAAGTAAGTAGATAAAATACATGGATCTCAACCTGAAGCTAAAGCCGGAGGCCAGATCATTTTTTTGAGGTCACTGCTTTGGATTATATAAAACTTTAATGCAAACCTAAAAGAAAAAAATAAATAGAGAACATTGACTTTAGATTTTCAGCAAGCTCTCTATACTGACTGTGAACACACCAAAACATTGCAGGAAGGCTCTGCCCATTCCAAAACACAAACAATTTTTTTTTTTTTTTTTTTTTTTTTTTTTTTTTTTTTTTTTTTTTTTTTTTTTTTTTTTTTTTTTTTTTTTTTTTTTTTTTTTTTTTTTTTTTTTTTTTTTTTTTTTTTTTTTCACTGTTTTGTTTTGTCAGAATGTCCTTTAAATTCAACATTAGAGTTCTATGGTATCTGTTTTTTGAGCTTTTAGTTCTACAATTGGGTGTTATTGAACAAATTATCTTATGCTTGTATGTTTTTTTCATGTTTTTCTGTATTTCAAGTGCCTTTTATGTTTTGTGTAAAGCTGACACACAGACGTAAAGATAGATTTTACCAATTCTTTAGGAAAGTAGCCCATAGAAAGTAAATGGGAGGGCCAAACCTTTTAAAAGCATATTCAACAGGTGATTAGACAAATGTTTCTTTAATCACATTCATCACTGTCAAATCAGATAATGTAATCGGCAGGTGCTACTGCTGCAGTGTACTGAAATACTAAATGTAATTAAGCAGCTCAAACTCTTGCCTATCTTTCCTCTCTTTCCAACATATTCTTTCCCTACTCTCTCTTTGTCCCTCTTTTTGCTCTTCTACTTGTATCTGATTTTTGTATTGTAGGCTGCTCTAATCTACAACAATTGTGAGTGGTCCGACCATAGTCTGCTACATATTAGCATATAAGCTAACAGCCTTAGTAGCAGTTTTACCAGAATCTGGAGAACATGTCTTTCTTAAATGTGAAACAAATAACAACACTACAAAGCCCTCGATAAAAAGGATATATTTGCTCCACTTCTGACATGATTTGGGCAGCATTTGTTCTGTTCTTTCCACCACAGTAGTAGAATCAGCCTAAAACATAACATGATTGGCCTATAATAAAATTTATTGACAAAACAACAATTCAGTCACCTTCCAGATATGCTTTTCAAAAGGCTCTGCCCATTCCAAAACACAAAACAATGCAGGCTTTTCTGGATGGACTTATGAAATGTATTGAACCATCTATCTGCTGTGTTAGGTTAGATAAATATGATATGGACACATTTATGTTTTGGGCATCCATTTATTGATCACTATCATGAATTCTCATTTAGTCCGTCCCTGCATCTCTATCTGTTCATATATATATATATATAATACTATCATATTAAACCATTTGAAGACAGTGGAGGTCATTTTTGTGAATATCAACAGTGTATTTGCTCCAGTCATTATTCACAATAAACCCATCAAACAGTCATCGTCCTTTAAATATCTGGGAGTGTATGTGGACAGTGCTCTTTCTTGGTCACCTCATGAGGATTGAATCTGTAATAAGGTCCAACAGCAGATCTATTTTCTGAGAAGGCTCCGGTCCTTTGGTGCCAGTAGGGAGATTCTTCACCTGTTGTTCTTCTGCTCCATCATTCAAAGTGTCCTGCAGTATGGCAGCCCAGTCTGGTTCTGTGGCCTTACTGTCCAGCACAAAGCAAGGATCCTTAGGCTGTTGAGTATCTGTTTATAAATGATGCTGAGTGTTGTGAACTGTTTTCTTAGCAGTTGCTCCAAGCAAACCCTCAGACTGGCTGAGAAAATCACAAAGGACCCTTCTCATGCTCTCCATGAGGAATATCAGCTTCTACCATCAGGGAGACGCTTTAGGGTACCAAACCGTAAGAAACACAAGTACAAGCTCTTGTTGGTTCCTCAGTCTACTGTATTTCCTTATAAAACAAACAGTGGTGAGGAGGTGGGACAGCTCCACACATACATATCCCTGACACTGACTTGGGACATTCTCATGAATTTAGGCTCAATTGGTGTTTGGACTGTTGTCGAATAGTTGGACTTTTTAACCTTTTATGATGTATTTATTGATAGGTTCTTATTTTTAAGTGATGTGACACAATGATGATGGATGAGCTGGTGATGCGAAACCAATATCAGAGTAATCAGACAATAAAGAATTATCTTATCTTCTTTTATATATATCTCAAGTTTAAAAAAGTAAGAGTTAGCTATTCGTCTACTATTTTGTGTGGGCACCTGACATTTCCCCATATGGAGTTTAACCACCCACACAGCAAATTCAGGATCTATGCACACTGAAAAAGGATTACATTCAGCTCATAGTCACAACTATCCAGAAAAACAAAATGAAGACTGGGTGTAAGTGTCAAACCACACATTTGAGTTGAGTTGGAGGTTGAAGTCAGATCTCAAGTCACTTCTGTGAGCAACTTGGGTCCAAGTCCCTAACAAAGTGTCCCTATTTCTGGTTTTGATAGTGCTAATGAAGTAATGAGAGTTGCTCTTTCTCATTGAACAACAGTGATCTTATTCTTCACATATTTAAAACCAATGTGTTGTGTGCACTGCAACATGTAACCAGCCTGCATAAGTAACACCTTCTTACTTGCACTGCAACAGGTACTAAGGGTCAATGAAACAAACAAACAAAGAGGAAAGAAGTGACCACACAATAGGAGATCACAAAGAAAATCTGGAATGCACTTAGCATGACTGAGGATGTAGCCGTGTTAGAATCTCCTGAGGTGTCTTTCCTTAAAGGCTTTGAGCTAATTATTCAGTTTTGACTGTATTGTTGTGAATTTGTGGCCCATTCACCGGATACTGACTGTGATGTGTTATCAGTTGAGCTCTCTGCTATCTAGAGATGACCCTAAAGCTCTGTGTCAACTTTCTTTTCTCCTGACTGGTATTTCCTGTCCTTTAAATTCCTCCCATGCTGAAAGTGAGCTGAGAAGGACAATTTTAACTAACAATGACAGTGCGGCGGGACTGACTGATTTATTATTGACAACAAGATGCTGTTGAGCACTTCTATCTTCAATACATAGTCACTACAAACTGTACAAAAAACACACAGAAAAGATAATGAATACATTCACTCCTGCTAAAACAAAATAAAAACTGAGGAAAATCTGGAGAAAAAAAGCTGTAAAGATAAACATAGAAGAGAGCTGAGCTGCAGCCCCAAAGGAAAACCTTTTTTATCTTTAACTGATATCCTATTCTCTTTCATCTTTCAAGCATGCTGTTTCAAGATCTCTGTTTCAAATGCATTTGTTAACTCGAAGCTTGTCCATTATTCATTTGGGATCTTAAATTAAACCCACTCTCACCCCAAATACTCACCCGCACATCCTTTTATTTACTTCAGCACACAAAATAGCATTAGACACCCTCATTATTAATTATTTTACATTTAAGATCCATTGATGAGTTTGTACCATACAAACTGAAAAAAGCTGGGACCAACCGAAAACCATTTGTACCTGCTTAAATGTTAATTGTGTGTATGACATTTATTTTCTGTCATAAAAAGTACAGTCAAAATTGGGGCACATAATACAAGATGAGTGGCCCAATTTTTAGCCTAAATAATAACTCCTACCATCCTAAGTGTTTTGAAATGACATATCTTATGAGCTGCTGCTAAAAAAGAGAGATTGGTAAACAATATACTACCAACACAGAAATTTAAAGAATATGATAGGTATTTTGACCTCTTCACATGTGTATTACATTTATAATTTACAGGAATTTGTTATGGGAAATGGAGGACAGGAGAAACATACAACATGTGTTGATTCAATGAATTGTGAGCTCATGTTGTCAAACTGGATAAAAAGAGTGTGACTGAGAAAAATCATGATCAGAGGACACTACTACCTTTGTTTATTCTTCTGCAATGAGCACCTCTCATTACTCAGAGCCTCATTACTTTAACGGACATTCATAATTGTATGAACCAGATTAACTTGTTTGACAAACACCAAGGACAACACAGAGGAGCTGAATGAAAATTCTTCTTTAAAGTTAGTATTTAGCTTATACTGATTGTTCATTTTGTTAAAACAGAAGCCATGGTTTCAATGATAAGTGTGTCTCATTAATAGCACGCAGTATGTTTGATGTTGAGGGTGAATTGAACTAGAAAAAAATTCTTCAGTTAAAATTTCTGTGCTCTGTCCATAGGACATTTGTACATTTGGCTAATCTGTATATTGCATGAAGTGTTACATGTGTACCTAACAAAATTCAAGAAAGAGTAAGAGAGAGTAAGTTTTATCCTTATGACGTTGGTGAAAGGAAATGCAGGCTGTGTCTTGTCTGAATATGAAAATTGTGCCTAATTAAAGCAGCTCAGGAGTGGAAAAGCAAGTGGATTTGACACAAACAATTTGTAGCACGTGATGACCCTGCACTGTTTTTGTGCCTTTTTTTCTCCCACAAATCCTGCCGAGTCTGGTACCATTTACAGCAATGCATAGCCTTGTTTATGCATTTTTTGATAAATTACGGCTACTTAGACTTATGAACTCACAAATACACAAATATTTTTTTGTGATTTGTGGGCTCTTAACTGTCAAACCAAAATCAGAGCAGATTATTTGCTGGAGAGAAACATTTAACTCAAATAGCACACCTGCTATGTGACTGAATAGTTTCAGAAAGGCATTGGCAAAAACTCTGTAGTTGTCTCCTTTAAATGTTCCATTTTCACCTCACTCACTTTCTCTCCTGGTAGAAAGTGCATTTCCTCCCCCAGTTTTTTTTTTTTTTTTCTTTTTTTGCTGGTCTTTGAAGTGTGTATAAAGATAAGGGTTTTGCATTTGGATAAGAGGCAAACAGAGATGTCAGCGAACATTTGAGTAGGAAATTTCACAGAGTTGTACTCGTCACAGTGTTCAGAGGTATGACACACATACTAACTCAAACACTGATTTACACTTTCCACAAACATAAGCACACACACAGGAAAAGGCATACATACACACATAAGCACCCACAGACTGAATTTATAGACTCCAGCGTTGCTTTGAAATGGAAATATCTGGACCACGATTCAGGGAATACAGAACAGAGGAGGTAAGAAAAGTCTCTCCTGACAAAACAAAAACATCAACAACATCAACAACAACAAAAACTTTTCGAAGACACACTGTGACTTTGGGAGATTTTTAACACTGTTCTCATAGTTTGACATATAATAAATTATTCAGATATTTTGACACTAGTTTATCATCAAATTGCACAGGTCCCAAACCATCTCATCACAGCCCTAAAAGACACGTGTATATATATATATATATATATATATATATATATATATATATATGTATATATATATATATATATATATATATATATATATATATATATATATATATATATATATATATATATATATATATATATATATATATATATGTATATATATATATATATATATATATATATATATATATATATATCACTTAAATGAACAATATACAAGTCCTTACCTTTAAGGGGTCAAGATTCCAAAATTCTCATTCAGATCTTTTCCACTGCAAAAATTCAGATTTTAGTCAATATTTTGATGGTTTAATGGAATGTTACATGCTGCAAAAACAGCTTTAGAAAATTAGAAGAAAAAAAACACATTTATGGCCTTGCCTTTCAGGTGTGGTCTTATTTTATGTTTAGTGAAACATCTTTCGAACATTCTCCCCGTTAACAATGAAGATCTTACATTTCTTTACTCTGTACATTACCAAAATCTGTCATAATGTCCCCAATGCTGAGCTTCATCTATATGCCGACAATACTGTCATTTATTGCTCTGCCACCAAGCCAGATCAGACATGCTGTCTTTTGCAGGAGGCCCTAATACTGTTCAGAACAATCTGAGGGAGACAAAAGTAAACAAAACAAATGTTTTCTAACTCAAAAAAAAAGTTTCTGAGCCAGTGTCATATCTTATGATGTCGAAGAGTCTGTATTCTCATAAATATCTTGGGTTCTTGACTGATTATACTTTGTCTTTTTAGCTTGATATTGACAACTTGTTTAGAAGTTGAGGTTGTGACTGACCTTTAACATCAGATATGAGGATCGTTTTTCTTTTGCTGCTGCTTTTATATCTCTGCCTGATTATGGTGGTGTTTAATGTATGCATGCATCTTTTGAATGCCTTAATCATTTGATACTGGCTATCATGTTAATAACATTCTTAACTAATTTTAGGCCTCGAAGCAATCATTGTCCTCTGAGTAAGCTGAGTGACCATCGTTGGCCATCTGTAGACTGAAAAATTGGCACATCCTAATTTTTATAAGGCTATAACTTGCCTGCTTCCATCATACTTAAGTAACTGTCTTCATGTACAAAAGTTCTGGAAGCTGCAGTCTTCGTTCTGAGTCAGTCACAATTTTCTTTTTTTTTTTTTGCATCTTGAAATGGGTAAAAGAAGCTTCAGATACGCTGCTCCTGCGGACGAGAATGTGTTCCAGGGTAAACTGGGTTTTGGAGAGCTGGTCTCTTTAAATCTTCAAAACCGTCTTAAAGACATTGGAGGAAGAGGAACCAGGCTGAAGATGCTTCGACTGATTATTTTCCTGTCAATGATATGTGCGTCTATGTGTTTGTAATTGTCTCATGTTTGTAACTTTAAGTGTGCTGCTGCATGTCAGAGCAAGAATCTTGATGAATTCTCCAGGTTAAATAAAGTTTAAATAAATCAAATAAATGTACTACATATATCCACTTAACAGTAGACACTAAATGTTTGTCCTCAATTGAAGTGAAGTAATCAGTTATCTTTGCTTCATAGTCTGTCTCTGTTTTTTTGTTTTTGGTTGTTTGTTTTTTTTTTACAATAAATGTACTTATTTCAGAAAATAGTTACAGCACAATGAAAAACATGACATTGTCCTCATGAAAATGTCTTCAAATGCAGTTTTCAGATAAAATATTGTTTGACAGCGTGTTCAGTTGTTGAACTGTTGTTAGAAACATGTCTACAAGATTCCTTGTTGAACAAGTTAATGACATTATGTATATGGTTTCAAAAGTTGGTATCTAAAACTAATTGGCATGATTTGCCCTTGAGCTACAATCAGTTTCTTCCACACCAGTCCAGCAGTCTAATCTCCATACCTCTGATTAATACTGTATGTCCAGCACATTATGCACTGACTGCAATATTACAGCTGAACTTACAGTGAACTGTGGAGGTCTTGGTATATAAACTTTTGTCTTTGCTGATGGAGATACAAAGTGAGTTTCACTATGATTAAAGCATTGCTGCCGTGGAATTTCATGTGTTTTGATAGAAAGAAAATGCAACAAATCAACTGCCTTTTTTATTGCATTTAAAGAGAAATATTCTCATAAATAAGCTATAAACAAATTAATGATGACTGGAGAAGTATCAGTAACTTAAAACTTCTGAATTTAAAAATTCTGAATCATCAAGGGTTTAACAATAGATTGCAAAGAAGGAAGAGATTGGGGTGATTTGTGTGCCTTGCAGAAGCAAAGACTGTTAATGTGGCTGTCCTGCAGTGTTGGGTTTAGCACAAAGCAATGTACTACGGTAATCACACTACCTTTGTCTCTAATCAAGCAATGTTACACAGTTGATACTAATTCAGTAATGGCAAAGCATTCATGGTCAGAAATAAACATGGGGAAACATGGAGAAGGTTAAGCAGATCAAGCTAATGCACATTCACTCAGCACTGATCAGCACTCCAGTCTCTGTCATCTGTGTTAGCATCCATGGAGATGGAAAACAAAGTCCACAGAGATGACTTTGAGATTATATTAATTACAGATTTGTGATGATTGTTGGGGACTTTTTATGGGTAAAAAATGTATCAATTTTCATATTTAAGCCTACCTTAGGAAAGAGGTTTGGCTATTAAAACAAGACTAATGCTCTAATATAATTTCAGTAAACATAAACATCTTTTCAAAGTCTGGCTCCTTCAAAAGTCCTCCCCTTCTGCATCAGCACACTGCTGCATCTCTGTCTTCTGCTGGTCAAAGCAGTGCAGCGGGTCATCCTCCTGAGCACAGATTTCATAGAGGAAAAAGTCTCACTATATCAGGGGAACAAGGAGGATGATGAAATGCTGTGATTTCTTTTTTGGCCAGACACTGCTTTGCTGAGAGCGCAGTGTAAGCTGGCACTTTGTCATGATAAAGAGTGAAACCTTTTTCCACATCCATGGTCTCTGTTGACCCTTAAGGGGCCTACTCCTCTAAAGGAATACTCTTAATGGATAAGAAAAAAATAACTGGCTTTAAATTTGGACTTTTCACACTTTTTTTTAACCTTGGTACCATCAGAACCATCAGTGAGTGACTGTGAGAGTGAATGGGTGTGAATGGGTAGTTTGATCTGCCACGTAGAGCAGTTTTGAGTAGTCAAAGACTAGAAAAGCACTACATAAGCTCAAGTCCATTTACCATTTTACCATTTTCCTTGTTCTCACAGCCTGGCATCTACAGTATATCCTGTTAAATGAACAATGTCTAAAAGAGACTGGCTCATTGTTTAACAACTTTGCTAACCATGGTTCCTCCACAATCAGCTGATTAATTTTGTGAAATCTGCACATCTCCATGTACAAATGTGTTTTAATACTGCATTGGAAGGAGACTGTTATTCAAAAACCACAAACGAGTGTTGTGTACAGAGCAGCACTGACTCCACTGAAAGCAGATGGTGCTTTTTGCAGTGTGCAAATGGACTCTACAGGGATTTCTGTCTGCTTCTTGTACCATCAGTTGGCATGAATAAGGAGAAAGGTATGCAGTCAGACAGAATGATGAATAAGTGTTGTGTTCAGATGGCTCCTCTTGTCCAATCAGATTAAATATATTTGGATTTATATGACATGATGAGGCAACTTATCCTTTTTTTACTGCCCAGATTAAACACTTCCATGTATTTTACATACACTGGACTGATTATCAATGTCTGTGGCTCACATCTCTCTCACACACCTCTATCTACTGCACACACATGAGCACAGCCATAAAGTCTAGCAGCAACCTCATTGGACAAGACAGTGCATCCCCAGAACCAATCAGTGAGAGGGACAGGCCTGTGGACTGCTGGTCGGTGAAACTACTCAGTGACTGAATCATCTTTGAATTCCAATTCATGTGCACCACACAGACACACACAGACACACACACTAAACACACCCTCAGAGGGCAGATGAGGAGAAGAGGTGCTCGTCTTGAATACTGAAGAGCAAACCTGTCTCACCGAGGAGACGATGCTGAAAAAGATGAAGCAAATGTGACATCTGTTTTATTGCCACTGATTGCTTGTTTGTGTGGTGTGTGTTTTGGTGTGGTCTGCCCAGGCTGCTTCTGTTCTCATCACACCTCACTAATTGACTCTTTTTTAGCATTGAAAAATTTCTGTCTTTATCCTTCCATGTTCTTAATTTTCTTCTAAATTATTTGTTAGCAGAAATCAAACAGACCAAACCCTCCCTCCCCTGCAGTGCCAAGAGAGGCGCACACAAGGTGCAGAGGAGCTCAGAGGTCCATCCATTCGCGCCCTGCCCTGGGCATAGTGCCGCAAGTGCGCAGTAGTGGGTTCAGAGACTAGGCTGAGTGAGTGCACCATCTTCACCGAGGCTGCTCCTACCAATTCGTCTGCGGCAGTGCCAAATGCCATGCCGAAAGCAGTGTCTGATTGGTCTGAATGATCTCGCCTGGAAAAGACCCGCAGTGTGCACGCCCGAGCAGTGCGGAGACGGTCAGAGCCAGCGGAGGCGGTCAGAGCTGTGAGGGGTTTAACACAGCCGAAAAGGTTCCTTCACCAATCAAATGAACACCTCTTTAAATGCGCCAAGTGCCGAGGCGCAGTGTCCTGCTGTCACTTCTGCAACTGGGGGAACGGACTGGCCATTGGGGCGCGCATCGGAGGCAACGAAGCGCGTCACCGTGTGGGCCAGCTCCAGGGCCAGGAGAGATGTAATCTGTTCCGCTGTCATTATTAGGAGTAAAAAATTAAGAGACAGTTACACAGCAGCTGGCTTATCCATTCATAATGCTGTGTTTACCTGCATTCCCGGTTTGCGCCGAGAATAGACCAGGTTGGAGCTGAAGAGCTTTCAGTGCACTTTCTGCACTGTTTTTGGCACGAAATTGTCACTGCGCCAACATGAATCTGACAACACCTCCCCCTGGTGCGCCGTCACCTCCCCCTGGTGCACCGTCAACACCCATCTCTGCGCAGACGGTCCACCAAATTGTCAAATTGTCAGCGCACGGCGGTGCCCCGGACGAAATTAACACTGCGCGGGATGCGCTGGCTCTGCGCCTCCTGCTCTGCGCCACGAAATCAGGGCCCAGAATCCTAATGGCCAAAGATCAAGGTGACTGTGGCTGTTCTCAAAGATGGATACTATACTAGAATTGCAATATATAGTTTACAGTATGCAGTGAGCGAACATTTGCAGAATATGCAGTAAGCAAGAAAACAAACAAAAAAATGCAGTATTCATGAGACTGGTGTGCTGTTACTCAGTGTAAAGTGTCATTGTGTCGGGTTGAAATGGACGACAGCTAGCCTTAGCAATATTAGCATTAGCATTCATTATGTTGTGTTCATACAATGATAAATGGAATCAAAATAAACATTCTTTTGAGTCAATACATGGGTGTTGCCCACTTATTGTGTGTGTTCAGTGGTGATAAAAAATTCAAAATCAAATAAATGACTTGTTAACATCACATGAATGTTAATTTAGTAGCACCACCTGTTAGGTGAGCATCTGTTTATTTTTATTTTCATGACCAGAATTAGAAATCAGCTAAATTATTGAATTGAGGAGGGGAAGCAGACAGCATTGTTTGTGTAATTAAATATGAATAATTAAATGTGTTAAATGTAATATAGTTTTTATATTGTAGTTTCTCTGCTTCAGACTTTATCGATGATAAATACAAGTTTGTTTTAGAACACTTTTAATAGTATAGGTTTTAAAATAGAAAGACATGAACATGGTATACAAAATAAACTAAATACATTCTTGAAGATTTTCTTCTAACTCCAAAAAGATTAACAGTCTAATCAGGGTTAAGGAGGTTTTCATACAATTTTAGAGGTCATAAAGCCAAGGTCAGGGTAACTGGGCCTCATGTAAGCACATAGCACAGCTAAAAGACGGAATTTCATTCTAACTTAAGAATGACCTGATAAGATTGGTAAGGTTTAAGGTCAAGGTTCCTGGTTCTCATATTACATATATTATAAGTGAATGTCATGTCTCAGGAGAGCTTAGGGGATTTTCTTTAAGGTTGCAAAGAAGTCCACCCTGACTCAATGAGGTAACTACATTTTGAAGAACAAATTTTAGTTAAAAGGGTAAAGCCATTTACCCTTTGCACAGTGTGTGAAAAGGGTAAATGGCTTAGATTTTTCACTCTTCTCAGTAACGTGATATTTCAAAACAAAGACATTTTGGTAGTCCAAGGTCCCCATTAAAGATATTTCCTTAATGCAACTTCATCCGTAGCCCTTTTTCTTGACCCACCACTGCACTTTAACTGCCTGTCACCAACAAATGTTAAGAAGACATTTAACTGCAAAGGGTAGTTTTGTATCTTTATAAATTTTTGTTATAAATATTTTTCAACAATTTTAAATCTTCTCTCTTTATTCTTTCCCCTGATCTCATCTGCCTCTCTGCAACCCTCCCTTGATTTTCTCTGCCTCCTTATCCTTTCCTCATTTCCTCATCCTCGTCTTCCTTCCTGGTCTTGCTCACTGCTTCCGACTGACACAGTAATTAGTTTCTCTTGGGCTTGAGTTTCCTCAGCGTGGTACTCAAATTCGTTAATTAGCCATGTACTTCCTTTGCAAGCCTCTGTGTTCAGACATAGATCTGTGAAAGAGGCAAAAATGTACCAAAACGGCTAAAATGTGAGCTGAGGGCCAAATACAGCTGTAAAACTAGTGAGGAGCATGGGCTCAAAATGAAGAATTATACTTTCTTAATCCATCACTTGCATTTGATTTGGTACAAAAGAATTCTCATCATGAGGTGGTGAGAATATCACGTGTACAACAGAAGATGAATGAATGAAGGGATAGAGAGGTGTCAGTGGATCCCTCCCACTGCTCTGTTGCTTTCTGTCTGTGGATATTAACATCTCACTTCTTTTGTCAGAAAACTACCATGCCAGGGGCTACAGTAAATGCTGATGTTACACCACTTTCATCATGGTTGCATCATGGGAGTGATGGATTGGTGGGGGGGGGGCTACTCTCCATGCCAGAGAGGCCTCTGCTATCACGACAGAGGGTTTATCAAATAGAAGATAAGTCATCCACACCCTGCCCGGGTGACAGCTGTCGCATTTAGAGCAGCAGAACAAACTTAGAAAAAGAAAGAGTTTATTTTAGATTTCTTGTACATCTGTCTTAAAATGTGAGGGATACTGGGGCTTGGTTGGGGTTGTGGGACGGCTCACGGCGGGCTTCCCTTATTTTCAAAGACAAAACTTGAAAGGTAAGCATTGTCGGGCGGACTCTGATACGTATGAGCTCGGCTACGCGCACCTTGTCTGTTTATGCCAGGAAAATGTACGCACAGTAGGCGGGCAGAATGGCGACAGGATTTGATTGGTTTAAAAACAGGTGTCCCGGCATGGTTATTGGTTGGGGTTTTCCCTGTTTTACACCTGCTGTAGATAGCGGATATTTTTCGCTCTGTTTTAAGAACACATTATGAGTTGATTACCATCGGGTCATAAAGACCATTTTAACAAGTATTACAAAAAGTGTGTCTAAATCAAATCGCCAACCCCAGCTTTAAGCTGCAATAATGGAATCATGAAAGTATTTTTGTTTCCACAATGTTCCAGTTTGAACTGCATATCGGGCCATCAATTTATTTTTCTGGCTTTCTGTTACAGGAAGGTAAGACCATATCTTATCATCTTTACAAAGTTAAAATAAAGACACGGACAAAATTGTTGGTACCCTTCTGTTAAAGAAAGAAAAACCCACGATGGTCACTGAAATAACTTGAAACTGAAAAAACAATACTAAATAAAAATGTACAGAATATTAAATGAGACATCGCTTTTTAAATGTGGTTTGACTTGAACATGTTTAACTAAGAGGTGTCCTTCAAGTGGTATCACAGGGGTCTTTAAATTGTCAGTCTGCCAATTCAAATGGTGTAGAACAGGCTGAAAAACATGCTAGTGCAGACAGTTTGATCATATTTGGCTTAAAATGGACTTATAAGCCTTTTCCCCTGCTCAGGCTTTGAAAAAAACGCCTATGTCAAACAAAAGAGCTGTACCACTGTTTCAATGAGCTGTTTTATTTTATGAATTTGCTTTGGTACCTGATTGGTTGGATAACTGACTTTTTAACTAACAGATCACAGTGTGTGAGAGTTAATGTGGTTTTTTCCAGTGTGCTCTCCTCTTCCACTGGCTCTCCCCAAGGGTGCTGCCTGTCGCCCCTCCTTTTTATCTTATACACTAACGAGTGCCGTAGCAGCTTCAGCAACAGACACATTTTGAAGTTTGCTGATGACACAGTTATTGTAAGTCTTCTTCAGGAGGATGAGAAGGAACATGGGCCAGCTTTAGATGATTTTGTGGCTTGGTGTGAGGAGTCTTCTCTTGAGCTAAACGTGTCAAAGACCAAAGACATGATTATTGATTTCAGGAAGTCTCCTTCTTTTGCTCCACCTACTGTTATCAAAGGTGCTGATGTTGAGATGGTGCAGACTTATAAATATCTGGGTGTGGTCCTTGACAACAAACTGTGTTTTGAACCCCATGTTGACGCAACCTCCAAGAAGGTTCAACAAAGATTGTTCTTCCTGAGGAAAATGAGAACCTTTCAGGTTTCTAGTGAAATGATGACTCTCTTCTACAGAAGTTTTATTGAATCTGTTTTAACCTTTTGTATTGTTGCTTGGTTTGGGAACCTGAACCTGATTAACAAGAATCGTCTTGGCTGTCTTGTTAAAACTGCTGGAAAAATCTCCGGTTGTCAGCAGGCCGGGGTAATGTCTATTTATAATAGACAAGTCTTGAGAAAGGCTAATGCCATTCTGACTTGTCCCAATCATCCACTTGGGAACGAGTTTGAGCTTTTGCCCTCAGGCCATCGTTTTAGGGCTCCTAGGAGGAGGACTAAAAGACTTCAGGTCTCCTTTATACCCAGTGCTATTCATTTACTTAATGGCAACTAACCTTTAGGTTGCTCTTAATTCTTGCACTTTGATTGCTCCGTTGCACTTCCGCACATTGCACTTTTGGATTACTTGGTGTAGTAATTTTCCATTTTGGTATGAGCTCTGAACTAAACTTTTAATGTTTTTGTGTATTTTTATGTTCTATAACTTTTATGTCTTTAAACCTTGTTGTTGTTACCTTGTCTTTGTGTGCCCTGCTGCAAAACTAATTTCCCTCCACGGGACAATAAAGAGATTCTGATTCTGATTCTGATTCTGATTGGTAAGAAACTTGTTTTAAGTCAGGGCAGATGTTATTTCACAAAATCTACTGCAGAGTTTAATTTGTCCTCCTCATGGGCCATATGGTTATTTTTCACCTCTCAGGACAATACAGTGAGTCACAAAGTACAGACAATCACAGGAAAGCATCTGAATGTTCATTTGTTAAACCTTTCATTATCCAAACTCAGCTGAGCTGAAAGATTAAAGTCTATGTAGTCCCGTTCAGTCCAGGTTTGAGCGGTCTGTTTCCGATTCGAAACAACACCTTTGTGCCTTTTATTGAGTATGTGTAGGCTGCAACTTTTCACATATATATATTTCTGCTATGATATCACCTGCTTTTCATGGAAGGATTAGGTGCTGTAACAAACACAGATAGTGTAGGTGTTCTTTGAATTTCTGCCTCTCGATAGACATCAGGCATTACGTAAAGATGCTGACTGCTTCACCGTGCGAGCAGAGAGCAGAGCGCTGCTGACTGGAGGACTGAAATGTCAAGTGGAGTCAGAAAAAGAGTTTCATCAGATACTGCAGAGCTGCAGTCACAGTCCTGCCTACCAAAACTGATGACTTCTGATACACATTTGCAGTCAAAAATGAGGAGACATTCTTTCTGTGTGGAGACATGATTGGGCTGCATAAACATAAAAACCTGAGTTTCGGGTTACAGATGCATGCTGAAATTAAAACCGTGACATTCCTCTAATGTAACTTATTCTGTGAATTTATGGTGATGATGAATGGGACGGGCAGGGAGTTGTTTTTTTTATAGATTTTTTCCATTTTCTTCGAGAATAACAAGCATCATTAATTTAACAAATATATCAGACAATCAAACAAAACAAACAATAATAAAGACAACATTTCATCCACACACAACACAAAATAAGCAAATAAAAACAAATAAACAAGCTCAATACCCTTATTTTCTTGTCCTTTCCTCATTATTCAAATATCTTTAATGATAAAAATTTAATTTATTACCCTCAAAATCTCTATCACGCCATATTTTCTTTTACCAAAACGACCATAGAAAATATAAATATAAAACTTTTACCCCAAGAAAAAAAGGAGACATTCTTTATAAAAAGCTCATCAAAAAGTTGAGGGCTTGGAGCTTTTGTGATAGTGTGATTCACAGAAAACTCAAAGCGAGGTATCAGCATGAATTCTCACAACTGTAACCCCTGAAGTCCTGAATCTAGTGTTTCTTTGTTGAGTTAGAGCATGTATGTTTGCAATGTTTATGAAAATTCTGCAAAATGTTTTTGGGATACAACACTCACAGGCATGGGATTAACCTTAAGCTCATTTATCTTTAACTTTTACTGTTTTAGCATCCAAAATCTTATCAGTTCATTCTTGAGTCAGAATGAACATTTGTGCCAAAAGTCTGAAAAGGTCTCTCTCACTCTTCTAGTGGTGAGAGCAGCGGTTTCAGTATATCATAGACGGATATCAAGTTTGAGAGATTAACTTGGACCACCGTGACTTTGACCTCTGACCAATGGCATCCAAAATGTCATCAGTTCCTTGAGAGATCAGAGTGAACATTTGAACAAGTAAGAAAGAAATTCTTAAAGTTCCCCTGAAATAGTGTGTTGATGAGCAAATGTTAAACATGGGACTCAATGATCTTGACCATTAAACTACGACTTTAATTCCCTTTACAAAATCTCCTTCAGTGTTCTTGATTTGGTGACATGGTGGTGTGGCAGGCGTGCCTCACAGCAAGAGGGTTCGAGGCCCATGTTGGCCCTTTCTGTGTGGTCCTTTCAGATTGTAGTTTAATCAGAATTTGATGTAGCTGTTGCTACAAGCTGCTGCCAAAGTTTCACAAGAATAGGATTGAAGCTGCAACATATCAAACTACTGAAGTGGAGTTCAGCTGAAACAAAGAAATCAGGATTGCCTGTGGATAAAAGGAAAAAAGCCATTTGTAACTAAAAGGTTTTGAACTGTTAGACTCCATTTAGAGGCAAAGCTTATATGTTGTACCATCAAAGTCTAATATTTGGAGGATAAATTTAAAGACTTTGACACAAAACTTTGCAGTGCAAGTGCAGACTAAAAAACAAACTGCAGAGATCACATATTTACAAGAACAACCAAAGAATAAAGTCGCACTCCTGTTAGGTGGCACTTCACTGGTTATGTAAGCTCAGGCTGTCAGTCACACTTTGGTACAGAAGGCTGCAGTTAAAGTAGGAAATGTCATCCTGCATCTGATCATGGTTCTGGTCAAATCCCTGAGGACTTCAGTGTCAGCAGTCATTAGAGGTTAAAGTTTAGGGTATATTTAACAAAGCCATAACATTAAACTTTGTATTCTTGTGTTCTGTGAATCAATAAATGAGTGGCATCTCAAAATGGAAAGCATTGTTCTTGAAACTGCACACACAATTGGACGCAGATGCTAACAGCACAAACAGATGCCAAGGTTTACTTTTGGCACACTTGTTCACAAATTTATTTCCCTGAAAGCGCCCCGCTATTGTCCTGGGTCTATGTTTTACAACAGTCATTGTCAAAGAATAGCATGCTGTGAAATTGTTTCCCCCCCGGTGCCTGTGTGTCTACTGTCCACTCAGAGCAGATCAGGGGTGTGTGTAGAGCAGGGATGGAGTCGTCTACAGGAGGAAAGGAACAGACACTGGAACAGTTCAAACAATGGCTTTGGCCTGCCTTTGCTATTTTCAGAGCCGTCCTCCGCCTTTAGCCTCGCCCAAAGTTCACCCAACCTGCCCTGTTGTGTCCATCTTCGTCTCTTTGGTCTCGTGCAGGCAGGAGTCTGAACTGGACTACAGGGTGAGTCATACAGTGTGCAGGACATAGTTTCCTGGACTGATTGTCCTGGTTCAAATACAAAGAAAAAAAACCTTGACAGAGTCTACTATTCTAAGGAATATCTAATCATACATTGGGCTTTCAGAGCGTTTGATTCGCTGCAATTCAAATAGCAGATAAGTTGCTGTAAGTGACTTTGTTGAAAACCTTCAGCCTGGAGCGTCATTTCTTAACCTTGAAGTGTTAAAACCATACCAGACAAATAGATTGAAAGATGTGTCCATTAGTCAACATAAGGATATTATTTTAACCCACATCTTAATGTTTTTATGCCTCCATGCCAGCATTACCCAGCCCTAAAGGTATTATGTTTTCAGGATTGTAAACAAAAAACATTTCAAAAATTTCCGATCAGTCTAAAGAATGAATTGTTTGGATTTTCACGGACATAGGTATCCAAAGGCCATGGGCCACAGTCCATCTTCTGCTTGTGGCAGCAAATCACATAAATTGTGTTCATTTGCTTTGATATCTACTAAGTCTAAAGGTTCAATTCACAAAGCATCTTTGGTCACTTTTACCAAGTGCTAGCAGTCCCACAGTTTGGCAGTTTTGTGCAGCTCCTCCTAGTTTGGTCTCTGAACGTGGCAAAGAACCATCAGCATTTCCCCTCCCTGCTGAGAGCAATGTTCTCTACTTGTCCACGAACTGATCAATGGTCCTCTGAAATATTATGGGTCCACTTCTTTTTCCTTTCAGGTCACATATTTGACTCATTTTCACCATTTTTTCATTGCTTCAGAAGTTCAGAAGAACATACTTTTGGAGTTTCTTGCTTGAATATCCACCAAGATATTACATTTTGGAAAGCTAATAAATCCCTCTTTTTAGCCCTGCCAAGAACAGGCTGTTACTGTGTAAATCTTCATGAGCTGTGTCTTATCACACCCCTCTAACAAATGGATTTGGCTTTAAGTTTCCAGTGATGTGCCCACATTTTAATGGTGGGGGAACAGACATGCCTCGTCCTCGAGCTGATAATGTGCTGGACAGAACCCTGTCTCACGTGTTCTAGTTTTGGGGGAGGTGGCATATTCTCTAAGAACAATGCAAAGTTAAAACTTTCAAACCAACTATTTCAGCACACATTTTTGTGAAGAAAGCAACGCAGGGAAATGTAAGATTTTATCCATATTGTTTTACATATTGACCCAACATAGTTTCATGATTTTTTCTTAATGTAAACCTCACAAAATTACTCAAAATAACCCTAACACACCAACAGCAGTGTGCCTCACTGGTAGTCTCCGTTACTGCTGGGAGTGCTTTCAAATACTATTGTCATGCAACTGATACGAACTAACTTCAAAAATACAGAACTCTTTTACCAGGTCAGAGCGCAGCTAAATATTAATCACAGAGACTGTTGCCTGTTTTGGTCTTTGGACCTGTGGCAATGGTCTTCAGACTGAAGCCCAGCCCCATGTGTATTCACACAATAAGATATTCACATTAACTACACAATGGAATTATATCTGTGTCAATGCACACTGCACTACTTCCCCTGACAACAGAATTAGGAGGGGATCAACTCATTCCCCCATTCTATCATGTGTGACTGTTTTACGTGATTGATAGACTAAAGCAAAAGTTTTTACAAAAAAAGTATTTTGATGTAAAATGACAGCCCTATCTTTGTTTCCTTCCCTTTTTTTTTTGAGTTTCATATAATTAATTAAAAAAAAAAACATTGAAAATGTATTACCAATTCCAAACAAAACAGAGTGAGCTGTTCCAGATTCAGGTGGATCAAATTTGACTTGATAGATAGTTGGTAGATTGAATTATAGCCTGTGAATTAAGATTTAGATCTAAAAATCTGAAAAAGGAGAGGTTCACAGTGATGGAAGGAAACAAAGAGGTTTAAAAATCTGCAGGGTCATTTTGCAATGCTTATGCAATCAAAATAGAAAGAAAAACCAACACAGAGATGTATTACGTCAGGGCACAGAGACGTATTACCTCATATGACGGCATAAATGTAACTACTCCACTTGGTGCTGAAAATGATCAAATATAAGATAAGATCTAGTGCACACCCCACCAGTAACAGCACCCTTAGCACAGGAAGCCCAGCCTTCCGATGACAGGAAGCAGCCCTCGCCATGGAGACAGCAGTCTGAGCGGGTGTCCTGCAGGTCACACACATACACACGCAATCTGATGCCATCTATGGAAGAGGTATGGGCTCTGAAATCTGTGGGGTCGAGAAGAAGTGATGAACAAATCTCTTCCCTGTTTATGCAGACCATAACCTTTGACCAAAGGGGAACACGCACACTCACACACACACACTTTCACTCAACCCCATGGTCACTGCAGCTCTTAAAATAGATAAGAAGAACAAAGCCTCTGTCAGTCCTCCAGGAGAGAATCGTTACTCTTTCCTGTCTCTTTGGCTTTTGATCTCTTCTCCGTTAATCCCTTTTTTATTTTTGTACTTTCAGAAGGGATTGGGGCTGCAGTGGCATGCTCAACATGATTTGTCTTTAAGACAAGGAGTCTCACCTTCAGCTAACTACAGATATTATTTAAGAATTAAAGTCATTGGTCTTAAAAACATGCTATTTCAAAATTATGTCAAAGATGGCATCAACAAGTCTTTGGATGACAGTGCAAAACAATTAATGCATTTAAGTGCACTAAACAATGAAACAAGAATGTTTTACCTAAGCAGACTATGATAACCTTTAACAGATATATAGTACTGTGTTTGTTTGACAAGAAAAAATTAACTGTGTATCCTAAATATGTAGAAATATTACTTCATCTTGCCCATTCCCATGTTACCTCACACTTCATTCCATTTTAGTAGTGCATCAAAAAATGGTGCCATAGATTACTGAACATTTACGCTGACAAAAATATCCCCATAGTTAACTTTACCAACAAACAATAACTACCTACTGCTGTGGAGTGGACCATTCTAACAAGACTTACAAGGCAGTTTTATATACCTATGAATCATTTTCTGAAGTGTAAATTTCCATTTGTAACATGAAGCACTTTGTCAGCTTGTGGAGGTCTATTCGCATTACCATATATTTTGGTACTGCAAGCTTGGTACTCCCGGACCAGCACATCAGTTCCCTCCTGGGAGAAATTTGACTGCCTGGAGCTGCTGCTGTCATCGTCCATGATGAGGTGAAATTATCACTGAGCCTCGCCCCCAGTGCATTTAAAGGCAAGGAGTGGCATTCATTTGAGGAGTTAAGATTACTCTTGGCTGTGTTAAACCCACTTATGCCTTCTCTCCTCTCTTGCGGCAGTGGGAGGGATGGAGTCGTGGGTGCACCTCAGTGCACCTCAGTGCGCCGTGCACAAAAATTGAAAAATGCCCTGGACACACCCCATTGGCGCGGTGCAGGCATGGCGCAGGGCAGGTGCGCTGTGCCTGGTCTACGAAATAAGAGCCCTCAGTGTGGAAAATCCACATGCTGTCTGACTGCTGTGCAGCGGCAATTTTAATCAGTCTACTCTCATTTTTTTGTCTTCTTAAGGATAACCAGACTCATCTGAAACAGCTTTGGTGACATATTTGTTTGAAATTGATGATAATCTGTTACTTTGTTTTTGTTTTTTGGGGGTTTTTGTTAACAAAAACAGAAAGGAAGGCAGCTGCTTTAAAATCTAAACAAAATGGGAAAGAAGTGTATTCTACTTAGCAATAAGCTAACAATAGTAAAGTTTATTTTAGCAAATAAAACATTATTGACAAAGAGCATAAAATATTGATTTTCTTTATCACAGTGATTTGTAGTGCACACCCCGCACTGTGTAGTTATGTTACGTTGCTAACATAACTACACAACTACATACTTGCAGATTACTTACTACATTGAGATCTATGTTGCACATTTTTCAGGTCATTTATTTGTTATTTAAACAAGTGAAATTGGGTGCCATGTTAACTCTGTTTTGGCACATATTAGTAGAACACATCATAGACACATAAACACAGTACGGCTGCACTTTCTGTTCTTTTCAAAGCTAAAACAAAATAAAAAAAACAGTTTCTATGTGAAAACTCATGTTATGTCATGTCAGTCATGATTTATTTATTTTTTGCCCATTTCTGTGTCATTGCCTTGTCCTTCTTGTTTTATTTGGAAACTAACCTCTCTCTGTTCCAGGTTCATGTTCCTGTCTGTCCTGCCTCCGTCTTGTCACACCAGTGTCCTGATTGTTTCACCCACCTGTTTTCAATCACCCCTCATAACCTCTTTAACATCATGTCTCTCACTGTCTTGTTGCCAGGTCGTTGCACTTCCTTGTCTTCATTCCAGCATTCTCAGACCATGCACTCCCGTAGTCTGTTTTTTGCCCTTGCTTTTAGCCTCATGTTTTTGGATCCTGTCATCTTATCCATCTTCCAAGCTTTGTATGATTCTGCCTGTTTTTTTTACCCAGATTATTGCCTCACAATTTTGATCCTGTTTACTTTTCTGACTACCTGTTTACTGAACTCTCTCATGTTAAAGGATTAAAACTGTCTTACCTTTTACAAACTATGCTCTGAGTTTTGTACTTGTCTCTGCCTATTCTGTGCCACATATCATGACACCTTTGGGCATTCAATTCTGAGGTTTCCCAGAGTCATTTACATAGTGGACCAGGCTTCTAGTAAGGACATTTATTGTGGTTCATGCTAAACACTCTGTTTCCTTTACAACTGCCAAGATAAGTGACATTTATTTTATCTGTTCTGTATTAACCTCAGGCTCATTTTCATTCATGTTTATAGTGGGGCGTACACACACCACTTCCTCTGGGGTGTTTATACTGTGCTGACCGGAGCTGTACATGCACTCCTCTCAAACACTTTTGCCTTTTTCCACTCCTTATCTACCTCACCATTTTAAAAAAGTAGCATCATGGTGTGGCAGAGTAAGGTAAACAGTCCATCTCCTCTTACTAATGACGTCAATGCGGTAGTTTGAGTGTTTGACAGGAGCTTTGAGCCCTTTCTGACGTAAAAACAGGTAGCTGCAGGGTTAATAATCCACAGGGTTCCTGGAGAAAAACAATGCTAAGATATCACAACCACTCAATCAATCTTACACATAACAGATATCCAAACACGTGTTTATTTGGAGGTCAAATCAATACAGGACTTGATAGAAAAAATGACAACAGGTTCAAAATATGTGAAGGTCTGTGCTATTTTGCAGCCATGGCCAATCAGAATAAAGCAGTGAGGAGAGTCTTAGGTCATCAGAGTAAAGAAGGTCAACTGATTGGAAGTCTTCATGTTAAAAATATGCTTGTGTCTGTGTCAGGAATGATAAGAGAAAAAACACAAAGCAATTGGTTTTGCACAAAGATATCACATGATGAGAGTTAGCTTAAGATGTTGCCCCTTTGACAGTACTTTTTAACCTTTTATCAGGTTAATCCAAGCTAAGGTCATCCCTATGCCAAAGCACATTTTTTAAAAATATGATCTCATATGCTTGTCCAATCAAATTGACACTACCAGAGGTAATAGCAACACTTTTAAATGGTCTACGTGAGTCCACACTGCAAAGGGTTGAGTTAACTCTTTTTGGATAATGGGTAAATAAGCACTAATGAAGTGTAAGTGTTGACTCTTTTTGGAGTTAAATTTAACACTTTGTAACAATTTACAAGTGTGACTTGTTAGTCTCTCGTTTTGTTAGAAATTCACTCTGTTAAAAGAACCTTAACAGAATGCAATGCAATTGAAACTGCAAAGAGTAAACTTCATAGCTATTAATAATTTAATATTTACTGGCATTATTTTTAAATGAAGATCCTGTGTTGGGTTATGACACATTGATTTTGAAACATTTACATTACAATAATTTAGAATACTTTCAATCTGGCACTCACTGTTGTGCTTTTACTGGTGACCATTTGCCAAATCCAGAGGTCATGCAGAGACTGCAGACTTCAGGCTGTTGCCTTGTTACGTATGTGGCAGGGTGGGGGGATTAACACTACAGGTGTCAATTCTAATCCAAGACTTCAGAGTGAACAGTTCATTATAACATATGCTGCAGAGACAATTACCTTTTACCATTTACTGACAGCTTATATTTGCCCCTTTTCTCATGACTAAACTCTTTTTCCAATATTATTAGGGATTTGACTCCATCCAGTGACTGACTAACTCTGCACTTTTGGAAATTTTACCAACAGTAAAAATTTCACACTTGTTCATTTGCAGTGGTATCCAGGCAGTGGTTTAGAGAGGGCTGGCCCATTCAAACATGAAAAGAAAATCCTCCAACAATTCCTAAATCACCAGCTGTATGAAACTTTGAAAATGTACCCCAACTTCCTCCAGGCATAACAAAATAACTTCGACAATGACTGGACCTTATCAACACCTACCGTGTATCAACATTTTGTGCATTTTTTGTTTTGGTCGGCTCTGATGACCTTTTACATTCTGACTCAGGCAGGTGGCACCTAGGATGGACAATCAGAGTTGTGTCACCCTGGACCACCCATACAGCCTCATACTTGTAGTAAAATGCCTTTTTTTGGTTTTATATGTCCAGTTTTGATTCTGCAGATTTTTCAAATACAGCACAAGCTATCAATAAGGATATAACACCTCTGTGCCAACCCACAGGATTTCTTTTACTGCTTGCTTCTTTGAAACATTTTCATGAAAACTCTTACCTTTTATTCCTTCATAATAAAAATGTATCACCTCATCTTTTAGCTAAAAAGAGAATGACTAAATTTCTACATCTTCTAGAAGGAACATTCAATTTTACCTCAAATCCTGATGTTTGATCTCATGGTATAATTGCATTGTTTTTAAGTGCACCTTTCAGCACCATGGACCTCAGCAGATAGAAAAAAATCATGTCTCTCAAAAAAAAAACCTGTTTATGGCCCTTTTCCACTAGCACGCCTTGGCCCTACTCTACTCGGCCCTACTCGATTTCCAGCGTGTTTCCACTAGCCTGGTACCTCCTCAAACAAGCTATTTTTAGTACCTACTCCGCTCTGGTTCCAAGCGAGCAGAGTCGATTCTAAAAGATGACGTCACCGACTGCCGGCTACTGATTGGTCAGACAATGTCGTCATCGATGAGTCATGAGCGCGACGAGCTAGCATGCTAGCGGTAGCTAGCGTTAGCTTACCCTCATACGTCTTTTCTTCGCAGCTCGATGGCTCTCGTCCTCGGCCTCATTCTGTTGTATAGCTTCCAAAACTCTCCTGTGCTTCTCAAGGGGTATTTCTTCTTGCCACCTGCAGCCTTCTTCTGCTTTCCTTTTTTACTCGGTTTGTGACAAAAAGCCACAGACTGCTGTGTCGCGCTCAAAATGACGTAACCGCAGTGCTGCTCACCCCATTGGGCAGCCAACTGGGGCTAATGGAAAAGCAACACAAGGCGAGTAGAGTAGAGCCGGGTAGAGTCGAGTAGGGTAGAGTAGGGCTAGTGGAAAAGGGCCATTAGAGCCAAATTTGAATTGGGGTTGTGCAAACTGAATGCCTATAAACAAAAGCCTGCATGATATTGCGACTTATATCATGAGATTTTGAATATTAAAGAGGGTTTTGTGTGCTGAAGAGTGCAGTGTGACTTTTTACTTGTTTCCATTCCTCTTTTTGTGCCAAAATTGTTTCTTGGCACAAAAAGAGGAATGGAACTAAAACACATGGTCACAGTTTGGACCAAGTTGTAAAAGCATAAAACAACATAATAATTCATACTTTTGGGCAATGAACTCATGACTAGAATCATTTGGTAGACAGCTAATAAAATAGGGATTTTGACAAACTTGAAAACTCATCCACGTTTTTGTTCTTCCTCCTTTATTAAAGTAACTCGGCTTTCAGATCAGTCCTTTTTCTGTCTCTGCACATCCCCTGTCCCTGCCTGTCTCTTCCTCTTCTCATCTCCCCAGTCACTCTGGTTGTATCCTGAGCACAATGTCCCAGTGGGCCAAAGATGGCTGGCCTGAGGGTGTTTTTAGGCCCTGCTGAGCCTCCATGCAGCCCTCCTTCTGTTTGTGTCTCTCCCAGATCATCTCCTCTCGCCTGCTCTCCCTCTCTTTCTCTCACGCTCTCTCTTCATTTAATCTCACAGGCGGTTTCAGTGGCACGACTGACAGCTCCTAAGGACAAGTGCTGTGCTTCCTATTCAAGTGCTCCTCAAACAGAGGGTTATGCAATCCATACAAACACGCACACAAACACAGAGGACCGATCTGCACAAAAACACACTTTAATACTTAATGCCAAATCATCCAATTAGCTGGGAAGCATCAGAGGAGAGGAGACCATGTCTCTGTGAAAGAGCACACAAATAAGCTCTGCCAGACCACAATAGAAATAAGTCAGTGGATGGAGGGTTTAAGGATTAGTGAATTTGTGCTGTGGACCAAACTTTTTAAATGCCTTTTATCAAGTGGCGTCCAGAATACATAATATTAGGGCATGTTTTTGAACAGAAAAGATGTCCAATGAAAGAGTATATCTTTGACCCATAGGATTTTTTAATGTGGGAAAATGCTAACTTGAGCATTTGAGACACACAACACAATTGTGCTCTAATGGGGGGATAAGTGTCAATGATGGGGTCCTTAACCTCAATCATGCCCAGATGCAACACTGATAAGCTGCATAATTTACCAAATTGCACTTGGCTGCCCACAGTATGATCATCTTTAACAGATTAGGCTATGTACATTCAAGCTACAAGAAGTGACAAAGTCAATGCTACAATAGACTCAGCTTCTTTATATTGCAAGCTCAAGGTAGTGCCGATGCAATCGCCGATGTTCTATTAATCCAGGTTCTTATCATCACCATAATCAGTACCTTATCTTGGTAAAAAGTTTTCAAAAGTTTTCAAAAGAGGTGGTATAACCTGGGTAAAGCTGGTATAAACTGTGTTGATAAAATCAAAATATTTAATCATATCTGTACTTTTAATTTATAAACATGCATTCTTTTATATTTTAAAATGTGTTTAATTTTTTTCTTGATGCAACATTTGAACACACCATTATAGCAGTTTCTACATTTGCCTAACAGTCCTTTTTCTGAGCAGACCTTTTTCATATCATAAATAAGTTGTTTGTTAATTGACTAGGCTAATGACTGACATTTTTTTTATTTATATTGCTGTCTTTGTAGTTAAATTTCAAACTACACGATTTGAGCAAGCTCATCAGCGTCTTTGGGATTGAATTTAAATGAATATTTGCTAACAATGCCTGTTACACTGTTATAACATTAATTAATATGGTCACTTGTTAAACCATAACACTGGTCAGGACTATGGTTGGGATGGATTTAAAAATACAATGTATTTGCCTATACATTGCATAATAATTGATGCATCTCCAAGAAATTGTTACATGCCAATAAATACCATTTAACACCATATTTATATTTTTAGTTGTATTGATTCTTCAGGACCGTCGCACAGAACTGATGCAGGAGATGCTTGAGGCCATAATGCATTGTGTAGCTAACAGAAAATAAAAGTCCGGCAGAAGACTTACCAGGAAACTGATGATTCTTTGTCTAGTAGTTTACTGATATCATAGAATTCTCCAAAAAGGTTTTTTTTTTTTTAAAGTTAACCAAAAATATGATGTGCCTTTTTTTGTACAGCTTCTTTCTTAATGCAGTGCTGCTATTAGGTCCAACTATTTATTGTAGTAGACTTTAATTTAAACTAAGACATAGTCAAGATATTATTTCCATGCATGTAAACCTCAACTTATTTTGCCACAAATTATTCAACAGACCCACACTGATGATGTGATGATCAACAAGTACTTTTTCAGGATGAACTTAGACAATACGATGTACGTTTTTACTAATTTTACACCAACCATAAATTCCACGCCCATTAAATGTATGGCCTAGTAACAGGTTCTATTTTTATGGTTTCGTCTGTATAAGAGTATAAAAGCAAAAGCAGGGGCCTGGTTTTCTAAAACAACTCAATGGAAGTTATGGTGCTTTGTGCAAATTCATGGCATAACAATACAGTATTGTCCAAGCTTCACTAAATTTTCCACAATTAGAAAACTGGTAGAAAGCTTATATCACAAGGAACCAACTTTAATCAGATCTGAACTTCTCCTGAATCATGGACCCGAATGTGTTTATTGTTGAACCAAAAAGTCCTTGTTAATGTTTCTGATGAGATAAGACTAATTACTTTGTAGCAGATTGTGCATGATGTGTTTGTATCTGTACAATTGTGTTTCATGGACAGCTGAAGAATCACCGGAAAGTGTCCTATTATCCTTACATCAAGTCAGGAAATGCACCAAGACAAGGATGAGAAGAGGGTTGGTGGAGTGTGTGCATAGAATAAGATGCACTCTTGAAATCAAACACAATGAACTCGAGGATGGTGCAGCCCTGATAGGTAAATAAAGGGATTTTTGTGTGTATTCCAGGTCGTGGCCTGAAGAGAAAATCAAACACAACAGGATCAACCAATTAATTTAAACGTGCAATAACAGACAGTTAATAGATAAATCACAACTAAAGAGTGGTTATGTAAGAAGTTTTTGTACCTATGCAACCAAAATGACAGAGATCAATGATGTCAGACAGGTCCCGGGTTGCACTTTTGGTCATGGACAGGAAGCAAAAGTAAACAGTCTGGGACGTGACATGGTGTCCTGTGGCTCTTACTATGAGGGGTCAGGTACTCTTTGTGTAGTTAGCCATGTTTGATCTTTTTGTGTTTGTGTTCCTGGAGGCGGTGTGTCTGCGGTCAACCAATAAAACGTTGAGAAAGAGGACAAGCCTCTAAAACAAAGAATAGCATGGCAAAACAAAAAACAAAGAAAAAAACGGATGGAAAGCAGGAGCTTGATTAAAGCTATGGTCTATGATTTGGAAGCTTTGTACATCTTAATAACACCGTTTATAAGGCTGTTATTGGTCCTATGGTCCTATCTACACAGTATAAAGACCAAAAAGAACGAAAAAATCCATTCAGTATATCCGCTGCAAAGCTGCATACTAGCTGACCAATCAAGCCTAGAAGCCTGTAAGGTTCAATTGGTCGGTGAGTCCGTCCAATCCCCTGTCTCCCTCACTACGCAGCGTCATGCCCATGGTCCCGCCTCCTCCCCTCTACCTCCGGTGAGCAGCTAGCAGCGTTAGCTACTGAACTATCATGGAGCCGGAAAAGCCTAGCGCCGAAACCGGGAAGCCGCCTCCCTCTCCCGCGGGGCCCGACGGAGCTCTGCCTGCGGGTTGAGGCCTGTTAGCGGGCTAACGGCTAACGAATCGCCTCAGCCGACCGTCAGACCTTCAGCATCGGCCGTTTCGCCCCTGGTTGATCAGGTAATGGCTTTGTTTACTACAGTGTGAGATGTCTGCTGAATAACTCTGGTTAGTCTGTGCCTGTCCTGGCTAATGACTTGTATCGGAGCGGGTTAGCCTGTTAGCCGCTAATCGTTAGCATTGTAAGCTGAGCTGAGGAGGACAGGCCGAGAAAGATAAATCCTCCCCCACAATCGGCTCCGCTCTGGCGGCGCCAGACCCGCATTGCCGCCGGTCCAACTGAAATGGCTACTGTTGTGTGTTACAAGGGGGATGTCTGTCGTGTTTGATACTTTCAGTTGAGCTGAGCTGTTTTTGATTGAGTTTGCTGCTGATATATTATGCTAGTCGCTTGTAGCTCTGTCCGAGGGGGCTTGTTGATATATGAGGCGACACGAGCTGGGGACGGGATCTTGGAACACGGAGGGGAGAGGTGAGGGAAGGGGGGGCAGGCTGCGGTTTCAAATCGTAGACCACAGCTTTAAGCTGATAAAGATGAGGTACTGACAAGGACAATATAGTTGGTATTTAACCATTTGTTTAACCATAAAATCTCACAGTCAGCACCTAGTTTCACCTAAAACATTCAAGTCCTATCATCCAGTGTGATCAATATATCAATAAAAACTTGGGATATACTCACCATCAACCTTCTTAATCTATGGAGCCCCTAAAAGGCTCCTCCAAGCCAAGCAGCTTCATTCTAACTTAATACGCTGCAGATGATGGCTTGACGGCTTAGGGTCACAAAATTACCATAGCAAAGGAATGCTGTGAAAGAAAAGTTAACTTTACCATGAAGAGATGTGAAATCTTCAGCAACCTTGTACACCAAATGACCTTGTGCTATTCATACTACATGGTTAGTTCACACCAGATAGTTTCTCATGCTCACCAGAAACTCAATATTTATTTATTTATTTATTATTTTTGCCAATGTTCCTTTGAGGCTTCATATTAATTCAACAGGTTTACACAAGAATCAGTTTCCATAGCATCTTCTGATGCACACACTTGGACACATCAGTGTTGTTAACTCTGCCAAGGAGGTTATGTTTTTGGGAGAGTTTGTTTGTCAGTCCGTCCGTCCGTCTGTGAACAAAACAACTCAAAAAGTTATGGATGGATTTTGATGACATTTTCAGGAAATGCTCAGCATGGGAATAGGAAGAACTGATTCAATTTTGGTGTTGATACAGATCAGCGTCTGGCTGCCATGACTAAAAATTTGATTTTTGTAAATAACTACTGAAATAAAATAGATATCATTATGAATCTATTTGCTAACGGTATGTTTTCATGGTCAAGGAATCTAAATATTTCGATGAAATAAAGGTAGGACTAATATTAATAGTGAAAATCACAATATGGGTGACGACTGTGGCGCTGGCGGGGGTCTGCGCTCTCCGAGTCCTTTTCTAGTTTACTGGCATTTTGGTTCTTTACAACAAACTCCCTTGTCCAGGGGACCCAACCAGGGCTTATCAGACCATGGTCTGTATCTTTCCGCACCAGCTGCTGCACCCATCTCAGTTTAACTTATGCGAGTTATCCCCTGGGTATTGTTGGCCTTGTGTACAGCCTACCTCCACAGGTATGCATCTGGTCCTAAAGCTCTTCCGCCAACACTCCTCCACAAGCTCTTGATATAAAGCACTCTTCCTTTTGGGAACCACCTCTCTCCTCATGTAACGGTCGGCTCCAGCAAGATTAGCTGTTTAGTAACCCCTAAGACAACAAGGATGTCCTGTCTAAAATTGGAGTGGGTAATGCTTAGTGGAGTCTTCCACTGCCTCTAGGTCAATCATCAGCCTCCAATTTTTGGCTGTATAGAGCAAGCCTGCAGTGAAGCTCCTCAGTCAGTCATTTCCATGGCCCCTCTCTCTCTCCTTGACAAAGTATATGGTCTTTGATTCCCTTGCTGATGCCTCAGTGATGGTCTTGAGGACTTGGTCTTGTCTCCAACACAATGTCTTAGTGCTTAGAGCAGTCACTCATGATGATCTCCAGAGTCCCAGCCCTGGATCACAGAGGGCATGTGGGTGTGTCCGTTATGCACTAAAAGAACAAATTGGATGGACTATAAGGACGTCATAAACCCCTTGGATTAGGAACTTGTTCCTCTGTGAGTTATGCTTCCAAATTCTTTCCAGTGTCAGGACTGCCTGCTCCCACTTATCCAGAACCATTGTTGCTGCATGGCTGCTCTGCTGGTTTACTCCTCCTCAATTGAATTGCATACCTCCTCTAATTGTTGTTTGACTCTTTCGAGTCCACCTCTGTCCTGAGCCAAACTCCCAGGATGGCCTTGTTCTCCAATCAAGTTTCTGCCTGCTGGACTGCCTCGTCTGCAGTTTAACAGGTAGGCCTAAGGGTTATATTTTGGATTTTATGCCATTTTCAGCAACTTATCTTATTTGTTCGAAAGGATGGATATTACATATAAATAATGTCGTTTTCAAGTGAAAAGTATTTTTCGAGAAGTTTACCATCTTTTACTTGCTCACAGTGAGGCGCAGCTTCTATGCTAAAGCATCTAAATTTAACTTCCTGTCGTTCTATCTCCCTCTGTTAAAATAAACCTCACATCATCCCCTCAAAGTTTCTTCTTCTGTCACTTTTTTATCCTTTGAATAGGTTGGTGGGAGGACTAAGACAAAATTTTCAGACTGTAAAGTGACAAAACGTGAGCTAGAGAAAGTTTTTCAGGCACGTACTGAGTACTAAAACGATGACTGCAAGGCATATTTCAGGGTTTTTGCTTGAGACGGATTGTTCACACTCATGCTTACCTGGACAATGGCCTAGGGAATCAGAGGCCAAACTGGGCCATCTGGTCCTACAGCTCTGGATTTGACAAGTCAGCAATAGGTGCAGGCAACTCTTGCTCTTAGTGTGTCTCTTTTTTTGCCTCTTGTTACACACATACACACACACACACTCTCATCCACCCACACTGACAGACAGGCCTCAGCTCGGTGCAGTCTCAGTGGAGCTCTGACGGCCTTTGTGAGGCAGCCATGCTGGAGGCGACGGGCGCGACACACTGTTCCACCATGACATGTTGGCTTCGTTATTCCTCCATTCAGAGCAGGATTTGGTGTCATCCTACCAGCTCTGCATGGAGAATGAAATCAAGCTTGGTGAGCCTTATCCCTTTGAGACACTATTACCAAAGGTTTATTTTAAAAGACTGTAGAGAAATAAAATCATTTTTTATCAGTATGCAGCACAAGAGCCCAGCTTTGGGGAAAGGGGTTTTTCTTATCCTGCTTGAGTTGTTTCTGTTAGTGATGTTTGCTGTCATGAGTAAAACATGTTTTTTTATTAATATAAAGAGCTTTGATTGTAACATTACCATTTGTAAGCAACAAGCTCCTCTCAAGGTGAGTTTTACGGCCAGAATAGTTTCATATCAGCATTTGTCAAAAATGTCCAAATGAAGCATTCACATGTCCTCTTCGTTAAAACAGCTTGTTGGATACAAAGTCTCCTTTAAATAGGGAAACAGTGACTATTGCTAGCATCAGCATTATGAACATGTACTGGTAAAGAAACCCTTATGCTCACCTATGCATTTGGTCAATGGTGTCACAACCACTCTGGAAATATCTTTGTCCCTTTGATCTTAAACATCCAATGTTCTCCAAAATTAAATATCTTTGTTTTAAGTGGAGCTTTAAGCAGAATTTCGGGAGTGGACCACACCTCAACCACGACTCTTCCTGTGTTCCTATAAATATAACCTACCATTTCCCTCTTGTTTCGCACACTCGACACACCCCTCCCTCCCTTCCCTTATTTAAAACTTCTTTCTTCCTTCCTTCCTAAGGGCCTTAAAGAGGGGGTTCGTCGTGCCCGGGAGCTACGGCGAATTCCCCATGAAGTTTCCCCAAACCGTTACCCGCTTCAACTACCTACTATGTTGTTTGTTATCCACTGTACGCAATAAATAATTGTGAAATTCATCCTGTTGATGGTGTGATTTTTTTATATAATAGCTATGCAGCCTCCACCTACATGTTTTTTATCTTCTGATCACAGACAGATGCCATGACTGTTTTGAAAGTCCTTGCTGCTGCCTGTATAGCCTCCTTCACTGGCAAAGTTTGGGCAGCCAATTGATGCAGAGCTAATTGTCAAAGACTTCCATATCCTTCCCATCCCCTTGGATATAAGTGTATCCAAAAGGGAGGGAAAAATAGTTGCAGTTGACATTTTACAGATACAAAAGTTTTATTTTCCTACTCAACTTTAATCAAATCATTGCTTAACAGATACCCAAGATATTATGTAAATGGTCAAGCACACCAGGACATGGGACCTTTAAAAGCAGATTGTTCAAGCAGTTTGAACTCCAGTGCTGGAGTGTCAGTGAATCCAGTCACTGAGTATCAGTGGAAGCAGCATCAAAACACAACACTTGTGCAGTACATCCCCCGATAAAGAATATGTAGAAAAGAAAGATATAATGGAAAAAGTTGAAGAGCAGTTACAAACTCTACAGAAGCTTAAAATTATATTATTTTTTCGGAACGCAAGTGTATTTCCACCATTTTTTTCATCTGGAATTCACACAAAAGTAAACCATTCAATAGTCCCCGACAATATTTTTTTTTACTTTTAATGAATGTGCTCCTTCAAAACAAAGCTGCAACTTCAATCATTTTCTGCCTGTACTACAATACACAGAATCATTACAGAGATTGTGAAACTTGGTTATGGATTTAGGTTTAAGTGTATGACCCAATATTTTCAGACGCCCTTTCTGGCCACCCAGATGGAAAACTCCTGGAGGCAGCACTCATAAAAAGATCCTAACCTTGCTCTCACATGGAAGAGCAAGGTTAGCAAGCAAATTAAATAATCAGCTGGAATGCCCTATTTACAATAAAATTCTGATTGGTGAAGATATATCTGAAGTGTTTCTGGTATTTGTAGATGTTCCTTACAGACGTGTAAAATTAAATTATCTGAGTAACTATGGCATCTTTAGAAAACAGATCTATCGACATAGCAAAAGAGGATGCTTTAGTTATTCTTAAATTATATCTATTAATGTTTCACTTTGTAGTGGATGGATCAGCCTGATTCAGTGTCTGTAACCTTACAAATGAATGGATCCATCTTGCCAGGTTCCAATCTAAAATGATTGTGGGCATCCCAAATCAAAACTGACCAATCAGCATCCTTTACAACAAGCAGAAGTGGAAGCTACAAGCCAGAGGACAGCAGGAAGGGACTGCACTTACTGAGATTAGTGTTGATGCTCACAGCTTCAGTAGCATTTTTATTAAATCTGCACCACATTTCTTTACCAAATGGAAACAAAAAACAGCACAATAAACTTGATGGAAATGATATTTTCACTCCATTTCCAACATGTTTTGGAAATAGTTTGTTTTACATTATGATTTATATTCCTTTACACTGCAGCAGTAGTTCTCGCCTATTACATGATCTGATTGGTTAATGGTTGTAACTGACAGAATGATCTTCCAATCACAGATATGCGTTCAAAGGGCTGAAGACATTCCCAAACACTTTCTATGAGCGCTTTCTGAGATGGGCTAGTGAAATATATATTGAACAGTTCATCTGGTGTGTCAGGTTAGTTAATGTCACCTCAAAGGCCCTGGGCAGAGTCCTGCACGGGTCCAATTTTCAAGATCCGCCCCGCCCCGACCCGGGGACGTACAAACCCGCAACCGAACCGCAAACCCGCGCATCAGCCCGGTTAGTACCCCAACCCGATCCCACCCATTGAAACACAACCTGCAGCCCGACCCTTAACCTTATTTAAAGTAATCATTTTGGGTCATATTGTCTGAAAATTGAACGGTATATCGCCATAGTTCAGATGCCAGTGAGTAAACAACGCACCTGAATGAAGAAACTCTTCCAATAAAAGCCTGACTTCAGCTCCATCATCAACCCTCTGTTACCCCTTTTCCACCAAGCTGGTTCCAGGGCTGGTTCGGAGCTAGAGCCAGACTTAGCACCCGTTCTTTGGTTTTCCACAGTCTAAGCACCGGTTGCTGGCTCTCAAAACTGGTGCTTAGCAAGCACCAACTCTCTGCTGGGCCAGCAGAAAGAACCAGGTTACGTCGGGGGCTACGTGCTTACGTCAGGGGGTGGGGCGGGATTAGCAGAGTGAAAACACGGAAGAGAGCCATTTTTAAAAAGACGAGGTTGGAGTAAGCGAAAAACAGATTGAAAAGAATATATATAGCCTATAAAGAATATATAAAGAAAGAATATAGGGACCAGAAGACTGAGCTGGGCCGTAGTGGCAATGGTCGGCCACGTTTTAACAGCCAGCATTACAAAATGCTCGATGCTTTTCTCGGGGACCGACCGGCATGCAGCGCTACTGGGGCATTGAATTCAGCCACAGCCATGCTGGAGTCTATGTAGGAGGACACAACCATGGAGCAAACCTCCACAGAGCCTGGTAAGTTTATTGTTTTGCTTATTGTTTTTCGCTAGTTGTTATGGGAAACTGGCGTGATGTATACAGACGTATACATTGACGTGCTGACGTAGCTCTCTGGTCGGCACCCGTTTGTCGAAAAGTAAACGGTTCTTAACCGGTTCACACTTGAACCAATTGTGAACCGGCTCTAGCACCAGCACTAGCACCACCCCTGGAACCAGCTTGGTGGAAAAGGGGTATGTGATCTTCTCCCATACAATTGCAAAATCACTCGTTTTTTACGTTTAATGCTTTTAAACTTTTAATCTCTTAAAAGGACCTTTACATGTGTAATAGTAGACTTACTTTCTGTCCAGACTTAAGCGACGCTCAGCAGGTACGAGCCGTGTAGGGTGGCCATACGTCTGGATTTAGGCCGGACAGTCCGGAATTTAAATGCCTTGTCCGGCGCCCGGGGTCCGGCGCAGCCTCAGCCTCAGCCTTCCACCATGTTACGGATTTGAAGCCAGAATATCCCCCGTCAGGGCGCCACCATTGTGCAACCAGTAGAGAATCTGGGCCATAATCCGGACGCAGCTGTCGTAAACGGTCGCAACACCCAGCGGCATACGCCGTACGCAATCATTGTGAAGTTGCCGTAAACCGCGGTCATTTTTAAACTCTAATAACTGATAAAAAAGAAACTTTTCAGAAAAAAGAGGACTTGGAAATAACTGTATATATATATATATATATATATATATATATATATATACATATATATATATATATATTATTTGATGTGTCAAACTAAAACCCGCGACCCGACCCGCATGCTATTTTTTCCACCCAGATCCGAAAAAAAAAACAGTTTTTAAAAACCACCCGCAAATCAGCTGTTTTTGCGGGTACCCGACCCCGTGCAGGACTCTGGCCCTGGGTACCCACACATTTGTCATTTGTCATTTGTCATGGAAAAAAGGTCTTATACCTGGAGACTTTGTATTCTTCTCCTTTTCACCCAAAGAGATTAATAGACTTCAGTGAACCAAAAACACTCTTCTGAAAGGTCAATAGACTGCTTTCATTCAGCCTCTTCAATTAAGACTCAATAAATCTAGGATAGCAGTCAAGTAGGGCCTCGGGGTACTCGGAAAAGATTCAACAAGGTCTGAAAGGCTAAGACACAGAGTGAAAGAGTATTCATCTAGTAATTATTTTATTTTGCTGAATCACGAGTATTCTTGTATGACACATCTGCAGGCTTTAAAAGGCTTTAAGCAGGTGTTCTGACCGCCTCCACCCTGCTTCATCCCTCTATGTGAGCCATTCAGTTATAAAAATATGAAAGCTATTGAAGCAGTCCCCTTACATTTATAAAAGTAGAGCCTATAGGGGGTGGAAATATTGTACAAAAGTGGAGCAAGTTTAGGGATTATGTAAAAGACATCCATCATCATCATGTCATATGTCGAGCATCAGAGGCACAGATTCACCCACAACGAGAACTTGCACTCACTCACAAAATTCCTCCTCCAGTGATTGATAACCTACACAACAGCTTACATATTTGTCAAGAGCTCAGTTCAAAGTTTTGCCCCCCGGTGTCACATGAGAGCAGTTAGGTAACTCAGCTTCAGGCACATTGGCCTATAATGCTGCTGACCATCCAGTCTGCTGCCTGCCAGAGAGTAAAAACATGTAAAAACAACACAGAGAACATGCTGATGTTGACAAACCTGAAAAATTCCACAAAATGTCGGTTAAAATTGGTTCCTTAAGACCTTCTTGTCACTAATTATACTGGAGCCTGCAGCAATTTAGAGCATAATCTCCCCCTCCAGAGGTTAACAAGGCTTCATGTTAAAAAGAGGGTACATAGTTGACTTTCATTTGCCAAAGAGCAAGTTACAAATGTCAAATCAAAGTTTAGCTCTTCAGGGCACACACAGCTGTCTAAAAATCCCAATCCTGCTCAATGACACTAGAGCAGAAATACCTGAATTGTAAGGTACTTTCAAATCTGATTACCTCCTGTTCTCTTGTCTTTTTTTTTGGATTCTCTTCTTAAGACAGACTCGGAGAGAGCTTTGACAGACTTCAGCAGGTCTTGTGTTTTAGTGTTGAGCTCTCACTGTATGAAAGATGACAATATGTTTTATTCAGAAATATTTTCGCGAAGAGCGGGTCCCTATGGGGGTCTGTTATGGGTCCATTGGTGGTGTAACAATAGTGTTGAGATCCTTTTTCATTTGGGATTTCTTACCATTAATATGCAGATGATTCAAAGCTATTATTGTCAGTATTTCTAGATACACTTAAAATGAGGCCTTACCTTCCGCAGACCAGATGGAACGCTGGTTATTTGACCTTTAATCCGAATATTGGTTTGATAATTTGTGTGTCATTTCTATTGGTGTGTGACATGGGGATCCGACCAATTGAATCTGTTATTGTTTCCTCTTTATTTGGTGCCAAGATAAGGGCTAGATTTGTTAAATTTGTTTTTCATTTAATATTGCTGTGTAATGTTAAGCATGTGATTTGCAGTTTTACTCCTGGTTGCACTTCTTACAGGTAAACAGAACCTGTTTTTCATTAAGATGTAAATTATGTTGATTGGATTGGATTGTTTCCTAAGGTACCTGCAAGATTTACTGAAACTAGCAACAATGTGCTCTACACAACTGACAGGACAGAGGTTTAAAACTCCACATTTGAAGTTATCTCCTTAAAGACATTAAGTTCTACATAGCTAGCTAGATGTTGTTAGCAATGTGCTACTCTGACAGACTGCATTTGTTTACATTGTTAGATTTTGTTTTATTCTGTATTGCAAAGTTTTGTGTTTATGTACAAACTGCACTGACTGCCATTCTCATGATTTTGCGAAGGACAGGTGGAGTGACTGTGAAAAAACTGGCGTGCTAAGATCCATATACATCAGGGAGATGATGAGCAAAGCAAAACTTGGACTACATGACTGCTGCTTGAATTGTCTGTATAATTTTCTGATGTCATGATTGTATTGATTTTTGTTTAACCATGCACATCACTGATTGATAGCACGTTTTTGAGTAAAATGACCATTATTTTCATGATTGCCATGGTGATGACATTTTCCCACGCTGACCTGGTTTCTCTTTTTTGTTTGCTCTGCGTTTTTGTTGCCCCAGCCTTTGTGTCCTCTTGTGTCTGCATGAGTTACATGATGCTATGCAAACCCATCTCACGGAAACAGCTCCCGTCATGCTCTGTACCAGAAAAGAACAAACATAGCCACAATGGACAAGCTGTACTACTTACAGATGACTGCAGGACTTTATCCTTCATTATTGTTCTTATATTTTTCAGGCGTGATTTTTTTACCTCTTTACACAGCCACCAGTGTCACTAAGTCATAGCTCCATCACAGTTCTGTTTAATGTTTCCAAAGCCTCCTGCAGTTATTGCTGTAATACTGTATGAAGAAACTGAGACACTATCTTGCTATTTCTAAAGAAATCCCTGTGGTAAAATAGTAGAATGATATCGAGAGGCCAACCTCCTCAAGACCGGGGAATTACTTACTCAAGCATTAATCATCCCTGCCAGAGGAGCTGGTTTTAAAGCCATAAGGTGCCTACACACCGAACGTGACTTGAGCTTCCTCTTAGATTACTCTCCATGCAAAGTCAATATACAGCCGCAGTGAGGCGGGGTTAACTATCCAGCTTTTAAGTCGCTCATTGCACGTTGCCAAAGTTGAAAAAGCTGATCTTCTCAGGCAATGTTGTGTGGCTGTGCAGCAACAGCCAATCAGTGATATGTGCATGTGTGACAGTACCGGTGACAGACAGTTTTATACTCCGAACTACTGAGTAACAATCCATGTCCATGTGGGAAACATTAGTCAGTGAGAACATTAGTTCCAACTACACGGGCCGCAGATGACTCACAGACGATGCTGCTGCAGGGCCATCAGCTGCAGTGCTTTGTGGTTGGTAGGTGAGTGAAAAGGCTACAGTTGGAACTAGAAAAGCACTCGGGGAGCGCAGACCTCCGCCAGCACCGCAGTCCTCTCCCATATTGTGATTTTTACCGTAAATATTAGTCCTACCTTTATTTCATGTAAATATTTAGATTCCTTGATCATGAAAACATACCATCAGCAATTGGTTTCATAATGATATCTATTTTAGTTCAGTAGTTATTCACAAAAATCACATTATTCGTCATGGCGGATCCAGACGGTGATCCGGATCAACACCAAAATTGAATCAGTTCTTCCTTTTCCCATGCTGAACATTTCCTGAAAATTTCATCAAAATCCATCCATAACTTTGTGAGTTATTTTGTTCACAGACAGACAAACTCTCCCTTGGCGGAGGTAATAATGTCAGCTTATACATCTGGATATGAAAGCTGACGTGACATCACTGAGCCATGGTAATGGGCGACAGTCACCAAAATTAGGTATTTATGGACACGTGACATGAGTTCAGTAGGCAACGCAATTATGGTCATGAAGTCACGTTCGGTGTGAACACAGCCAAAGCCAGGCTTGACCAAGACCCTTCTGGGCACGCTAGCTGAATGTGTTTCACAAAGGCCAATCCAGGCTGAGAAAGAGCGATTCACTGTACTCCAATGGCATCCACAGTAACCAGACCGCAATCCGATACAGCATATTTGGCATGTGATTGAATGGGAGATTTGCATCATGCATGTGCAACCAACAAATTTTCTGGACCAAAATCTCTGAGTAATAATAGCACTTTTTGAAATCTACAATTTATGGCAGTTCCTCAGGCAAAAGAAGGTCCAACCGGGTTCAAGCAATTTATACCTAATAAAGGACGCATACTTGTTGGCCCCATTTTTCACTATGAAATTCACAGAGGGGGCAAAATGTCACTGGGGCATAAATATACTAGTATGAAACATTACAGGTGCATGATGGGGCTTAAGACTGAGAACAAAAACAGACAACAGACTAGCCGTGTAGTTTACATTTTCTAAACCTGTATATGTAGGATTAAATGACTGTGCCATTGTTGTCAATATGGGGCAACTTTTTTATGTAATGTGACCTGAAAAAAGACCGGAACTTTCCACTCTATTGCCACCTTTAACTGGCCCGGGGCTTCCTGACATGTTTGCAATGTGCTGCATTCTTTGTGCCAACCTAAATCCTGATGTCTTTGCTCTTTACTCCTCACGGGTTTAAATTGGCTGAGAACATGAAAATCAGTGTCAACCACAACAGGAGGTCTGCCCGCTCTTGTTGTTTGTCGTTTGAAAGTAAAAGGAGCCAAAGTCCTGCCCTACTTTCTGAGGTACACCTCTGGTCATACTGTCACACTCTCAAATAATGTGCCAGTGCTTTTATAGAAGGCACTCTTGATCACATATCTTAGATGAAATAACAAGATGTCCTAGTTTACATTACTTGGTGGCAGGTATTGATTATTGGTTTAAATGGAAAATCCTTCTGTCCTTTATTATTCATTACACAATATGGGTTTTTACATTATGTTTGCCTAACTGGGAAAGTGGGACTTTGGCTCTTTGTTATGTTGTTTTTGAGTCCAGATGGCATGAGGCATCATTATGTAAATAATGTGTAATCAGGACAAACACATCATTGACTCCACAAGACTTGTTCTAGGCCACTACATACAGTATGACTGCCTCAGTGGTTTAAAGCAATTAGTCACAATCCAACATTTACATATCATTAACACTCAGAATATCAAGTCACATTGCAAAAGGAATTAGAAAGGGCTAAAGTATTTTTTAGGGAGGCTAGTAACAGGTTTTGAGGAATTCAAACAATGAGTATATGAAGACAAACTGGATTTGAGTTTAATTCTTTGAGAGCTTTAATGTTAACTATTTAGCACCAGTGGTTATTGGTACAGCCACAATAATCCAAATACACTTATTAAAAGAGCTATAAATAATTCGAACATTTTTTAAATACAAGGAAATCTGTATAAATTAAATGTTTAACTCTGCCATTTTTTCTATTCCAGGCTACTTTATCACCTTTGAGCACATCGTTTTGGTTTTAAATTTCTATAATTTCCCCATTTCAGTCATTGTATTGAGTCATTTTATTAAATTTTATGGCCCAAATTTTAAATTACAAACCTCAAAAGCTCATGATGTCACATCTGACTAGACCTACATGGCAGACAAGTTAGCATCAAACATGTACTGGCTAACATCTGTTTGTCTTGTGTTCAGTTTATAACAGCAATTCTACACTGGATGCATGCTGCTGACGTGAGTTCCAGCCTCAGGTCACAACATTATGGCTTTGATACCAGGGTGATGTGCCATGTGTGCTAGATTATGTCTCTTTCATAAAGAGCTTCAATAGAGAGTTTAGGAACAACCACAATAAACCTGATAATAAGTGACCTGAGTTATTGAATAACTGACCGGAAAAAACTTCAACTCCCCTCTGTTCTGTACAAACAAAGGGGAGTTACTCAATAGAAAGGTCCATCTGACTTTCAACTCTGAAGCACACAGACAGGAAGTGTTACTGCACTGCTTTGGGCATACTTACCTATTAAAACAAGGTAAGTATGGCTTGCTGTAATCAATTTTCCTTTCTGCTTTGGCCAAGAAATGAGCATCACCCTCAGAAAAAGGTGGTCTATTCTAGAAATTTCAGCACAAGAAACATGACTGGAGTGTACGGCTTATGCTCATCAACTTCACAAAATGCCTGCCAAAATAAAAACATGCACCTGGGCAAGATCACTGCCATGACACAAGTAAAATATACCAAATGTGAAACCACCATAATTTCCCAAAAACAGAAGAGGAGAGGAAATATTTTTCCATTGAGAAATGCTTTCAGTGCTGTTCTTTGTTCTCATTTATTGGAATATAGTGTTATTTCTGGTAGAACATGGAGTCAGTGTGAGCCATCATTTGATTGTTAAACAGCTCATACAAAGCCAGCACATCACTGTTTCTAAGCTAGTTTGACTAAATGCACCCAAACCACCTTTTCAAAGTTGCTCTGGCCTTTCTTCTCTTCACTGTTCCCACTGCAAATTGCTTTGTAACCCTCCTCCACCCCAGCTGCTCCTTTATGCTATTCTCAGATTAAATCAATGTCTACTGACATTGATGCTTGCTCTGGGGGTACTTGGCTGCTCTTAAGAACAGGGAGAACCTCCATTAAAGCTATACCACCAAATTTAAACTAAATAAATGCCGATAGAGCTAATTACCTCCGCCAAGGAGGTTGTGTTTTCAGGGGAGTTTGTTTGTCTGTCTGTCCGTCCATCTGTCTGTCTGTCCGTCTGTGTACAAAATAACTCAAAAAGTAATGGATGGATTTTGATGACATTTTCAGGAAATTTCAGCATGGGTAAAGGAAGAACTCATTCGATTTTGGTGTTGATCCGGGTCAGCGTCTGGCCGCCATGGCGAAAAATGTGATTTCTGTGAATAACTACTGAAATAAAAAAATAAATCTCATTATGAATCCAGTTGCTAATGTTATGTTTTCATGGCCAAGGAATCTAAATATTTCGATGAAATAAAGATAGGACTAATATTTATGGTCAAAATCACAATATGGCTGAGGACTGTGGCGCTGGCGGAGGTCTGCGCTCTCGGAGTGCTTTTCTAGTTCAAATAATATTCTTGTGTCTTTTCTTGACAATGTTGTCCTGATAGAAATGGAAAAAAGTGTTTTCCAGATTTGATAAAATTGTTAGTATTGCTGGCATCATCTATGCCAATCTTTGTGCAAGCAGCCTCCTTTTCAAGCTTGCAGATTTCTCATGGTTGTGCCTCTCTCTTTGCAAAGGACACTGACTTGGCAGTGCCTCTGCAAGACTGAGCTCAATCACTCCAGCTTGAAGCTTTGCAAGATGGATTTGTGTGAGTATAGACATTAAATCAAATAAATCCAGCTACACAGCAAGGAGAGCCCAAGGGAAAATCCAAAAACCAATTGAGGATATTCTCAGTATCATAGAAGTTTCAGTAGCAAATGAGAAAATTAATGTTTGGGAGAAGAGAATCCCAGCTTGGAACTAACAAATTGATGTTCTGTTCCTAAAGCACCTTACCCTTAACTTGGAATGAACAGAAGGGACTCTAATTTCCCTAATGTCCCTGCCCCTCCAGGCAAGTGCCAGAAAGGGAGGAGAAAGGCGTGAGGCCTTTGACATTAATAGGAGTACAAAATTAATGGACAGTTACATATAACATAGCAGCAGGCTAATCCATTCATCATGCTTGTGATCCACCTGAATTCCTGGTCTGTCATCGCCAAATAGCAGAGCCTTTGGTGATATATCCTCTCCTGGTATCTCCTCCTCATCCTCCTTGCAATAATGTGCTCCATCTTTTCAGATCACGTAAAGAATAAAGACTAAAACAGAGAAATATGGGCAATCACAGGTAAATCCTTAAGACACCGAGTGACATACAGTTGTTTTCTCTCTTTTTTCTCCGTCTTTGGCTCTCTCTCTTTTCTTTGAATGTCATGATATAAGAGAAGCCAGATATATACTCAGTATCGATGATGAGGCTGTTTATTGTTGGCTTGTGAGATGTGCCTCACACTCCAGCTTCCGTCAGGTTAAGTTTCCATTGTAACAAACGACTTTAATCCAAATTTAATCCATCAGGTGTGACGGGACAGTTAATATAGACAAAAATGTATACGCTGGTTCAGACAGTTACATTAAATAGTGATTGATGTGATTGTTTATTGCATTGAAATGTGCCTGACACTGTGGAAACCTGCTTCAGAGGGTTTGTTGACTTGTGCACACATATGCGCCTGTCACCAAATTACAGCTGCGGAGGGTGCACTTCGTCTGTGCCGAAAATAGATCAGGTTGGAGCTGCCGAGCTTTCAGCGCATCTTCTGCACAGTTTTTTAGCATGAAATTGTCACTGCGCTAACCCGAATCTGTCGGCACCTCTCCCTGGTGCCCCATCACATCCATCTCGGTCATGGGTGTGATGGTGCATCAAGACGGTCTACTTAATTGCCAAATTGGCTGTGCATGGCAGTGTGCCGGATGAAATTGTCACTGCACGGGGTGTGCCAGGCTCTGTGCACCCTGCGCTGCACCACAAAATAAGGGCCCAAGGCCTTGATCAGGTGCCCTAAGTCTCCAACAGGGTGATGGAGTACAAGACCTCTTAAAGTTAGGTGTGGAGCCAGGTCATTAAACACGGTGTGGTCAATCAATAATAATGGAGAATCAGGTTTGAACCTCACAGGTAGGCATTGTAATGTGGCATGACCTCGAGTGAGAGATACCAAATAAAGTGAACTGCAGTATTGGATGCCAGTGGATATGACTTCAACAGCTGTGGTAAATGCACAAATAAATAAAAATCATACTCCAACTTTGTAAAGTAAGTTAAGGAGGGCTTCAAAGGGTAAGTTGACAAAAGTTGTGAAGTTTAAGCTTTGCAGCACAGGGGTCTTCTAAGGTTCTCATTGCCTCATATATGAACTCTGCTCTTACTTAGTATCATATGTAAACCTCAGGAGAAAGCCCAATGTTTCATCTTCAAAGTTTATTTCTATTCAACACATCCTCCTTCATCCAGTCACGATAAAAGGTCAGCCTCAGGTGAATCTGAGATTGAAATCTGTCATCTCAACTTCTGAAGATGCAACTCGGCGCTGAATGTGAGGTTATAAAGATGTATACTTTTCTTTTGTGAGAGTGCTGTGTTGTGAAACAAAAACATAACATACAGCTGAGGTCAGACAGTTTGAATTGAGACAGTCTGCTTCTGAGACTGTATAGACACAAGTTGACATCAACTATTTTGCAACTGTCCTCAAGCCTCCAGGACATGAAAACTGTCACTGTGTTGGTTTGCTGGAGCCAGAATGACCATATTAAATCAAGGCTGTCACAACAGGAGGAATAGTTGCTTACAACTTAAGCTGTCTAAGCTTGAAGATCGTCTACTCAAGCACCTTCCTCAGTTGGTCAGCAAGGGGCTGGTGACCAGAGTTTGTAACTGGCCCAAAGACCCTTTTTATACCCTGCATTAACATATGTTTAGTTCTTGCTGGGTGATTGCCCTTAATACCTAATGTGAATGTGTGAATTTATACTGGAAAGAGTGAGATTAGTCATCTCAAGCTCTCAGGCTGCTTTCATCTGTATTGATATGACAATAGACATAGAATATTTGTCCAGCCACCTACTGAGATTATTTAAAGGTTCTGCCATTTCCAAAAACTGTTGTCTACATGGTAGGGCCAAGGTTATTATCACAAGGAAAACTAATAAAGTACTAAAAGATAAAATGAAAAAAGTTAACTGAAATAAAAAAAAAGTTTTTTTGTGTAACCTCTGATATTGTAATTTGAGCTAAATAAAAATAAAGTGATCAACAAAGGTTCAGGCACACTAGAGAGTCTTGTTAAATGCAGAAATTACAACTATTCCCTGGTCCTGATGGCAGCCAGAGTTATTTATAGTTTGTCTTAGAAATTTGCATGAGCATCTGAGATGTAAATAAACCGCTGTAACAGCATTTCATTCACCTGCTGACACAGAGACGGGTATTACTCAGAGGGGGTGGCACATTTACATACAAAATACAAATCAAACAAACAAATTCCAGACCTTATGCTTCGTATAAACAAAATGTAAAATTTCAAAGGAATAACTGTCTAAAAATTAAAGGGAAACTCCGTTTTTTTGACACCTAGACCTTATTTTTAGGTTTGTGCATGCTCATATACTCACTCAGACAAACATCGTGCAACTCAAACCGGTCGTCATAGTCTGACTCTTCGGCATCAGATAAATATTCTGCCATGTTGCCACAGCAATGGAGCTTCAGCGCGGAACATAATCTCTGCAAAATCGCTCATTTCGGCTATATTTTTTCATCCATCGCCAGTGTTATCATAAAGTCAGCTCGTCTACCATCTTCAGGTGGGTCAGCTGACCTGGTAAACAAACTTTTGATGACGTCATAGCCACGCGACACAAAGGTACAGCTGACTTACTTTTAGCCGGCATTGCTGAGCAACATGGCAGAATATTTATCTGATGCCGAAGAGTCAGACTACGACGACCGGTTTGAGTCTGAGGAGGGAGACGAACAGCTGGCTCGAGAACAACAAACAGGAGCACGTCCACGACTCAATGCGAACGGTGGTGCGCTTGTGGACAGTGTTCGCCTATAGCAACAGAAGAGGAGTGTGTTTGCTGCTCAGAGTGGGACTTGAAACCGGCTGACAAGCGTATGGATCTATCCAGGAATATATGTCTGACTACTCTGGAGGATTTCTCTGCAATGACAGACCGGGCTGTGGTAGAGACGAGCGATTTTGCAGAGATTATGTCCAGCTGAAGCTCCCTTGCCGTGGCCCCCGCTAAGTGCGGCTAAATCGGTTGGATCTAAATAACTTCTGAAGGACTCCAAGCTGCACGATGTTTGTCTGAGTGAGTATATGAGCATGCACAAACCTAAAAATAAGGTCCAGGTGTCAAAAAACTGGAGTTTCCCTTTAAGCATCAGTGAAGAGATATAGCCCGTGTCCTGAGCAGGATCCAGAGCTCCCCAAATGCCAGATACATGAGTGTCATTCTAAATAATCAGCACAGCACATAGAAATGTTTCTTTTGGTTGATTAAAACAAAACTACAACTACTTGCAGACAATTGTTAGCGATGGTTCAAACAACTATTCACATTTAGACTCTGGCAGGGGTGGCACCCAAGGTGGATAATCTAATATTGTGGGTCTCCTGTGCCACCCATCTGGCCCACCTACTATATGTGTTGACCTATCATATCAAAAAGACACATAGGTAATACATAATGTTCCTATCAGTAATTTAATATGTCCAATAGTTATTTTGAATGGATGTTTCAAGCAATTGCATCCATCGAACAGAAAACTGAAATTTTCATTGTGTTGGAAAAAAAATTCTCTTTTTTTTACATGTAGGCAGAGTTGTCTTTAGACATGGTTGAGCCCCCGACTGTGAGGAGTTTCTAAGTAATTACAAAAAAGTCTCACTTTAAGATATATGCCTGATCAAAATATACACCTTAAGATGAGTTTTATCGCATCAAAATAGGTTATCTATAAATGCTATTCCTTAGCCTTCCGGTCGGGTCGGACAGGGCTGGACTGGCCTGGATACTCAACTTCGGGGACAAGACAATTAAACCTAGAGCAAATTTATATTATTCAGACACGTCTTAGAGCACCGGGCTGCAAGTAGCAATATATAGCCGGCTACAAAACTACGATACTAAGTTTTCCCCGCATTGCTTGTCGTCACACATCAAAAACTACCACTAAGTAGCTAGAAAGAGATACATTACCTCCTCGCTTTGCATCCTGTAAGTTGTTGAAAGAAGTTGTAAAGCAATGCAGAGTTCTGAGGAAGGTCCAAGCTGCATTATTATTAGCATCACGTCTTTTGGTGCGTTCCAGTTGTAGTCAGAAGTAGGAATTTTCGAGTTTCGAGTAGGAAACTGCAACTGAAACGACCCCTGAAGTCTGAATTTCCTACTGGGAACTCGGTGAAACCTCGCCGCCCCCGAGTTGACAATCGAAGATGGATGCCCCCAGTGTGAACAGTTACTTAGCTCCTGTAATAATCAATTTATTTGCACTTCTGACTGGGGTATGTCGCTCTAGATCAGCTGTATACACCATATTGTTTGACTTATATTTACAAAAATGCTGCAGTAGTGATAATCACATTCTTCATGTGATATTTGTGAACAACAACGCAGGGTGTGCTAACAACAGCTAACAATAGCCTGGTAGATCGACATGTTTTTGTCCGACTTCAACTGGAAAGCAGATAAGTCGAAGATGATGTCACTCCCAGTTCGGAGGTTACTGGAACGCAGCATTACGACAGCCACCACGCGTGCTCACGTGTAGCAGAGCCTTTATGTTGCTGGTAATAGATTCTCCTCATAGCACCTTTAAAAAGAAAATGCTTACATATCAAATAGACAACAATTATTAATGCAGATATTTGCTGCTTTAGAAAGGAATGTTAAATATGTAAATGTAAAATAAATGTATTGTTGCCTGATTTTAGGATGGAGTATGTCTTTGTCATCCCCCCAGGACTTCGGGTCCCAGGAAGCTGTACCCCTTGTGGGTGGCCTTGCATGCAAGGATTGCTATAAAGAAATCAGGGAGAGAGAGAGAGCTGTGGGTTGAGCTGGCCAGAGACAGTGCACTGGCTGAGATTGATTAAGGAAAGATGTGTGGTTACTTTTCTTCTTGAAGTTTTCTGACTGTTGTTCCTTCCTCCATGGGTGAAAGTCTAACTAGAAGTCAGAAATGGGTGCAGTGAGAAGGGGCTCTCTGATTGCTGTGACCCTCTTGTGTGGGTCTAAGGGTCAGTTGGAATTGACTGATTGCTTGGAGCTGGCTTCAAAACATGGACACTCAGGGAACTGCAGTTTTGGGCACTTCTGTATCGAAATTACCTCAATTTTGTCTCTGCCGAAGTCCCAGATTGTTACATTTCAGCAGGGCAGGGGAGGACTCAGGAGAACAGAGTGGGTGCAAAGCAATATGGCCAGGAAGATCTTTAAGTTTCATCAAAGACTAATTAAGATTTTCTACAATGCAAATGATTTTAAGAAGCCTGCACAAAAATCATGGAAGAATTGCCATCTTTTAATACTTTCCTAATTACTAACTCGGGGCATAGAAGGCTAAGATCTTTTATTTAGAATCAAGTTAAGATTTTACAGAAATATATTCATCTTCAGCAACAAACTTACATGTGGCTGCTAAATATTGACCCTTTTCGTTGAGAACTTTCCCTCACTCATGCTCTTTTTCCTCTCTGCACACGTACATGGGCTCTCAGGACTGAGTTTGCTTAACCTGCTTGATCTGCAGCATTTTCTCAGGATTCAGCTCCTTCTCAGGGCTTATCTACCACAAAAACCTCGACCGCCCGCTGTTGAACATTCCCTGAACCCAAATGCGACATAAGGCCTTGAGAGACGGGAGCGTGCTGAGAGAAAGAGAGAGGCATGTTGTGAGAGAAAGCAAGCGTACTATGTGTCACACATGACTTTCATGGAGAGAGAGTGAAAATCAGAGGTAATGAGGGAAAATTTCCTGCTAGGATAGGATAAAGGAAGGATATTGGAAGTCTGGAAATCCAAGTCTGTGATTTGAACTGTGTTATCAGATGTCACACTAAATGAGGTTATGTTAGTTTAACTTGTGTAAACGAAGATTTCGATCTGAAGAAACTGGGACACAAGGAAACATAAGGATTCCAGGTCAAATCAGAGACATTTCACTGCTTGTTGTGTTTTCTTCTGTTATCTCCCATTTTCACTCTTTATCTGCGACCCCCTCTTAAACAAACATTCAACCGCAGCTTTCAATACAGAAAACTAGAGCGACTAAACTTAGTACCTGGCATGAAATGTCAGGTTGTTTAACATTGCCAGGCAGTGAACGTACAGCGATAGGTCAAAAAGAAAGGCTGGGGTGCATAAGATTTATTTTGATTTTGTACGTTTTGTTAGGATTACATTTAGGTTCATGCACCAAGGTCAAAACCTTTCAGATACTTGTTGTAAAGTTTTCCCCTTTGCTCTCCCTGGGGGATAAAGGGGAAAGCATTCTGGGACCAAGGGGTTCTTGACCTTATAATCTCTAAAAATTCTTTAGTTAATTACTAAAGAAGTGGAACATTTTTTAACAAATAATAAAATACAGTTTGGATATAAAGAAAGAAACCTCAGACTATTGCAATGTCGCTCAAATGTTTAGAATGAGAATTTATGATCTTGACATTTGACTTAAAGCTGGGGTTGGCGATTTTGGAAAACTAGCATGAATTTGAAAGTAGCATCTCCTCAGGGCTCTGCCTAACATGTCCCAGCATGATTATTGGTTGGTGTTTTCCCTGTTTTACTCCTGCTGTAGATAGCGGATATTTTTCGCTCTGTTTTAAGAACACATTATGAGTTGATTACCATCGGGTCATAAAGACCATTTTAACCAGTATTACAAAAAGTGTATCTAAATCAAATTGCAGACCCCAGCTTTAAATCTTTTTAAGTCTAATCTGATCAGAAAGTTTGTTCAGCAGCAATCAGCAGTGCAGAAGCATAGTAACATTACCCTGAGTACATTTCCACATGGAAAATAATGTTCCTCAGAGTGTTTGAACTCTGTTCAGGAGAAGAGAAAAACTGTGCTCCTCTCCAAAATAAGTAGGCCTATGCTCCCCTGCAGGCAGCATGAAAAACGAGCCTTTATATAATCTGACCGTCCGTACCTTCCAGTTTCCTCACGGATATGAAATGAAGGGATGCTCGACAGTATTTTCATTACTCCCTGAGCCTGATAAGAGGGGTGAAAGTCAAATGCTTGGTTTGGCAGGAGCCACCGGCAGGGCCCTCAAAGTCACGTAACTTTGGGCGAGACCTGCCTCAATTAGCTTTTTCCTTTCAATGAAACCTCCGCAAGAAGCAGTGATGAAAGATAAATCATGAAAAAGGCCGGAAGCAAAAAAAAGAAAGGAATAACTGCTGACTAACTTTGTGTTCTCACTTGGTGAACGTGTGTGAATGTGTGTTGTGTGCTGCCGCTACAAAACACATTCCCTTAGACCTCCTAACCTGACTTTAGGGTGGTATCCATTTCATCAAACAGCGGGGAGGCATAAACGTGCGTCTGTGAGTGTACTCATGCAGCGTGACATAGCACAATACCCCAGCCAAAACACAGAGGGTGGGACACTCACACACACCAACATAGCCCAGCAGAGAACGTGATTTTAGACTCATGTTACGGATAGGGTGCGCCCTCTTTTCATATCTGACCCCGAGGCTCAGGTGCCCATTCACATGGGCTGATCTGCATGCACAGAACACGACCAACGTCAATCTGATCTCACACTGCATTAAGTCATGATCAGATGTTCAGCAAGGAGAGGAGACGTGTTTAATCAGGGGGCAAAGGGAGAAGGAGGTGTGCTGAGTGTGCTGACGCAAACATGATTAGGAGAAGGAGAAAGACATGGCTTCAAGAATAGCTTACAAGATTATATTGGTGCAGCTTATCTCACATGTAAAATCATAGGCGGTTTACCTTAGGTGAAAGAGGGACTAATGCCTAGGGGGACATATCTTTTTATTTTTTCCAATTTTGAATGCACATATTATTTCTTTGGAAATTAGTGTTGTAAAGTTTGAGATTAGTTTGCACTCCCAGAAACAGTGAACATGTGTCCCTCTTTCAGAGCAGCACTTATCAAACAGAGGGGAGATGAAGGGATTTATTTTGTGTAATATGACAGGAGTAATATGCAACCTATGAAAAATGTTGCACTGAGTCTCCGGCAGTCTGTAACATGTTGATGATGAGCTAATCCAGATGATAAAGGTCTGCCAATCATCTTCAATTTATGTAAGTATCCAAGTATTTTTCCCGGTTATGAAAAATATTTAGCAGTTCATATATGTCAGAGACATAATAACAAATGATGATAAAAATGTTTCTCATTTTGATGCTCGACAACAAATGTCTCTATATCATGATGGGGTATATTAAGAGAAAAGGAAATGACCTGGAAAGATACATAATGTCTAATTTGCAGGTAACCAATAATGTTGAATAGGAATATCAAATATCTCCTGTAACTGCTGGAAGGATAGCAAAACATTACACTGGGGAACAATTTGAAGAAAAAAGAATCTGTTGGGTTGGATGTTTGTGCTTATTTTTTAGACTAAAATTGGCATGCTGATTCCAAAACTGTAGTCAGTTTTTTCTAGCATGTCAAGTTTTTTCCCCACAGCTTCCCAACCAGATAAGCATATACCACTGATTAACTGTAATAAGTTTTGCCAGCTGATTACGACTGGACTAATCTCCAGCTACGTGGTAACTTGTTTTGTGCAGTCACAATTGAGACAGTGCAGTGAGAGGTGTGTGCAGCTCCCAATCGGTCAGTACTATGAATATCTGCAAACAGAAAGCATCGTCGGAGTTTAGAGGATTTGTGCTGGCTTTTCTTTCAACATTGTAACTATGGGCATACTGTTTTAAGTACAATTTCTTTTTATGCTGTTTATTTTAGTTTTCAAAGCTTGTAAGTATTCATCCTAGTGTTTTTTTTTTTTTTTTTTTTTACATAGGTATATATTTCCTTTGTTTCAGATCATGTCTGCTCCCACTACTCATTATAAAGGCCTAAACAACCCTGACTCCTTTTGCTACATTTACAGTAGTTTCTCCATTCCAAGTCAGAGGGCAAACATCAGTGGCATATTTTGCATGTTTTAAAGTAAAACTCAGTGATCAAGACAAGCCATAGGCCCCTCACACAGTGTGCAAGTAGCATGTTGAGGGTGGGTCCATAGGATCATGTGAGAAGTTGGCATTTGGTATCCCCATGGTTTGGCTAGAGCAAAAAGATCATTGCGAAGACTGCAGCTTTTTTATTGAAAACATCAGGATTTAACAAGAAAAACAAAAGTAAAATAGAATATGAAATGTCAGCTGCAAGATCAGTGCCTCATTCAGCTGAAATTCCAGTGCCAGATTTCGAACAACTACCTCCTCTTGAAGATCTAAGTAATGTTGAAAACGCAGTGACAGCGGTGATGCAAATTTTGAAACTCAGTTTGTAGGGGATTTGATCGGCTCGAGTTGAATGATTTTGCATGTGATTTGGGCCTGTTAAGTACAGTATTTTTCATACCTTTTAAGAAAACAAAGATCCTATTGTTCAAAAATTTGATGTGATAGAGAAAAACTGAGATCGGTTTTGGATTCAGCACCCAAAAATTAGTTAAAAATAGCTGTCAGACCTAACACAACAAAAATTGTGTTCCCCAGTGTATCTTTCAATAAATCATCCAATGCTTGGATCCCCTTGTCACACCATGAAAAGAACAGAACTGAGCTGATGCCTGTAGGGAAGTCTGGCTTTTGGACAAAAGGTGAAAACAAGGATTTAGTGTTTTTAATTCTAGTATAGTTAGATATGTCATGCCACACTCGAACACTGGTGTTTTTTCAGCATTATGAAACAAAAAACTTCAACAAAAAACTTCTTCTAACTTCATGTAAATCCAACTGCAGTACTCTTCTGCTGCAGAAGCAGAGTTGCATATTTATCATTTGGAGACTTTGCCCCAGAAACTATCAGGTCCAACAGCATTCTTTAGGTGACAATGACATAACCCAGACTGAGCATCAAACATAACAACACATTGAACTACATGTGGCCTTTATATAAGATGTTTTTAATGTGGGACAGCACATGTGTTATGACACAAGTCAGTGTCACTTACTAATGAAACATTTAGCACCTGTGGATTGCTTTGACAAAAGGCACAAGCTAGACTCTCCCTGTGTTAACCTGTAGAACTACAGTCATTTTTTTTAGTTTTACCTGTTTGTAGATCTGAGTAGCTGAACCCAAAATTGTACATGGATTCAAAACGTAATGTTCAGGTTTCAAGTACATGTAAATAGCATATGTTGGTCCTACCTGTATTGTCTTAAGGAATATTTTAGTTCAATTATTTTAAAGCTTGATGCAATCGAAGAGGTCATTTTGTTCTAACACTTTAGATGTAATCCAAACATGAAAAAAATCAGACCGTTTTTAAGACATTTTGTAAGACACTTAACATAAGTGGAAAAAGTAGAATTATTTTTTTTAATTCCACACAGAATGTCTGGTCCAGAGCAAACAAAATCTGGTTCACGTTAAAGCTCATGTGAACTCTGGCACAGGCAAAACAACAGAGCTCTAGGCCATCTGAATGCAGGAGGTGTTCAGGTGGCCATGGCCATGGTTGGGTTCCAAGCAGACTAGCGTTTGGCTTGCACAGGTTGTGAAAGCTTTAAAATGGGCAGATCCTTTCAAAAGCATGTCTGGCAGGTTATTGGATGATTGTTCTGTTAATCACGTTTATTACATGCCACTTAGATGATGAGGTAGGTGGGTATGCTGTGGTGTAAAGAACAGAATGTAAGCCACTTCATAAAATAAAGCCAAGTAAAACATGTTGGAAGTGGAGTGAAAATATCTTCACTACAGTAGTATTAGTTTGTAGTGTTCTTATTTGTTTTTCATTTATTAAAGAAATGTGGTCCAGATCTTAAATAACTGCTGCTGAAGCTGTTAGCATCTATGCTAATCTCTGGCCAAGTACTCATTTCTTGCTGTCTTATTCCTCATAGCTCCTACTCCTTCCTACTCTAAGGTCCAGTTTAAACAAATACAAAAACAGTCAAAAATGGAGAGTTTTCATTGTGTTTTTGCCTCTTGTTTAAACGAGAACAGTGCCCGGAGTGTCTTACCCAGAAATTTTGGAAACCAGGGTACAGATTGAATAGTTTTGAAAATTGATTAATATTCCACTCTGTGTAGACAAGATTCACCACATGCACATGAACTCTTTCACACAAAGGCTGCACATGCATTCCAGGGTCAACAATAAAAACAACAGCTTTGGCCATCTACTGAGTAACGTGTGCTGCTTACCGTGCTTGGTTTATAATCCAGACAAAAATATCCAGACAAACTACTCTTGCGTCTTCGTGCATTGTTGTTTTTGATTTTTTTTTTCTTCACTGGAAAGTATACGCGTTTTAACACCATTGTGGCACGACAAACCGACATCGGCATCTACTGGCCTGGAATGCATGCTTCAGCATTTTAAGTTGTTTTCGTGGATCTGTTTGAATGCAGAGGGATTTAGGAAACTCAACGGGAAAACTTTTCCATTTTTGGTGACAACGGGGTCTTGTAAACAGGGCCTAAGGTCTCTGATTGGGCCATCCCATTTTAGGCTGCTCACAATCATTGTAAATTGGAGCTTGGCAAGAGGTATCTGTCTGATTACAAACACTGAATCAGGCAAACCCATCTGCATGGCAAGTTTATGTGAGAGCCATCTGAATCAAGCAAGGACTAAACAGGGGAAGTGAAACACACGGCATTGTGTTGTTGGTTCAATTGTGCTGACTACAACAAGAGTAGGTAATGTAAATAATATTTATAGAAAATATTGGAGCCTATCCCAGCTGTCTTTGGGAAAGAGGCGGGGTACACCCTGAACCGGTCGCCAGTTGATTGCAGGGCCACATAGAGAGACAGAGACAGACAACCATTCACGCTCACAATCATACCAAAGGGCAATTTAGAGTCACAAAATAACCTAATGGGTATGTTTTTGGTCTGTAGGAGGAAGTCAGAGCGCCCGGAGGGAACCCACGCATGCATGGGAAGAACATGCAAAGGTCGCTGTCCGACCCGGATACCTTCTTGCCCCAGCTGTCATTTTGATATGCTTAAATGCAACGTCAGAAGAAAAGGGGAAAATATCTTAGGTGACCCACCCCTAATAGTACCATTTAAATATTTAGGTTATAGATAAGAATAGATGTGTGCAGAATAATCAGACACTGTTCCTCATGTTTAATGGACTACCCATATGGTCATGAATATGGTGTGCCTTGACACTTGAGCTTGAGCTTTGGTGGACCTTAAGTTAAAAAGTTTAAAAACTACTGCTGTAAAAATTCATCTTAACATTGAAAAGGTATTTTATCTGAATCCAGGCTGTGGAACTGTGAAATGTGAAAATGAACATTTTATCATCAGGGTCCTTTACTTTTTGGGTAATCCTCAAGTGGACACTTAATAAATAGTCTTTTTCACACTTCTGCATTGGCTTTATTGTTCCTGCTCTGAAATTGTTTTTTGAAATTGAAAAATTGCAGAAGTGGAAACATTGGACTGATTTTTACTGGTGTGTTGTATTCTGCACTTTAGACGTGGGACGTTGTTGTTTTGTTCCACTAACACTTGACCGACTGGAAGGAGAAAAAATGTGTTGTAAAATTTCCAGACAGATAACACTCAGAGACTGACGAAGGTTGTGATAAACATCAAATTCCCTTTATTTAAAAACTTTCACTGTCTTCCCCTCCTCCTTCAGTGCTTGATGGTGACAGTCTTCACCTCCGTGAAGAAGTGGTATGAATCCTTCCCTCCCTCCCTTCCCACTCCAGAGTTCTTCATCCCTCCAAACGGCAGGTTCAGATCTCTCACCAGCCAGCAGTTAGTCCACACCAGACCCGTCTGCAGGTGCCTGGCCACCCTGTGAACCTTCCCCACATCCCGAGTCCAAACAGTCGCAGCTAGACCATAGCGAACACTGTTGGCCTTTGCAACAGCTTCATCCTCTGTGTCAAAGGTGCCAATGCAGGTAACAGGGCCGAAGATCTCCTCCTGCATGACCCTGGAGCTGTCAGCCACACCTGAGATGACAGTGGCGGGCATGAAGTAGCCGTTGGCATAGCGTTCAGGGAGGTCCAGCTTGTCAATGGTCTCTCCACAGTGGATGATGCCGCCTTCAGATTTAGCGAGTTCTACAAAGCTACGAACCTGAACAGCACAATAGTCATTTGAATTAAAATCACATCAAACGTTTAATTCATATGGTGATACTTCTTTTGGCCTGATCAAGACTTTTTTAATCACCTTCTGCAGGTGCTCTTTGCTGATGAGTGCTCCGTTGTTGTTGCTGGAATCAGTTGGTAAACCTGTCTTCCACTTTTTGGATGCAGTAACAAACTTTTCCAGAAACTCAGAATAGATACTTCTCTCTACATAGATCCTGCTGGTGCACAAGCAGATTTCCCCCTGAGAGAGAGAGAGGGAAAGAGAGAGAGGGGGAAGGAAAAGATGAGATTGTGGGTTTTGACAGAAAGGCAGAAAGTTGCAAAGAAACATTGTATGAATCTCAGCATAAGAAATCTGGTGCAAGATCTCCCCCATGTGGATATATCACACTACTGCAGCCTCATTATCAACTGGCCTCACATGTTGTCATGTGGAAAACACCAGCCAAAATCTATTCCCTTAATTCTTTTACTCTCAAAAGTAACTCTGCAAGGATCATAAATATTAAAACAATAAGACCTATCAACAAATTAGTTCACTTGAGGATACCTGAAAAAACAGACCAACGTAAAAAAATCTGAACACTTTGCTGCATTTGTTAGTTCAAAGTTGTTGGTTCCAAAAGGAGGACCAGCCCCCAGGGGTTCTGAGACATCCAAAAGAGGGGTTCTCAAAGAGTAAAGAAATGGCCACATGATTTCAAATAGAATATTCTTAGAGCTTTAAGATTGCCAATCCATGTAGCGTACCCCCACAATCTATATTACGAAACACAAAAAGGTTTTAAGGGGCCTTTTTGACACCTGCCATCTGTGTTTTCTTACCTGGTTGGAGAAGCTGGAGCGAACTGTGGTCTCAATGCACTGGTCTAGGTTTGCATCAGCAAATATGATGGCAGGGTTTTTACCTCCCAACTCCAGTGAGAGCTTCTTACAGTAGGGGGCGCTCCGTGTTGTGATGTGCTGAGCTGTGGCAGTGGAACCAGTGAAGGAAATCAGAGGAACATCAGGGTGACCAACTAGAGCGTCACCAGCTTTTGGTCCAGTTCCAAATATGATGTTTACCACTCCAGGAGGGACACCTGTGGAGATATACAGAAGTAAAGACTATATGTTCTGCCAGCTCCTCTTGAAAGTATGTCTTGATGTGTGTGTGTGATGTTACTTATACAGTGGTCATAGTTTCTAGTCCAGTTTATAGCTTCTACATCTTGCATATATTTAGAATATTTAGTAAGCAAATCTTTCTTTTATTACATTAATGCTTTTTGTCAGTTATTCTGATTGTGTCATTTTTACATTTTCCTCTTGTTTCACAACTTGACTGCCTTTTTAGGTCATCTCAAAGCCTTTAGACCATATGGACCACTTTTTCTTTCCAAATACAAAGAGTGCCAGATAATATGGTCAACAAACCAAAAGTGGTCCGAACATGATGGTTCCAGATACCCAAACCAAATGTATCCTTTTTACATTCTCTGTATTTGCTGCTGGTTTTGTGTTAACATAAGCAAAACAGCACAGAATTGAAACACAGATAACTTTGAGATATTTTCTCTCACTATACAGTATTCAACTTTTAATCAGCTGTTATTTGTAAAAATCATTATGTCAGAAGCCCATATGTAGTGTTTCACACATTTTTTAGACCACCAGTCAATGTAAGGTTTGTTGGCTTCCCTAAAATAACAGTTTTAGTAATTAACAAAACCATTTTTCATGTTTCTGTAAAAACCCAAATAATATTTTTACTGTTAAAATTAAATTATAATTGTTATCCATGAAATTTCAAATGTACAGCTTTATTAAAAAAAAGTTTGCACACTATTATTGCTTGATTAAGATGTTGAATTATAGTTATTGGCTTGGATTCCTGAACATTAAGATCTATTATAGTGGTTAAATGTTATGCTTAATTACTGTCTAACTTCTAAGAGAAGCCAAGTGAGCAGCTCCAATTTGCGTATGAAAAGGTGAATTCAGTTTGAATTTCCTCATTCTTATTCAAAATATATGCCCATAACAATAAAACTCTTCATTCTAAATAATCTTTCGAGATTTCTAAAGTATTAATGTCTTCTTGTTCTTACAATAGAGTGGTCTAATACATTTTTTAAGCACTGTAAGTTTACTGAATTAAGCTTTGATTATTAACTTTTTTAAAATCACTGTTGGACTCGTAAACCTTTACACTGCCAGGAATTTTAAAAAGCCATGTTGTTACAGAAGTTTATTAAAAGAAAGTAGCAGCAGCAAACCTATTAACACCATAGTGTCAGCGTCATTAGCATCAAGTAATGTATACTGTCACATTGCAATGTTAACTAAAGTCCTCACATTAACCTACAACTTAAAGTGATAATTTTGATCTAATAACTGAAATGTTGAAAAAACTTGTATTAACTTAATGTAGTTGGAACATATAATGTGGATCATCTTGTTTTCTTCTCTTTGGTTAAAACAAGTACTTTGTTGAGGTTGCAGTGGCTAGCATAGTGTGTAAACATCTTTAACAAGTTTTTGAAAATTATAATTATTTCATACAGTCTGCTGTATGTTTGTCTTCACCTTTTAAAACAAGCCAAGAACAAACCTCAACTGAATCGATGAAGTATAAACTAAAGATCTGTGAGAGTGAAAAGCTATTAACAGTCTGTTATCTAACTACAACATGGCAGTTCAACTTTGAAGCTGTTACCACACTTCCAACGCACAACATGATACTGTTTCCCCTTGTTTAAGTTCTCCTTCTCAAGTGAACCAAATCAAGTGGGTGCCCATGGCTGTGGCCATTGTGCATTGTTACCCCCCCCCCCCCCCCCCCCCCCCGAAATTATTATATTTGGGAGGTGGCCATATTTGTAGTCATGTTTGCAGTTATTTTTAGCAATCATTCCTTTAATTTCCCATTTATTTGCAACCTCACTTCCATGTCTTAGGTTTCATTCTTGCACCACTCTAATAAGACACTCCTGTTGCGTTGTTGGTGCTGTAGTCCTACCGGCCTGCTGCATCAGCTTGCACATCATCCAAGCGGTCACAGATGTCATCTCGCTGGGTTTTGCCACCACTGTATTGCCAGTAGCAACTGCAGGTGCAACTTTCCAGGTCAGCAAGTAGAGGGGTAAGTTCCATGGACTGATCAGACCAGCTGCACATCAACAACAACACAATTTCAGCTCACAACGCAGCCAGAAAGTCAAACTGAAAGGTTTTACTTGACACAAAGTGAGCTCTTACCAACTCCCACGGGGCAGCGGATAGTGTAGTTGAGGCAGCCCATGTGGTCCATCTGACTGCAGTCAGTGGTGTGATGAAGGACCGAGGAGGCAAAGAAACGGAAGTTGTACGCAGAACGAGGGATGTCCACAGTCCGTGCAAATGTGACAGTTTTTCCTGTGATGCAATGCAGAAGATACAGAACTTAAAAATCTTCTGCATACTACATCATATATTTTCACCATATACACCTATTTTAACCTCTCCTGGTTGGTTTAACTAATATGACACACCAGATGAAGCGTTCAGTATATTTCACAGGTCCATTTAGACAGCTGCCCTTAGAAAGTGTAGGGTAGAACCTCTAAAAAGCATATCTCTCAGATAATTAGACAATCCTCCCCTCAATCACATTCATTATGGACAAATCACATAATGCATAGCCTATAATGTAGCATGACAAACATGAGCAAAAGTGTTCTTTCTCTCTAGAAATGCTTTTCACTGTTGTATTTTTGTTCATTCAGTAAAGAAATAAAGTGCAGATCCGTCAAAACTGACGCTGTTAGCATCTATGCTAATCACTCTATGAGCAGTCACTGCCTGCTTTTGCCTCACTTGTAGCTTACAGCTCTTTCTGTTTGAAATGACTCTGATTGGGCTGCAGGCTGAGCACAGTCGTCCTAGCTTGGTGTGAAGCAAGATGTCTGACGATAGACATTGAATCAGGCAGATCCAGCTGTACTGCAAGGCTACTGATCAAAGTGATTTAAAACACATGCAGCATGGGTGCCCAGGGTCTTTAAATGTTTGCATTAAAATCTGCTCAGAAGTTAGATTTTGTCATGCCTATAATCCCTGTCTGATCACACCTCTCTCAAGAAATGGATGAGGCTTCAGCTTTCCAGCACTGTTTGCTAATGTTTACTTAAGCTGCAATGACATGGGCCTACTGAGACATGTTCCTTTCAGTGGAGCCGATTATTGACTGAACAAACACATATAATCGAGTGTCTTCTTTTTAGGGAAGGAGGCAATCATTCATCATTCAGCCAACTGGCTGTTCAAGCATATTTTCTTAAAGGTGGAACAGGCAGCAGAGGGAGAGGAGGATTTTCCTCACTCTGAGGGGCTGTGGATGGGCTATGGACACTCAAGTTTACATGAAAGTTTGTGTCAAGTGTATATTGCATCATATGGAGTACAAAAGGATGAGCAGGATAAATTCTGGATTTAGGTAAAAGTTGCTGGGACCTTGAGTCTTTCACTAAACATACACCTACCTAAATTATAAAAGACATAACATTCTTTCAAGGTCTCACTATTATGTCTTGTTTTATCCTAAATGTCTTCTCAATTTCTGTTTTCTATTTGCCATAATGCTCTTGTGTCTTATACAAGGCACTTTGAATTACCTTGTTTCATAAATGTGCAGCATATATTGATATTACATGTAAGGTGTAAACAGTAAATGACACACCCTGGTCTTTTGACTCAGCTTGTGCTAACTCCTCCAGGTTTGCATCTATCAAGTCGGCCAACTTGTTGAGGATTTGAGCTCTCTGCTCAGGGCTGCGGGCCGACCAGCCAGGAAATGCAGCCTTAGCTGCTGCAACGGCAGCCTCCACCTGCAGGATAGAGAAACAACAAGTTACCAAGTTACCACAACAAGTCATGTTTTACTGTGTGGCTCCAACATAAATCAACTAAGGATGCACTGAATATTCGGTGGCCGAATCGTACAAAAAAAAGCCATATTCGGCCTTCAGTGGAGTGAGGTAATAGCAAGGTGACACGGGGTTAGACTCTTGACGAAGCGCTGCTGCACTCGGCTGTATAACTTGAATGAAAAGCTGACGGCTGAGCCTGCAAATGAGTGGAGGATGAGTGACTAAACTGTATTTCACAGAAAACACAGCCTGGTCTTTGATTATAAGTTTGCCATCAACTGTGTAGACCAAAACTACTTCCACACAGCTCTCCTCAGAACATTCAGAGCTGTTAAAGTCCGCTCGGAGTGGAAACTCTTTGTTTACTGAGGTCAAGAGAGCACTGGATGTGACTGACGGTCAAGATGCGCTCACAGCGCCCTCTGTTGGACGGAACAGTCCACTGCTCCAGGCCTGATGTGTCGCCACACAATATTTTACATTCAAATACTTATTTACAATTCGGTTATGGATATTTATTCCCATATTTGATTGGTTATTCAAATATAGAATATAAAGTGACAGCCTTAAAGCAGTCTTGTGTCAAAAGGACAATTACTTATTTGTTGGTATTATTGGTTTATTGGTTTATATCCATCAATGCACATTAGTATTTTTTTGATGCATGTTTTGTTTTGTTTGACGGCTTAATATGAATGAAAAACTTTGTTGGGCTTTTTTGAAAAGCAAAGGCTACTGGAATATTAAAAAATGTCATAATATTCAATAAACAATTACTTTCTTTTAAAACATGTCTAAAAACGTATCAAGCTATTAATGCACTATTAAAAAAATATAGTATACTACTTTGCCTCCGCATTGGATATTCGGTATTCAGCCAAGCGTTTATATTTTTTTCAGCTCTGCCACAAATTTTATTTCGGTGCATCCCTAAAATCAACCCCAAGGTTGGTTTTAGTTTTATTGAGTCATACTCTTACGTTCTTTTCTTTAACTTTCTTTAACTACTTCTGTAGTTCAGCATCAGTTTTTGCAGGAGTTGAAGGAGTAATATTCTCCATTGAGGTCTACTGAAGCTGCCTGTATGAGAATTTTAACAATGGATGGAAATGTAACTTTACACAGTACAAACTAGGCCCGGACAATATATCAAGTTTGAAGATAACCTAAATTAAATGTCATATGTAATGTAGGGGAATTCAGTCAACACTGATACACTGCAATTTATGTTGAATTGCTTGCGTGTTTAATGCCCAGTATAAATATGGAAGCTTTAAATAAGGTCTCTGAGTTTCCTGCCTCCTTCTGTGCTTGTCATTATCTTTCCTTATCACTTGTCCATTTTCAAGTATTTCCACACTGGCATATAATAAACTAAAACTGAAACCACAACACTTATCGAGTAGCACCACAGCATCACAAGACACATAGAACCAAACCACCATGGCTGAATATCTTTAACTGTTTGTTAGTTATCCAGTTAGTCATTAAATTCATGTCTTAACAATGTAAATATCTATAAGCACTGCCTCTGGTGCTGTTTCTATGACACTGAAAGTCTGTGTTTTGCTTTAAGGACTTATTCACAGTTACAGTTACCAATATTTTTCATGCAGTTACAATGATATCCTGTCTTTTTTTTTTTTTTTACAAAGGATCTTTAAGTATCTCTGCATTTATCTCCCTATGCATTGTTTAAATTAACTATACCCCCACTAAATGCACAGACATGCTGTGATGTTGGGATGCAGATGGCCTAATGGTAAAGGTCACGCCCCCTGGGGTTCGCCCTTGAGCAGGCATCCCACCTGAGGCCCATTTACTGCATATCACTCCCCTACTATTGCCTTGATTCCTACTCTATCCACTACACTCTCCTCTGATTAAAGGGATGAAAGGCACAAGAAAGAACTTTAAAAAAAACATATGCCGTGATGTAACTGATGTTTATTTTGAATTGATCTTTTTTCTTTTTTTTTTTTTACCATGATCTCTAATACAGTACAAATCAGTTTGTTTTATGTATATTAGAATCTTATCATTATTTCAATATTGGTATTTTTTATATATATCTGTGGTGTCAGGCCATACTGTCCACTCTAACAAACAAAAAGACATAGTAAGTTTGGATTTAAACCCATAAATCCATGAGGTTTTGTGGACAATTTTGAGGTTTTTGACGTGAAACATGTTTAATGATTACCAGACAGCTGCCTTTGTAGAGGGCAAAGGTGCTTTCCCCTCACTGTTGGCTGTTAAAAACAGTTGGCATACAGAACTTAAACAACATGGACTCTTGTTCAGCAATACATGACAAAGAAATACTCCTTAGTTCACTCTATAAAGAGCACTGGCTCCCCTGTAAATGCAGCTCCTGTGCATGTAGTGCTATAAAGTTTAACCTGTTGGGCTATAAAATGCAGTCCTGTAAAATATCTGCACTGAAGTTCAACAAAAAATGACCTCTGTGAAGTTTATGAACTATAACTGTTTGGCAACAGGGCAAACAAAAGAGAAAGAAGAAACGATAGGTAAAAAACTGTTTAAGACAAATGAGTCATAGGAAAACAAAAAGATCCAGGACTGACTACATTTGTTAAATGACTACATTTGATTTGTCGAAGACAACTCACTTGTTAGAGAGTAAAACCTCAACAGATACAAACATTCATCACTAAAGGATGTTACTGCAGCAGAGGAAATGACCCAACCTGAGTTGTTTGCATGTGTTGTTTTGACATGTGAAACATGATTTGTTACTGTTGTTGGTACATAAAATACATAGTAAAAAAATGCAGTAACAGTTATTTTAAAAGACCTACCTCTTCTTTGCCACTGTCAGGCACCTTGCAGTAAACTTCTCCAGTTGAAGGATCATATGAGTCAATGTGATTCTGGCATGGGACAAAATTTCCTCCAATGAAGTTCTCAAGAACCAGGTACGAGCTCAGATCTGCAGACATGTTTGATCTGACAGATACAAGGACCTAAAAAACAGCTTTTTTAAGACAATTACAGCAGACTTCTGCAGGGAGAGTCTGAAACTGCACGAGTCCAAGTTCCGGGGGATGTTGACCTCTGCTCTGATCCTCCCACTGCACACAACTCTGTCACATTACACAACAGAACACAGCATGGTCTGTGTATGGATGTGTGGCTGCTGATTATCCCACAGCACGTCAGCCACCAGATTGTTTTCAGGAGCTGAAAAATAAATGCACATTTAAAGCTATGGTCTACGATTTGGAAGCTTTGTACATATTAATAACACCGTTTATAAGGCTGTTATGGTCCTATGGTCCTATCTACACAGTATAAAGACCAAAAAGAACGAAAAAAATCCATTCAGTATATCCGCTGAAAAGCTGCATACTAGCTGACCAATCAAACCTAAGAACCTGCGACTATTAATTGGTCCGTGAGTTGGTCCGTGAGTCCATCCAATCCCGTCTCTCTCACTACGCAGCGTCATGCGTAGTGCGTCATGGTCCCGTCTCCTCCCCTCTACCTCTGGTGAGCAGCTAGCAGCGTTAGCTACTGAACTATCATGGAGCCGGAAAAGCCTAGCGCCGAGACCGAAGCCGCCTCCCTCTCCCGCGGGGCCCAACGGAGCTCTGCCCGCGGGTTGAGGCCTGTTAGCGGGCTAACGGCTAATGAATAGCCTCAGCCGGCCGTCAGACCTTCAGCATCGGCCGTTTCGCCCCTGGTTGATCAGGTAATGGCTTTGTTTACTACAGTGGGAGATGTCTGCTGAATAACTCTGGTTAGTTTGTGCCTGCACGGGCTAATAACTTGTAGGGGAGCGGGTTAGCCTGTTAGCCGCTAATCGTTTGCACTGTAAGCCGAGCTGGGGAGGACAGGCTGAGAAAGATAAATCCTCCCCCACACTCGGCTCCGCTCTGGCGGCGCCAGACCCGCATTGCCGCCGGTCCAATTGAAATGGCTACTGCTGTGTGTTACAAGGGGGATGTCTGTCGTGTTTGATACTTTCAGTTGAGCTGAGCTGTTTTTGATTGAGTTTGCTGCTGATATATTGTGCTAGTCACTCGTAGCTCAGTCCGAGGGGGCTTTATGAGGCGACACGAGCTGGGGGCGGGATCTTGGAACACGGGAGGGGGGGAGGTGAGGGAAGGGGGGTGCAGGCTGCGGTTTCAAATCGTAGACCACAGCTTTAAAGATGAACTGATTCTGCATTACCAATGTCAGGTTGGTTTGGTGTGACAAGATTAAACTGTAACTTCTTGTTCTGCTTCCATAACTTTACAATTAACAGAGACCAAATTCTTTACCAAAGTGCTAAAGATGACATTTCTGCATCTACATTTCCATCATTGAAAAGATCACTGGATATGACTGGCAGCTCCAGAATCACTATAGTGCAGGAATAAATCCCAAAACACAGAAGTGAGTTAGCATTTCGCACTTTCAAACTCCCAACCCTCTGGAGTAAATGGTATTTAGAATACTGGTTCCTGCTAATTGCCTAAAATAAAGTGAGTGAACACAGGCCAGGTGATTTTTAATGTTTTATGGGAAATAATCAAATATATCTGATATTTTCTGCTTTAGAATCTGAAACCACTGTTGTGTGGATAAAATGGCAGAGGCTTACGATGAACAAGGACTACAAAAATGGCCGTGGACCCAACGGAAGACATTTCTAATTGTTTTTTAACAATCAATTCATGCACCAGGGGGTCACCAACTGTATTTGTCAGAGGGCCAGACTTTTACCAGACAGTCACCTTAGGGGCCGTACCCTCAAATAAAAATCACATTCTGACATGACATTATTAATTTATGCTCATTGTTTATATTATTTTTCTTTTCATTACAAAACTGAAGACACTTTAGCCTTTATGAGTCAGGCTCCTCCCACCTATACCTTAGTCAACCTCCAGGAGTGATAGAGACATTTTGCCTCAACTCAGTTCAAGTCAACTTTATTTATAGAGCGCTTGAAAACAAATACTGTGGAAGTGAAAGGGAAAAGGCTTCAGAGCACAGGTAAAATGGCACTCTCAAAGGCCATGAAACGAAAAGTTGATGTGGAAAGCAGATCCTATAATGATGACTCTACTGACAAGTATGAAAAAGTTATGTTAAAAAGAAATGTGTGAAACAATCAATGTTAAACAGTGCAGAGATTCTGTCCTCATTTTAAAAATGTCGCCTAAATAGTCATAAACGTTGGGGGCTACTGATGGTAGAGTCTCAGTTGTTTTTGTTTTTGTTTGCTTTAATACTGTGGACCACATGAGTTTTTTTTTTTGATTCCCACAATTTTGAAATCCAGTCGCGGACCGAATCTGGCCCAAGGGGTGCCAGTTAATGATCATTCATACACTGTAACTGCAGCCATGACCATCAACTTGATCAGGTTGCTCAATTATGATTAAACTCCCAAACAAGAGCTCCAATATTTTATACATTATAAATATTGCTGTTGCCTCTTAGCTGGACTGCCATGCTGTAGCTCATGTAAACTTATTAATAGCTTTTCACTCCAAGAGGTTATGTTAAAGCATGGTGAAAATAAGTTTTGTTTGTTAAGCTACTTACAAAAACAGAACATGGATGTCAGCACTTTTTGTTCTCCACTGAACTAATTATCAGCAATGATCCAAAACACAGAGAAAAATCCCATTTAGTGGACTTGCAGTCGAGGAAACCAGCACAATGCTAACTTCTGCATTAGCCTAAAAAAAATGCATCATCCTGCACCACTCAGAGGTGCAGCAGGCTTGTGGAAAACAAAGAGATCACATTACTCCTACATGAGTTTGCTTACACTGTAATGTCTGAAAAAGATTGATAAGTCTTTGCCCTTTTTTAAAAATCTGTTTCTGAACATATTGACAGGCTCTTAATAGAGTATTTCCCCTTTAGAGTCTTACATCAGGCCTGCTGAAAGCAATATAGGACACAAAACCTTCATTTATCAGCTGTAAATGATCAGTGAAGTTCCTTGGGGGTCACTATTATTGTATCCTACAATAACAAGCATTGCATTTAACAGGTATACTTTCACAGCACTAATGATGCCAGCATAAACAGCAACTTTATCTCTGGTCATTCTGGACAGTGAACTGGCTGCTAGTTAAAAAAATGTACCGGTATATGAAAAATGATATTTCCATACCTTTCCTACACTCTGAGCTTCACTGTGGGAACCAGTGACATGGACACCATGCCTCTAGCTTATAGCTATTCTTGAAAGCAGACAAGAATTTAATTTCTGCTGATGCTTACCTTTTGTGCTTAAATTTCATATTTGTGACAACACAACCAGCTCGAGCAGATGCCCTCAGTTTTCATAAAACAATTGTACAATGCTGAAAACAAGAGTACTTTTGTGTGGCCAAAAACGTCCTGCCTTTTTGGGCCCTCAGCAGCAGAATAAGACAGAGGCGTGTTTCGAGGTGCTTTCCACTCCAGCTGGAAGAACCTGTGATGTCAGACAAACATCTCCAATAACAGAGGGGACACTTTCATGGAGAGATGCCTTTTACTTTCATTTTTGATGAGCCTGATCATTCTCGACGAGTTGGTGTTTTTGGAGTATGAAATGCCAGACATGGTAAATATCATGTATAAATTAAATTTCCAATTTTCTTTTTTACCCCACAACTGAAAGCTTCATTAACCTCTATTGAAATGTTTATTACTCAGCAGTCACTTTAGAGAAGATGGAAAGAGATTTCCTTTTTTTTCATTTGATACCTTAAAACACAAAGAAAAATGAGGATTAGCTCCATTCTGCAACACAAATCAATAACTGCTGAAAAAACCAAACCCACACAATTCTACTGTTCATTTTCATCTCTTCAACCAAAAAGTCAAATTTGTACACAAGAAAAAAAAAGTCCTTGCAACATTCCACCTCCATTTTTCTCTAATACAAGCAAAACCACAGTTCAGCACTTTATGATGAACTATTGTGCTTTACTCTGAACACATTTTAAGTTTTTGATCTTCTGTAAACATAAAGGAGATTTCTCTCTTAATCATGTTGAAGTTAAATTTCAAGGTTCCCTTTTTTGTTCACAAACGTTTCATTCTGAATCAGTTTGTATCCTTGGCAGAGTAACTGAAAATGCAAATTTGTGTTAAAATCACACAAATTCCTCTTCATTTTAAAATAAGTCATGAGCAGCTTTAAGAAGGAGATCCTTCTTAAGGATGAATGTGTGATGTAAACTGTTATAGAATTGCTCTTCTACAGCGGGGAGCAAGTCGCTTCACATCAGAGCTCTACCTGCTCTGATGACTCCACACATTTTTTTAGAGTTCTGCAAGAATGAGAACAGTGAAATCAACACTGTGGAAATTTCAGCGCTGTAGAATTCGTCTCTCAGAGCCATTTGAATCAAACTGAAAGCAACAAAGCTTTATTAACTCTTCTTAAGGGGGAACTTTGAAGCGGGGGTTTCTGGGTAATTCCCCTGTCTGCTGGAGAAGGCTGCTGTGTGTTTGTTGTTTGCTGTTAGTGTTCAAAGCCAGAAGGTGAAGCAGCTCCTGTGCTCGATGGAGATTTGGATGGATGAATGTGATGTTTTGAGTCTTTAGTCTTTTGAAGAATTGCACTTTGTCTTTTGCTGCATGCTGGGTGCAGAGCACTTCGACTATTCTCTGTGTGGGTTGGGGGTTCGTCATTCTTTGATCTACGAGGAGGAAAGGCAAAAACGAGAAAAGCTTAACACAGTTTGAGACACAAAGTGAAATGAAGACATCAATCAATAACATACGAGCAGTGCATTGTGGGATTGGCAGTATACAGTCAGTGGTGGGAGGGCCATTATTAATAGACATATGAAAATATCTTGTGGGCCAGATTTTCCCCAAGAGCCTTCAGTTTGACACGTCTGCTTTCACCTCTGGTTGCAAAATGTCTTTATTGACTGGTTTCACCACCCTCTGCACGTTGTCTGTGAGCGGGAGGGGAGATGTTTGTTTTAAGACAGTCTGGTTATACACAGAGTCCCTCAGAGGCTACAAGAGAGACAGAATTCTTACATATTTACACCCTTGAGCTCATGTTTTTTTTTTATTTGATAATACAAATAAAATTCAGATGGTTTCCATATAAAATGAATGAGCTGCAAAATAAATGTAAGTTCCTGTTGTGTGTCTTATTTACCTCTGTGACGACCCCAGCAGCGATGGTGGAGCCGACATATCGCAGCATGAAGCGGCCTAACTCCTTGTAGTCCTTGTAGAGTTCTAATGATACAGGTCTCTGGGTCTGAATCTCCACAATGGCATTCATACCTTTACTCAAACACCTGCAATGGGAAAATTCATGAAAATGTTCAGAAGCCATAACAAAATACTTACATTTTACTGTCAACATAAGCTTTTACGCATTTGCAGCTTCATATCAAGGACAACTGTAAAACTGTGTATGAAGTGAACACTCACTTTGGTTTCTTCTTTAAGACCTCTCCGCTGCTCTTATGTAGAACACTTATAAGTTTCCTAATGGTGGCTGGCTCACTAACTGTTTGGTAATGCAGCAGCACCTTTAACAAAGACAGGATTTCAATGAATAAACACACCCACAGAATGAAAACTGAGCGGTAGTAGTTTGTCTTTGCAGAACATCAGTGTTTTACTGTATACTGTGTCTGACCGGAGTTTAACGTTAGCTTACAGGGAAGCCTTGTGTGATGGGGACCTCGATGTTGAAGAGGAGCACACGGGCTCTGAACCGAGTGCAGACTTTGATGGGCTCTTTCGGATCACAGAACACACAGCCCACACTAGAAAGAGAAGTTGTAACTAATTAACAAAGACAACATGCAAAAACCAAACGTGTTGGTAACAGAGCAAATTATGGTAAACATATCACAAACTACAATGAGTGGTAAACGGTGGGAATAAGCTCCAGTAAAGGACACACGTTTGTATTGTATCAAGCTACTTCAAAAATTTATATTTGTGGTTTTTTTTTGGGGGGGGGGGGGGGTCATGGTAACAAAAACCGCACTTCCCACAATCCTAGAGGGCACCAGAAATGTAACCGATTGATCATACTCAGTTGTAAAATCCCATTTTGCCCTGATTAAATGTTTTAGTCTTGAAGTGTTGGGTATTGTTACTTAACCTTTTTAATGACCAGAGTCCATATTGAAATCACTATTGATATATTTTAATCATTTTGTGGAAAGGCCTGACCAAATAACATTTCAAACTTAACTGGTATAAACTGAAGAGTATATGTTTTCAAAAGTTAAGTAGGAGATAATCTTTGTTTTCTTTTTAGTCAGATATATAAAGTGATTAACAAATTCAATAGACCACCACCCAATGTAAGTCTTAAGTCACAGCAGCCCTAAATTAACAGAATTTTTAATTACAAATATAATTTTTGTAATGCTATGAAGAAGGTATTTAGTCCAAATTACATTTTTAATTTAAAATATAATAATTATTACTTATTACTCTTAAAGTTACTCGATAACAAAAAACAGACACAAAAACAAAAATAATAAAAAACATGATATTTTTCTTGATTAAGATGTCCAATTTTTATGTACTTAAATTCCTGAACAAATGAATCTTGATTAACTTCTGACTTTTTAGCCCAGTGAGCCGGGGAATTAAATTCACTTTAAAATTCCTAATTCCTGTTCAAAGAGTATGTCCAATAATATTTTCAGGTTTTTACAAGTTTTTGAAAGATAGCTTAAATATTGTTTTTCTTATTTCATGACAGGTGGTCTCATAACTTTGCTAAGCAATGTACATATGTATATTTTATACAATTTAATTATTCTGAGTTGAGGGAAAAATAAACTAATTCCTCCTCCTACTTATTATTAAGTTTTGTTTTTTTTCGAGCCAAACACTAAATTTGTCCTATTTTCTACTTTAACTGTCATTTTGTGGAGCAAACCTTGAATACAATATGACACAAGGCTTGTTAATTCACTGCATGATCATTACTCTGTCAATATCCATGTGAACTTCAACACTGGAGCAACATTTTTACCAACAGGGTACACTGTAAAGTTTGGGGATCTTTGAAGGCCAACATGGGAGGATGATTGTCCTTGATGCTATAACAAGTATCAGCTTGGTCATCAGGAGGTGGTTTTTCAAAGTGGTGATTGAAGTTTTTTTTCTTTTTGATTAAATTTGTTGCACAATCAAATGTGGTTTGAGTTCACTTCCCTCTGCAAAAGTGCTGACTGTTTGCACCAGTAGTAGGCTGTGCTAAAATGACATGACAGTGTTTCCGAGAACGCACGAGACTCAATAGCAGTATGAATAAGACAGAATAAAACAGAAAATTATACTTAAAGAGAGGTATCATTTTTTTAGCCTCTTTGGACAAAGTGTTCTCACTGAATGCTTTGTTGATACTGTATTGGTGACTTTTTTTGGCATCTCATGCTGACTTTTAACTATCCATCACTTCCCTTACGGTGAGTATTTGCATTCCAGCTATGTTTGCAGGATGCCTTAACTCACTTTGTTTGACTCCTTCTGTTCGGTTCGGTTTAATCATCACTGTATAGAAATAATCACTCTTGTTGCTGGTGGTCTTGTTTACTTTATTTCCTCATAAAAACATTTCTAACATTTTCAGTCCTTTTAATGAGCTGTAGAAAAGTCCATCGGAGAAACTTGAGATTGACATGTATTAAACTTACTTGATCTTAATGATGTCCATGCCGGTTACCGTCAGGCTCACGTGGTCTCCTGCTGCAGCCCAGTCGAGAGCTTCATCATGCAGAGTTATACCTGCAGTGAAGATCAGACAGGGTGCATTTCACCAAAGAGCCACATGATGGCACCGCCTTACACGGATCAGTTTACGACCCCATCCACATTTGAATTTTGAAGTGTGGTTAGCTTACAAACTGCTAAGAGCTCTACCTCAGACATTGATTTAATGATCACTGAAACTGGAGCTTCAGGCTATTTTAATATTTTTAATACAGACATGTTTGATTTATTATTGATGCCAGTGTTGCTTTCACATGCTGACAAAGCTCAAGTTATGCTGTTTTACCCAAAAGCTTAAAAAAGTGAGACTTTGACTCAAATTGTCTTCATCTTTTGTAGTTCTATTTATTTACATCCGTATTTATTCATTTTATATCTGTCTTCAAAACAAATGCAGTATTAGAACAGACATTTTTACTTATTTTATTTTTATAGTATAATACATAATTTATTTTTTAACAAATCAATTCTTTGTGTTTAATCAGCCCATGAACACATAGTTTGTGAAGTTGATTAAATAGGTTTTACATTTTATTTCACTAAATGATAAATGATGGCTTGTTTTTACAATTTAATTCTAGTAAGTTTAATGGGGGTATTTCTTAGTGTTTTAGTATTTACTGGCTTATTTAATGTAATTATTCTAAACTTTACTTACCCTATTCCAGCATATTACACTAATTTGTACTGGTGTTTTCATTATTCTTCTTCAGAAGACACACAAAATTGTCTCTCAGTGTCTTAGTTCCTAATATTTACAAAGGACCTCTTTCACAATACATGTAATTTTGCCCACAGCCCAATTTTTTGTTTATTGTGTGGTATTTGTAGTACACCCAGAGACTCACAATAATATACCTTTAGAAAATCCAAAAGTCATCCAGGGCCTGTACTATGACCTATTTTATGATCACTGCCATAGGTGTGAGCCAGGGTGCACACTTTACCCCCAAACTTACTCAAACACAAATAATAAATCATCAAATTGGGTCAAATCACCTTCACTGAAGTCTGGTGCATCTTTTGAAATCAAATGTAAAGCTAAGTATTACAACTGAAAGAAGTTATTGAATTTTAACTGGAAAAAAAATAGTTTTTTTTATGATTTTTCTCAACAAATTCAATTCTTTAGAGATGTGTCTGACCAACTTACAGTTGCTGTACAGCTAAAATACTTACAAATTATTTGGCCATATATATATTCTCAAAGTGGGAAAAAAATCATCAAATTCTGAGACCAGTAAAGTTGTTCAATTAACAGGTTGGGTTACTGTGGAAGAATCAGGATACTGTTCCATGTCTTGTATTATATCAAGGGTAATGTTTTATTCCATGCAATTTGCAGCAAATGGATGTTAACTTCAATTTAGTATTTTGCATTCAATTCAATTATATTTTTTTCATATATTCTATATATGAAGTATATATATTATATATATTCTACATGAAGTATCCAAACATGAGACATCACCCAAACTGAAGTTTGACACCTTGTCAGATTCTGACTGCCATGCATGGACTGGCTGGACATTGGTGCAATTTCAGAACATGTATGACATGTGTGAATCTGATCTTGTTTCAGGTTCAAGTGATAGTTCCAGAGCAATAGATTTGCTTCTTTACTTTTGGGCAAAACTGAAAACAAACCTTTCATGGAATCAAATGACCATGCTTACTAATCTTTCCCAAGCTACACTGTCAATATATTTTCATACAATTGCAGATATTTTGAACACAATAGTTGTTCCCAAATACCTTGACACAAATCATATTTCACGCCACGATGCCATAACTCACAACACTGTTTTTACTAAAGCTTTTTATGGTGACCAGGTCACTCTTATCTTAGATGGTACATATATCTACCTCAACAATTGCAGTGATCATCAGTTTCAAAGGGCATCTTACGAAGGACAGAAAAAACAAAATTACCCAAAATTCATGTCAGTTGTACTGCCTGATGGATATGTTTTAGACACTATTGGCCCCTACCATGGTAACGTAAATGATGCAACAATAACTCGGCTCATCATGGAAAAAATTGCAATATTGAAATCTTGGTTAGAAGCAAATGACAATATGATTGTAGATCGCGGTTTCAGGGATGCCTTAGATCTTCTTGCTAAGTTGGGGTATGATGCAAGAATGCCGTCATTTTTACCAGCTGGTAAATCCCAGTTGGATTCCTCAACAGCCAATAGTGATCGTTGCTGTACCAAAACAAGATGGATAGTAGAGTCCTACCACGGGCGTTTAAAGAAGTGGATGTTGTTTAAGGAACAACTTACCTCAAATTATTTCGTTGAGGTCATTGGCAAATTAGTGCTCATAGTAACTGCATGTCTCAAAGCCTTCAGAGGACCAATATATGTTTCAGATCCAGATCGAGAGGAACGAGATACTAAGATGGCTCAGCGTATGCTTTCACTTTTAAAAAAATACAATGTTTTGGCAAAACGAGTTGCAGAAGACCCACATATGTCACGTAGAGCTCGTAGTGAATGGCAGAAGCTTGCAAGACAGTCTGGCTGCAGACCTGCACTGACAGGACCCAGCTTTGCAGACCTGCACTGAGAGGACCCGACGTCACGTTTTTTTTCTCACATGCTCTGGCTGCAGACCTGCACTGACAGGACCGGAAGCTGATTTGAAGTCTTTCAAAATAAAAGCGAATATACCGGAAGCACGTATTTTCGTCAAAAGTTTATTCAAAACCTTTCAGAAATAAAAGCCATTACACTGGGAAGAACGTTTAAATGCCAATGACAGTTAAAGCCCTCTCATGTCAAACTTATTTCATACATATATTTAAATAATACATCCATGTCTAATCCTAAAGTTAACCTAGTTAGCCCTAGCCACTGCTACCCTAACTACGATAACAGCGCTTAATTTGCTTTTAATACTTAAGCAGCCTGCTTACAGTGATCACTTTGGGTGTTTTCATACATGTTTAAATGCCACAGGCAGTGACAGCCTGTCATGTCAAGCTTATTTCATAGATATATCTAAATAAAACATCCATGTCCAATCCAAAAGTTAGCCTAGTTAGCGCTAGCCCGTTAGGCTAGCGCTAACTAGGCTAACTTTTGGATTGGATTGCAGCGCGAAAAACACCCAAAAGTGCAAAAGTCATTTCTTTCCAATAAATATTACGACACAGAGCAGTATATAATGGAAAATACAACGTTTGTAATGGAATAAAGACTGTTCCTGTTTCTTCGAAAAAGAGGAAAAGTAGTCACTTGACTATAACTCAGCTTCTCTCTTCACGGGAAAAAAACAAACTGGAGCATGTGATGTGAGAAAAAAAATGTGACGTCGGGTCCTCTCAGTGCAGGTCTGCAGCGCTGGGTCCTCTCAGTGCAGGTCTGCAGCCAGACCCCTCTCGAAGCTTGAAGCATCTGATATCTCGTTCCCTCATGTGGATCTGGAATACCTTGAGACCATAACATGCGGCACATACCAAATCAAACAGTCCCCTGGCTACGTTGCTGAGCATCAAAAAAATGATGGTGACAATGAGATTGGGGTTTACCAGGATGATGCTGATCTCATTAGGGGACAGATTCATTCTCATCACAGATCTCAAACAAAATACAATGTTTGGATTCAATTTGACAAGAATGCATCAGATGATCCTGTGAAGGCATATTATTGTCTCTGTCCTGCCGGAGAGAGAACCTCTGGCATGTGTGGACATGTTGCATCTGTAATCTATTATTTGGGATATTATAAACATTTTCAAAATCAGAAACCCCTCCAACCATACACAAGCAAATTCAAAGACTCCATTCTATGAAATAACCAGCCAATCATACATCTTATGGATTTCTCAGATCCCCTTTCCCTCACCATAGTTCCAGTCTACAAATTAAAATTGTCCAAGCCGTTGCTATGCAAAAAGACACAAAGGCCAAAAAACAGATTACATGTATATTTAAGTACTAGAAACAGAAATTGACATAAGTAATGTTTATGTATTGCTGTCATTGTAGATATATACAATCTGATTACAACAATCCAAAACTGCATCGGTTTTTACTTGTATCAATGGCTCATTATTATCTCATCACAAAGGCATAATATACAGGCCCTTTGTGGCTGTTCAATATTAAAATGAATAACATTTCATGTGAAATGTTTGTTTTGAATCTAGCATTCAAATTCTAAAAGAAATCATACTTAAAGGATGAATTCTGAACAAATCTTTAAAGGTTCCCTGATATACAAGACATGGAACAGTATCCTGATTCTTCCACAGTAACCCAACCTGTTAATTGAACAACTTTACCGGTCTCAGAATTTGATGATTTTTTCCCACTTTGAGAATATATATGTGGCCAAATAATTTGTAAGTATTTTAGTTGTACAGCAACTGTAAGTTGGTCAGACACATCTCTAAAGAATTGAATTTGTTGAAAAAATCATAAAAAAACTATTTTTTTCCAGTTAAAATTCAATAACTTCTTTCAATTGTAATACTTAGCTTTACATTTGATTTCAAAAGATGCACCAGACTTCAGTGAAGGTGATTTGACCCAATTTGATGATTTATTATTTGTGTTTGAGTAAGTTTGGGGGTAAAGTGTGCACCCTGGCTCACACCTATGGCAGTGATCATAAAATAGGTCATAGTACAGGCCCTGGATGACTTTTGGATTTTCTAAAGGTATATTATTGTGAGTCTCTGGGTGTACTACAAATACCACACAATAAACAAAAAATTTGGCTGTGGGCAAAATTACATGTATTGTGAAAGAGGTCCTTTATGCATTATATTTTAGTTTTTTTTTTTTTGTATTTTAATAGTTTTTCAGTTTTATCATCACATTTTACCACAACTGCTTTAATTATTTAATTTATTATTATTTTAGCAAGCTTTCCAGAATATTTTATGAGCATCTCTTCACCGACATATATTATGTAAATTCTTTAAAGTGTTCTGTTACCTTCTTGTTTTCACATATTCATGCAACTTTGTCTTTTAATCTTTCTAATCATACATAACAGAACATTATATGTTATTTATTCCCTCATTCCAACAACATATTATTGGATTATCTCTTACTTTCTAATAATCTCATCTTCCTGAAATATTTCTGTGCATTTTTTTTTTGTTCTAGCGTATGTTTCTGACATTTCTAGAAGTGGTTTAATCATCTTACTTCAGATAGTTTTCAAAGATCATTGCTTAGTGTCCTGTCAACTTATTCAAGCGCTAATAAAATCATTGAAAGATTTATTATTTTGGGTACTTTATTTAAGCACATTTCAAAGGATTTTTAGTATTTTATTATTGTACTCAAATATTTATCATTGGATTATCTCATTGGGTCTCTAAATATTACGATAACATTTTTTCTGTTATTCCGTGTTTTAATCTTATTTTGACATAATGTACTAGATTTCCTTTTTTTTCAATACCTAATTAAAGAAAATTTGTTTTTTTGCTTGTGATTGTTATCTAGTTAATTTTTAATGTTAATGGATGAGATCTTTTCATTCTACTTTTGCTATTTTTCATGCTTGAAGATCTTTTTACACTTGATTATGGATTGTTGCATTTTTAAATGTTATCTCTATTCTAAAAAATACTTTTTAAAAAATATTTAAGAGTGAAAAGTGCTGTAAAACTCATTTGTCTATTTCCCCCCTTTTAGGATTGATAAAGCTGCCCTTTTTATAACTGACATTAGTGTTTGCGTAGGAGTTTATTACAATGTATACCACAATCATTTAGCTGAGTGGTTAAAGGAATAGATGAGGCATCAGACTTGCCCACCTCGTCATGATCGTACCTTTGACTGTGCAGGTTTCATTTGGCGGCATGGCGAGAATTCTGTCTCCAGTCTGAATGTAACCAGCCTCGATTTTCCCCGTCACACAGAAACCTGAACCTTGGTCTAACAGGAGATAATGTAACATTAGCACGATCTGAAATCATGATAAAAATAACGAATATTAAATGAATGTACATGTTCTGACAGTGAGCATCAGTGATCTTTTACCTTTGAAAACGTCTGAGACACACAGTCTGAAAGGTTTGTCTATTGACCTCTGAGGAGCTTTGAAGGCATCTTCAGAGGAAACAGGAAAAAGAAAGTTCAAAAGAGGAAGCATGGGTGAATAATATTTTCTGGTAAGATGGCATATATTCAGGAATGGCCTTGCAAACATCATGATCAGCACTTTGAAGACAGTAAAAGTAACAATTAAAACATGACAGTAAATTCTAGAAAACTGCTGTTTCCACGTAATAGATCTGCAACATCTGGATTATGCCACTGATTCAGCTTACTGGAATAAAATTTACTCCGGGATATGATTACAACACTGGTACATCACTCAAAAGATTGCTGCCTTGTGGTGTAAAGGTCATGGGCTCAGGCTGAAAGGTTTCCATCCAATAGTGACTGATACTGAGCCCTACAGAAAGTGTACAGGTCAGGGGTACTGACCATATATTGGACCTTAAAATCTTTCAGCTACATAACAATACATGCTAGAGATGTTTAAGGACTGATATGATTCTAGCAAAAATTAAGCAACACTACTGTTTAAAACCATAATGAATACAAGTCCTCAGTACCCATCATGGCTTTTTCAAACTAATGACGTCTTTAGTTAATGAGGTAGTCTGATGATTCTATAGTCTTAAAGATCACCTGTTAGAAAATGATTTGAAAAAAACATTATTTTATGATATTTGGTGTAAAAGAGTGCAGAAACGTCATCATATTGAGACTTTTTTAAGAGAAAGAGTTGTCTAAATTGCAAAAACACAATGACAACACATAGAAAGTGGTTTGAACTGGTGAGGCCATACAGACATAATTTATGTCATCATAAGCTGAAACGCCAAAACATGCTATATCACATTATTGCTGCAGGACAAAGCTACAATACCAGCATAAACCTTTTCAAATCATGAGAGTAGGGTAATGACCAAAACATAATTCAAGAAATGAAAATGAATAAAATCATCAGTGATGAAGAGTTTTTATTCCTGAGGCCTATTTTCCACTCTGGGACCTTTGTTTGAGTAAGGCCGCTAAAGCTCTGCACAGCTTGAACCCTTGTCAGAGAGAATTACCGATCTGTTCCAGCAGGCTTGGACCCGAGTACCAAGACGTCAGCTCAGACACTGAGCTCCTGGTGGTGAGGTTTTCTCCCGAGAGGCCACTTGTGGGGATGTAGAAAACATCTGAGTCCTGGGAAAATAGTTGAGACACTTACTTTTAAATAGGGAAAAACAAACAAAAAACAAATGACAGGCTTAATGCTGTCACAGTTAAAGAGTCTTATCCTTTCAGCATCTGGTGATGGAGCACAAACTCACCTTGAATCCTGCTTGTTTGAGAAAATGGCCGAGTTTGGAGGTGATTTCTTGGAAACGCACTTGTTGCCAGTTTACCTGATTAGAAAACAAACATGAAATAAAAGACACAAAGACAGAAAGTTTTCCCTTTAAAGAGGTCATATTTTAGCTAAATCAAGTTAATATGTTCATTTTTAATGACTGCTAGAGCATGTTCCCGATCACTAATGTTAAAAATCCATCTAGCTTGCACATACAGAGTAGATAGATAGAGCTGTCGTCTGTTAGAGCTCCAGCCCCTTTAAGGCTCCTGAACCCACATGGGCTCAGTCCACTCTGATTGGTTAACAGGTCACATCTGTGGTGACTGGTCAGTTCAGCACTGCTTGATGAAATGTTTGAGCAACTCTACATTCATCTTTACATCTGTGCATTTGTTCTTTGCAATGAGCTTGCTACCATAAGGCTATGGGCTACATCTTCCACCAGTTGGTCACATTTGTAGGTCTATTTTGGCTGGGGATGGGTAAACGAGACATTTTTGGTAGCAAATACAGATATAAAGGTTTTAATGTCACTGGTTTTTCAAACAGCTAAATGGCTCCCCTCTCTCCTGCTGCAGGGTTTAAAGTCTGATCTTTAAGGGAAAAAATACAAAAAGTGTTCATGTAGCAAAGTATAACATATGATGAAAATAAAAACCAACTGACTTTTTCATCATAAAGAGTGTAAATCTTTATGTTTTGTACCCAGACTGTGAACCAAAAGCAGTCCTATAAGTCCCCTTTATTTGCATGAGTAGTGTGCTTCAGTTCTGACCTGGTCCATCTTGTTGACAGCTACAGCTAGCTGGGTGACACCAAGCGAGCGCACTAACAGAGCATGCTCTCTGGTCTGACCGCCAGCCTCGAAGCCTGCCTCAAACTCTCCCCTGCTGGCGTCTGCCACAAGCACTGCCACATCAGCCTAGAGGGAGAAACAAAGGAAAGACGAGACCTTGATGTATCCATTTCTGCAGAGAGGGGTTTCAGTGCTAAAAGCTGAAGAAAGATTCAAAGAAGTTCAGAGCCTGTACAGCATCTAAAAGAAACCGGTTTTAAAAGGTTAAGAACTGCTTGTCATATAAGAAAACACATCTGGCACAAAAAAACAGATCTAAATAGGGCACTAGACTAGGCCAATAGAAAGGACTGGCATATTATAGTCATAACTGGCATATCGGTATGACAGAGCTTTTAATACACACAAGACCAGGAGAGAAAAATGTTTGAATACCTTTGATATCACCAAAAAACAATACAGACATTAGGTCTGAATTATGACTGACAATGAAAAATTCAGATCAACGATTTAATGAAAACTGTAAATTACTTGTAGATAGATTGAGGAATATGTTTTGTGAATATATTTGATTCTTTATATTTAATTAATTAAACCTATGGTCATAGTTGGTAGTGTTTTGGCCAGGCTTTAGTCATTTGTTTTGGTTGAATTGTTTTTGAGACATTTTGTTAATATTACACATTTTTAAGGTATATTAAGTATCTTTAGTTCATATATGCATTTTGATGTTCTTTTAGGCTATGAAAGGCATGTTGAAAATTTGTTACCTTTTTGTATGGATCGCTGTAGATTTCTTTTCTCTTTTTTTTTGGAAGGGATCATGTGTTGGAAATTTGTTTGTACTGTGTAATAGACCCCAGGAAGAGTGGCTGTGGCCATGTGCCAAAGCAAACTTGACCATTATGAACAATAAACAGTTCACCACAGCGTGCATGCTGTTAAGACACACACTGGTAAAACTTATGAATGCAAAGTAGTGGTGGAAGATTGGTAGCACTAGTGTGACGGAACACAGGACCCCTTGTAGTATCTTCTACTGCTAAGGGTCATGGTTTATCAAATTTATATCAATGCCATACTTTTCTTCCCTCTGTGGTACCCTGTGCTGCTTGTATATCTTCCATGTTTACGACAGACTTTTCAAAACCAAATTCCAGACTTTTAAGACTTTTTCAGATTACAGAAAGAATAAATATTTTTGCATCACAAAGAATCTCCACTGTTTTGATTTCCTGTTAGACTCAACAGCTTTGATTTCTAACATCTAAAGTTTATTTATTTATCTTTTAATTGCTTTTTGTAATTCTTCTAATGCCTCTCCCTCTTATATCTGCTCCCTGTATTTTTCAGGATGAGGTCAAAAGCATTTGTGGTTTGTGTAAGCAAACATGTTCAGCCACTGTAAAAGTTGCAGTAAATAGCAAAACCTGTCACCTTGACAGTAAATCCAAGAATAAGAACCCACTTAATAAACCAGACCGGGCCAATTTGATAATTAAATGAAAAAGAGTCTATTTCATTTTAAAGAAGTGGGTTTATTAATTACTCTTTTTCAGTTACATGTTTCTTGGTGTTTTTGAAAATCAAGTTCAATGCCAATAGTGATGTTTAAAATAACCATTTAGAAGATAATCATTGTTTGTTCTTTAGTTCAATAACTTTTTTGGTCCTATCCTCCAATGATGCCAACATTTCCTCTGACAACTGATTCTGAAATCAGATCATTTATGTAACAGACCACATTTTCTGTCCAGTAAATAACGTCTCTCAATCAGCAGATGGGTGTGTTGATGCCAATATCCTAAATGAGATGTATGAGACTAGCTGACATCTTCATTTGCTTTCAACAGGAACTCCTTAGTCACTTCATGATTAAGCATAGTGTGATGAAAGTCATATGGTAAAAAGAGAAATTTCATTAATGGCTCAAAACAGAGCACACCCATGCCTTCAAATACACTCTGACTACAACACCCAAAACCACGAGTCTTTTTCAGATCATGATAACAGGTGTGACAAAGCTGAGGGTTAACGGAGGAAAAGAACCTTTTTTTTATTAAGCTGCAGTTTGTAGATCAGTAATCAGTAAAAAATTATTCAACTTTCAGTGATCATCAATCTTAGATGTTTTATTCATTCATCTTTATCTGCAAATGTAGTCTTGGTAAAACAAAGTTTCTCATTCCCAAAGGAGACAGACAAACACATGGATGTAGCTTACTAATGTATTTTGATGTTACATAAGAATCAGTATTTTGTTTGGTGAATTCCAGCACTAAACCCGACTCCATGCCAAGCATTAAAATCCAACTTCCAAAAGAATCTTTGGAAAAGTATTTTGAATTAAATCATAAAGACTTGCAAATACATAAACCCAGGGGAGGTTTTGTGAAACTAAAAAATGTGCTTATTTGGTATGTCAAGCAGCACTACATTAAACAGTGTTTCAGATCCAAAGTTCTTGGCCTGATAATATGAAGTAGTGGCTATGTAACTAATGACAGCATCTGCATCTGGAGTAAAAAACATCAAGAGGCTAATTTTGATCTGTTTATTTATGAATGAGCCCTGGGACATAAACCTCAAGTTGTCATGCCAACATTACTGCCGTGGAATCTTACTTCAACATTTAAATGAAAGCAAAAGTAGAAGTACAAAAATGCTACTTAAATTTTGCTTAATATAGCTTAGTATTTGACAGTGTGTTATAAAGACCAATGAGGCAACCTTGAAGTCCTCAGCTGGCAAACAGCTGTTATAAATGATAATGAGGATTTTAACATGCCAAATGCTATGCATGTACTCTCATATTCACGTTGCTTATGGGCTTTGGGTGGGTCACAGATCATTTTCATGTCTCAAACTTGGGCCCTGCTCTCTGAAATTTAGAAAAAGGGTGTCCTATGAAAAAAGTGAATTTGAGTGGTCCTAAGATTAAACCCTGTTGCACACCAGTGTATATTTAAAGATCTAGTGATGATACCTCTAACCATGATCTACACAACAAATCATTTTGAAACCTTATTTGCTATTAGATTAAGCATTGATTTATTAACTGCAACTATGAGGTACCTGAATGCATCACATCCACTCTCTTGGTTTGGATGTGCAGACTGCTTGAATCCTTTAAATACTTTACCTGAGCAGCTCCAGTGATCATATTGGGGATGAAGTCTCTGTGCCCTGGTGCATCCATTAAGGTAACAACTTTTGAGTTTGTCTCAAACTTGGTCATGCCCACGTCCATTGTTACACCTCTGGAATAAAAACAAGTAAATGGAGGTATATTTTTAATTTATTTGGGCAAGTTTAAACATGCATCTACAAACAGTAAATTAAAAAGTAAATAAATATGCTAACACTTTTAACTATTACACTTTGCGCAGGAATGAAGAGGTAATGTCTGGGTCATTTTCAGTTCGAGAGAACATCTTCTGATGGGCGAGACTCTCGTACATGTGCACTAAGTATGACATAGTTGCTTGTGAAGGTTGGTAAATATTGATCCCCACCCAAATTGGTTTCTGTTTCTGGGCTATTTCGCTTCCGTTTCACTCAAACAACAACAGAGCAAGGGCGGATGGGGACAGGTTGCGTAAGGAGTACTGTGAATGGTATGCTATTTATACAAAAAAAATGATTCAGCAATTTCCTTCAAACTAACAAACCAATTATCAATATATTATTTTATTTTCAAATCTCTTAAACCAGCAATAAGACTCAGAGCTTGTGTACTGTTGGGCAATGCATTGCAACAACTTAGTAATCAGATCTCTGTTCTTTGTGTGAAGGGGGATTCAAGGGAAATTCCCTTCCCATGCTTTTTAATTCATTTGTGCTATGTTTAAGCTTCAGGTATACCTGTCTCTCTCCTCGCCAGTTTCATCCAAAACCCAAGCATAAGCAAAGGAAGCCTTCCCCGCCTTCTTGGACTCCTGCTCATACTTGTGCATGGTGCGCTTGTTAACGTTTCCCAGCAGATAAAGCATGTGGCCCATCAGTGTGCTTTTACCTGCGTCCACATGACCTGCAGAGAAGTAAAGGTAAAACAATAAGGTGGTGAGGAAAAACACAAAACAAAAAGAGAAACAGACTCAGAGGGTGTGGAGTGTGAAGACAGGGCGAGAAAGAGGAAGAGTGAAACCAGCGTGATAAGGCAGGTGCTGTGGAACAAAGATAAGACAAAGCAAAGGAAGACCACAGACGGGAGCAGGGAAGGGGCAGAATTGCTCAAGAGGATGGAGATGGACAAATATGGGAACTAGGATTGATGCAGAGAAAGGGGGGGAAAGGAGGAAGGGAGAGGGCCATGGTAAAAACGAAAGGTTTCACATGCTGTGGGAAACTAGAAACATCTTAACCTCTGAAACTACCAAGTCACTTTTTCTGCTGTAACTAAGACTGAGAAAATATGATTAAGCAACTTTACTTATCTGCTGATCAAACCCATTTTCTGTAATTATACTTATGACACGTGCATATAGAAGGCCAACCGGGAAAGATTATTTGACTGGTTAGGATTACAAAGGAAGGACCCATTTTTCAGAGAACTCATGACAAACACAGCACTTTTCTTTTGTGTGTACAAAACCATTTTGTGCCCTTTGCTTACTTAGTTGCAATCTGCAATCTGAAGTCCGTTGTAAATCAAGTCCTTGAACATGACAGTTATTTAAAAGTTGGAGGCTTCAGCAATGACTTTGCACCAACTAAAAAGGCTTGAGTGCATTTACTTAGTTATTGAGGAATCGATGTATTATAAGTATCATAGTGTGTGTGCAACAGTTTGCAATAGCATTACACTGCACCTGCTGGGGGATGAGATGAGGTGGGGTTAGAATTCGGAATAAGTAAACATTTTAGAACCGATACTATACAAATACATTTTGCTAAATTTATTTTTGCTACTGATACTGATACAAACCATTTCCTAAAATGCAAAGATTTTTTAGTATGCCAATTTTCAAAAGCCAGAAGCATGTATATGAACACATAGGCTACAGAAAATCACACCTACAAAGTGACTTCAACTTAATGTCTTTGTGCAAAGAAAATGCATTTAGGGGTATTTCACTTTTAAACAGTGGTGAGTCATTAAGATATCTTTAAGAATTAACAATCATTTTATAAAAATAAATTAAAGTCAAAATAAAACAACCACATAAAACACATAGTTAAGTCCTCTGAACGTTATTTACTTTATAAACTTTATTAACTTTATTTATGGAGTAATGCTGAATTCATTTAGATTAATTTAATAAATTGCAATTGTTGATTAGGGTTTTGATTAACTGATTGACCGATTAATGCACTTCTGAATTTCTGGTTTGAGAAAATGCTGAGCAAAGTTTCAACACACTGAATCAACTCAGTTAAACACGGGTAAGCTCCTCAGCATCGGCTGACCCCACTCTGGGATTTTAGGGCATTGCATTATTTCATAAATGTTTGTAGAAGCAGTCTGCATGCCTAGGTTCTTACTTTTTAGTGTATCTATTAGCCACATTTGTTCTTTGTGAAGGAACATTTACCCAAAGACAGCGGTTTCTTATCCCTCAACCCTGACTCCCGGCACACATAGAGGGGAGCAAGTACAGAGAATCATTTTGCAAGGAGGCTCCTTACATACAAAACTGGCAATACAGATGTTTATGAATGCATCTTGAATCATGGATGTCATAGTTAAGGGTCCAATATTATTAAGTATTCAGTATTAAATAACTGTTGCATCCCTACAGTAAACTTAAATGTTAGTTCTTGGTGTTCTAATTCTTTTAATGTTGGTTTGATAACTATTACATTATTATTTCTTACCAATAACCACGAGGTTCAACAGAGTTTTGCCTCCCTGCCTCTTCTCAAGTTCAGCCTTGATGTTGATGGACTGCCGGGCCTTCCCAGAGGAGCGTCCTGGGGTTGGGGTTGGGGTTGGAACCGCTGAGGACTCATCTGCATTTGACCCTTTGGAAGGGGTCTCAGGGCGCTTTGTCGTGGCCTCTGAGGTTGCTGTTGCTTCTTCTGGGCTGCCACCTCTGCGTACTGGACCTGCTACAACCCCATTCTCTCCCGTGCTAAAGGGAGAACACAGTCAGTGACTCTAAAACCAGGTTGTGTTTCACCTCAGGTGATGTACAAACCAACTACTGAAATGTTCCACAAACTGATCGAGACACATTATTATAGCTTTCCAGACAGGCATTGTTTTATGAGACATTAAAGAGAAGTGTGTTGGATACCTGGGGACGTCAAAGCCCATGGTCTGCTTCTTTCCAGAGACGGTCATGCGTGCCACTTTAGGTACAACTTCAGAGTCCACTTTATTCAGCGGTGCGTCTCTGCTTTTGGCTAAAATATAATAAAGAAAGATCACTGAACATTTTTGTAGTAAAAGTCACCAAGAGGTATAATGCATGTGAAGACTCAAAAACTGCAGAGGCATATTCTGTAATTTTTGAATTCTGAATAAGACAGAAAAGTTTCATCCCATTTAAAATGTTTGCAGTTACATTATGTCATTAAGACCATGATAATGCAAAAAGAATCTGAGCAGTTAGGACATTTTGTATATTGTGATTAAAACAGAAGACAGTAATTTGTACAGTACAGGCCAAAAGTTTGGACACATCTTCTCATTCAATTTGTTTTTATTTTCATCTCTATTTACATTGTAGATTCTCAGTGAATATCAAAACTACAAATGAACACATGTGGAATTATGTACTTTAAAAAAAGTGTGAAATAAATGAAAACATGTCTTATATTCTAGTTTCTTCAAAGTATCCACCCTTTGCTCTGATTACTGCTTTGCAGACTTTTGTCATTCTCTTTATGAGCTTCAACAGGTAGTCACCTGAAATGGTTTTCACTGCTCAGGTGTCCCTTGCCAGGGTTAATTAATGGAATTTCTTGCCTTATTAATGAGGTTGGGACCATCATCTGTTTGTTCAGAAGTCAGACTGATGCACAGCCGACAGCCCTATTAGACAACTGTTGGAATTAATATTATGGCAAGAACCAATCAGCTAAGTTAAGAGAAACAAGTGGCCATCATTACTTCAGTGAGAATCTACAATGTAATTAGTGATGAAAATAAAGAAAACACATTGAATGAGAAGGTGTGTTCAAACTTTTGGCCTGTTCCGTACATTAAATTAAATACAGCACAAAGACAAAATATGAACTGTTTAACATTTTTTTAATACACACACATTCTGTATAAAATGGCATCATTATGTTCCAAAAAAGGTCTAATAGGGGAAAAAAGACAGAAGGTTGCAAAATGATTAAAATACCTGGAACATTACCCATGTTAGCAGGTTAAGTGATATAAGGTCATAGTACTGTATGAAAGGGACAACCCTGAACATTTCAGCTATTCATTTTCAACAATGACTCAAGGTTCCCCACGCTGTGAAAGCCTGCATGAGCAAACAGTCCAACAGTTTTTAAACAGCATTCCACAAACTGCATTTACAAGGATTTTTAACATTTCACCATCTTCTGTCCATAATATTGTTAAAATATTCATTTAATCTGGAGGACTTTCTGCTTGTGCCCTCCTGAGAGGTGCACAAAGGTTTTGGAGAAACACAGGCCTTCATTCATACAATGTCTCTACTGTTTGCCCTTAATTATTTCAGCAAAGAGCCAAGCCATGAGCTACAACTGCATGGCTTCATAGTGAAAGAGTGCAGGCACTAGACCGACCAGCGTGCAATTCAAACCTGTCGACCTCTGAAAATGCATGTTGCATTGCAAAGCGCGTCATATGAGTAATGGTTAAGCATTTAAGTTTTAACACTTTAAACATTAAGATATTTTGTGCTCAGATGCTTACAGAGTTAGAAGGAAAGGTGATTAGATACAGTGGTAGACGTGCAGTCTTGGGACATAACTTAGAATATGTTGGAGGCTTTAAATGTAAAATGCTTTTGGATTATCAGTACAGAATATGTCAGTTTTAGCATTAATAATGTCTTGGTTCTGTATTAATTCAAGAAAGGGTTCAAGGATTTTCTCTGTTCTATTTTTGTGAACATTGTTATCCCAAATTATTAGGGGTTGAAGAGAGTTCATCTTGATGATCTTTAAGTCACCTATTTTTTTAGGTTTGAAAATCCAGCATCTCCATTGCATCCAATAAACAGACGATTCATGTTTAACATAATACACAAAATAGTATACATTTTATTGAACAAGCATGTTAGGCAAGGAGCTGAGCCTCCATACTTTTAGCTGATTGTTCATATTCAGCAGTGGCAAGCCTTGTAGAAATCATTGCTTCGTCAACCCAGTCCTCAGGCCAACAGTCCCAGTCATATCAAACTATCTCTGATTCATTTAGACAAGTCTGCACGGCTGAGTCCTCTGCGCTCTTTCTGTGCATCTGCGTGCGTGTGTGTGGCAGTGACATCCTGGTTAAGAAAGGGTTAATTTCAGAAGTGGCCGTTGCCTCCCATCTCCACGTAAATAGAGCAGTGTGAAACAGCATTTCGCAGAATGAATCTTTCGAAAGAGGTGTCACCTCAGCAGAGTATGAGGCAGGAGATGAACACCCCAACCAATAAGACTGCATTTGTACATCTTTGGATGCATTTAAAAAAAATTAGATCTTAACTCTGCATTGATGTCAAACCAGAGGAATTAAGCTTAATAGTTCTTCTCTCTGGTGTCTTTCTTTAATGCAGAGGATTTCCTTCATCATCAAGCATTTTAAAACTCTTACCAATCCCCTGTGTGGTTTATGTAGTTAATTCATCATAATAAAAAATACCCAGAGGGGGCTGAAAGAAAAGGAGGTTTGATTCAACAGAATTATTAATGGACCTTCTCTAGCCAAGCTTTCCCTGAATGACTCGTTCTGCTTAAAAGAAAAAGTCCCTCGCATTCTGAAACACAGCTCTACAAGCAGGACAGCTCACTAAGCATACTTTTCTCTTCATCCTTTTTATTCATAAGTCACATTAATATACTACTCTTTCCTACACAGTCATGTTGATCGTCAAGGAAAATATGTTTTATTACAAAAACTGAGGCTTACTAAATGTCAAAGCTAGATAAAACAGAAGAATGGAAAAGGTATTTTCACTCAGAAAATTCAGAAACATTCTATTCTTTAGTAGAATTATGAAGAAAAGATTACATTTAAATGAGGTTTAGTTCTGAACCCTCCAACACTTTCTCACTACTGATAAAAGCATCATCGCACTTTTGCACCAGGCAATGTGGTGAAAATATTCCATGGGGATTTTTTTGGCTCTTCCTGCAGCTGAGGGGGTTTTCTCATCCTAATCTCTCAGTGTTCTTGTTTCTAATTACAAAAACTACAGACAAACATCAGTACAAATGCCTTTAGTGTCCAAATTCAGTGGCAGCAGTTTGATACAAGAGGTTTACTAATGTGTCTGTATCACTTCAAATGCTCCTTTGCTCTCTGTCTCACCTTTACTCTCTCCTTTGCTAATGGCAGGTTAAGGTTAAAATCTTTATTCTTTGTTTGATTTTAAGGTTGAAGCCCTTCTTAACACAATCTGTTGTTGATGAAAGATTCTGTCATTTGTTTCCTACATATCGCAGGACTGTGCTGCATTAGGGGAAATGCCCACCTACATCAAGTTAAGGTGAAAAATGTTTGAATTATCATTATTACAATCACTAATATCATCATTTTAGATAGAAAAAACCGAGGGACTCCTTGCAAGCTCTTTGTGAATCTGAATAATGTTTTAATGCAATAAAAAAAGACTTATAGATGTCTCCAGTTCAACATACACGTGAATTTATGAAGCCTCTTTGGATATATTAACTCGAAAGCCCTGACAGGATAAAGTTATATTGTTGCTCTAAAATAACAAAATGTTTATTGCAAATGTTAAACTGCAACAAAACTATGAAAGATCAATATTTCATCATTATGTGTGTGTATATATATAGTATATATATGAACATACATACGTCCTTTGAAGGCCAGTTTTAAACATACAAGACTGTTTCTTTATAAATACACTAGAATTCAAATTTCTACAAATAATCTGACTTTTCTTACTATTACTTTTATTAATGTTACCATTATTATTATAACCGATAATATTGGTTTTGATGCATTATTATATTTTGTGCAGTGTCAGATTACATAGAAAAAGTTAAGACAGGACTGTTGACGAGATTTAATTCCAAATGTTAAACTGCAATGGCATTTTGAAAACCAACTATTTTTATCATGTTTTTTTTTCATATATGGGTTCTCGTTCAATTTATGTCGCAATTTAATTCATCAAACTGAATTTGAACCCTTTTAGATGACAGTCTTGTTCAAATGTCACAAACTGCTTTTTTGACAAATAAACTGTTATTCAAAATATTGAAAAGAATTTGACTATGCATATTATCATCATCAGTGGTATACCATCTGCACAGTAAGAGAGAAGACTGATTTTGGTGTCCCGTTTTTCCTGCAGCAAACAGAAAAAAAAGGAAAATTAAAGAGACTTCCAAAATTGCCACATTTGAACCCCTTCCCCACTGACCTCTTTGCATCATTGTGTGATTTATGGCTGCAAAATAGTTGATAAAAAAAAGGTTTTGATTTTTAGGTAATTATTTCTTCTTTAGTTAAAATGGTTAAGATAAAAAATAACAAAATGAGTGTGTCCGCATTTAATTAAATCACTTTTTCTTAATTTGTTATGTTGAAACAAGAACTATTTTTTTTTCACCTGATCCATAAAACCAAAGATTTTTATTCACTGGTCATTGTAGTATAGTGTTTTGCATTCATGATGAAGGCAAGGTCTCAGATTTTTTCTTTTTATTCGTATCTAGTTGATTTATGCATTTCATATGGTTTTATGGTTGAGGAGAATGTTTTTCACTTAAACCACCTTCTACTGACTTAAAGAGGTTATCACTTATATCAAAACCATTTAATCATTGAAAAAGTTAAATTTAAGAGGGAAAAATACATATTTAGTGGGAGCAGTCAAAAAATAGTTAAAGTTTTTAAAGGTTTGTACTGCAGTAAAAATGATCTCATTAGGGAACTGCCCCAGTATTGTACTGTTTACTCTTTTTTTCGATTTTCAGGTGCCCACTACTTCCTTTTCAGCAGCCCACTGATCTTAATCTTAATCAGAGCTTTCACTTCCAACCCATTACTGTCATATATCAATGTGTACATCGACCTAAAAAAGCCATTGATATAATATCTACCTTTCTAATTTCTAATCATATTTTGAATCATTAAACTGGATCTGAAATCTGATAAACCGAGCTTAAACTGTTACACAAACAGACGGAAGAGTGGTAAAGCAAGTGCCAACCACCGCTGTAACCTCTGGTGCTGCAGAATGAGTGTATGTGGGTAACAGATGTTTTTCTTTACAGCCTAAGTTAACATATTAACATCTTGATTCAATCAAGTGTTTTTGTCATTTTATTCAATGTATCCAAAAGCTCTGACTGTACAGGTAGTATTTATTTTTCATGTTGCACCTATTTCCTTTCATGAAGGTCTCAAAATTTTGTAAAGTTAGGGACATGATTGACATCACGACAAGCCCCCACAGTATCGTTACTGGTCAGACAGCCTTAAGTCCCACCTCAGCTCTGCCTCTCTGTTTGTCTGTAGGTTGACTCAAAGTTGGGTTGAGAAGGGGTTCATTGTATTGGCTTCAACAATCTTTCAAACTACTGACATCACATTGCTTCGTGTAATTCTTCCCACAGTTGATGGTGCTACTTTATCAAGCTAGTAAAACATATGTGAAAGGTAATGACAAGGTGGCCGTTTAAATGTGAAACACTGCATTGCTACAAAGCAGTTGTGTTGTTGTATCACCTGTCAGATGGTCCTCCACATGCTGTCATGTTGCACTCCATGATTGTTTCTCTCCTGTTTTCCACACAACTAGAGTTAAGGCAAAATCCATGGATTAATGTTCCTGTGTATATCACTCATAAGGCTGTGCATGGTGGCATAAGGATGTCCAGACACGACGTAGTAATGGACAATTAGGACAATTAAGCTCCTGATCAAAATGCAAAACACAATTCTGAAATGGTGGCACTTACACACCATACATCATGACAAAGGAGATAAAGCACAACAAACTGCCAAAAATGCAAGATTTTATTTGTTCTACATATACATTTATGTATGAAATACCTGTCTGAGGGGAATTTTAATCCTTGTTCATAAATATTTACTCTATAATAAGACAAAACGTTTTCTTATCTGACAAACCACATGGACCATGTGATACATCTTACTACTCCCTCTGGGGACCAGCCCATAGAAGGTGTCTTGAAAGGGGCAGAACCTTTCAATCCAGCAAACTGAACAACAGGGGTGCTGGTTTGGCGGAGTGGTTAGCAACCAGGCACCCCATGTACTTGCTTCTGCCGGTCCAGGTTAGAATCCCGCCTGTGGCCAGTTTGCAGAGCATCCTCCCCTACTCTCTCTCCCCCTTTCACAACCCTATCCACTGTCTCTCTCCTATCAATAAAGGCACAAAATGCCCAAAAACATACATTTAAAAAAAAAACTTAACAATAAGTTCATCAGTCTGATTCATTCCAGGCCAATCCTATAATGCAGTAGACGGGTGCTTCTGCTGCGATGTAGAATATAAAAAATGAAACACTTATTAGAATAAACTCTCGCCAAGACATGTCAGAAGTGGAGAGAAATATCTGTTCTATCAAGAAATGATTTCAGTGTTATTTGATTTTTATTCAATAATGAAATGCAGTCCAAAGCTGATAAAACTGCTACTGAAGCTGTTAGCATCAATGCTAACCTCTGTGTGAGCAGTCACTTCCAGCTATTGTCTCACTCATAACTCCCACCTCTTCCTGCTCTAATGGACGCTGATTGGGCCAAACTGCCCTTTGGATCTGTCTGATTACAGACACAGAATCAGGCGGATCCAGCTGCTGTGCAAGGTTAATGGTTATCACCATATCAGATTATCAAACAGTAGTAAGAATCAATGATGTTTGATACCCCAGCAACAGAAAGACATGTCTTAATATATAATTCAAGGAATCTTTAGTTCTTCTAACACCACAATTAAAGACTGTAAGATAAAGTTGGGGATAAGGACTAGTTTCAGAATCTGTTCAACTATATTTAGGATGGATGAACATGTGAAACAATGTCTTGCAGTGTGTATTACTTTAAATGCTATGTATTGAAAAAAGCTCATCATACCAGCCTGCCTTAACACAATGTCAGAAGCTATTTAAGTTTGATATTTTTACATCAGCATGGACCAGATTAACCATAATGAAACTGGTAAAAGAATTCCACAAAAGGGAAAAGCAACAAAATAAAAGGATGCAAATAAGCTAGTTCATTTTATTGCTTTTTCTTATCGTTGCATGTATCGTGACCTGGGGACAAACAGACCATCAAACACCCCCAAGGACTAAAGCACCAACAACCCATTTTTATCTGCAACTCTGTTTAAAGACTGTAACAACTAAAGCAAACAACTGACTTTTCTAATACATTTTCCCCAGCTCGTCCCGAGGCAACATGAAGCCATCCTCTGCAGACTAATCATGTTCTGAGGCTAGGAGCAGGATCTCGTCACACTGTTTGGACTGGCAGGTAAACAGTTAGCGTCCTCCCATCCAGGATTTCTCCCGAGTGAAGGGGACCCTTGCGAGTGACTAAGAGTGAGTGAGTCATCTGTACACCTTGGCCTGAGGGCTCAACTGAGCACAGGATGAGAGGAGTCCGCCCAGGATATGCAAATATCAACCCCCATCCAAATACACATACTCACACATGAATGCAGGCAAAAAGGAAAATAACAAGAGCTCTCTGTTGAAGAGCCAGTAACTGGGTGACACATGGCTTTAGATAGTGATGGAGACAAGCGGATGTGATGACTTCATTTTATAATCATTTCATTAGCTGTCAGATCTGTTTTTAATCTACATGTCTCATCTATGCCTGAAAGCAATAAGTAAACTTTAAAAATGCACAATGTTATCTGCCCTGCATTTAATTCAACAATCAATCAATCAAACTTTATTATAAAGAACTTTTCATACATAAAACGTAGCACAAAGTGCTGAACATTCAAATACAAGAGCAGATAAGAATCAGGGGATAAAAAATAAAATACAAAACCACACCCACCCTCCTAGCCCACTTTAACACAGACAGCCACTCACATGCACACACACAGGGACACTCAGTCAGAGCTAATCAACAGCCACAGAGGACTGAGGAAATATCTTTAATTAAAAATGAGGAAACACAAGAAAGTAAATTGATAAAGCCATGATAAGAAATAATAAAGGCAACAAAGCATTAAAGGTTAGTTAAAACAAAACCAAACAGTAAAAGGAAGTAAATTGAAAATGTTAAAACATGAGGTAGAAACTCCGAAATTAAAATGGAGTAAAATGCATATACTGCAGATTAAGAGAGAAAACAAAATTCAGCTAAAAGCCAGACTAAAAAGGTAGGTCCTGAGTTTGCCTTTAAAAAATACGAACAGTAGGTACTGCCCTTCGGTCTTCAGGTAGACTGTTCCACAAACAGGGGCCATAATATTGAAATGATGCTTCATCGTATGTTTTAGATCTTACATTGGGAACAGTTAAAAGACCACTACCTGAAGACCTGAGTGCTCTACTGGGCTCGTATGGTAAAAGCAAATCAGATAAAGGAGCAAGTCCATTAAGGGACTTAAATACAAATAAAACACCTTTATATCTTTTCTAAAAGATACAGATAGCTGATGCAGGGACTTTAAAATCAGTATAATGTGAAATAATAGGGGAATAATAGTTTTTCATTTTTCTATTTGTCTTTTTTATTTTGTAACCATCTTGTTTTTAGGTTTAATTTGTATTGTATAATCTTCGTAAGCTTTTTTCTGTGGAAATGCTTGATTAATTTCAGTTTTTATAGGTTTTAGTATTGGTTTAAGTTTTTTGTAATATTGTACAAGCCCTCCTGTTTAATAAAAGCTTGTGAAACATTATTTCCTTTTGCTTTCTCTTAGTCTTATACTTATCTCAATACAATTCAAGACCTTTGAATTCATTTGCGTTAAAGTTCTTTATGAGTAAAATCAGGCCATTTCACATTAGAATGGTTTTGGTGGCCAAGGATGTCAAGGTGGCCTAACATATTTTATTCAAAGTAAGAGTGTTTTTCATTCATATGTTCACATACACCTGTCAAAGTATCATCTTTGCACCCACAATTACATTTTTATTCACTTGTCAGCTGATTGGTCCATCCCAGGGTCTGTTGACGGGACAAAGAGCCAAAGAATTGGATTAAACTTTCACCTTGGTAAAAGTCAGACAGCTTCAAAAATTGTATTTCTGTCTTTTCATCTTCAATGTCAGGCAGTGCACCACATCTTCACGACTAACGAAGTTAAGTAATGTGAACCCAAATATACAGCTTCAGTTAGTTATGTTGTCTTTGGAAAATCCTATTTTCACATCAGTTTTAGTCAACAGAATGTTTTTTTGAATAACAATTTAGATAATTTGGATTGGTTAAACCAACACTAAGTATTTTTTTTCCATCCTAATATAATATTCCTACCAACATTGTAGTGGCACATCACCTTACAACAGGTTGAATGACACTCCGTCATGGTCTTAGGGGTTCTGTATCACCTTCACTGGCATTATGTAACTACGATGTGGATGGTAGGAACACTTCCACACTAAAAAAACTACATTTTTTTTACTGCTTTGATTGCTTTATGGCACGTGTCACAGAATTTAGTTTAAAGTAAATATGTACTTATTTTCCTAATGGAAATAGGAAACTCTCTTTCACACTCCTGCATAGTAGGTGGCCATAATGCTCCTCTGATGTTTGATACCACCAGCCAACAAACAAGGAGAAGAAGAAAGCTTAATGTAGAGCTGTTATCACGGCAGATGTAGAAAAAAACCCAAAGAAAAGAAAAGTTTCATCGGAGGAGACGAAAAGAAAAAGAAAGCGGGAGAGTAACAAGCTTAATTTCCAGATGGGGTAAACATTGGCCCGGCGTTCACTTCCTGGTGTGAGCTGAAAGATGAGGAGGGATGTCTGACTGATGCCGATTTAGCCCTGTTATTATTGGACTTGTAATTACATGATGATCCGTTTGAATGGAGACATGATCAGAGTGTGCCTTATCAGTCCACATGGTTTACTTGTTTCTCAGGACATCCTGTCAGCTTGCTTCTCCTCCCTCTGTATGTCAACAAATGCACGTTGGTGTACAACAGTGCAATTACACTCAACAACCATAGAGGACACTAGAGAGCTGAAAGTGTGAATCTTACATGGTGCTTTAAAGCTGGGGTTGGCGATTTTGGAAAACTAGCATGAATTTGAAAGTAGCATCTCCTCAGGGTTCCGCCTTGATTAAATGAGGGTGCACATTTTGGGCCAAAAACAACCAACACTGCTCAGGTCCAGTCCTGTTGTTTGTCACACAAAGACAATGTTCAGGTAAGTCATAAAGGTACATACAGCCCCTACATAAATATTTCTTTTCATCAATCGTATAATCATCTTCCAATGAGAAAACCGTGAATTAATGCTTCCTTTCAGTTAAATAAATCTACTGTAAAATGTTGCTATGCCAATATTAACAGTTTAGCAGCTGTGTACTGCCAGTACAATCCTGCAATACAGTACTATTGGGACATTGCTACCTTAGCCAGGAGATTAGGTTATTGCTTGTGTCTGTCTGTTTTTTTGTGTGTTAGTTAGTTAGTTAGTTAGTTAGTTAGTTAGTTAGTTAGCTCGTGTGTTTGTTTCTCTGTTAGCAAGATCACTCAAAAAGTTATTGATCAATTTCGGTTAAATTTTCAGGAAATGTCCAGATTGGGACAAGGTTACAAAGGATTTGATTTTGGGACTGATACGGATCACCATCTGGATTCGCCATGATGAAAAATGTGATTATCGTGAATAACTACTGAACTAAAATAGATATCATGATGAATCTAATTGCTAATGGTATGTTTTCACGGCCAAGGAATCTAAATATTTAGATGAAATAACGTAGGAATGCTATTTATGGTCAAAATCACAATATGGGTGACGACTGTGGCGCTTGCGGAGGTCTACGCCCTCAGTGTTTTTGTAGTTGATATATGTTACATGGTTGTCAGTTAGCCTTAACGTATGGCCTCTGATCACCCCAGATGTTCATCCCAGATCAGCAGGTAAGAAACCACAGGAGTTAAGCATTTAATAAAACACTTGAGTTGTTGGAGCATTTTTAGTAATTAATGAGTTCTAGAAAATGCTTTTCACTGTCAAATATGTATACATTGATCAAAAAATGCAAACAGGTGTGTTATGACAACATACCCTTCCCCACTACCACATAAGGAAAGTACAAAACCTGAACTTCAAGGTGGGTTCTGAGGACTGGAGTTTGAAGTCAATATGAAGTTTGTGTTTTAAGAAGCACTCTTTTGGGAGTGTCTTGGGATACAACCTTGCAAATCCTCAACTGAATTAAAAACTACTGTGTACATTTCAAAGAATAAGCTTAAAAACATAAAATTTGAAGGGCTCTAGTCTGTCAACAAGCTTCTTAATGTTGTTTGTGGCAACCCAAAAAGGCAGACGAAAGTTGGGGTTACTGTAAAAAACACATCACACATATAATTTACATGTAATTCAGTCTTATTGTTTTCTCATTGTGATTGTTTCCAAAATAATTCATGGCAGAAATGTTCAAATGTTATTTCCCTTTTGATTAAACAGTTCCTCGACAAATAGTCTGTCAAAGTGAAGAGTCACTAGTTGTGCTATAGGAGAGATGTAGTGTTCTGCCCATTAATGTAAAAAAGGTTTATATAGTATGTATGTCTCTATCAAAATGAGTTTAAAATATCAGCATATCCTGAGCTGGCAAGCTTTTAATATTGTGCCTATGAGGAACTATGTGTGAGATTTGTGCTTTCAAGGATCAAAAACAGGTTCCACAACAACACTTAATAAACTAATCAAATATTTGACTAAATTTCTCAAGGCCAATCATTCATCAGTGAGGAAAATGCTTTATGGCGAACTTGCAACCACTAGAGGTCGCTGAAGGTTGTAAGAGATAAAACTTGTGTTCAACTCAATTAAGATTTCACAAGCTCTGCATCAGGGACATTAAGGGTCGAAACTCTAATGAACATTTAAATACTTCATATAATTCCTAAGTTCAATTTTTATGAAGTTAAACTGCCTTCTTATCGTTCGGTTTTTAGTTTGTTTTATTCTCTTTATTAAAAATACGACATTAAGCATCTTTTCAGAATCATCCTATATAATTATCTCTTAAAAGTGGACTACATTACCAACTTCTAGGTAGGAAGCTCCTTAAAAAAATCAACATTTGAGACAGGCAAAAAGGATAGGCCTATGTATACATGTATATGTAATATAGTATGCTTGCATCAAAGAAAAAAAATAGATATTTTCATGTTATTTTTATTTTTTACTGGTTAGTTTTGTAAACAACAATACAATGTAAGAAAGTTTTCAGTTTAAGAAAAAGCAAATTCTTCTATAACTTCAGTTGGCAAAATTATCTTCAATTAATTCATCAGTTTTGGTTAATTATAATAACCTTGCTCTGAGCATGTGAAGTGCTGTATAGAAAACTTGGTCCAAGAAAACTAAGCTATCTGTTGCAAAGCATCTTTAAAATGAGACCTTTAAATGAATGAGGAGGGCAAAAAAATTAATAAAAAATACAGACTGCAAACAATGTCCTGTTACTGTGTTAAGAGGAGGTCGAAAAGTTTCTGGATAAAGCAAAGCAAAACTTATTCAGTAATTTGAAAAAGTGTAATCCTCTTAAAAGGTACTTACATGAATTTATTTTGAGTAGGTATTTGTAAGTGCTTTATAGGTAAAATATTATGCAAAGAACATTTTTCATTCTTTTTGATCGTTTATACAAAAATCTGTGTCCATGCTGTGTCAATCTGCAACCCCCAAAATTAAAAAAAAATGTATCCTCTCACTTTGTTTGCTTCACCTTACAGAAAAGTGCTCACACAGCCTGTTAGGGTTAAGAAAAAGGCCTCTTTCAGATGAGAGAAACTCCCCAAGCCAGATGTTTGTCCAGCCTACAGCTGGCACCAGTAGAATAATCATGTCCAGGCATATCTGTACAGCTACAGTAAACATTAAAGCACATCACTGGAGAGTCAACCCCACATTCACTTTCTGAGGGGGTGTGTTCAGACAGCTTGTGAGAGTTTGCATAAGAGCCTAATCTGAGCAGGACTGAAACAGAGGGGTTTATAGGTGTGAAAAAAAACAATATTTGAGTTAGGGCTGTCCCCATGTTCTGGTGTGGATTAGGGATGTGCGCGACTAGTCATTTAATCGGTTAACCGCCTACTTATTTATTAATCGTTTAGTATTTTACTAGTCGGTTAAACGCTACATTAAGCATCATGCATCTTGTTCTTCACGCCTCTGCGCAGAGCTGTAAAGTCTCCCGTTTTGGTCGGGAAACTACCGTATTTTATCCCTCTTTCCCGCCGTCCTCCCGTATTAATACTTTCCCATAATTCTCCCGTATTACAAAAAAAACATTCCTCTGCCTCTTAATGTCACCTGCAGTAGCCTGCATGTTTGTTTTCCTCCTCTTTTACTACCAAAGAGGCTGAATGTGAAGATGGCTCACTACGTCTATCTTTCTTAACATCGGGGTGCATCGGTTCTATAGCGGATTTAGCGGATTTATAGCCGAGTGAGCATCTGTCAAACATGCGATCTTTGGGGTGAAGACGGGGCCGCTCGCGCGGACACACGGAGAGAGCTGAAGTGATGGCCCTGAGGAGTAACGAGGAAACAAACGCTAATATGAATGATGGCACAAAAGATACGGTTCTTCAGCCGGCTGCCCCAGTGTGAGAATGTGTTGGTTTTAAACAGGATGAACAAGGTGTGAGCTCATGAACACCTACGAGCTGATATGTCGCATTTGTTTGAAAGTAGTGGCGACGAAGATGTGCAGGTGCAGCGGAGCCTTTGTCCTGACAGTCAACATAGATAATACCCCAAAATGATGCGCTCACAGACAGTGTCGTTCGCTACATTGCGAGAAGTGCAGCCCATCTATACGGTTGAAAAGCCAGCAGTTACAAACGTTTGACAGATAGTACGAATTGACTGGGAGAAAGTATATGTCACAATTCCTGAACTGTATAAACTCCATTTCATTTAGGCCAGTTTTTATTGTTGTGTGAGTTTTGTTTTTTCTTTACAGAGACAGGGTCTATTTTTTTTTGTTTTTGACTAGTATAATTATTTTTATTTACATGCAATTTTGCTAAAAGATAGGCCATTTCATTTTCATTGCTTTTTTTTCTCTTTTTTGTTTGTTGAAGTTACAATATTTTGTGTTCAATTCATTTTATTTAAAATATCCTGACTTTCCAATTACAGTTAAATATTCTTAAGAAATGAAAGTTTCTTGAATCATGCACTAGTCTTAAGTGCCAGAGATTTCAGGGAAATTCTATTCTAGGCTACGATGTTGTACGTTTGGAATTGTCATGCTGCTGCATCTAAGTTTCATACCAAAGCAGTATTCATAATAAATGCCATGCATTGCATTGGAAAATGTATCAGAAATGTATTTCTCTTTAAATTGTTCAACTATTCAGTCAGTTGTTGTTACATCAATAGAATTTAGATTAACAGTTTGTCCTGAATGTTTGGGCTAAATAGTTCCTAAATACACATTTGCATGTTAAACTTTTAACTTAATATATGTATTAAATTGCGAGTTTTCTTGCTTATAGACTAGTCGACTAGTCGCAAATAAAATTTGAGACTAGTCGGGGGGGAAATTAGTCGAAATTCCCATCCCTAGTGTGGATGATATCTGTCTTTTAAAAAAATGCTTATCATACTAGGCTAAAGCAGGCTTATGGTAATACTGTGTGATTATTAGCTTTTAAACAGCGGACTGTGTATCCTTACAGCCTCGTACCAGCAAATGCAGGCAGTATGGTAGAGGGACTTCTCTGCAGAGTGAAGCAGACACACAATCCCAAAGAACAACCCAGCATCCACCCCAAATACAGTGTGTTATAGTGTGTTCCCTCCCTCCCTCCAACTTTACGTGTGTTCTACAGAGCATTGCTGTATGTCCTTAAGACTTTGACAGGCTATGTGCTGGAATATCAACACAGACCTGCCTGATCCAGGGCTGGAGACATTATATCTCTGTTTCATCTGCTGTGTCAACAGTTTGGATGTGAGTTTAAATTGATGTCTCTGTTGTCTAAGTCCAAATTAATCCAAAGAAGCTGCTAAAACACTACAGGTCTACAAACTTACTGCCAAAGTTTCATATGGCAAAATTATGTCAATTAAAAGAGACTTCCCTAACTATTTTCAAAATAAAAGTAATAACTCTGGGTAATGCTTTTATTTTGAAAGCATGAGAAAGACTGAAACAGGAAATTGTGTGTTTTCAGACAATATTCTAACATAACCCAGGGGATAAAAGTACCAATGAATCAGTCACAGACAGAACAGACTGTTGCCAATATCAGAGACTGATGGAAATATCTTGGTGCGATTTTTTTAATGGGATTGTAATGATATCATTGCTGCGCTGCCAAAGAACAATAAATACATAACTGAACAGTTAGGTCATATTACTCCATAGCATATCATTTGGTTGGCGTTTTTCCCATACTATCTAGTTTTTATAATTGATTTCTAGCACTTTTGTTTTTTACTTTAACATTTTTAATTGATTTACCCTTTATTCACAATACTCATGCTCTTATTTTTGTGCTGATGTTTATTAATTAAACAAAAAGTAGCACCGTGGGCCTTTGAGAATCATAATTCCAATCTTCTGTACGTGTACATATATTGCAGTATCAACAATAAAGCTACCTTGAACCTTGGATCTTGAAAAAAAAGGATGTTTATAAAATTAACACTTAGATTTTTTTTCAAAATCTCTCATCAATATGTCAATAATATTATTGTGATACTTTTGGTCCAAGATCATTTTAAGGTGAAAATCCAAAATTATGGCAGCCCTACACTGAGTGGAGATTTGGCAGGACACTTAGTGCACCTGTACTAGGACCGCTGTATACTTAAAAAAAAAGTGACTCTTACAGCAAACACTTGAACTTTTATTTGGTCTGAAAATAGTGGTGTTGATGTGTAACTAAATCCAACTGATTGTTCAAATTGCATTGAGGTGTGAAGAAACATGAATGAATATGACAAGAAAGAAAACTTAGACTGCATGGTAAGGGGAAATCAAACCAGACCCCTCTGACCTTTTCAGGATGAGTCACACTCACATTAGATCAGGACCACTGCTTAACATTTCATAGACCTGCACCAAACAAGTCTTCATCCTCCCACCTACTCAGCAGACAGTCAACTCTGACTCAAACAACCACCTGACAACTCTCACCTGCTGTTGACAGACGGATTTCAAAACAGCACTCACCTATAATGTCAACACATTTGGATACCCATTGTTTGACTTAATATTTAAACAAATAAGTCAGACATTTTAAGGAAATTTAATAGTGCATCGAGTTCCACTCTGCATCTCCTGCTTAACTGGGGCAAAGTTCAACTTGCTGGCCTCAATAAAAAAGGAGAATGAGGCGTCACAAGCTGAGTGACACCACAGAGGCGTCAAGAGATGATGCAAAATTGAACAGATATGAGTAAACTCCCGGAAAATATATGCAGAGCCAGTGGGAATTTTTCTAAGTGACAAGTATGACTTCAAATGGAATTTTAAACAGAAGTACAAAAAAAAAAACTGCCACATGCTGCACAAGTACCAGACAGCTGGAGCCCTGTGGTGGGTCAAGAAAAGCTAGGCTGGATGTGTGCTCATGAAAAATGCAGCAATTCTCAGCATTTAAAAGTAGTATGGGAGGTAGAGCTATCAATTAGAAGGCACTAGGGGTGGGAGAAAAAAATCGATTCACAAAAGTATCAGGATTTTTTGTTTGATGATTTTTAAATCGACTTTTTTGTCCAAAAATCGTTTTTTTTTTCCAAATTTAATTCTTCATTGTAGTCTGTGTTTATAAGCTGCAATCCAGGCTTTTGAAGAGAGAGTATAAACAGCTGGTTAAAACATACTGCTGAATAAATCCTAAAAACTGACTCACATGTGATGTGTATTTTTCCTGATATAGTCTGTACGCATCATCATTGTTCATCTTCTTCACTGGTGTTAAAAAAAAGCTAACTAACGATTGCAAAAATGGGCAATATCGTAGAATCGCATTTTAAATCGAATTGGCACCTAAAAAAATTGAAAGAAAACGAATCAGGAGAAAAGCGTATCGTCCCTGCCCTACCAGGCACCTCTTCCTTCCATTTATTTACCAGCCATGGTTCATGTGTGTTCATGTGCACACGAGTGCATGTGCTCAGCATCATATTCAGAGTTTGTCTTTGGGAGATAGGCGTATGAGTGTCCAGCATTGCTACAGAGGCTGAATGGGTGGGGGGTCAGCCTGTCAGTGCTCAGACCATATGAAGCACACATCGAAATTGGTCTGCAACAAATTGGCCTGCTTGGCTGTTGTCTCTGAACAAAGCCTCTTCTAAATACGATGTTCAAGAAAGTCCAAGAGCAGTTAACTGAAGACAAACAGATCAAGGACATTGATTACTGGAACCATGTCCTGTGGTCTGATGAGACAAAGGTAAACTTATTTTGTTCAGATGATGTCAAGCATGTGCGGTGGCAACCAGGTGAAAAGTACAAAGCATGGTGGTTGAAGTGTAATGGTCTGGGGCTGCATGAGTGCCACCAGTACTGCGGAGCTACACTTAATGGTGTAGCTTACTGTGACTTTGAAATCTTTTACTTAGGACTTACTGTACTTACTTTTGTTGCTAGCTGTTTAGACATTCATTCACCCTGAACAAACCACAAAGGGCTCATGATATACTGGCCCATTGGTTAAAAGCTCTGAGACTTTTTAAAACCTTGCTGTCTGTGACAAGGTCACTTTCTAAGGTACACTTTACTAATGCCGGGTTGGTGCCCAGTTAGAACTGCCCTAATTTTTCATGACAAAGATTCAACAACATGCTGGATTCATCCTTCCAAGGATTTGGTCCATATTGATGAGATAGCACTATTCAGATGCCATAGTTTTGTCGGCTACACATCTATGATGCAAATCTCCCGCTCCACCACTAGCCAAAGCTGCTCTTTGGATTACTATCCAGTGAATGAGGAGGCCAGTGTAGTACACTATGGTCATAAAGGGACAGACATGGTCAGCAACAATACTTAAACAGGCTGTTGTGTTTAAAAGATGCTCAGTTGGTACTGAGGGTCCAAAGCCTGCCAAGAAAATATCCCCCATACCATTACACCACCAGCAGCCTGGACTGTTGATACAAAGCAAGGTGAGTCCTTCTGACCCTTCTTATATCCCAGCATGGTCTTCTGCCTAACAACTCTGAATCATGATTATCTAGGTCACTTTTGCCTTGAACCATCCTAGCCCATTCTCCTCTGACCTCTGGGATTGATGAGCCATATTTGTCTAGAGAACAGCCACCCACTGGATATCTTCTGTTTTTTGGAACATTCTCTGTACACACTATGGATGGTTGTGTGTGAAGATCCAAAGAGATCACCAGCTTCTGAGACACTCAGACCAGCTGGTTTGTCATCCACAACCATGTCACTCTAAAAGTCATTTAAATCACCTTATTTCCCCCCATTCTGATTCTCACTTTGGACTTCAGTGACCCATCTTGACTGCGTCTTCATGTCTAAATGCAGTCAGTTGCTTACAAGGGTTGGTTCAACCAAATAAAGTCAGTAACTTTGCATGGGTGCAATTATGGGCAATTAATAGAGATGTAAGAAAATACTGATATACTAGTATATCATACTGCAGGATACTGTGTTAATATTTACAGAACATTATTCATATTTTAATTAGTGAAGCATTTGGGGAATTTCAGGACATTCTGTTTATTTTAGCCTGTCCCATCTAACATTTACTGTCTTAACTTGTGTCACTGAGCAAAGTTTATCAATGTTGCAGGGATCAATCAAAAGAGACTGTTTTTAATTAATATAATCTTATGAGATCTCAACACTAGAACTACATTTGACACTTTTATTGAAAAAAATTGCCCTGCTTATAATGACTATAATGACTAATGACTGCAATTTATGTCATTATTAGCATCCATGTATCTTGTTTTCTTCCATATTAACAGATTCTTGACACACACACTCTTAGCAGTTTACTTAAGAGTAATATGATTAGAACTTGTTTTATTTGTTGTTTTGAATTTTATTTTACATTTGCATGATACTGGGAAAACAATTGCAATGTGCAATAAGTGGGTAAGGATATCAAAAAATGTGATCAAAACGGACAAATTAAATATTAACTTCAACATTCATGACCTTTATCCAACTGCACTGCACCATCCCATAAAGTTTTAATTTTCCCAATTGCAATCTGTTAATTCTGATGTTCATTTGCCATACCTAGTGAAATGCACTTTACTTTGCTGCCTCACTCTCCAGTTTTGCAAAGGGTTGAAATGCACTTACAATAAATAAACCATAAATTTGGTATATACATACTTTTATGATATTGCTTGCACTAAAACTTTAGAAATCTTGCATTCCTTCTCACAAGTACGCAGCTTTTTCCATCTTAGATTGCTCTCAACCTTTTTCCTGTCAACACAGTGCACCACAACAAAGCAAGAGTAATAATGGTGAGAACTTGCGCTTGTTTTTTTTGACCACTTGTTTGTAGAAAGTTTTTCTTTCCAGTTGGCACCACATCACATGCTGCACTGAGTGAGAGCAGCAAGTACGCCCTGCAGATCTGCAGAGTGTGTTAAGGCACAAAATGATTTGATCTGTCAAAGCTTCTGACAAAGTCGTGAAAGAGCCGAGAGACATGATCAGATTTTCCTACGTAGGTGGTGTAAGAGAGACACACACACAAGGTAAGATGATCGGCTGATGTGTGCTTGGGGTGACATTTTCCCCAAGAGTGTGGCTTCCTGCTCAAACCCACACGCTGGCTCGCCTTAAGAGAAAAAAAAAAAGGACAGATCTGCCGCAGGACAAACCCAGCATTAATAAAGCCAAATCATAACAAGATTTTCAAAGATTTTCATTTTTGTCTCCAGCAATAAATAAAAAAGAAGGCTCCACATCCCTGATACGCCAAAATATTTCCAAAGATCATAATGCTCCCAGGAGTGCGTGTTGGCTGACAAACCTGTTTGACTTGTAATGTTTGACTTGTCATTATAACCACGGTCTGCCCTTTATTATTTATCACGTCCCTCAGGCTCACCAGTCTATGTTTGACACCCTGAGGGTCCACTTCACTCAACTCCGTGCACCTGTATAAAGTTTACACACATTCAGTCCAAACCCTTCACTCAAAGAGCACCCTCACACTAAAGACAACAATGAAGCAGAGGAAGAAAAAGAGCTAGACATTAGCCTCTATCATCTCCTCATGTCTAATAATACACCCATGTTGAAACAATACTGTTTAAGGGTGCAGTCGTCCAGGCTTTAGTTTTAAACACTCACTTCTTCAGGGGTAAGGCTGTCCATTCAAACCAAAACCGGTGACTCACTCTTAGATGTGAACTACCTCAACAAACTAGGAAAAGCCTAACCTAAAACTGCACTGCACCAATCTTCATGCATTATGCACCAGATGCACAGTGCAGATAGGATGTCAAAATTCTGAATACTTTCTGAACCATGTTTCCAAAGATGCAATCTATAAGTATCAGAAAACATTTGCTTTCAAACAGGAGCAGATTTTTATTATCTAGAAGGAAAAATAACGTCTATTTTTCCAGCCTGAGGTCCACATTGTCAAATTGTCAAATACTCTCAATAAGTGAGTTACAATAACTTGCAACTTGGTCCAATTGATCCCTATAGAGGATTCATGCACATTTTTTGTTCCATTTTATTTTGTTTATAAGATTACTTTCCCTTTGATAATACATACAAGTATTTTGAAAGACTGTTGTTGAACTGTATCTGTAATAGAAGGCCTATGGTGTCATGCATACTCAAAATAATAACACTAAGCCCATTAAGGTCAAAAACAGCCACAATTTAACAGTTTATAACTTTGTTTATGGCCACTGCAGAATAAAAACAAGTAATGTAATGTAAAATCCTTTTACTTTGCGGATCAGGCTTCAAATTTGTAGGTTTTATCATTTCTTTTGTCGTGTACAAAAACAGCAGTTCTCTAAGTGATCAAAAGAATCAAAAAATTTTTTTCCAAGATGCTGATGCAGCACAAAAAATGAAAAATCTTACGTTAATATTAAAAACTACTAATCTATGGCAATTTTTTAGTGTCATTTTTGAGACATCACTGCTAAATGATACTGTTTTGTTTCAGCTGACACAGCACAAAAAACAAAAGCACACAAAGGTAAGCTTTGTTGATAATCATTAAAATGTCTAGGACTGTGTTCATACAGACAAATATCTCCCTTTTTTTTTATAAATGTTTTTATATCAACATCAGTCATTTGAAGTACAAAAAATTGCATATGAAACAAACTTCTAGGGTCTTGGCAAGCCTTCATTTTCAGTGTTCTTTAAAAACAATCTTCACTTCAGCAAACATTTCCTCAAATGAAATATTTTATCAGGTTCGAGCTGGTATGTCATCTTTATGTGTGCACATACTGCACCACTTGGAATTTTATCTTTAAATAGGGTTTGTTCATTTGTTAGATCTACTTAGTGTACTTCAGCAACTCCAAAAAGACTTTTTTTGTCCCTGGGGAGACATACAAAGGAACATCCTAACACAACCAGAGAGACACGCCCAGACACAGATGCTTGAGAGTACATAATATTAGTCATCTTTATTTGAAAATTGACAAATTATCCTCCAGCAGCATGTGGGGACACACCCAAACTAAATCAAACTCATCAGCACTTATTAATATTAAAATATTATACAACCAAAAGGCTCTTTATACTCAGCATCTGCAATTTCTACAATAAATTTCCTCAATATAAGATAAAAAAAAAGAGCTCATGTTGCTTGATGTAAATTGTGTGTGTGTGTGTGTGTGTGTGTGTGTGTATGAGAGCACATGCTTGCTCCCTCATGGGAAAATCTCCAGGTGTCCTCCAAACCAAAATGTCTACCCCATGATCTCAAACACAAGCAGCAGTAAACCAGCACAGAAGTTAACTGATCCATTTTCCAAGAGCTGCAGCACACCTGCACACAAAGTCAACCTCCTTTCTGTCTTTGAGGGCTCAGGCTGCTCAACAACAGAGAAGCCATGCAAAAAAAGATAAACTTTTTCATATTCCTAAGATACATTACTGAGCTTCCATACAAAATAGTCATATAAAAAAGCCTGTGGCCTTTTACGCATACAAAAATAAGAATCTAAAAGTTTAAAAAAAAAGCCTAAAGTTTTTTTAAGATACTAAAAAAAATTCGCAATCAACTTAGCTGCGACACATTTCGAGCTGCCAGGATCTCTGAGGTGTTCATTTGTTATCTTGCTTGTTTGAAAACTTAATGACTCTATATGTACACCAGTGATATAAGACTTGTCTTGAAAAAAGCTTTAGTAATACTGTTTAGATCGTTTTCAGTCTAAATAGGTCCTTAAAGTTCCTTCTTAATATGCATGATTATAATTAGTTAAAAGGCTTTAGAAGGACTGCAGAGCCTAAAAGGCTGAATTCAGTCAATTATAAAGTCGTTTTCGGAGGAAAAGTTGCCTAATGATCCAAGATTGTCACCCAAATGATGTAAGGTCAGCACCAAAATGAATGAAATTCACAACTGAGTGGAGCTCTTTGAAATTTTAGTCTACCGGGTAAAAGCTTTTCGCTGGTTTGCGCGCACGATATCATCAGGTGAAGGCGTGTCGAAGGAAAATGGTTCAATCGGTGATGGAGGGGGCTGCTGCTCTTTGGCTTTCTCTTGTGAGCTACAGAGGAAGGCCTGGTGGCCACTACCATCCCTCTGAGCTCTTATTTTATCCTTCAACACATTCCTCATCCTTCTTTGTTGTCGCTGGTTCTGAATTGACAATGTTATGGCAAACACTGATGGTTTTGCAAACACAGTGGCAACTGGGGGAGGAGAGGTCGGCGAAGGGAGGTCCTGCTCCAAGAGACGAGGGCACTTTCCTTCTGACTGTGCCATCAGTGTGCTCAAATCGATCATCTGCGTCGGCTTAGGTGTCCTAGAGCTTTGGTGGTGCGGTCTGTGGTTGAGACGCTTAGTCCCGCCCCCTGTAGTACTCTCTGCCAAAACGCCAGCACTCTCTGGTTTTGCTGGTAAGAGGAGTGAGGTGAGAGAGTACTCTGACCCATTTGAGGTGGTTGAGGTTTTGCCTTTGTGTGCAGACTCCAAATGTGACAAAGAGAGCATATCAGAGGAGGCAGGTGGCTGCTTCAGTGCATCAGCTCTAGGCTTATTGCTGGTTTGTTGCTGCAGGGCTAGCTGAGACAGTGACACAGTCCCACCCAGACATGCAGGAGCAATGTTGGTGCATTTAGAGGTGGTGAACATGTTTGTTAGTTGTTCAGTGCTTGTTTTTTTGTTTTTGTGTTGCATAGCAAGCTCTGATAGAGAAAGACTTTGTGCTGGTGTCGCAGGTCCTTCTGATGTCCCAGAAGTTATGTTGCTTTTTTGGACAAGGAAGGAGTTGACAGCTGTTGGGCTGCGGTTGGAATGCTCCTGGATCAAATCAGCCAATGACGGGCCTCCCTTAGGACTGATCACTGTGGCTTTGACCCCAGTCACAACTCCTGTGGGGTGCCGATTCCCCTGGAGAGCTAAATTAAGACTCCCGAATCCAGGGGGAGGGGCCAGAGAAGAGCTTGTAGTAGTTATCTTGGGGTTGTTTAATGAAAGACCGCTGAGAGAGACTGAGAGCAGGGAGGGGGCTGAGCCTGGTGACGCAGCAGACATGTTTAAAGATGCCAGTGTTCCCAAAGAAAGACTATTCTGATTATGTGAATTAGGTCTCGCGGGGGGAGAGCCAAATGATGAAATGCCAAAACCTTGCCCTGTGTCAATCCCAGATGTTTTACTCTTCTGCGCATGCTCAGACATGAGCTGTGACAGACTGACAGCACCACTAAGACCTGGGCTAACATTCAGACCTAAATTCGTGTTTTTGGAGTTCTTAGCCATGGGGTCAGTCTTATTATGCGGTAAGAGATCACGCAAGTTTAGTGCACTTTCATGCACATGTGGTTGTGTATGTTTGCACCGTTCAGTCTGTGCTTTAAGAATCTTGGATGTAATGTCTGTGTGAGAAGCAGACAAGAAGGCTCCTTACCTTACAAAAGCCAATTGCAGTTGTCAAAGAGGAGAGACAGAGGAACCACCAGGGACAGGGGGACGAATCATCAATTCATAAAGGGGAAAAACAGGGGGAAGGCACTTTGTTAAAAAGTTGCAAAAATGTTCCATACATATCATCAGTAAATAATAATCATTAAGGCCAAACTACTCTTCCTGACTTTATTCTGAATGTTTCATGTCCTGCAGTAAACTACTGTCATGTCACTGGAGTGAGTCGATGTGAGAGCACAGCAGGAAATATTCAAGAAAATTCACCCTTCATGAGTGTTGAGGGGTAATGATGAAAAAAGACAGTGAGCTGTAGTTTCAACAACTCAGTAGTTTTCATTCATTTCAATTTGTATACCTAGAAGATGCAAAAGACATTGTCATCCATGTTTACCTTCCTTTAACCCTCTGAATCCCAAGCAGTTTCTGGTCATTTTTTCGCTTCTCTCACATTTTACTCACTGTGATCTCATTTTTCTCCGCAATATAAAGTCCAGCACCTCTATAGATTCAGGATAATCATGGCTATTGACTAATGTAACTCAATAATGTCTACATGCACTGTAACAAAATTTTCAAGCTACAAATCATTAGAAAAAGTAAAACAGACATTTAATTTTTCTGATTTAAAAAAAAAAAAAAAAACCTTAAAAAAGGAAATAGTGTACACAACACATTTTCAGGTTCCTTCAAGCCTAAGGAACATAAGAAAATAGTGGGCTTGGTCCTACATTCAAATGATCCACAAAATTCTGAAGCCTTGTTTAATATTTAGAATTCCGGGTCATTTTTACTTCTGTCACTTTTCACTTCCTATGGTCACATTTTTCTCTACAATATGAAGTCCAGCACCTCTATAGATTCAGGACAACCATGTTTGCTGGGTTAATTTTACCCTGTAACATGTCCTCAAGGCACTGACAGCTGGAGTGCTGAAAGGCTCTGAGCAAGAATATGAGCCTGTAAGAAGCTGCCATGGGTTGAAAATTCAATTTTTTTGAATGGCAAATTTCTGAAGTATGTGAATCATTCAGGTCTTGTTGAACGCGGACAGAATCGTAGATTTTTTTGCTTTTTACAGAATTTAGCCAGAGAAAACAGTTAAATTTATGCAAATTTTCAAAGAAGACTTGAACATTAAAGCAATGTTGATGAAATCTCACAAAATTGGCCCATTTTCTCCCTTTTTTTCAATATTTAGCCAACACTACTTGTGATTAGGGCATGGCGATATGGCCTAGAAATCCCCAACTTTTTTCCACAACACTTGATTTACGATTACAATCAACAAAACTCCCAGTGACATAAAAATGAAACAAATCAAGTTTTGCCTTTATGTTGTCTAAATGTTTCCCTCTTAAAGTCAAAGTCTGGGTCGTAAAAGGTTGATTATGTAGTATAAACGTAGGCAGGTTTGCCTACATAAACACTAAAAGGCTGAGATATTTGTACAGTATTAGCATGAAACTCTCTGATCAATATTTAATCTACTTAAATAACAAATACAAGCCTATAAAAGTGCTTGTCCTGACCCTACAAGGCCGACCATCATGAAAACTGTTGTTTATTTCAAAAATTGCAACTACATACAATTGGACTAAGGCCAGAAAAAAAATCTCGATTTTTAATTTTTTATATCTTCTGCAGAAAATAATTCGGATTAATCGAAATTTTGCCCAGCTCTACTTGTGATACATCCAGGTACCCTTGGAAATGAGAGAATCTAATGATTATGCCAGTTTTTTCTGTTTCTGAATAGGACAAATGGTTTGTAAATGCCACACATTTAAAACTAAGTGGAATATTGATCCCACCAGCAGGATTGGGCATCTCAGGGTTAAAAATCTGTTTAAATTTTTTGGAGAGGGAAATTTATAAGCACTAAGTTACATTTAATAAAGATAAATAAATATTTTATTACTTGGATAAGAAGTTAAGAGAACTAAGAGATTTATTGACTTGCACTCTCTCTAACACAAGATATTTCTGCTCCATCTGTCATTTCAAATAGCAGTCTTCTGGAGCCCAGTCACATCAGGCCTAGAAGCCTTGTATGGCACCAAATAATGTTGTTGCATGTTCCCTACTGGCTTCCACTCACATTCCTTTCGGTGTGACCAGGTTTTAGCATGATTGCACAAATGACACAACATTATGACAGTACACAAGCATGGCGTTACATCACCATGAGACATCATTTAGTTTTCAAAAGGCGCAGCCTAACAGTGCACAATGGAGTATGAGACAGAATACATGGCTGCACATTTTCAGTCCTTTTGACTTACTTCAAGTTGATTTAGTGAGAAAATGGCAAAAAAAAAAAAAACCTCCAACACCAGTCACATATACAAGGTGGCAAGATCCAGTTTATCATGTTAATGTTATGTGCCCATGCATGCACATGAAAAGCTGTTGATTGTGCCAAAGAACAACTTTTTAACTAGACTTTTTGATATGCACGTTTCTAAAAAATAAATTAACAAAAAATGCATCAAAAAAACCTATTAAACACTTCAAAGAGAAACATCTAAACTACCCCTATTGGCACATTACTGGTTAAGGTTCCACAAACTATTATACTTTATGGAATTAAGGCAGACAAGTCAAAGACATTAACTCCAGTACTGTCCAGGCGTACCTTTCTCAGCAAGGGGCTCTCTTTTTACTCTCTGTGGAAGCGGCGCCTTCTCTTGATGAACTGGTGTTATGGAGGGACTCTCTTCAGTGATGCTTCTGGTGACAGGGGGAGTCTTTGTGTCTTCAGACAGGACTGCATCAAGAGCCCTCTGAGGGTCAAACCCACATCTTATGGCTGCCTGAGTCAGGACTGAGTCTGAGACAGCATCCCCAAGCACAGCTCGCATATGGTCCAGACAGGAGTACAGCTTGGCTAAAAAGTAAACAAACAAGTTAAAATCAAATGTACTTACAATGTGGGAAGAAATACAAGAGCTATACTCCAAAGTTTCAATCTAATTTTCTTAACCTGTCTTGCCAATGCCATTATTAATTATTATTATTAATCAGCACATTTTAAACACAAAAACAAAGGTAAATAGCAGGGAACCTTAGTCATTTGTTCCAGTCAAATTATTGCCAGGATTTCATCATGTTACCTTGATCCAGAGGGTCGAGGTTGTGGCTGATGGTTGGGGACATTGGTAAATCCTCTGCTTCATATTCTTCCTCCTCTAAAGGTTCCTCCCTTGGTGCTTGCCTCTCTTGACGTGAGTAGATGAACTGATTTGCTGCATGAACCAATAACATCTTAACTTACAAGGTGAAAAGGCACTCAACGTTAGAACACATCAATGTCTTAGAAATCTTTCAAAAACTGTTTTAAAACTGAAAGGACTCCTGGTATGGGGCAAACATTTTGAACAGAAATTAGGAATTTTGAACTAAATTCACTTTTTTGTACCCAAATTTAAGCCAGTTCATTTGACTTGACCTCTCTGAAAAGTCAGATATTAATCAGGCATAACATTCAGCCACTTCAACTAATTTTTCTGTTCAGGAATGCCAACAGACAACTGTAATTCGTATTTATTTTTACCAAACCTTTATTCAATCGGATAGAAACCCAATGGGATTAAGATCTATTTTACAAAGGTGACCTAGCAAAGAGGTGAGAAGCACATGTCAGTAAAAAAGGTTGTCATGTAATCTTAACATGATAAGTTAAAGACACTATTTTTGTAATTGCAAGGTATCTTACAAGTAAAGAGCAGGAGCTTTAACATAAAATAAAAAAAGCAATTTGAATTCTTAAGCAAGAAACAATAGTGGGCTTAACTGTTCTTTATGTTTCTTGACGAAACAGTAAATTTAAGAAACCATGGATTACAATAATAATTATATTCAGAAATAAAAATGATTTTGATTATTACCATGCTATCACCTTAAAGAAGCTGTGAAGTTACCTTATATTGGGTGGCGGTCTAATTAATTTGTTAAGGAATATATGATTTTATTCTTTAACAAAAAATAATTTTATTTATAGTGTGAAAAAACCATAACGTCATGTGTATAACATATAAAAATAACAAATATTAAATTATATCAATTTCACTGGACATATCTGAGACAGAACTAATAATGATATAGCGCTGTGAAATACAAATACAGTATTGTTAAGCATAATATTGGGATATAGTAGTGTAATGATACTTTCTCACATCAGTATCAGGTAACAGCTTTGAAAAACTCAATTGTATGCATCAACAGATGTGCAAAGCCTATGTCAGCCATACATAACTAATAAATAAACGTACAGTAGTGCTACATATTATAGGGTCTTGGAAGCGTTGTGCTAGCTTGTTGTTTGTTTGGTGGTGGGGGGCTTTTATTGGTAGTTCAACCACTTCCTTATTAATGTCTCAGAAAACCACCCAGCACACCTAAAAGATTCAATCACAGGTTCACACTCGCTCCTCACAGCAGGGGGTAGTCCCTGCTGTCACTGACTTGCAGCAAATAAGATCAAATATATGCAGTAGAAGTCAGTGTTGATGACACGATAGGAGATGAACAAGTTATATCCTAATTTCAGTATTACATGTTAAAAAGCATATCAGCAGCATCAATTAGATGAGAGGCGCACTGAAGCACACAGAAGTGAATATGAAGCAGCATCAATATGTGCACGACAGTTACACCTGAGAAAGACAGCTGCAGGGTTTCACCTCTGCATTTCTGCAGACGTATAACAGAAATCTGACAAAGTGGAAATGCACATTTGAGTAACATCAAATAACATCACTAGCTGCAGTGGTTTTCATCCGTCCTGTCAAGTCCCTCTTTTCCCGGTTCGCACCAGTTGCACAGGATGTTGTTGCCAGGCCCCCAGTGGATTTACCTGATAATTCACTGCAGCATTCAGACATGAGCATACTTAGACTTTACAGGGATAAAACCCTGGAGAGAATTAACCAGGTAAAAGTGAAACCTGAGTGTTTGTGTTCACACATACAGCTCGGGTAATGTCCAGATATATATATATTTTTTTCCCAAGTGAATGTTTAACAGGTACACTAAGGAGAGACTGGTGCTCAGTGTTGTAATAAAATATGTGAATAGTGCTATGCACATCTGCTTTAATGGATTTGGAAATATCAAAAAACACTAATTCTGACTATTATAATTTGCCATTATTCTAAGAGGTTGTTAATATTAACTAATCATCCACTGACACCAACCTGTTGCTGGTGATATACAGCAGTAGTCGTCCTCCACAGATTGGCCATACATGTCATCATCTTCAAAATCTGGGGAAAATGGTAATTTGTTGTTGAGTCATGTCCCATGCTCTGCATTCCCAAACACACAAATGTTAAAAAAAACAGCACTGGAAAACAGAAAAACTGCACTGCTGCAGCTGTCGTTTTGTAGCGTCAGCAACTTTACAGAGAGAATAACATACAGTAAAAACGGGAGTCAGATAGCGTCCCTGAATTGCTTTACTGCAACTTTACAACAGAGAGTCGTTATGTCAATTCATGACCCAAAAATATAAAACAGACCACATAAAAAAGGTGTGACTAAGGAGACACTGGCAGTAGCTAGCTAGCTCAATACCAACTGTTAACTTTGGTAAACATAAACATAAGGCAGCTACGGGTAGCAGCCCTATTATTGCAGATAATTCCACAGCCTCCAAACAGTTTAGTCTAAAACAGTAACTCTGCCTGTGTTAAAATTGACCTTAGGCCAAGTGCCCAGTGACACGACATCAATCTCAGCTAGGCAGCTACATCGTGCTAACCTTAGCTGCTAATGCTACAATCAATAACAGTGAATATTAGCATAGCAGCTAACAACTTAGCGGGCCCTTGCTGCGACATTTGAACCATCACCAACGGCTAACAGCCTAAAGTTAAATACCTTCGTCGTAGTTGTAGCCTCGGACATTTCTATGTCGGGACATTTTGCTTCTCCTTGTTCCCTCAGCCCAAGAGAAAGTGTTGTTTAGCTCACAGAGTGTGACATGTGTCTCACTGATGCCAGTACTGCTGCTGCTGCTGCTCTGCCTGTGAGGGAGATGGCAGGTAAAAATTACTTAGACAGAAATATTAATTAATTAATTTAAAATCAAACGCATCCAAAGTTCTTGTTAAATGGGCCCTTGCTCCATGACCAAAAACATTCCTATGGAAAAATAAAATTCAAAACGGATTCTCTCTTTTCTGACGTAACTTCCTGTTTTAGTTCAGCATGGGCTCTCCCTCAAGTCATGACAGACTGCACCCTGGCAGAAACTGATCAAGAAATCCTTAACTGTCATTTTGTGGGGACAAAACAAAGCTTTGGGCGGTAGCTCCTGGCAGATGTAGTCAGAAAAAAATATTTATAAAAACGTTGAGCCAGCACTTACGATACACAGTATAGAAATAGGATAGCAACAGAATTAGAATAGGCTAACTGTATGGATGTCAGCAGCAGACCTGTTACTGTTGGCAGATTTTTTTCTAAAATCTCTCTGTTTTTTTCTTTGCTTTTCTCTCACTTTTAATACATTTTACAATACGTTAGACTCTCACCAGTTTAAGTCAGACTGGACTGGATTGGACAGCTCTTCCACACTCAGAGCCAGTAAAGCTGAGTGACCAGACTGTGTGTCCCCATCATGTCTGAGAGTCTGTTCTGAAAAGCAGGCCCCCATCTTCACCTAGATGTTTAACCAATCCCTGGAGCTGCAAGAAGTCCTGTGCTGCATTCAGTACCATCATTCCTGTTAACCTCCACCTGTTAGTAGATCACCAGTTTACTGAATGACATGAGGTGACAGGTGAGACGAGGTAACATAAAACATCTAGAACCTTGAACCTTCAGCACTGGGGCATTGGTGCCCCAGTGCTGAAGGTTCAAGGTTCAGGGGGACCCATCTGTAAAATTCCTGTTGACCCATGCCCCACTGTGCCTGTATGTATTAGATTAGAGAGGAAAATTACTTTTTTTTTAAAAGGAGAACCTGAAGGTCACAAAAGAGGGGTCTGTCCTCTACAGAAATAAAAAAAAAAAATCAACAAATTGATTTATGGATTTCAGCCAGCAATAGCACAAGATAAACAGGACCATGTTTTGCTTTGAGCAACGTGAGCTGAATGATTTATTCATCTCAATCAATGACTCCATATCTGACTTATGAGTCATTCCTTGACTCAAGGATTTATGTATTTAACATTTATTTAACAAGGATAGATAAATTAAATTGATCATTCATACAAATGAAATAAGAGATGGTTGCACCAAATTTAGTAAGCCATTGATTCTTAGTCACCTCACAAAAGTGAAGAAAAACAATAAAAAAACATGTTAAGAAAAAGAAAGACAAAAAACAGTGCAAGCTATGACATGTTTAACACAAGAGACAGATACAGTATATTTTTGTTAAAATATCCCATAACTGTTGTCACGGCTCCAGCTTGTCTTGCTGCTCAATCAACAGCAGGCTAAAATCTTGTAACATTTTCAACAAACTATTGGCAGCAAAACATTATTTTGAGATTAGTTCTGTGAAAGCACAAATATGCATCTCTTATTGGCCTGTATACACCTCGGTAAACTTGAAAAGGGCTGCTTGCAAACAAATACAACTTTCAATTCAATCTCTGATGCTGGGCTATAAATGTCTCACCCATTTTTCTCAAAGGTTATGTCCTAAGGTTATAGAGACCACACTTGACACCTCACTCAAAAGTATTGCACCCAAACAGTGACATCATTTGTTCATTCTATCTTAAGAAAGAAACTCAAAGCCTGTTTACAACATAAAGGAAATAAATAAGTTGTTTATAGCCCTGTGAGCACGCGACTGCAGCAAGTATTTTATTTGGGTGCAGCTGTATGCATGTGTGGTTTTTAATACATGAAGTTGACCTGATCTGATCTCCAGTAGCTTCTTTGTAGATGAAAGAGAAGATGATGAAACTGTCACACAATAATCTGATACCCATGATGCAGGTGAAGTATACACTCGCACATCTGCACAGGTAAAAGGAAATATGAGGTTTGGTGTGTCTCCCAGCTCTAAAAATAGAGTGGAATAAAGACTGGAGCCTGCTTATGTCATTTTGGAGACCTTTTCACAATAAGTGGCTCATATTGCAAGTGACAGTTTGACAAAAGAAGCTTCAATTGGTAGAAGTTAGTAAATAAAAGACAAGTATTGCTCACATTTAGAGGGGATAGCTGTGAACTTTAGACTTTATTGCTCATACAGTTTTACCCTAAAACACGTCAGTAAACATCATAGTGTCTATACCCTACCCAGTACAATATATACAAAATAAAAGCAATTAAATGAATACTTTTTTTTTTTTTTTTTTTGCAAAACTTACACAACCTTTTACCTTATCTGATAGACAATAAAAGAAAGCTTTTAACTGTCACAAAATGCAGTGTAATGCACAAAAATGACAACATCATGGAGTGTGAGGACACTATTTCCCCATAAAAGTTTCAAGAACATAATGATGACATCTGCATGATCAGGAAAAAGATAAACTGTATAAGGTGTCTTGGAACAATAAATACAAAAGTGCTCAATGTGCATTAGCTTTTCAGCTTAGTAGTAAATATTAGTATCATAAGATAACCAAAACTAATATCAGTCTCAGTATTATCAGTGTACCAGATCAATAGCATATGCTAACCAAGGCTGATTACAGCCTACACGGGTGGTCAGAACTACTAGTTGCACAAACAAGCAATTAAAAATGTAAAAGCAGAATCATTTTTTGACCAAGGTTAATAGCAGTATGGTGTGGTGAACTGAACTGATAAAAGCATAAGTGACCAAAACTAGTTGATACCATATCCAATTACTAAAATATAGAGCCAGATTAGGTGTTGACCAGCACCAAAAATGCATCATATGGTGAACAAAACAGATAGCAAAATAAGAAGGTGACGAAAACATAAAATGCATAAGAAGGTAGGTTAACTATCAGCAAGTTAATTAATAATAGTGATACATAAATTATTATTATTATTGACATTAATAATACATTTTATCAAGAGGCACATTTTTCCAGCACTCAAGGTTACTGTGCAAAGTTAATGACAAAATACAGAACATGATGAGAAAATAATACATAGAAAATTAATCAAAGGTAAATTAACTCAATCAGAAACAGACAGACAGAAAATGCCACTTTGAATCGATGGGTTGTTAAATGGGATTTGAGGATGAAGAGATTCAATCTTCTGAATGTCCAGTGGAAAGGAGTTCCAGGGGCAAGGAGCACAGTGGCTGAAGGCTCTGGAGCCCACAGTGGACGAGTAGCACACCGTGGTTAACTTTCTTGTTGGAGTTATAGGAGCTCAGCAGCTGTGTATTGGAGTTCTGCTGACAATGGATGACATGCTGAGCATTGGACAGCGCAATCGAGGTGAATATAATCCAAACAAACATCCTTTTGACACACATCATCACTGGAGGTAATTTGATAGAGGGCTATGTGGGGCAGGACTGACAGCCAACAGCAAACAGTGAGAGGTCCCAGTTAAAAATTCTCATGGATTGGTAGTTTGCACATGCCCAACTTATAGAGCAGTGCCAGCTAGATGCGCCAGTGTTCACTCAACCAGACAAGATGAAATGTTAAGCCAAGTCTAAGACTGTGGCAGCATCATAAGTTGACCAAACCAGTTGTGACCATTTTGGTAATCAAAACCAATACCAGCATAATTGTGGTGCCCAAAACTGGTAACTGCATTTCAAGATTGAAAAAAATAAATAGCAGAATTTAAAGATTATCAAGATAACAAGCAGCATTTTTATAGCAGCATCAAAAGTTAAAATGTTTTAAGTTGTCCAAGGTCAGAAGTAGCATTTTTGGTAGCTAAACAGTTTGATCAAAACTAGTAACTATTTTTAAAAGTAACCAAAAGAGCTATCTGCAAAACAAGTTCACCTTGGTCTAAAGCATCATAATAAGCTGGTCACAATCAGTAGCAGAATTATTTGATGATATAAGTTGATTCTGTAATTTGGCAAATGAAATAAATTGAAAAACATAAAATGTTTCAAATTACCTGCAAAATCATTTTATAAGCTGAAACAGTACTTGAATGTTGTTGAACTTTTAGATTAGAACTTGATGGGTGCAATAAAGACTTAATGGTGTTTAAGGCATGTCTGATGAAAGGTTATATCTAAAATACCTGCAAAAATTATCAGTGGTATGAGTCTGTGTGCATGTGGGTGGAGGTTTCCCCCCTTGAATTCCGCTTCCTGTGTTTTGAAGTTATAGTTGCACTTCTTGTGAAAATAAACAACTGCATATGGAACAAAGTAAACAGAGAGACATGATCTATTTACAGGGTCACACAGGTGACAGGGGGAGGGGGGATCTCTGCCTTTGCCTAAATGTTTCTAGGGCATTTTAAAACCAAAGACAGAAAACAGCACCTGGTTTGAAATGGTTATGGAACATCATGTATTGCCTAAACTGAAAGGAATGTAGAGCACCCATCACTGAAATTTGCTTTGAAAGCCAAAGAAATCAGCTTTCCTAAGCTCCAGAAAAGAGTTATACTAAGTTCTCAAACCTTTTTGTTGATTAATCTCAGTCTGTAGGCAGCAGGGCTGAGGTGTGACTTTTCACACCTCTACACAGGAGCAGAGCATTTGTTTCCTCTGAATGTTTCTTGGGTGCTTTATAGTGAAATCTGTGCCACCACTGACGTGGCCGCAGAGTTTTTGAGAAGTCTCGATCAATGAATCAGTGGCAGGTAAGAGGGATTTCTGTTGGAAATGATAGTAAGCAGAGGATATGATATAAAAAATATGAATGAATGAATGCTGTAAGAATAAGAGGATCACAGGAAGGATTGAATTGTTTAAAAGATATACACAGAGTCAGTCTTATTGCTAAGACCACTCGCCTCAACATCCTTTTACTTTTTCACTACAAGAATTTGTCAATCACTGAGACAGAGCAGAAACATGTTTAAAGTTTGTAGTAAATCATTCAAAGAGTTGTAAAGACAATAGAATTCAAAACCATCCAATCATCATCTGAACCACTTTCCCCTTTCAGGGTCACAGGGGTTGGAGGATATCCCAGCAGGCATTGGGCGAGAGGTAGGGTACACCCTGGACTGTTCACCAGCCAATCACAGGGCCACATAGAGGGACATACAACCATTTATGCCATACCAGGGGAGGACCCACACATGCATCCAGAGAACCTGTTAACTCCACACAGAAAGGCCCTGACCAACATGGAGATAGAACCGGCAAACCTTCTAGATGTGAGGCACATGCACCTGCTGCCCCTTCAAATTAGAAACAAGGAAAGAAAAATAAGTTCACACGACCTTAAGTATTGACCAAAGACATCAGAATATGTAACATTTTCGTCATTTGATCAAATGTACATTTTAAAAACCTGTTGAGGCTTCCTAAAATTTCTGCGGGAATTCGAATGACACTTTTAGACTCAATTGCAAGAGGTGCATGTGGAACTCACATAATATAACCTTTGATCTGTGATTATGAAAATGATTTCACTGACATTCTAAATCTGAGAGTTTATATGAGCCAAGTCAAAAGATGATCTGTTAGAATGTCCCTGAAAAATGGTTTTCATAAGCCTCCATGACCATCCCTATAATATGGCCACCAAATTTGATATGTGAGACAGAGTGAAAGTTTGTCTAAATATGTTTTTAATTCCTCACAGCAATGTACAGATTTTTGTTCACTAGCAACAGATGAACATAATTTGCCCCTTTACCTAAATCTATATAATGAGCTCATCCTTTAGAGAGAGAAGACACATGCAAAATTTGACTGAAATCCCCTGTAGCCGCTGTCTGTAACCTTTTTGCACCACGGATCAGTTATTTCATGGGGGTTACAAACAAACACACAAACAAAACATAACTCACTCTGATGTAGGATCAGATGGTACCACAGGCTTATTTCTATACCAAAACAAAGAAACATTTATGAGGACTCACACTGTTTTCATTAGCTGCTTAACAATGATATTTTTAAAGCAATCAGCTACAAGTTACCAGGCGACACAGTCACTAACTAAAGCATTACACTTTGTGAGCCCAGAAGGAAAGGTGAAAAATGGCATGCATACGGTGCTGACTATGTTTCACCAATCAGTCATCAGTCTGTCTCATCTGATGTTTCCATTGATCACAGATGATTTTCTTTTTTTAGCTCTGACCTTAGATTTGTCCCCCTTCACATTAGGGTACCCTTTTTGCCTCATGTGTCCTGTGGTCACACACAACATCCAGAGTTTCATATATTTACATCTTTATTTAGAGAACAGTTGAATGGGTGCTCAAACTGAACATGGAGTTTATCTCAGGTCTTACTTTATTATTAATCAAAGCAGTGATGAGGATAGAGAGAGGTTGTTAAGTCTGCATAGTCTAGCTACGCAGAGATCTGTGCAAGGTCCAGGTCATTCTTTTAAAATAAAAGATAGGAAGCATTATTTTTTTTCTGTTTAGCCTTGTATCAAATGATCTACGGTACCAATCCATAGCCTGGTGGTTGGAGACCTCTAAACAGCAACATTCTTAAATCTGTTCCCAAGTGAAGATGATTGAGATCCAATTTGTTTAATCTCTAACCTTCAAAAGCAAATCATTTTATTTTCCGAGAAGGAGTAGACGTGTGCTAAGTTTATGAAAATGTCCTGAGTAGTTCTGGAGGTACTGCATTAACGATTTTGATTGTGTCCCTCCAAAATCTCTCCTGTCCATCTTTGAGTCAGAGTGGAAATTTAGCATTTGAGTTATCAGGTTCACAACCAGGGGTTAGCGTTAGGCTTGATGAAACTATGAACTGCAAAATGTATGCAGATCACTTAGGCCGTGCTAGGACAAAAAGCATTCTCAGTAACCATGACAGTTTCAAGAAATGTTTTTGTCCACATGAACACGCTAAAAACTCTGTAGTATGAATGCCAGGCCTGTACATGGTGCTGTAACGCTGCTGTACAATTACACCACAATCAGAGAAGAAGATACGTAGCCTGCTTATGACAAATAGTGTGATGCAAACAAGACAAGATGTGGTTAATGCTGTTCTCCATATAAACTTTTCACTCATGGTGGTAGTAGTGGAGTAGGAGATTTTGCTGTATTTATTCACTTTGAGACTCGTTTTCAAAAATGTTCAGTTTAGGGCCCCCAAAATTTGGGTTTTGTGTCCATATGATAAAAAGCTTTTGCAGATAATCCTAATCTCTTGTTTGTATGGATGGCCTCTTCACTGGAGAAGACAAATGCGAGTTTGACAAGAATCCATTACAGCTTTCTTGATGATGAGATTCCAGGAGATTCCATTACTTTGAACTTCTGAACATGACCCTTGAGCTTTATTTAACATATCTTACATGATAAAGGACATTTTGGCTTAGTCTGAAGTAGATCCCTTTCAGCATTCCTGCTCTATTACATTCTCTTGACTTGGATGAATGAACATACAAGCCAAAAACATAGTGCTTTTTCTTTTTCAAAAAGACTGCGGAATATATATGCAATAGCCATGACTGCTTTTGACTGTATGGGAAAGGGCCTCATATAAATCTTTGCCTGGGGGTGATAAAATTGCTGAGACCACCTATGCTCACTGTTGCTACCACAGTGCAGGATTTTTACATTTTTATACAATCCCGGCAGAATCCACACAGCATCAATGTTTTTATCAGTGTGGCACTCAGTAAAGAGTCATTACTTGTTATTTGAAACCAAAAAACAAACTCTTGAAAACTCTTTTATGTTAGGGTGCCAGCACAAAAATTGCCAATATATTTGTGCAATTTGAAAAGTGACGTCTTTATTTAACTTGGGGCAGATTTTACACAAAAACACTTCTGTAGTTCAGTTTGTGTAGCTAAAGTCCTTATTACTACTAAACATTAGAATTAAAATTTAAGATAATAAAATGCTATCTAATCTAAAACATGTACCAAAAATTACAAAAACTATAAAAATGTAGACTCTGTGCAGCAATTTAAAAAGGAGTCTATTTATTTAAATACATAAACAAATACAATTGAACCACATATCCATGTAGGACTACATTCACTATTTGCCTTGGGATCAGCCCTTTTCCTTAATAACGGCCTATACATACCCAGACATTCAACATACACATTCACACTCACCCACAGGCATTCAACAATGCACATTGGCCAACCCAGCCCTGGATCTGAAAGCCTGGTGGGATGATATCTCATGGCCTGGAGGGGGGCATCATTAAAAAATATTCAAATGAGCCAACCTGAGCACACAATGCTTTGTAAAGGGGGCAGCCTTCACAATACCTTCCCTTAACCTGCCCAATCGCGCCCATGCAAATATGCTCAGCTTAGAGTCAATGGGAGGCTTCCTGCTCAAAATACTACAGGGGGTTGATTTGCATACCCTGGCTCCCTTCCTTCAATTTGGTTTCAGATAACAAAATGTAGTTTTTATTACTACCCTCGAGGGAAAAGACGCATTTATGGCTTGCACAAAATAAGATTAAGACTCACACTGTAAAGTAAACCTAATGCAGACACAGATGGACTTTTTGATCCAAATATAGACTATATATCATGTAGCCTATGAATGACTGAGGTTATGTAGATACCTCCTCTACTGTGCCAATTAGGCTTTAAACAGTATTCATTTGCTCTGTTTCTCTTTGAGTGACCCACTTTTCTCTCTAAGTGGTTCATCCTGTATTTTACATAATAGGTCTCTATATTATTACAGTGCCATTTGAATAGATTAGAATTACCACTTTTTAAAGGCAGAGATGTTTGGAGTAATGCTTGTGTGTACCGGTGTGTATTGCGTTCAAAGTTTAAAAGTGATAGCAACCAGACAACCACATGATACATCTTCAGTGGAAGACCGAAGCAAAGCACAAACATTTTATATCCTAAATATTTATTCATGTTGGGGGTTTGGGGTTGATTTTCACACCTTTATTGGAGACAGTGGGTGGAAACAGGGTAAGAGAGGAAAGACATACAGGTAAGGACTGATTTGAATCCATGCTGTCGAGGGTATCGGTCTCTCTGCACATGGGATGTGCAGACTCAAAGGTTAGGCTACCTGTGCCCCAAATATTGCAATTAGCCTCCAATACATTTTTGAAAGAAAAAAACTCCCCTTCATTTTCTCCTTAATGGAGCCATAATGTAAAAAAAAAAAACACAGTGTCAAGTAACCACAAAATAGCTGAGTGTGGAGATGTTGTACATGTTCTTGCAGAAGACATGAAGTTTAGATTCACTTTAGTTATGATTGTTGTTCTCATGCTTATTTTCCTCATCATGAAATGAACAATTCACAAACTCATGGAAAACAACTACACTACTCACTGGCCTTGAATCTAACACCAAAGCCTCCAAATAATCAAGCATCATTTTACAAGGTAAACAACAAACACTCACCCCTGCAAATGTCAGTGAAATTAAACTCGCTTTCATCTACCCTTTACAGAAATGATCTGTGCACAGTTTCAAAGGAGTGCACTTGTCTGTTGTTGGAAATGCCATCCATTGTAATAAATATAGAAATGACATTGCACTGTGGGATATGAAGGCCCTTGACTCCTGAGTAAAATATATGGGACTTACATTTATTTTGTCTTGTTCTTAAAATGTATTTCCTCATCTTGGAATCATAATTCTATTGTCGAGAGTGTTGAGTGGTGCTGTTATGATACCTAATGCTCAGCTGTTCTTTTAGGATTTTTGCACTTTCGATTCCCTCATCACAAAGTCTATGGGATTCATGTTTCAGGTATTTTAGGTTGAGTATCTGAAAATGTCCAGGGTACAAAGAGCCAAATATTGGAGAGCACGCCCACAGAGATGGCTTGGCCAGTAAAAAACCTGAAAAGGGATCTCACTGGATATGATTTCCTTTCATAAAACCCTTAGCACTAGATCAGTGCTTGCCTCTGGCCATCATTTGCCCACTTCTCTCTGCTTTAAACAACTTTCACAGTTTGTTTATGGGTCATTGCTGGGTCAGATGTTCTTCCTTGCTCTTACACTTTCCATTACTGCAGTCTCTGCCATCAGAACTTGGACCTGAAATGGCTTTATTGATGCAAATGCCTGGTTCTAGGATTAAAAAAATTGATATAACTGTCAATTGTAGTGTTTAAGGCATTGCCAACTTTGCTCATGCATTGTAAAATCCTATTTAGTGAGTTTTTAGTTGTATGAATACTGTAGTATGCATCACTTTGGTCAAAGAGAATATATTTCTGGTAGAATATTCCTTCAGTACAAGTGAAAGTAGATCAGTCAAATTATGACTTGACTTTAAGCCATAAATTTACTGATCTACATTCACTCGTTCTGAAGGAAATTTAGAACAGGAGCATTTATACGTTGCCTTGAGTAAAAATTGATGTGCTTCTTTTCTGGCAGTGTGATATAAAAAACAAACTTACAATTTGAGATTAGTCACTACACCAGCAGTTGTTTTTTTCAGTACTGTACGAATCACAATCAACACATGACCAGTCGTAAAAAGTTTCTTGCATTGTGTGCTTCATTTAACACATGTCAAGTCCTATAAATCTCCATATTCCTCTCTGTCTGTGTGCTTCACTCCACTGAGCATTTTGTAGAATCAAGTAGTGAAATTTTCAGTCCATGCTCATGTTTGTAATCCTTTATCAGGCCACTATTATGGGGACTGGCTTAGGACAATAGGTCGGTCTGGGGAGATGTTAATTACAAGTGACTAGGACAATACGGTCGCGTATGGAGGAACTAATACAATGAGAAGACACATTTATACAAATAAAGCATTAGCCCCCCTTCTCTCTGCTATGAATGGCTGAGTGAGGAAAAGTCCTGGCACAGGGAGGACTGAGAACTCAACCAAAACAAAATAATCACACAACATGGTGGCCAATAGCTTCTGTGGAGAATAAAGTACAAGTTATGCAACACAGCCAAGAAAGGCACATATAACTCATGATTTAGAGCGAGTTGAAAAACAGGTCAAACTCGTCACTCGTACAGAAAATTGAAGTTTTTATTCTGTTGTTGTATTAAACACACTTCTATAAACCCAGCTGTGAGTTCAACATGTCCAGGGTCAGAGTGTAGGTAGATTAAGTAGCATTGCTAAACACTGTGGGTATCATGAAAAGATACCCACCAGCCCAAACCAACCCCACAAACCTCTGTTATGAAAGAAACCCACAGATACTTTTGTGTTACTGTTTCATTCAATACTAAGCATATCCTAAAGAGTTAGAGGAAACCCACTCATGCACAGGTAGAACATGCAAACTCCATACAGAAAGTCCCAGCCTGGCATGAGAGTCAAACCAGCAACCCCCTGGCCGTGAGGTATGAGCACTACCTGCTGTATGCAACCCATTACATGACTCTTTAAACAGTAATATGGTTTCAAGAGAATTGTGTTATTTTGTGTTGCTATTATTCCACCTCCAAACAAGTCTGCCCAGAAGACTGAGGCTTCCTAGGGCCCAGAGTCATAAAGTGTGCCACGCAGAGTGAGCAAAGAATTGAGACATTCTGAATTCAAGCAATTTTACTTTTAAAAATCTAAACACATTACTTGTCAAAGCAACAAATTTATTTGTAAGCAGTCTAAAATACTATAAACACATTTAGTAATAGAAGACTGACAAGGGTTGTCAGAGACAATAAATAAATGAATGATTGGTATACTGTCAGGATGCTCACTGACGCTGGCATCCTCATTTGGCCCTCAGAGGTAATCAAAACTTAAAAAAGACACATATGCCACAGCTGAGCAGAGCCTAACATTTGGGTTAGTAACAGTCATGTGTTACTTTGTGTTAGAACAACATCAGGTCTCCCTTACAGGGCCTTTTAGGGGCCCAGCCATGTCTGTTGGGGATTAAAAAATTGCTTTTATGGAAAAAGCCTCTCACTAACTCTGCCAAGCTGTGTGCAACAATCGATTATACACATCCCACCCATGGGTTATTTTAGATGCCAGTTTCCACACTGTTTTTTTGTTCTTATATGACAACTAAATAAATATATAAAATTAAAAAGGTTTTATTATATATTTTTGAAAGCCAAACACTACATTCTACATCATAATTCTACACATCAGGACATAGTGGCAAACAATTCCATTGGGTATTCCAATGACAAAAAACCCCAAGGGTTACTGATGCAAAAGTAATTTAAAAGTAGTAAAAGTAAATTATTGGTTTCAAGGCCCTTTGACCTAACTGATACGTAAAAAAAACAGTCCCCTGACAGAGGCTTTTATAACTTACTTCAGGTGAAGTGATTATGATTTTAAATCAAATGACTGTGACAAATCCTGCATTAAAATGTTGTTGATATAATAGTAGCCTGGTATGATAGTAAAATGTGTTACATAGGCTATATCTCAAAAATACTTTGACCTGCCTGTTATGCTGATTTACAAAAAAATGCTCTGTAAATAATTAAAAGAAAATATCTGCACCAACTTCAGCTTTTTTGTGTGTGTGTGTGGGGGGGGGTCTATGACGAAAATTTGGAAATGGTCATATACTCATAAGTACTATTGCTGTATTCCAACGTCTATAGTGACATTCAAATCAGAAGAGGGTGGCTTGAAAAAATTAAACACAACGAAGGGAGCTTGTTTTCTGTAGGCCTAGTAATTTCTGTAAGAGCTGAGTCCCCTCAGATCCTAAAATCGCCTGTTCCCACCTATAAGGGAAAGTGGGGATCGCTGCTCGACAGGAACTTCTGACCAAAGGAAACCAAAAGGCAATACAGCAGTAAAGTGGAGTCTGGAGTCAGTCCTTGGTTGAATGCGTCTGTTTTGAGCCATAAATTTCCACCAAAGTTGTAATGCCACCTCACTTCGACAGCTTTCTTTGTCAGGGAGAGCACAAAAACTCATTTTGTCGCCGCACGATAAGACAAAGCTCCTGCGTGTTTTTATCACTGAGAAACATCTGCAGGCATTGGTGGGGCCAGCATGTACAACAAACAGGTAACAGAGCGCAAAGCTTTATAACTTCACTTTCCTCTTTTCCATGCCAAAACACTCATTCCGCAACTGTTAACCCCGACCAGACACTCATAGTTTCCTTCTGCTTTTCACCGGAGGAGAAGTAGCTCGTGAAAAATTGTTGACAAAACGAGAGCCGCGCGGACAAACAGGCAAAACGCGCCTTTGACAAGTCATCAGTGGAGATATGGTGCCTTCACGGACACCTTGTATATTTGGGCACTTTCGCAAAACTCACAGAAGCACGATATGGCTTGTTTCAAAAGCACCGCACGCATACAACCACGCTGATACTGCCCTCCGTTTTATGACTGTAATATTTTTTGAGGTTTCTTTAATTTTACCATTATTGCTTTGCATTTTTAAGAATCTTGAAGTAGCGGAAATAATCAGCTTAAGGTTTTAGAAGAGCTCTCACGGGAAGACAGTTTAATTGCATTTGTAAATAAAGTTTTCATCACACATGGCATCACGTTGCATGACTCACATTACACTTCTGACATCTCCCCATGTTAGTTCAAAATTAAAGCCCAGATGATCGAGCGACATTGAATGCACACTGAGCGTGCGCAGAGAGAACACATTCAGGAGCGCCAAATTACCCGGGATGCTCTAAAAGAAAGGGGGGAGGAGCGCGAGTAAGTTGAGTTTAAATGAATGTCAACCTGCACCACGCCGGGAGAATAAACCCAACGCAGATAGTGAAAGTACATGCTCAGAGGAACCTGCGAGCCGCTTCACACGAATTAACATGGCTCGGCGGCCGAGAAACAGGTAAGCTCACACAGGAGAATAACCCTTAGATTTACATTTTTACTCCACTTTGTGTCTCTCTCCCTGTAATGTGCATGTAATATCCCTCAGTGTTGACTTTTTATCACGTTTCGTTGAGTATAGCATGTAAGCAGTCTGTGGTGTTGGAGACTTTATTCAAGCTGAATTTAGTCATTTTTATCTGTTTTGTTTGTCAGTTTGAAACCGTTTAGTTTCCTCTGCTGTGTTGCTGAATAGTGTAGGGCTCGCGCGCTCATGACAGGTGGTGGTCATCTGGCATGTGCGCTCCTCGCGCGACTGTCAGCAGAGGGAGAGAAAGGGGTCCCTCTCTCTCCCCCCCCTCTAGCCCCTCGTCAAACCCAACCTCACGCGGACTATTAATGATAATAAGATTAGGCGGGTGGACAGGCGCGTGTTGCACGCTGCATGGACACTGTTTAATACGCCATGGTTATAATAGAGACAAAATGAAACACTGCAGCACATCAGTCTGTCTGCCTGGGGTCGCCAGTAGGGACGTGAATGTATTTGTGGAGACTCAAACAGCAGCCGATGTATTGATTATGTTCATGAAGGAGGATATTCAGCTTGGGCCGCATGGACATGCTCAATGTTTCGTTTTCACTTGCTCTTAGTTTGATAAGGATATCTGGTTGCCTATAGTTAGCTCAAAGGTCATTTTAAACTGGTCTCGATGGAGTTTGTGACAGCCTCTGTAAACGGAGGAGCGCTCACGCTTAGTGCGCTTTCTATACTCTGCGCACTGCAGCTGGAACAGGCGCTTATCCTGTTTTAAGAGTCATCATTCAGTAGTTTGAGCCCTGATCCCCCTGCACTCTGTACACTTCATACTAAGCTTTATTGTCTTAGTCCTTCTCTGTGCTTGTATAAGACTGATTGTCTTCCTTAAAGCATGACCAAGTACCGTGCAGAGCCTGTTCATCCGTCTCAAATTAGACCACTGCTTGTCATTAGATGGTGCTGTTTAAACCTTCCTGTAGTATATGTGCATTCTAACAGAAATAGAAAAATGATTGTAAACTGTTCACTTTATGATTTTATACACCTCTGTGGCTCGTGAGCAGGTATCTTTCTGTTTGCCTAATCACACTAAGCTTGTTCAGCACATTGATAGCTCTGGTTTATTGTTAGAAAGTTGCCTGCAGTTGCTGTGTGAAACTAACTTTTATGAACAGTTACTCAAACCAAGTTATTGATCTCTTTTTCATACTACACGCTGAAATGAAAGACTGTACAACTTTAATTTAGTTTGATCCTGTACAGCAATGCCATTGATGGGATGAGCTTATGGCTAATCTAATTATGAGTTAATGAGTTGTGAATTTTAATATCAGGAGTAGCTTAATTTACAAAGCCATTTTCAAAATCAAAGTTACATAGTGCTTAGCAGAGTGGTGAAATAGATGACAAAACATACAACAGACAGGTTATGAAATCATAGGCTGAGAGAAAAAAAGGAGAAATGCCAACATTTAAAATATGAAATTCACTTGAAATAGCTTTAAAAGTCGAAGGAATTTAAAAAAAAGTTAAAAAAAATAAAAATAAAATCAGGAAAGGCTCATTATTAAAATGATGAGTTTAAAAATGTTTTTTTTATTTGAGGTAAAAGAACCAAAAAATCTGGTTGTTCACCTTTAATGCTCACATGTCTAACCAAAGAGGAAGATGTCCCACTATGATCAAATACATATTTATTACTACTCCACTAAAATACTCTAGTGGGTGACAAAATGTTAATTCAAGTTTCTTCATCCTCTAACCCAGCATGTTACCTTGAGTTTATATCCCCCATTTGATTGTCTATTACTTATGAAATCATTTATTTATTAGTTTGAACTGTTTCCTTTCAGTGAGGGTTCCTGTTCACCTGTTGCTCTTTATGTCACTAAATTGCACTACCTAGCTTCCACTTGCCTCTGCTCCTCTCTGATTGGCTCATTCTTTGTGTGTGCGTCTGTTCTGCACAATACCACTGCAGGCCCCAACACGCCAGGGTCACGAAATTATGATTGCATGTGCCAATCCCAGTATCTGTGGAAACCAAAAACATTGGAACCTGTTCATCCATCCATCCATCCGTCCCACGTCCCTCCCACTTGCTCTTTTTTTTTTCTCGTGCTCTTTTTTCCTTTCTCTCTCTCCCCTTGTGGGTGTCTTGGCTGTAAGCCTGCAGCCAAACCTTCAAGAATGACTGGTTCTGTCTGTGCTGACACCTGATGAGTTAAAGATCGGGCTGAGTTCTTTATGCCTTGTGTACAGAGATGATTAGGGAGTAGTTTGGAAATCAAAAAAAAGGCTCTTAATGTGATATTGTTTGCCTTCCTATTATCTTGTACTTTCCCTGTTCGCACAGCCTTTACTTGTCTTAATGTCTTTGTCTCCATGTGCCTGCAGTGTTTACAGCAGTGAGGAGGATGAGGAGGAGACCGAGATGTACGAACACGACTATGACGGATCTATGGCCAAGACCGGAAAACGCCACCTCGGGAAAACACGCTGGACGCGAGAAGAGGTACACACATGTGAACACCTGCTGTTAATACAAGTGAATGAAACAGCCCCCATGTTGAGGAGGAACAGCCTCAGGAGAGATCACCTGAAAGGAACCTGGGAACCTCGATTTTATTGTTGCCTGCTGTAACCACAAATACTATCTGTACTGTTCATTTGATAAAGCGGGCATTGCTGTGACATGTATTGTACGTCTGACAATCTGAATAATGTTTTTCTTTCTCCAGGATGAAAAGTTGAAGAAACTGGTTGAGCTGAATGGATCAGAGGACTGGAAACTCATTGCAAGCTTACTAACGGTAAGTCTGTGCACACATACACTGTATAAAGGGCAAAGCTGCGTCATCTTAAAAACAGAGAAGGAGATTGATTAGAGGTTTAATCACCTTTATTAGCTGATGGTGCTCACATTAAACAACAGATCAATAGATATTGTAAGTTATTTCATTTTGTTTTTAGCATACATCATTTTTTTTGCAACTCAATCAACAAATCTCAAGTGTTTCCAGTGCTAGTTTTTTTTTGTTTGGGAAAATGCAGTGTTGGAAAAAAAGCAAAGTCATCCAACTAAGTTTGATTTACAGTTATCAAGTTTTCCTTCCAACCTCATTAATTATAATAAATTAAAGCAGTTTATTTATTAACGAGAAAGCCATGTGTCAAAGACTATCAATGCATTCTTACAAATCAATCAAATTCTATCAAGTTTTTAGAACAACTGTGCGAAGTGTAAACAAAAAGTCTGACATTCCCTTCCAGATCAGGTCAACTTCTCCTGTGTGTGTCAAAACTGATCACATCAATTGTTTCCAGCAGACACGCCAAGTGTTGACTGCAAAAATGACATTTTCTAAAAAAATATATTTTTTAAACCAATCAGTCTTTTGTAACTATGTCAAGTGTTAGCAGTGTTAAGTCTATATCAACACATTTTTAGCACCTTTTTCTATCATGTCATGTATTTGCAATACAAAACAAATGATATAAAGCCAAAAATTGACAATTAATACAAAGTTTCCTTGTCTTAGGATCTGTTTTTTCTTAAAAGTAATGCCTCCAAATATGAGGTTTCCCCACCAAATTCTATCAAGTTTATGTCACATGTTAAACTTTCAAGTTTCTCTATTGGTTTGTCACATTTAAAACATTTTCACATTTGATGTTAAGCTGCAGTTATTTCAGTTGCAGATCACACAGAGACAGTGGCATAAAAAACAACATTTAACATCATAAACCTTTAGATAAAGGGATAACACAAAATTAGAGTCTACATGGCTCTCAGATAATTTACTTCCACATTAGAAGAATAACTGTTAATCTTGTTTCTCTTTGGCTCACCAGAACCGAACAGACGTGCAGTGCCAACACCGGTGGCAAAAAGTTCTTAACCCAGAGCTCATAAAGGGGCCGTGGACCAAAGAGGAGGACCAGAGGGTAAGACTTTCAGACCTTGGAAAAATGATGCAGAGTTCAATAGGTCACATTAAAAACATGGCTGCACTGTAGGATTATTACTCATACTGGAACAACAGTGACAGATATTGTGATTGCTTCAGTATTCATTAGCAAAGTAAACGATCAAACTTGTCTTTTTTCTTTTCATTTTTACGAGTAAATCAAGTAAAATCATGATTTACCCAGCCTTTCCTGTAGCTTCATATTCATGGATCAGTGTCTCTGCCCAATACAAAAATGACACATTGTCCTTTATCATAGTTCTTGTGATTTGAATATTGCACCTTACTCTATTGAAATTGACATTTCACTATTAATTATGCAAATGCGGAAATGATAAATGCTTATATCTTTACTGCTGTAGTAAAACAATGGCACAGCTTATCATCATTCATCAGTTTCTGTTTTGAAACCTCAGGAAATCAGAGGTGAACTTCTCAAAGTTCATTCAGGGTTAAAGAAAAAAGAGTGTTTTTTTTTTCTTTGTGATTAAGGCAACCTCTCTGTAGCAACTCCTGAGCTGCATTTGGAGTTTCCCAAAAAGTAACTTCTTTATTGAGACTTTACTCCATAAGTAACATTTTAGCTTCTTCAAACTTGTAAAATATTTATTGAGCCAGTCCAGAGGAGTTATGTTTCCACCCAGATGCCACTGTAATGATTAGCAGAGGGGCTAACGTTCCACTGGAAACTCCCGCGCTGCTAACCACCAGGTGCTCTAGGTCACCTCCACAGCTCCAAGATAAAGCTGGAAGGAGGGAGGAGCACTCAGTGACTCTATGTTTACTCTGTTATTTGATTTTTTAGATAATATTTTTTTAATTGTTTGTTTGTTTCTCTTTTTTTCCTCCCCACACCCTCACCTGTAATCTCTGAACCTTGTTTTTTTCTGCACCTCTTCTGTACTTCTCCCTCTCCTCCCTGTTATTGCTTCTTCCTTCCTCTTTCTTCACGCCTGTCCACTGTCATGTACTTCTCTTCCTTTTCAACACTCTTCCTCCTGCCCTGTGGTCTTTCCTGTTTTTTTTTCTTTTTTAACGCACGCTCACTCCAGGTGATTGAACTGGTCCAGAAATATGGAGCAAAGCGCTGGTCTGTGATCGCAAAGCACCTGAAGGGGCGCATCGGCAAGCAGTGCCGCGAACGCTGGCACAACCACCTGAACCCGGAGGTGAAGAAGACCTCCTGGACCGAAGAGGAGGACCGCATCATCTACCAGGCGCACGAAAAACTGGGCAACCGCTGGGCCGAGATCGCTAAGCTGCTCCCTGGCAGGTAAGGCAGATGATATTAGAGAGAGAGGTGCAAAAAGAGAAGTGACATGTATAAGTGAAACCATGTTGGTCTGCTGCGCAATCCTGTGGGAGAGAGGGTGAAAGGGAGTGGAGAACAATGGGGAAGAACAATGGGGAAGAAATGAAGTGAAAGGATAAGAAGAAAGGAAAAAGATAAGAGCACAAATTGATTAACCTTGAACGCCTGCTGTTTCATATTTGATACATACTTTTATGACACTTCAATAAATTACTAAAAAACATCTGAATACAATCAGATAAATGATAAAAATGTCTTCAAATGGATTATCATTGCCAAAAACACCTAATGTATCAAATGACATTTTTAAAAATATTTATGTTAAATTTTATGGGCATTTTGACATTTTAGGATTTCAGTAGAAAGTGAAATAAACACTTCAGCTCCAAAAAAAAAATAGAATTTTATGGCTATAGTATGTGTTTTCAGGCATTCAAGAGTTAAGTGGAAACAAAAGACTATTTATGGAGGAGCTGATATGTATTGGGGATAAACAGTAATACTTAAACATTAATTAAATTGTTAAAAAAATCATAGAAGAATATTTACTTAATTTTAACTGTTTTTTCCATCATCATTGTTTTCTGGTTGTAATGTGGTACCACCGCTGTAAAGTGACTGTAGTTTATCTGCAAGATGTTTGCTGACCCAGCAGCACAAGAGGAAAGAAGCATTTGTGTTCAGTGATTCACTAGGTTCCGTTTAAGTCCAAACAGGGATGTTGGAGCTGTAGATAAAATAAAATAATGAAAAGATTTCAACACCAAAAGTAGCTCCCTTCAAGAATTCAATTTGAAAATCAGTGATGGTAACATTATATAGAAAATCATGCAGTTGTGTGCTGGTATGGACGTGTACCAGCAGACAACTGCAGGATTTTTCTGCATAATGTTATTGTGTATATGTGTAAAGATATTGGTGTTTATCCTCTATATATCTTGATGTTCTGACACTAACTCTTCACAGCAGTTATAATGCAAGTATATATATATAAATATGGGGACATTAATATTCTGTAACTTATCTTCTAAAACGCTTTCCTTAACTAAATTTAATGTATTCAGTTAAAGTTAAAAAAAACATGGAAAATCTTGATAATGAATTAAAAACAAAACTATACAAATAGGTGGATTTTTTAAGCTTCAGTACTTTTAAGCTATTTAACAAATTTCAGTTTTAAAAATATGGTATTGGAAAGGTATTGAATAATTGTTTTTCTGACAACCTTAATCCCTGATCTTAATAGTTGTAGATCAATTAAAAAGCCTGGAATTAAGCGCAAAGATAAGGCCATAAGTAAGAGGATATCATAGTTTTCACATGATAAATGACTCGCTCTGATAGCCTTATCATCTCTGTGTCTGTGAAACTGCGATAGGCTCCAGTGTGTGCCTCTGCTGATAATGCTATCAAGCACCACTCTTGTCTCAGGATGTCTTTCCATGCTGCCTGGCTTGCAGGGGTGCATTTGCATTTTTATATGAACCACTCGCTATTAACTTTGTGTGTTTTCCGACATCCAGGACTGACAACGCTATAAAGAACCACTGGAACTCCACCATGAGGCGGAAGGTGGAGCAGGAGGGCTATCTGCAGAACGCATCTAAGAACGGCGGCTCCTCGCTCTCCCTCAGCCATGGCTACGTCAAGACCAACAACCATATCATGGGGTTCCCTCATCACTCGCCAAATCACGCACAGCTGCCTCCCTCGCCGCTCAACTACACATATATCACAGACACACACAGAGTGAGTGCACCAAAGCTTTAACGCTGGTGATCATTTTATTGATGCTAACTGGTGACCAATCCTGACGTGCGCTGCTTGTTTCATCAGGTACCGTTCCCACTGGCTCTGCATTTGAACATCATGAACATTCGCCAGCATGGGACTGCTGCTATACAGGTGAGAACAGACAGACTTCAGGGATGTTCTCAGGCAAATAACCTGGAATCAGTCAAAATGCAAATGACGACTAGGCTAATGTTGAGTAAACACTCAGAAACTGAGCACTCACTTAAAATCCCTTGAACAGCCCCCTTTGTTCTCAAACATATTTCTTTACTTTCTTGTCTTTTACTTTCAGTTATTTGTATATTATGGTTTCATATTTTCTTTACTATTCTACCTTGTTTTCTAACTGGTCAGCTTTATTTGTGAAGTCCATTAATTTAATGATACTTGTCTATATATAAAAAGGGGATGTACTCAGAACTGTTGTTCTAGACCACTTAAATTACTGTTACGTCCTGTTCTTTTTTATTCAACATTATGTAAAACCAGCTGTAGATAAAGTTCCTTAAAAATTTATGGAATTAAGGCATCATAGCAGTAAATGGAGTTTTAGTGGGCACTAATGCAGCGTTACCACAGATCCTTTAAAAGTCTTTTTTTTTTAGAATTATTTTATTTAAAATGTCGTAAAGTCCAACTTTTACTTCTTTATGTTTTCGGTTTTTAGATGACAAGTTGACAGAGACCATCTTTTTGAGATATACTTTGCCTAATCAGGGATATTTGTGTCTCACCTTTTTGGTGGGCTGCTACGTCTACCTGCTGGAGGACAAATGTTAAGCTACTGAATTCTTGTTCTGTTAAGGAGCAATCATTCAGAAAATTGCCCCCTGTTCCCTTTTTCTCCAATATCATATTCATTCTCTTAAAACGCACACTTAAACATTTGATTTCCAATTGTTCTGCGATGGGAAGAAAGTTTGTTTTTTTCAGTTTGGGTTCTAAATGTCTTTAAAAGTCTTCAATTTTACTTTGAAAGTACTACATTGCAGGAGCATATTTATAAAGAAGAAAAAGAATTAGCTTCTCTAAATGCTAATAGTGCCAGCTAATAGTGCTAATCCCTTCAAAGTTTGCTGCATATTAATCTCAACATTGAGGATTTACAGTGTAAATGTGGCTAAAATGTGTTTGCTGTTTTTCAGAGACACTATAGTGAGGAGGACCCTGAGAAGGAGCAGAGGGTGAAAGAGATCGAACTGCTGCTCATGTCAACAGAAGATGAGCTGAGAGGCCAGCCTTCACTACCAGTAAGTTTTGCGTGTGTGTGCGGTTTGGCTTCAAAATGTGACAGCACAATTTATGTGCTTCTGACCCTGCCTTTGAGGACAGTGGTTGGATGTGTGTGTGTGTGCATGAGGATGAGGAAACATCTGGGGGTCTGTTTCTGCAAAAGAAATGATGAAATAGGTCCTTATCACCACTTTTGTTTTTTGCACACGTCTATGACAGCTTGTGCAACACGACACAACACATCAGTCACCCTTTACATTAAAGTTCCCTCACTTCTTCTCGTTTTTCTCTTTTGTTCATCTTTACACCTCTTCCTTTTATTGTCGGGCTTGCATTTTTCTCATGCGAGTTTGACACTTTTTTTAATACTCTCACCCCGGCGTGTGCTCATACTTTTAGATGTTGAATGCTTTCGGTTTTGTCCTCCATCCCTCACCCTTCTGGTCGTCTCCTCCTGCAGATGAATTTGTCGTACCCAAGCTGGATCAGCCACAGCTCTGTGACCGACAGCTCAGAGGGGATGGGAATGGGATTACCCCATCACCAGGCCGCCGCCCCCGCCCTGCCTCACGACCAGAGCTGCCTACCTGAAGAGAGCGCGTCAGCAACACGGGCCCACGGCAACAACCCACGCAACAATAACAACAACAACAACAACAACAGCCATCACAACAATCCAGCATTTTCACACGCCATTCCCGAGCTCATGGAGTCTGTCATTGATTCAGTAAGTGTCCACATTAAGTTAAGTCTTGCGCTCTCTTACGAAGTGCCTAGTGATCGATCCAATCCTAATTACCAGGTAGCTTAGCAGTTAGCATCAGAAGAAGGTCTTGACCCGTATTTTCCTGCGCTTCCCCCAGAGCCTCTTGGAAAAAAGCACTCTCAGAACAAACAGGGTCTTACCCAGAGCATGGGATGGTTTCATCTGCTCAACTCCTAAGCCTTCACCAAGCAGAAACCTTCCCTTTTCGCCCTCACAGGTAGTTAAACTAGCCATGCGGGATAAGAATCCATCCAATCACTAGCTTACCCTAGGATACCATTACCATCTTTTCCCCCATCGTTTCATTTATAACATCTAGAACTTCTCATTAAGAACACCACTCTGATTTTCTGACGTCCTTTTTCTTGATTTTTCGTCTTGTTACTCCCCAAAGACCACCAAGAAACTTTTATTTATGTAGTTGTCTTCTCTTTATTTCAATTGTTTTACAGTTTCTTAACCAGTCAATGAGCTCCGAGCACTCTGACAGTGACAGCGTTCCCATGAGCTCACCTGTGGACACCAAGCCTCTGATCGACCACAGCATCAGACACCAAAAAGAGAATGAAATGTAAGTAGCTTCATCTTACGTGATTTTTGTCACACAGTTGAGACAAAGTGCTGTTAAACTTGACATTTGCATTGGTGTTTCTCTCTCCAGGTTCAGAACTCCAAACATTCATCGAACGATCCTGGAGTCGTCTCCTTGTACGCCCACACCCTTCAGGTCCAGCTTGGTGCAGGAGGCCAAGTACGGACCCCTCAAACTACTGGTGAGACTTTGAATAATGTATTAGGGTGTGATTTTGTTAGCGTCACCCCCTCCATGTTCACTTGTGTCTTACTCAAACATTTGTGTCTTCTCCAGAACACCCCTTTGGAGCAGCAGATGGTAGAGTCCATCAAGCAGGAGCCAATGGAGTGTGCCATTGAGCAGCCTCCTCTGAAGAAGATCAAACAAGAGGTACTTTCCACTGGTGCACAAAAACACACAGAGCAAGTGAAACTGACACAAATGGTTTTATTTTCTATGGTAAAGACATGATTTTCACTCACAGTTGTAGAAACAGGGTCCAGGCAGATCCCTGAAAAGTCTTAAAAAGTGTTAATTTTTATATTTTTAGAAACATTTTAAGGCCTTTAACAGTCTTAAAGTCCTGTATGTACCAGTTAGAAGTCTAAAAATATATATAGCCCATTGCTTAAGACTGTCTTAAATTCATTTTGGGCTATTTTAAAGGCTGCTGCAGGAAACACTGGAAAAAGCCTGGTGCAACAGAAAGCTTGTAAAGTAATCATGTAGTGGACCTTTTCTGAATTATGGCATGTTACATTCTCAGTTCTCTCTTTCGAGGAAACTGGGAATTGAAATTAGACTAATAATACAGCACCTCAGATTGTTATGTTTCAGTAAACTGTATCTCACTTTAGTTAGCTAGCATTTTGGTACACATGGGTTTGGAAAGGGTCTTAATAGGTCTTGATATATTTAAAACCTTGAGAACTGTGCACATCTTTTATCCATTTCACAAACATATTTCTTATCAGCGTCATTTATTATCAACAGTAGTGAAGAACTGAAGGAAGCACTGCTGAATTTTCATTGATGGAAACCTGTATAAATGTTAACGTGTCTTCTTTTTGTTTTTCATCCCAGGTTGAGTCGCCATGTGAAAGAAGCCCGTGTATGCAGTGGGAGGGTCAAGACCTCCACACACAGCTTTTCTCCCCTAGTGGCCCCGCACAGGAAGTACCTGTAAGCATCCTAAAACCTTAATTTCACCACAAACATTGCTGCTGTCTGCTCTTCCTGTGTTCTGACATCTGAATAAAAATAAATGTTTTCATTTTCTCACAGGACCTCCTTACGAGCTCATTATTGAGTGAAGATGGACATAAAGCTTACCACCTTCCCCACAGAGGCATAGGCAGCCCACTACAGGTAATACCATCACTATGCAAAATAATGCATCAAGCTGTCCTGATCAGAGCAATTATGGGCTGTTTTGTTGCTTTAAAGGGCCCATATTATTATTCTTTTTAGTTTAATGTGACCCTCTGTGTGTTAGAATCTATGAACCTGCTTTAAGGCAAAGTATGACCTCTTTAAATGCCCCCTAGCTAAGCTACATTAGCAGGGCTTTAGCTTGATACTTCATACCATAACATCCCTTTGCACTGATTATGTAAAAAATACCACTGTTTCATTTCTCTGGAGAAAACAGTAGCCTGGTGGATTATATGTACGCACCTATGTATGAGGCGATTATCTCTACAAGGGCAGCCTAGGTGCAGCCCTTTTCACACAGCAGGTAAAACTCAGGGAAAGGTCTGTGTGAAAAACTGTCAGTGTTTGCGTTCACAAATGCAGCTCAGTCCATTAGTTAAAGAAAACCTTGGGGTTGATTGTAAATATCGGTTTTGACCCCAGCTTGTTTCCCTGCGTGTCTCCCCTTACTCTCTCCACTCTGACTACATCCACTGTCTCTCCTCTGTCAAACAAACACACAAAAGGCTTGAAAAAAAAAAGACAAAACCACTCCTGACAGCTTCAGGATAAGTCAAAAGCAACCTGCAGCTTGTGATCTGCAGAATTTCACATTCTAACTGATCCCTTCAGTTGTTTTGATTTACTTTCCTATCTGTTGCAAGTTCTTTTTTTCTGTGGTACAGCCAATGTCTTTACCCACCATAAGTTCCCTATTTTCCTCTGTTCCTTAAATCAAGACACTTCTCAATGTCAATGTGGACTTCAGAAAAAAATTATGTGTGAAATATGAAAATGTAGAACTTGCAACTAATTTAGATCTTGTAGGATAAACATCAAATGTAGCAATTTAATCAAAAAAGTATTTCTTTGACAGAATTAGTTTCTACATATTTATTTGTGGGCTTTTGTCGTTGTTGGGCAGAACATCTCATCGTCTTTTTTTCCTCTGTTTCCAGCAGCAGCTGAGTTCCTGGGAGCAGGCGACCTGTGGGAAAACAGAGGAGCACATTTTGGGCTCCGAGCAGAGCCACAAGTATATCAACACTTACCCTACGAGGACGCTGGTCATGTAGGCACAGACACATGTTGATCCTGAAACATCAACAGTCACATGCTGGACGCAGCACAGCGGGATACTTATTTGTTGTGGTACAACAGTTGGGAGAGGCTCCGCGCCATTTGGTGTTTATACACTCACACTTGTTGGATTTCAACCAACCAAAGACTATAATTTTTTATTCTGTTTGTTTGCAAATCTTTTATACAGAATCTGCTTTTGGTTTTTTAGACATGTGCGTCCCCGTCATTGTATTATTTTAAATGTTTGTATTATAAATGGGAAATGGTGGCTATATAATTTCATTGGGCTGTATTATTAATTCTGAATTTTGATATTAATATAATGAACAAGTTGATTAACTTATTTCTTTTTTTTTGACAATGTTTTTTTTGTTGTTGATGGTTTTTACAATTGGCCAACGGCACAGTGTTGTAAGTTAAGTATTTAAGCCCTGTTAGCATTATCATGAATCCAAAGGCATATTCGTTTATTCAAAACTGACCTCTACTTCAGTCATGACACGTTTCCATTGTTTTTTATTTTATTTTTTGAAAGCTACACTGGGTCTGCTGAGAATTTCAAGTGTTTGGTCTGTGCCGCCTCATGTTAACACTTCAGTGCTGAACCAGCAGCGTTCTGCTCTTCCATCATTAATTTACTGTTAATGATCACGATTTACACAACAGAGGGGGCTCGGCCTTAGTAGTATTACACAATTACCACATTGGCACCTTTATTTCATTAAAAAATGAGTTTTCATTTCATTTTGTAAGCTTTATTCTGTCAAGATTCAATGAACAAACGTGACATTTGTTAGAATGTAAAAATAGAAGGTATGTGTTTGCATTTAGGGAGATTAAATGAGACATAATGTCTGAACTATGAGCTTTACCCAGCAAGAGTAAGACCAAGCTGCACTTGAATTTTCTAACCTGAAAAAGGGAGAGTACTAAACACTGATGTTTTATATATTTTGATACAAACAAAAGCCCATTTTAAACTTTTGTATGTGTGATATTTTTTTAAAAACATTTCTCTAAATAGTTTTGTACTGTTTTTTTAAAGCAAACTCGATCAGCATTTCTTCCTTACTAAGACTGCAGTAGCCCATGTCAAACACTTAGCAGACAATCTTTTATAATGCCTTGTTTTTTTACTAGCTTTTGAGCAAAAATGATTTTATAAAAGCATTTTTACATGCCAAGTTGTCATTTTTTTACTTTTATAAACTGCCTAGTAAATAAAGCGTGTTGTTTTTTTAACAGCTTCTTGTTCAGTGTCACTTTGTACCTTTTAGACATTACACATACTTTCCGTATGTTTAAGCTGTAAATATGCTGTTATCAGTCACGACTTGAGTTCAAATAGCCTGCAGTTATGTGGGTAAATAGCGCTGTAAAGCCGCTCTGTTGTCTAGAGCAATTCTTCTGTATAATGTGAATGAAATGTTTGCTCTTCCATGTCTCCAAAGTCTTCCCTATCGCTAGTATTCAAATTTTTGTTAGGTCTGTAGTATTCAAATTCTCCACCCTTAACCTCTCACACACACACACACACAATCCTCCAGGTACAATGCTTTGCTGTCATAAAGTTGTTCAGATCATAAAACCTTCCCGCCATCTGCCCCATACCATATCAGTGTCAAGTTTACTAGCCAATACGCAAATGTCCCCAACTGTTGCCTCTTGGACCAACGATTAGAAATCTAAAAAGAAAGAAGTCTCTAGTCAGAGAGCTATTCATTTCTGCAGAGATTAAAATACTCTGAGTGTAATTAGTGAAAAAAGCCCCCTACTCCTCATTGTTCTCCAGTCACACACACATATACAAGCCACACTTTCAGTCCCTTGAGGAGACTTGTTTTCCTGTGAGACCCTGAAAGACAAGGGGGCCCACACTCAGACATGGACCTATATTTACACCCCCTCCACCTCCCCCCCGATCCACCACAGTGTCCTCAAATATAGATTCCCATCTCAAGTATGAGTCTCAAAGGGATATAAAGAGAAATGACAATCATCGTGGTGGACACATCAAACAGGAAGTGTTATATTTATACAGCGGAGTCGCATACAAAAACCTTCCCCTGGGGTTCATGCAGGTTTATGCAGCTTAAAGTGTCACAAACTGTACTAGCTCACATATTAAATACAACATTATGTGGTTTTAACCAGTGAAACAAATATGGTGTTAACAGATGGTAGAGAGATGATAGTGAAGGTTTGATGATGGTTTTGAAGGTGGGCTCTCTTGTAGTGTGGGTTTTGTGCATGTGTATGTACAGTGTGTTGTGGAGCAAGATTATTAAACCTGACTAAAGCAGATAAAAACTGAAATTTGAAATAGTGGCTGTCTTCTCAAGCTAAAATAAAAACAGCGACTGAGTGGAGGAAACTTACTAGGGGGCTGGAAGAAAAAATAAGTCTGGCTTTAAAAAAATCCTTTCACATACCTCATTCATAAGGTCAAACCAAGAAATATTTAGGGTTTATGTGCATGTGCACATACCTCATTCATAAGGTCAAACCAAGAAATATTTAGGGTTTATGTGCATGTGTGAATAAGGTCATTGACACAAACAAATCAAGGCCTTTTTCCCACATGCAAATGTATTTTTCAGGATAATTTCTACACTCACTTGTCCACACATTCCCTAAGTAGAGAGTTTCCTGTGGTCACCTGTCAAATAGCATCCATGTATACATAAAAAAGTGAATTTCCTGCATTTGTTAACACAGCTAATGTTTTTTCACCCTTTAACCTGAATGCAAGAGTGGAAAAATAAGTCTGAGACTTGTTTGTTTGTATTTTAGGTTAGGCTTAACAAGAGTCGGAAAAACCAGTGTAAAGTCTGGGTGAAAAGTGGTGCTGTGTCTGCTCACACATGAAGCTCATACAAGTCAAGTGAGAGATTTTTCTGGTTCAGGTTGTTGTGCGTGTGTATGTAAGGTCCTGACACAAACACACTACGGCACACACACTATACTTTGTATAGTCCAGACTCACTGTTTCTTGCCTGTCCCTCTCAGCAAAAAAAGTTTCCCCATAATTTTCCCGGCAAACCCCATTCACACACGTAGATAAACCCTAAAAATGCATTTACTTCTGAGAATTAATTTGGTATTTTTCCCTTTTCTCCTTCCGCCAGCTGAATGCAATGCATACTACAAGGGGACTTTTTGTTATGAAGGACGTGAAAAGTTCCTGGTTATGACGTCCTAAAATAAAAATAAAAATTCAAGGTTGCATGTGTGAAAAAAACCTCATCAGAGGTCCCCCCTGTTCTGACACGCAGCAGCTCACGTCGGTTAAGTTGAGGGGGTTTTTTCATGGTTTTGTGCATGTTGCATGGTTGCATTGGGTTTTACACAAATCCCATTAGTGGCAGAAACAAGTTTTTTTAGGAAAAGAAATTCTCAAGTGAAAAATAAGCACTAAAACATATTAAACTAATAAAAATTACGAATCAAAATTAAAACAGAACCTATAGAACACAACTATAACATTGCCGTGGAGGGGGAGGGGTGGCCATGTGGAAAGAGACTAAAGTGAGAGGCAGACTTTCACATTGGGAATTTCACCATATTCTACACCCTAATGAAAAAAAAAAGCCTCAAACCCCGAGAGGTTCATGAACACCTGCTTTCACTCAGTGAGAAGGCAGCTGTGTGTATTGGAGAGTGTGTATGTGTGTGGTTTGACTAAGACAATATAAACCCAGATGGATATTATAAGACTGAAAGACAAAACAGCTCACAGTGTGAACAGTTGGTCTCCACATATTTAGGATACTGCTAAAAGACCTCTAACAAACACCTAAGTTTATCAGCCTACTGTTGTTCAACCAGTCTTTAAACAGACAATTTTTTACTAATGTTATTACAGGACAGTTGCCAATAAGAGCAGGACTAGACTGTATCTTTATGACACTATTTGTCTAGGCCTAACACATTAACCTGCTAGAGCACTCAAGGCCATGAAATGCCTTCTCAGGATTCAGGGAGAGACAGGAAGAGCAAAAGTGTCAGAGAGAAATGAAAAAGAAAACATGTGTAAGGACACAAGTAACACTACAGAACTATAGTCAAAATATGATGATAATAATAGTAGGAATATGCCAGATTTTTAGCTAAAATTGCTCTGAGAATGCAAACCTTCACCAAGGCATTATTAGCCTTATCACACAATGTTAAGAAACTGAAAAAACCCAGGATCCATCCTCCTCCCTTGTGCCATAACATTTCCTGTTATTTTTTTAATCCATTCATTACTTTTTGAGTTATCCTATTAACAAACTAGAAAAGCACTCGGAAAGTGCAGACCTCCGCCAATGCCACAGTCCTCACCCATATTGTGATTTTCACCACAAATATTAGTCCTACCTTTATTTCATGTAAATATTTAGAGTCCTTGACCATGAAAACATACCATTAGCAATTGGATTCATAATGATATCTATTTAAGTTCAGTAGTTATTCATCAAAATCACATTTTTCGTCATGGCGGATCCAGACGCTGATTCGGATCAACACCAAAATCAAATCACTTCTTCCTTTTCCCATGCTGAACTTTTCCTGAAAATTTCATCAAAATCCATCCATAACTTTTTGAGTTATTTTGTTCACAGACAGACGGACAGACAAACAGACTCTCGCGAAAACATAACCTCCTTGGTGGAGGTAATAAACAAAACAGCAGACATTCGCAGCAACATAACCTCTTTGGCGGAGCTAATTAAAATTTCAGGTCCAATACTGCAGGGGGAGCTTAACAGTAATTCCCAAACAGTTTTGAGCTAAACGCTGCTGGAAGAAATAAATATGTACCATAAATGGGACTCAAATGCACACAGGCAGGTAGAGGAGAGGGAAGCTTAGGCTGTTGGGTATAAGCCGATAGCAGCTAAATTAAATCTTGTTCATGTACAAAAATGTCACAGTGTTAGCAGTGTCCATTTCACTCATGACTATGGCACACAACAGAAACCTTAAAAGCTTACCAGAATAAAAGAGCTCTGGTGAAAGGTCCATGAAAATTGTTGTTACTAAGTTCTACTAGTGACAAGAATAGGCCTCTGGGTTTGTGGACATGGCCTCACAATTCATACCTCTGCACCACCAGGTAACTTATAACCTGTCCTGCTACTCAGTTTCCACAACAGTTTCTCCCATATCTCTTTCTACCTGTGACTCAATCCGCACAGATTCCTCCTCTGCGTACTCCAGTTCATATAGATAAACTTTCAGGCCCACAATCACTGGCATGTCATGGCCACTCCAGTCAAAATTGCTAAATTTTAGTGCTGTTTTGTAAAATTAGGGTTTCTTTTCCTTTCTGACGACCTTTACAGATGTTGGTTGAGGGATATGTAACCCCTACGCTGCAACATACAAAAGTTCTACACAAAGGAGTTTTGTTCAGGAATAGAAAAATGCTGTTAAGAATACAGTGGCATCTAGTTGAGCCAACATAGGTGTAACTTTAACTTAAAAGTGGGAAGATTATAGGACTTTTGCTGGCACCATGTACTGCACTGTATCACCTAACAATGAACTGAATGGTAATTTTGAGCCATTTGAAGTACTACACACTGTAAGTCTGGGACTAACACTTTTGGTAGTCATAAAAGCCTAAATAATCAAATAAGAATTCAACTATTTGCCTGAATAACTTTGAACTATAGTCTTCGAGTATAGTTGGGAGGTGTTTTCTGGGAAACTCAAGAAGAGCTATAAGCTATGGCCAGGTGTTAAACTGGGCCATTTGGAGACTATACTGGACGCTTGATGACCATGGTCGCCTATCTACAATAAAAAAAGGCTCATAAAAGCAACAAGCAGGCAGCTTTCCAGGCTACTGTCAGAGAAACAGTTGATGTGCTTCATCATCAGGTTACACACTTCCCCTGGTCATGCAGGAGAAGTACAGCAAGAAGTCTCTTCAAATTAAGACTGCATTATTTAAGGTATATTTACTGGTCAGTAAGCTGACATTATTGTAATGGGGATGACCTTCACTTAAATAAGGACAAAAGCTAGTTGAAAGCGTCTCTTTTCAGGTTTGTGCTGTGAGCCAGTTAAAAAGTCCATGACTCCATGACTGATGAAGTCTAATGCAAATTTCTTTCAAGGTGCCATAGTTCAATGACAATTTGTACAAAAATAATATTGAAATTTGAATAAAGTCTGGACAAGCTCAGGCATAGCGGTGTTAACAGTGAAAATATGGGGTGACCTTTAAACAGAAGAGGAAATGTACAAATGTTGAACATTTTTACAACTGGTCCTAATGGAGCCTGCAATATGATCCCATAGCCATGGCATGTTGGTCCAAGTCTTACCCTTGCCTAATTTATCATTTCATGTTTGTCAAAGACAAAATTGCAACAAGAACATTTCAGGGATGTACCTCTGTATCATCTTACCAGTAAATAATTTTATAATACAAGCAAGCATTTCAGAAAAAAACAAATATAGAAGACTCTCTTAGGTTTAAGCACATACATTTGCTGAAAAATGCTATTCTTTCCTCCAATATCATTAACACTTTAACAGGAATTTGTCTCTATGTCGAAGCAAATGTTCTCTCCCGCCACTTCATTTTTTTAATTCCACCCTCCTTTCCCTTTTCAAATCAAACATGTCTGTCGCAAGCAGATTGGCCCATATATTCAGTTTGACATGTCACAATAGATTTATAGCCGGATGTTGCAGAAGTGGCGGGCCCCTGAGCACGCGCATGCATACTCACACAATGCATGTGCTCCAAGCACTCATATGCTAACCAGTCCTGGGCCTGCGTAGATTACTCAGGCCTGATTTCCTCATTCCCTGGGTGCTTTTTGTGGTCGGAGATACTCGGCCTGAGCAGCCTCTCCCTGCTGGCAGCGGTCAGGTACGAGGGCTGGGCTGGGCTGGCCAGGCCTGATAACTGCACTATGGTACACAGAGGAGGAGAGAAGAAGAGGGCAGAGATGAAAACAAGTGATGGAAGACAAAAACAAGGGGCTTACAAAGGTTGTGACAGGGATTTTCTTTGAGGAAACAAGTTTTTTGTTTGGTTTTGTTTGTCTCATCATGGTGATCTAACAGTTTGAGAGAAAAGAGAAGGAAATGTTTGCTTTGAGACATATGCAAAGAGGTCTTTAATACCAGAGCCTAAATGCTAAACATAAGTTTGTGTATAAAGAGCTTACTTATTGGCAAATGTACTTATTAGATCCAGAAAAAAATCTTACCAAGGTTCTTTGACTAGTTTCTAGCCTAAAATATATCAGTACACTTATTATGAGCCACAATCAACTGACAAGTTAAAAAAAAACCTAATATTTCAGAGTAATACAATTCAAAGTAACTACACAAGCAACATAAATAATACATGTACAACAAAAGCTCAATGTGGGGTCAAGGAGGGCAGAGGGGGATATTGTAGTTGGTAGAAATCTAGAACGTCATATAAAGTGAAAAAAGTGCTTAAGAAATTTATTCGACCTCCACCCAAAGTAAAGTTTATGCCACAGCTGCTTTAAATAAGGTTAATACAACAGAATGTGAAATCTCTAAACAGAAATGACATTTTTCATATAGAAACATAAATATTATTGTTATTTATTAATTTTCAAATGTACTTTTCTTCAAAAATATAGACAAAAATAGTGGAGGATATAATTATTTATTGATAACATGTCGATTATTGTTGTTTACTTGAATCCCTTAACAGAAAAATTTTCAGTGGTTAAATGTTTGGTTGACTTATTTCTAACTTCTCAGGTCAGTGAGCTGGCTCAAATTTGGATATAAAAAGGGGACTCAGTTCTTCATTTATGTTCAAAAAGTTTGTCCAATGACTATAGAAATTTCAATTTTGAATAAGGTTCTGAAAGATTACTTAAATAACTAAGTCTCCCAATATTTAGTTTATCGAAGGTTCGAAGGTTGACATGTCTCCCTCAAAAGCATAGTTTTAACATGAGGCTCAATGTCCTTGACCTATGACTTCCAAAACTGTATCAGTTTCCTGACTTGGGTTGGATTTAAGCGAAGTCTGATGGGGATTCCTAAAAGAGTTCATTAGATATTCCATTCAGGTTGGGGTGGACTTTTGTGGAAAGTTTGAAGCAAATCTCTTTGAGTGATCTTGTGAGCTCTTATTCAAAAGAATGCCCACAGACGGACGACTCAAAACATAATGGTTTCAACTTTCACACCACAGAGGCAGAGCTGGCCCAAACCTAGTTTGATGCCTTTGGTAATTTTTCAAGTGAAAGTAACAGGTGTTAAATAGACTGATAATCAGCAAAATTAGGAAACATGGACACAACTATCATTCATCCATGACAAGTAGGCAGATAACTGCAGCTGATCAACAATGGGTTCATTCAGCCCAGCACTTCTGTTTTTACCAGTTTTTTTCCCTTGTTTTTTTTTTTGTCCTGGGGCTCCAATAGGCTTTATCTTTTTGTTCTGGCTGAACACTAGTTAACAAGTCTGATACTGATTGCTTAGTCAGTGTTACAAGTTTCTAACAACTCATCTGCCCTTATCCTCCACAATCAGCAGGAAGTGAGTCTGTGATGCTTTGACCTAGAAAAAAAGAATTGAAAAAAATGTATTCACCTGTATGTCCGTGATCCTGTGTCATGGCTTTAATCACTTGAATGGGTAATAACAGGAAATCATTGTCTTTTTTCCTAATACCCTTCAACTCTGCCTCTTCACCAATTTAAGGTGTCAGCAGTGCCCCTTTACTGTCTTTACCACGAGTCATTCCTGAACCGAAGCAGAAGAAACTAGATAAGCACTCAGAAGGCGCAGACCTCTACAAAGCATCTGAGTTACAGCAGTGGCTTTTCTACAACCCCTGTAAAAGATTAAATTCTGGAGCACCAGATCCAGAATAGTGCTAAGATCAGGACCAAGTTGAGCACATACGTGGAGACTGTTATACTGTATGAACACAAGTTTTGGGAACATCACTTAATACTTTTGAGTTTATATGATTTATTGTATGTCGTCAGTGGGATTCCCATTGTAACGTTCTTTTTTGTGACATCAATCTGGATCTGATCCACATGAAATTTACCCTGAGGGCAGAGACATGGACTCCATATTATCCTGTGAAGTTGGAAGCAAATCTGTCAAAAAATGGCATAAACCATTTTTTAAAAATTCCATCCAGTGGTAATTTTATGGGAAAACAGATACATATGTGTATCTCTAGTAAAATCTATTTCTAAGTTGAGCCATTATCAACATGTCCTGAAAATTCAGTCGTAGTTGACAAACAAACAAACTAATGCCGCAAAAAACATAGTCTCCTCGGTGGAGGAAATAAAGCATGAATTAAAATAAGGAAGGCTAACTTAGTGAGATTCAAATGATTGCAGCTGGTGAGTTTAACATCTGAACCCTCATGTCTCAGCAGTAATCAGTGTGTTTGCTGACTTAAAGAAAAGGCAAAAACAGCCGGCTTTGGTTTCAGGATGAATTGATTTTTAGTCATTTCTCATAAAACTTCTTAGCAAACAACATCTGGTGACAGTGCCATTCAAAGTTTTATCAATTTCTCGGGCTGCCATCCAAATTTAAAAGAAAGAGCACCGGACAGACTGGTTAAGTTTGTGTTTCATTTACAGTCAACATTTCCACTGTCTCTGAACTGAACAGGTCTGAACATAAAACCAATGATTGATGAATTTCACGCACAATGTGCTTCAGGTTAAAGGTCCTGGAATTCTGCATGCTTGTCTTACTGAAATCTTTAAACAGAAAACAACCATTGCACATACTTCTCATGAGGTTAACAGGTCTCAGGGTCAATCAGGGATCATCAAATACATTCAGTATTCCATTCCAGTATTTTTCTTGACCTAATTTTTAACCTTGCAGTGCAGATGGATCAGCCTGACTCAATGCCAGTGACGTGTTCTGCTGTTATATGTACCCTATTAATGATACACTTTTAAAGATGTCTTAGGTAACATGCCAAGGTCATGGGGTCTCAAGATTATCTTTTAATTATGAAGGGCATTTGTGGACCGAATATTTCAAGAAAGCTTTGGAGGATTTTCATTAATCTTTGACAGTTATCAACTCTGACAGGAGAATGATTTAATTAAATATCTGAGGTCTAATAATATTTTTAAGGTCATATGCCCGATTATCCCCCATGATCATCCTTTCTTGTGAATGTGATCTAGGGAACGTGGTATGACCAAAACATTTATATGTATATTTGAGAAAAATTTCTAAAGGTCAAGGCCATGGAGTCTCCTGGTCATCTTTTGCTTTTAAACACAATATCTCAAGACAACACTAAGGAATTATTCTCAAACTTAATAGTAATGTCTACTCAGACTCTGGGATAGACAGACCTGAATTTAAGCTTTCTTATGAAATCATGTTTCCAAAATCATTTTCACAGGCAAAGGCATTTAATTTTTTATAGTCTGGACATTGGTGGTGTTTGATGAATATTCCTAAAATAGTGAAGCGAATGAAAAATAATAAGGCTACAGGGCCCAACTTGTAATCCAAGGCCTTTTGAGTTTTGTTCGTGTGTTGAAAATGCCTTAATAAAGTACCTCTATGCCAGAGACAAAAAAGTCTGTAGAAATAAGACTTTCTCTCTTCCCCTCTTTAGAGCACCACTAGCTGCCTACACCTATATGCCCGCCCCCTAGCTCCCTCAGATAGATCCACTAGTGTGTATTCAACTAAAGTTTTGTCAGAGGTTAAAGTCTATTGGATTTACAGTGGAAATCAGACTGTAGAATGAATGCAGAGTCCTTGGAAACATGGCAATGAACAGTGCTAAACTGACTTATTTTTCTGTTGTTCTGTTTTAATCTCCTCTTATCTTTTAGTTAAATATATATTCTTTTATTACATTATATTAAATTTTTGATTTTTTATCTTGGAATTTGATTTACTGTCCTTTTCATCCTATTTGTATGTCTTAAATGCTATAAATGTAAATTACATCTCATTATTATTACTCTCGAAAGCACTATTGAATTGCTGGATGTATGAATAGTGCTCTATTAATGAAGTTACTTGCCTTGCTTATTTACCACAAATTAGACTTTCAGCCAATCAGAGCTCTGACAAAGATTCTGAGTCAGAGAGAGAATACAGTTGGACCAGGAGTTCTCAGTTGATGAAAACTAGTTTTTTTTAAACGTAAGTGATAGTGAACACACTCCAGCACTAGTATTCAATGTATGATCCTGGTTTAAGGCCACATATGTGCTCTTATGAATCTGATCAGGTTATATTACAATTTAGATTGATATTTGTTTAAGTTTGGAGAAAATTCCTCACAGCGTCTTTGAGATATTTAAAGGTTAGATGGGCCAAGAAATACAATTCCTCTGGCCTTGGCTCTCCCAACTTACAGGCATAAAAAGTATGTCTAAAAGTAGCCACAGTAGAGCCACTGTTAAGACTTGATGACCTATATGTGACCAAAACTGATAACAATTTGTGCAACAAAGCATTGCACTGTGATACCATAAACCCCAGTGTAGATGCTGATGCTTCAAGCGGCCTGGATTCAGCCCAGACAAGGTGACATGCATTTATATTTTTGAGGTCAAGTCATTATTTAACAGTCAGGATGTTCAGGGCTTTTTGGGGTTAGTGTCTGTAATTGGTCTTGTTGGGCAGGAGAATAGACTTTTCCGTTATCCGTTTGGAGATAGAGGTGAAGATGCTCTATCCCTGCCCAAAACTTTTCTGTCTGCAGCCACGTGAGGATCAAAACACACGGACAGCACACAACACCTCCCACATGCAGCCACTGACTCACAATCACAAAATACACATGCACGCATGCTGACGAACAACAAGAACACACTGATTGAGCAGATAGACCCCTGCCATGTGGACGGAGACACTGAGTGAGGGGAGATAATAGAGCTACAGAGGTGCATATAGACGGAGAGAGAGAGAGATGGAGACTGTTGGAGCTGCTGCTGAAGTGATTAGAGTCATCTCTTAACAGTTACTGTCTTCACAGATTTGGCTGCCAATCGTTTGGCCGTTTATTTGTTTGTTGTATTTCAGAAAAAAAAGAATGTATAGAGCAATGTGCCTGCTGCAGATAGCCAAAAACAATAACTGCAAACTTTACAAAAAGTAGGTCAGGACTGCGAAATTAGTGCCAACAGTGTCAAAGAGCAAGAAAACAGACGTTTGTTTGGCCCTGAGATAAAAGACTTTCAAGAAAAAAGGAATAAAGAAGAAATAAGGGAGGAGACTAACCCAAGCAAAAAACAGCGATTGGCTGGTTTACTCATGATCTAACATTATTGACTAAAGGAAGGATAATTATATCATTGTTCTGTATTTATTTTCATATTTCAGATAAAAATATGATTTGGGCTTTTCTCAATGTCATGGACTAATTTCAAGTCAGAAATGAATAGATATATAAATATAAGTAAATCTGCACTTTATTATGGGAGGAAATCAACTGTTAGCTGATTTTGTTTTGTTTTAAAGTGTAGAAGTAACAAATACTTTCTGTTCCTTTAAAATAATTGATATAACATTTTCTTATTATATATTTTACAATTCACCGACATTGAAAGTGACACTTAAGCCAAGAGAGGGAAAGTGGCATGTGGCTCTTTGAACACCAGTTGCTTGCTTTTAATGAAAGTGCCCTCTGATTTAATAAAGTAGGTACATCAACTATGGATATATCAAGTTTAGTATCAAGCCGAGTATGCAATTACAATATAGCACATTGCACATACACATATAAAACATTTATACAAGCACTGAAATTCAAACAAAAAAAGAGAGAAAATAAAAGCTGGTTAGTATGAAAACAAACACTAAATTGTGAGCACAACTTTAAAGATCTGATGCCTCTTGTTATGAAAAGAGTTAAAGTCTTTAAATTTTCTGTCTCACTAAACATTTGGTCTACTTGCTAGAAAAAAAAGGATAAATTGCTAATTAGAAGTTTTTGTGGAATTTATGCTTGGTATTACTAATACTTTTTATTGCAAAAAGAAAATCCAAATAATAATGAGCCAATGGCTTTGTGTTAGGAAAACCGTGGTGGCTAAAGGTGCCTGCAAAGGCAACATTTTTTTTTACTCTTCAAAATCATCAAGATTCAATCTGGGTTGTACACCTTTTTTCTTTGATTAGGGCAGAGGAAAGAGGAGATAAGTGTTATAAGAGAGTGAATGACATGTAGGAAAAACACCATAAGACAGACTGTAATCCAGGCCATTCAATTTAGAGGTAGCTGACCCTTTGCAGACTCATGATCACTATGACAAGGTCCGTTTTGGAGCCATATTAATAACCAAATGTAACATTATTTTACTGAATACAAATGCCAAATGCCCTGTAAATGAATGTGTAACATTGTGTGCTCAGACACAGAGAAAAGAAAAAAAATATAGCAGTACATATAGATTGAGAAAAAGAACTCAAATTTGTTACTTATTACATACCAAAAAGGTAAATCAAAAACATCAAGTTCTTTATGCATGATAAATCCCATAAATAAATGTTAGCTCTTTCTATATCATCTCATCTCTTGTTAATCTCAAATGTGAAACAAAGTCAAACAAAGCAATATACATATCATTGCTGTTGGGCACAAACCTCTTATCTTTCTCAGGACTACTGATGAGAATTAGTGTTGTGTTAGAGTTAACATATTTATGTTGGTATTGTTTGGACTTCCTAGATATTGTACGTTCATCAATATGCACTGTCTCATCCAAATAAATGTTTAAATTTCAATTTTAGCACTTCTGAATGAGCAAATATTCTATTGTCCTGATATCAAACTATTCCTTTTTACTTTAATTCAGTTAAAACTTATAAAACAATCTCACACACATGGATTGGGAAAAATGATTTAAAAAATTCATATAGGAGGTTTTTGCTCTATTGGCCATATGTACACCAAACACGTCTATCAAATAAATTGAAAACATACATAAACATACACATTTATGTTAACACAACAAACCAGTTTGTGAAGAGACAGAATGAAGCAGAAAGTTTATCTAGTCCTGCCCCTTTCTTACAAAGTCAAATCATAATGAATTAAAGGTTCATGCTGGATACTTGGATGTATTTAGAGGAAAACTTGAAGAAGTATGAGTGAAATGAAGTTTTCGTGTGCAATATTGTCACATATCATGTATGAGAACATGGCTGTTTGATTCTGTTACCCAATTCCTTTCCCCCAATCTAAGACCACTTAATCCAGAGTCTTAACATTTCTTAAAATTGTATTTCTAAATTGTAAATACCAGCATTGCAATAACATGTCTAAAGGCCAATTGAAAAGAGTTATGGAGGAGGAAATTACAGTTTATTCATTCAGTTGTATAATAAAAAAGGCAACTTGAGTGTGTGATATTTTATTAAATTGTTTTTACATGAAATGTAGAGTTGCTGAGAACACCAGTGCTGAACTGACCAATGATCACAGATCAGACAGGTCAACCAATCAGAAAAGACAGGGCTGCTGTGGGGAAAGGGGCCTGAAGAGACAAAATCTCCACAGAGAATACAGCTGGATCAGGGCTACTTGGTCAATGACAACCAGGGGGCTTATGCCCAAATTTTTTTCTGAGTTGTAAGGCATATAATTTTATCAGTTGAGTCCCTCTGAATCAGGGTATGTATTTCTTTTTTCCATTTTGTACTTTGTTTTAAAGAAAATAGCATTTTTATGACTGGCAACAATTGTTGCTGGTAGTCACATAGCTTGTACCTAGGTCACTGATTCAGAGTCCTGCAGCATGGCCAGGACCTCTGTTACAGAGTACCCAAGGAAAGAACAACATACATGATAAATTTGTATTCTGGCCTGTTATTTTATGAAAATGTGTGTGTGTGGGTGTGTGTGTGTGTGTGTGTGTGTGTGGGGGGTATGAATGGCCATTATGAGTGTGTGTCAACAAAGGTGCACTTCCAACTGCACATCAACATTTTTGACTTTTCATCACATTATTATGAATTAGTATGTATTTATTTATTTTTAGTTCCCTGATTTCCTTTTTTTTTAAGTTGCGGAAACGGTTTTCCACACTGATGTTAGTTGACAGAGAAAGATTGCTTGGCAAATAGCAAGAAAATTTATGGTAACGTATCAAAATCCTACAAAGTCAGGTCTTGAATACCTGTGAATTTATTTAGCTTGGAAGAGTACTCTAAGAGGACTTAAATGCACCAGTGTACCTCATTCTACAACTTGAAAAAAGTGAATTATGAGAAATCCTGCAGACAGTGTTTTCCTTTAGTTAGTTACAAGCTATGTGCCCACCGGCAACTTTTGTTGCCACTCACAGAAATAAGCCCATGAACAAGTAAATATTTATCCCAGGTAAAAAAAAATGGTAGAGGGTTACTCTAGAGACTTGAATGATTAAATAATCATAAATATGTTTTGGGGGAAAGCATTAGAAATGTATGAAAATGACCTCTTTCCAGGACAATTTGTATCCTCCATGTTCTTCCACTGAAAGGAGCAGGAAGCAGATGATGTCATGTGACAGGGACTACTTGAAAACTATATTTTATAATCCGAAATCTTTATCCAAGTTGTCTACTAACACATAAGTGCAAAAAGTTGCATTACTAGTGCTGACATTTTTTGTTGTGAGTAGAAAATGACAGTGATACACTTTGGCAACAATTGTTGCCGGTGGGGCAAGATTTGTAAATATATTTGAGTAGCCTTAAAACTGAATTATAAGATCAAATGTGGCCTCTCCCAAAATTGTTTGTAAGGTCTTCTGACGAGAGTCTAGGACTTACAAACTGCACTTTGGCTAAATCATATTCTAAAACAAATCAGCTAAGAAAACACACTCACCAGCAGAAATCAAAAATGGATTTTACTTTTTTTTTTAACACCATTGCATTCAATTAATCACTAAATGAATAGCATTTGTAATTACTTAAATCATGTTTTAATGTTTCTGTAATGGTTAATACACTATCATGTAGAAGCTTGTTAACCAAGATAATATTTATAATGTTCAAATACAATTATTGTTGTTATCCATGAACTTGAATTTAATGTTTGACAAAAAAAAAAAAACAGAAACAGAAGAAATAGTAAAGCACATTGTTATTTCTTCATTAAAATTTAAAATTGTAGTTATTTCCTTGCATTTCTGAAAAGAAAAACAAGTTTTACTAGCTGAATGTTTGTCTTAATCAATTTTTGACTTCTCAGAGAAGTTCAGTGAGCCAGCTCAAATGTGGGCATAAAAAGGTAAATCCAGTTTCAAATTCCTCTTTCCTGTTCAAACTAGTTTTTGAAAGAATGCTAAAATATTTTGTCGACTAATTCTTATCACAGGAGGTCTAATAAATTTGTTTAGCACTGTTTTACACTTTTCCCATAAAAAAATTCAGGTCATATGTGTTACATTTTGATCATTGCCAATACTTGTCACCTCACAAACATACGCACATCCTCACAGCCGTCTGCTGCTCAGTGTGTGGTCAGGTTTGTCACCCACTGTCACTGCCAAGACCTTTTCCCATCAACACACCCCAACACACACAAGCACACACACACTCACCACACTTCCACTCAGACATCACTTTGTCTACTTTCACATCAGCGTTGTCTGGATTCTTCCTAATGTATCAGCAATAGGCAAAAAATGTACCCAACAATTGCCTCATGCCCAAAGCTGTCTGTGTGAGAGTTTGTTTTTTTTATGTTTTTATGCTTGTTGTGCACTTTTTTATTATTTGAAAAGAATTTGGGGGTAACTTCTTGTCTGGGACCTCTTGTAGTCACAATTGTCAACATACCCACCAACACACACACATTTACACACATTTACATAGCAATAAATGACATGTTTTCCCGCTCAGGCTTGGTCCAGCTTCCCTATTCACCTGGGTAAATAGAGCAGAAGGAAGGGCCTTTCAATGGAGCCCACCACCACACACACGCACACACTCGCACACACTCACACACATTTGCACACAAATATAATCACACTCTCACACAAATTCAAACATGCAGTGCCACCATACAGCCGAGCAAAAACATGTTTAATTCATCCACCCTTAAAAGTTACAAACATGTATCTGTCTGTGAAATGCTTCCTTGATCCTTTCCTCATCTCCTCTTCTCTACTCTTCTGTCCTCTCTATTGTTGTCTCTAAGTGTTCCTGACAAGTCGATTCACTCGCCATGAGCATGCCTGACCGCCCCGATTTAGGACACTTGTCATCGGGGTCCCCCAGCCATCAATAAATCTGCCCTTGATCCGCCCTCCACCCATACAAAACACACTCGCACACCCACCCGGCTGATACACCCCCTACTGCCCTTGAACTCGTTTGGACGGTGGGTGTGGTTGGAGGTACAGTAATGGGGTGAAAGTTGTGTGTATATGTGTGCGCTTGCGTGTGTGCAAGCAGGCAGGAGTGGGCATAATTGGTCCAATGAGATAACAATACTCAGACCCCAGACTTGTTTGTGGGTCTGCTGTCCAAAACACCAGCAGGCTGAAAAGGCAAACACACACGTGCACATGCACACCGCCAGGCGAACACACTCTCTTTGTAAGCATGACACCTGTTATGACATGAAGAGGAGAACAGAGTGACGGCTGTCACTGCCTGACATCATCACTGAAGCAAATGTTCCTTTGTACGCTCAGGTTTTGTTTTGTTGGTTTGTTTGTGTGTGTGTGTGTTTGTGGATGAGGCAACTGTTGAAGAGGATACATGCGAGGAGGAGTGCCCACTGTTGGACACAAACAGCAAAAACAAAACAAAAAAAACAAAAAACAGAGCAGCTGTCAGCAAACTGTGACACTAGTTGAGTTTATATAGACACCAAATAAAATGAGGGCCAACACGGTTGATGCACGTGTCTCAGAGCTTATAGTTGTTGGTTTGACTCTGTGTCTTGGTCAGGTCTTTAACAGTGTAAAGTTTCCATGTTCTCCCCGTGCATGCGTAGATTTGCTCTGGGTACTCTGGTTTCCTCCCATACTGCAACATACATTCTTGTCATTGTCATTGGTGATCTTGATATTTTTCCAGATTCTACAGTGCTGACAAGGACAAACAGCATAATGCAGTTCTTAAAGAGGAGAACAGAAAAGATTTAAGCACAGAAACATAAGTAAAGATCAGAATGGAATACAAACATCTAAATGCACTGCCAATGGAATAATGCACAATAAAACAAACAAATGTACTGTTGGCTGTAAGTGAGAAACAAAACAAAGTCCAAAACGAAACACCTGCAAGAACAGAAAGACTGCATCACATTTTAAAAGAAAACAGCTGATCTGATTGGATTGTCTGTGTGAATGTGCAGCAGGCGTGACTTAGGGTATTTTCACACCAACCGTATTTAGTGCCCACCAAAGAAGTTTTGGCCCAGGGTTTGGTACGTTAGTATCAGTGTGAATGCAACTACCGCACTTTTGCGCGCACCAAGTCAGCCGGTCCGAGACCTCCATGAAGGGGTGGTCTCAATCCGCTCCATCTCCCGACATTTGGTGCGGTTTCACTGGTGTGAAACAAAGTGGTCCGAACCGATCTACTTTTGCTACATTACTTCCTGTTAATCCCGCGGTTAAATCTTTTGCTTACTCAATTTGTCGATTTGTTTATTCTGGTTGAGGATTATGATGATTTACGAGGGTCCAGAAGGTCGCTGATGCCGTCTCAAACACGATAAAAAAAACACATTTGAAGGAAAATGTAGAAGAGAGCGAAATGTAAACATTGGTTGTTTGGTGTAGGAAATGGTTACCATGGTATCCTCTTCTTTGTTCTCCTCCGTAGTAGGTTTGGTAGCCAGTTACATGCATATCGCCCCCTGCTGTTTTCAAACTGAGTAAATATACAAGTTGGCCCAAGTGGCATGGTTCAATATTGGAAGTGTGAATGCAAGCCAGCGGGGAAGGGGGAGGGGGGCGAACCTCCCCGAAGTACGGTTTGAAACAAGTGGGCCTAATGTGAAAGTGCCCTTAGACTTAGGTTAGGGCTTTGCAAGGTCATGTATAGTTGTCAAATTTATATATTTTAATATTTGGTCAGAGGGGATTAAAGTAATAGTATACTGTATATTGCTACATTTGGAGCACTTCCATTTTGGGGCTTTGTTTTATTTCTAACTTGTAGCACCTTTGCTTTTAATGTGTTTGTGTTTTTTATTTAATTTGTTTGATTTTCATTTTGACCCCTGGTTCTGTTTCTGTACTTGAATCATGTCTGTTCTCCATTGTAGGCTGTTTGTCCTTCTGTCACTGTTACATTCCCAAATTTAAAGACTGAAAGGCTGTTCAGGGCTGACTTATACAAAGTCCAACACATGCTCCAGTTATCCAATGGTATTACAGTTTTTGAACCTAACACAGCACAGACATTTCATTTACAGAGAAATGTAGAAATGTGTCCAAAGATTAAAAATGAAATGATTGGCACCTTTAATGGTTTTTGACACTAATCTTAGACAAGTTAAGGACTTATTTAAAATGTTACAGTGAAAATAGCTTTGTTGAATATGCAGGAAGCATGCTTCAAAATTTACTTTAAATTTATCGTATACGTCTCATCAGTACTGCTTTAATAGGTGCGTAAAATCTCTAAAAGTGCTTTGATTTAAATATCGATTTTTCAAGCAAGTAGGAAGTGTTTGGATTTTTCTTTAAAAAGTCTGAACTGGGAAATTTATCTTACTGAGCTGACGAGGAAATGATATTTAGAATACCAAAATAACTGATAAAGTTGTGGCTGTGAAAACTCTGTGAAACTCTTGGTTTCTCTTTGAAACTATATCAGCAGAGAGGCGACTAACCCAGAGGCAGAGTCTGGAAAAAGATTGCCCATAAGTGTGAGTGTGTGTGTTAATGGTTGTTTGTACAGTATCTACTTGTCAGCCCCGTAATTGGCTGGTAACGAGTCTTTGGGTTTACCCTATCCTGACACACCTGATGGACCATAAATATATGTCACACTGATTGAATAAATAAAAAAGTAAACAAATAAAGCACTTGTTTCTTCCTGGTCTGTTTATATGGTTTCGACCACAAACACAGTCACACTCAGATCCTTGATCCGGTTCCCATCAACTCTCAAAACTTCTGCTGATGTCAGTTTTTTTTCTTTACTACCCATTTTTCTATGGAAGCTGACAGGAAGATGAATAAATGCTGACCAAGCACAAACTACACAGAGATTCAATGTGTGTGTATGTGTTATGTCTGCACAAATGTGTGTGTGTGTGTACATGAGTATACACCAGACGCTTCAATTAAAATGAAACTGTGCAATTCCAGAAAATGTCATCATAATGTCTGACTTACAACATTACCCATTTAAATTATATCATACCAATATTATGTCTATAACATGAATAATACAAATGATAATAGAAATAGTAAAATACATTTCCATTACAAGCACAGTGACTTACAAAAAAGGTTTAGTAAAAGATTTGTATGAATAATTTCCAATTTCAGTTAAAGGCTAAAAGGATAGCTCTTGAGAGGGCAAGAATAATACCAAAAAGGGTTCAATTATTAAGAAAAACAAATGTGTGAACTCCTAGTTTCCCTCTTTAGCTTGCATTTTTTTAAATAGGCATATATTTTAGAAATCAGCTTTCCCTCTCAGTGTTCTTCTTCTCTCATTTTATTCAGAGAGATGAGTTTCAGTTTCGTCATGTTTTACACCAGGCAGCTTCTACGTCATTTATAACTAATATGTTGATTACAAATTTTAGGCGGCATTGTTGAAATGTGTAAATCATAAATAATCCTGATGCTGGAGTATTAATGAATCATTCATATTGGGCTGTCAAAGTATTGATTTTTCTGTGTCTTCAGAAAGAATCGAGTTATTCTGGGACAGACCTGCATTGCACCAAGGGGGAAAATAAACATAAAAGTACATCTGTCCACTTTGAAACCCACTGTGTCTGCTTTTTCACACATCTGATCCTTTCTCCCTCACTGTTAATTCTGTTTGTGCCATTGCTCTCTCTGCATTGTCTGACTGATGGGCCAAGAAGCTTTCAGACAATGCCAGTGATTGATGATCCTCACAGGCAGAGAACAAAGCCATTGTAAGCACTATGGTGTGTGTGGAATAAAATAGCAAAGCAAACTGTCTTGTTCATTTAAAAAACATCAAACAAATCAACGTGGAACTAGAAAGGAAGATCAAACTTGGGCAGGAGTTTGCCATTTGGTGATGCCCAGCACACATCCACAGTTTGTAATTATAATGCTCTTACTTACAGGTGCTGTGAGGAGAATCTATTATCGGAGACATTAAGACTCTGCTACCCATGAGCACGCATGGCGACTGTCGTAATGCTGCGTTCCAGTAACCTCGGAACTGGGAGCGACATCATCTCCGACTTATCGGCGTTCCAGTTGAAGTCGGAAAAAAACATGCCGATCTACCAGGCTATTGTTAGCTGTTGTTAGCACGCCCTGTGTTGTTGTTCACAAATATCACATGAAGAATGTGATTATCACTATGGCAGCATTTTTGTAAATATAAGTCTAACAATACTATGTAAACAGCTGATCTAGAGCGACACACCCCAGTCAGAAGTGCAAATAAATTGATTATTACAGGAGCTAAATAACTGTTCACACTGGGGGCATCCATCTTCGATTGTCAACTCGGGGGTGGCGAGGTTTCACTGTGTTCCCAGTAGGAAATTCAGACTTCGAGGAACGTTCTAGTTGTAGTTTCCTACTCGGAACCCTGAAATTCCTACTTCTGACTACAACTGGAACACACCAAAAGACGTGACCCAAGCCAAAGCGTGTGGTTGTTGTGATGCTAATAAATGCAGCTCGGACCTTCCTCAGAACTCTGCATTGCTTTACAACTTCTTGTTTCAACAACTGACAGGATACAAAGCGCCGAGGTAATGTTTCTCTTTCTACGTAGTGGTAGTTTTTGATGGGTCTGACAACAACCAATTTTTGGAAAAGTTAGTATCGTAGTTTGTAGCCGGCTATATATCGCTACTTACAGCCTGGTGCTCTAAGACGTGTCCGAATAATATAAATTTGCTCTAGTTTTAATTGTGTTGTTCCCAAAGTTGAGTATCCAGGCCAGTCCAGCCCTGTCTGACCCGACTGCGAAGCTAAGGAATAGTATTTATAGAACCTATTTTGATGCTATAAAACTCATCTTAAAGTGTGTATTTCGATCAGGCATATGTCTGAAAGTGAGACTTTTTTGTAATTACTTAGAAACTCCTCACAGTCCCTTTAACACCTAATTTTGGTAAAAATTTCCAGCCTGTGGACGCCAAAAGCCACAGAGAGGCATCAACAAAGACATCTTGTTTTGAGAGGCAGAGGTGTCTTGTGTAGAGTTAATGACTCTATTGATGGAGTAGTTAAGTTTCCATTTAAGTAAGTAAGGTGTCCACTGACTGGAAACATGCTGTCTTTCAGGCTGAATTCTGAGCAAACACTTCTTTGTGTGAAAGTGTGTGTGGGTGTTTATGCCTGTGTGTAAAATACATGTACACAGCATTGCAGATGGCAAGTTTTGAGACACCTGTCGCCCCGAAAGATAAGAGGAACAGATACCTTAGAGGTGGGTAGGTGTGTTTGAGCACTCTTATCTGAGCCGACGTTTCTTCAAAGTCAGCCACATGACAGCATAGTGCTTACACACAAACACCCACACACTCATACACACAATATGGATTATGCAATGGTGGACTACCCAACAATTTCATTTCTATCTATCTATCTATCTATCTATCTATCTATCTATCTATCTATCTATCTATCTATCTATCTATCTATCTATCTATCTATCTGTCTGTCTGTCTTTGTTGTTGGTTGCCAACGTTATGACTGATGTTGAAACCAGCAGGAGTGTTTGCACATGTGTCCTGTTTTTTAGTTATAATAGTTCTAGGTCTAGCTCATCATCTGAATCAGTACCGAAAAAGTCAGCACAGAAGCTAGAGCTACATATAGTTCTACACAGTTTGAAGAATTTTAAGTGAAGAAAACAAAAAACATAGCACACTAGATCTTATTTCTTGGCAATACCTTTTTATTTCAATACCAAGCTGCTTTGTTTTGGTACTACTTTATAGTACAGCTCATATCTTTCCACCAGCAGTCCTAATCAAGATTTAACCTCATTTCATAAAGCTGTTGACACAAATATCACTGCATCCAAAATAAAGATTAGCATAAGTAACATTACTTAAAGATTATCTTGCTGACCGAGCACAGCGATTTTGAGACAGTGTTATTCTTGCTCAGTTTAGCTCCTCAACAACAGTCAGACAGGGTGTTGTTATCACCATGTCAACATTGTATCAAAACCATTGCTTATTTCTTTATACAATACATTCTTAGTATGAGCAGAATACCTAATTATAAGACACACTTTAGTTCTGCTTGTCTGTGTTTTCTTATAGATTTTAAAACTGTGAATCTAGTCCACAGAAGTATGTGTTACTTACAGGGGAGGGGCTTTCCATGATGAGAGCTTGAGACTGCAGACACAAGCATAAAAGCTGCAGGTATCGTTTGACTGTGAAACATCCAAAAGTTTTTTAAAAGTCTTGGTCTCATTACAGGTATTCAGTTTGTCAACATCAGCTCATGATTTACACACCTGTTGCTAACAAGTAACATAGGTATCTCTGGTTATCAAGTTCCCATAGCGGTTACCTGACATGTCGACTTTCTAGGCCCTTGCATATACATTAATCGGGCATATCATGACCACCTACCACCCCTACTGGTCTTCTGTTATACAGCCACACACCCAACAAATTGTGATACATTGTACTCCCTCAGGACCAGTATTTACTTCTTCAGCACTTTGAGCAACAGTAGCTTGACCGTTAGACCGGATCAGGCAATTATTCATTCCTCATGTGCATTAAAGAGCCATGCCCCACAGTGACCCTACTACTGATTCACCACTGTTCGTCATAAACCCTGCATCTTTAAGTTGAGTTCCCTTTTCTTTTTCTACATTGCATGTGTTGTCTTGTGTTTCCCGCAAGTCTTGTCTTGCTGTGTATTACCCACTTTGACCTTTGACTTAGTCCTTGCCTCATGATTTGCCACCTTGGTCTGAGTGATCTCTTGTGCACTAAACTTTGCCTGGTAAATAAACCTCTGTTTGACTCCCGTTCTGTGTCATGCAGTTGTGGCTCAGAGTTTGTGTCTCAGTTTTGACTATGCTCAGACCCGTGCCTCCAGCCCTTTGGCCCTTATAGAACTTAATGAAATTCATACACTTGACCACTTTTCTGATCTAACATCAATTTTGATCACAATTGTTCACTTGCTGTAAATATATCCCACCCACGTACAGTTGACATGATGAAAATGTAATCAGTGTCATTCACTTTACCTGACAGTGGTCATAATGTTGTGCCTACACAGTGTGAGCTTTCCAAAGTAGACAGCTGTCACATTTCAGGCAATAATCCCCAATTTTTGTAGCTTGGTAGCTATGGCGAATGTCCAGCTGAGTGCTGTGTCTCATACAATCAGCAAACATGTGTTAATGCATTTCTATGAATGAGGATTATTTTTAAAAACCTTACCAGCATGGATGGGAATATCTTGCGTCCAAAGGACATCAGAACCTGGATGGCCAGAAATTGTATTCTTCCTAACTCAGACAAGACAGAGATCATTGTGCTGGGCTCTTGACACTTTAGAGAAACCTTCTCTAATGATTTTACAGCCATACAGTAGATGGCATTAGCCTGGCACCAAGCACAACTTTGAGAAATCTTGGGGTTCTATTTCATGAGGATTTTTCCTTTAACTCTCACATAAAGCACATTTCAAAAGCAGCATTTTTTCATCTTCGTAACATTGCTAAAATCAAGCCTATCCTGTCCCAGAGCGATGCTGAAAACTAGTCCATGCTAGTCCATTCTTTTCTTGAAGTTTGACTGGCAAAATCTGGTTTATTTATCCTTGAGTCAGGGTGGACATTAATGCAATTTGGGGAAAAATTTATTATTTATTTTTTGTTTAGCTCAAGTTTAGTACAAGTACAAAACTGAGCAAGGTGGGAACGAAGCCTCTGCAGGCTTGTACAGTGTTCCACTTTATAACTTTATATATATATATATATATATATATATATATATAAAAAGCTATTGTTTATTTAGTTTGAAGTATATCTCCTCTTGGATTGTTATCACAAGAATGGCCTGGATAGATGGACAGATGGATGAACAGAGAGACCCATAAACATATTCCCCACAGATCTGTCAACCACCAGCACAGAGGCATGAAAAATACAACTAAAATATGATCCTTTGTTGTGTTGAAAGATACAGAATGTTTTCAATACTTTTATAGAATTAGTAGTGTTAATTCTTCTTCATTTTCCCGATCAACAACATCAAAAAACACCAACGTCATACAAAGAGGATTTTTTTTCATTGGACTGTTGCACACAAAAAAGGCAAATTAATCAGAAATACCCTGTAATTAAATAACATTTGCACACTCTCAGGGCAAAATACACTGACAACATTTTGAGCCTAAAGGAATTTTCTTACCAATTAGGAACTGGAATTGAGCAATTTCTTAACCTCGTGGTACTAGATATAAATCAAGTGTGCATTCTCAAAGAAAAAGAGAGTGATTAATCATGACCATCTCTGATCTTTCTTGTTAATAATGCTCACGAATGCAAATCTTTCCCATATACACCCTGCTGACAGAGCAACTGGGTCATCTGCTTCTTTGTCATTTCCTCTGTGTTATTTTATTCATTTATTTCGATGTAAGGCCTCACCAGCTTTGAACATCATCATCAGTCCAATTTATGTTTTATATCAAAAATAATTGCACATGCAATAGTAAACAAACAATAAAAAAAAAAAACAATTATCATACTGCTTCTAGAAGCATGTCACTGTTTTAACCATCAGTCGACCCTTTGATGGCTCTGATTGGTCCGTGCCATGTCTGTTCACTCTGTGGTGGTCACTTTATCATTACTAAAACTAATAGGTGCACAAGAGTTATTTTAGTCTGGAACACTATACAGGCTGAACTGAAATGGCTGAACTGGTTTCATTCAGGCTCTTCATTACATTTATGCACAAGGCAGCAAATATCCTATGAACAAGGTCTGTGGTTTTATTTGTGACTGTCCCCAAAATTGTTTGCTCTTCTACTGTCAAGTTTTTGATATATTTATGATAGTAATTTATTGCCTGAACTGTTTTAATTTTGGATTGATTTTTGAATTGTGCTGCAGACCTCTTGACCAGGTTGCCCTTGTAAATGAGATCCTGATCTCAATGGGATTTATCTGGTTAAGTAAAAGTTACATAAAAAATAAAATGAATACATGCATGAGTATGCATTTTGGCTAGGTTAATTATGAAAAACACTTTTAGATTTGATACTCTAGGCTACAAAAGTCACAGAGTGCACTTTGGATGCATTCCCTTTATGTCAGAAGTTGGACATTTTGACATTCCAGCCTGAAAAAGTTATTGAGAGTGTCCTTAAAAGTCAGAGGTGCATGTTTTTTGTAGCTAGCAATGAACTAAAGATGCCACTTAGTTTAAACTTAGAGCAGCTGGGCGTGAGTACCCAATGTGCATGTGTAACATTTGTGACTGTGAATCACATGGTTTTATCATCATAAGCTCTGTCTTTTTTTTAATATTCAGAAGAATTATCTGGCTTTAGAGGAAGAGATGGGGACTACAAGTGCAACGTCTGCAGGAAGTGACTGCTCATAGAAAGATTATCGTAGATGCTATCTGCTTCAGGTTTATCAGATCTGCACCACATTCCTTTATTAAACAAAAAACCAAAACACTGACAGCACTTCTCAAAACAAATTATATTTCACAAACGCGAGGGTTTGTTCTATGAGGTGGCATAGGCCTACATCTTGTCTTTCACACCACAGCAGTTGTGCCTGCCTTCTGCATTATCTGATTGGTTTGTAATGTATGTGACCGACAGAATGATGGTCCAATTATCTGCCAGGTTACTTTTGAAAGGTTTTACCCTTTACCAAACTGTTTGTATGAGCTTTGGCCAAGAGTGAAATATATTGAACTATCCATCTGTTGTGTCAAGGTTAGCATCTGCTTCATCCCTGATCTTTAAACATAAACAGGAGAGGAAACTCTGGTTTTCTTTCCTGTAATCCCAGCTTTTTTTTTTTTTTTTTTTTTTGATAAATTGATTTACACTCCAGTGATGCATGATAAGGCATGATCCCCATGTCTTAAAACTTCTAAATTAAATAACTTCTAAATATAAATTCTCTGGATTAAAAGCTCCAACTGCTCTCTCCCATGCTCTTAAACTGGTTTATTTACAGTAAATAGAAAGGACTTTTGGAGTAGTTGGTCTCTTTCACTTACTGTGACAACATGGTGGCAGTGTACCGAGGGGTGCTGCTCCTTAAGTACATTAAGTAGATTTTTATGTTATCAAAAAACAGGACAATATCTTGTCATTTATACACTGTTTTAAAAAACACAAATTCTAAGGTACATTTAATTAAAGCCCGTTTTGCTACATGCTTTAAGAAAAATGCCAAATGTTGCACACTGTAGTTTCAAGTGTGAATAATAACACCAATGCAAGAAATAGAAAATATATACAGGTAGATATTAAGTTAAAAAGCCAATGCTTTATTACTAAAACTCCTTCACATGGAAAAAAAGGACAAAATAACAAAGTTCTTTTTTTTAATAAATCTGTTTATTAGGATCTCACACAGTGCGAGAAAGAATTGCATGCACACCTTTATCATTGCCTCATCCATCTGCACACATACACACAAGCACAAACCACAGGCTTCACTGTGTAGTTATCTGAACGCAACAGTGGGGTAATGTGACCGAGTAGAGGCATCTCAGCTCATCAGCAAAATAAAGGGAGGGGGGGTCAGGAGGTACATGTGAGAGTGTGTGTTACTTTGTGTGTGTGTATGTAGGAGGATGTAGAGAGTGTGAGATGGAGGGGAGATGGGGGGCAGCGTTGAGGGTGGTAGGAGCACAGCCGTGCAGAGAGATAAGAGGTTTGTGGGATTGTGGGATTGTTGAGTTGAGGAGGGTAAAGAAAGCAAAGAACAGATGGATGGAGTCTCTTTGTACAAGGGTCTTCACCACAAATTCACAACTTCATAGCTGCACAAGCATTAGCAGAGGTGCTTCAAAATGATGTTCCTCCTGTCGAAGCATTCATTGCTTTATTCACATTCACACACAAAGTTGCTCTTATAAACAGAAAATCATTGTCTACAGCGGACATAACAACTGAAGAAATCATCTTTGTTGCATGAGCACATGGTTATTCTAGTTAGTTACATTTTAGCTTTCAAATGAAGTCCTGCTAGTCTTATAAATGTTTCAAGCCAGGGTTAGTGATTCACATCTGTTCCACTCAACCCTTATCCACTTACCACGTACCATCTGCTGGGTGCAGCTCTTTACCTTTCTTTATCAAAGCAGCCGTTAGCTGGGGATTCCCAATTCCTCCCAGTCTAAATCCTGCATTTTGTGGAGGAGAAGTCCAGTAAAAGCTCCCAGAAATGCTCAAAAGTGAAAGATCGCTGATGAAAATAGTCCAGTAGAGCCAGGCCGGAGCCTGAATGCTGCTCCGCATGACTCTGATATCCAAATAAGCGGCAAGGGTTGTTGTTCAGGTGGCACATGCGTGTTGGTGTTGTTGCTACAAATTCATGGGCACGCATTGAGAAAAAAGACGCACACAAGCCAAGAGGCAACTACACATGCAGGCTGATAAGTCTCACACCTGACTGTCTCTGACATTTACTGTGATGCTCTTTGACAGAGGTGAGAAACAGCACAGCATATACTTACAGTAAACACGGTCTCTCTCTCACATACACACACTCATGAACGCAGCACAGCTCAGCTGAGGTAAGCAAATCATGTGTGTGTTGTTAAAACCAGCTCTCTGTCAATCCTCACACATTTTCTCACACCACAAAACACAAACAATCACACAGTACCTGTCACATATGGTCAAATATAGCTTTAGAGCACAAATTCACAGAGTACAGCGGAGTGGACATCATGGCAGCCGAGCGTGGCAAAATGACAGAGTGTATGCGGAAAAGAGAAGCAGGAGTTATGCAAAAACAATCGCATGACACGACTCTGTCACACATCCAGCATGTCACCAAGGAGGATGAGTAAAAATACTCACAGTACTGAAGGTTATTTTCTGTTTCTGTGGGTAGAGAAGATTGTAATGAGTGTGAATTAATAAAAAAAGCAACTGCAGGTTGGATACCCCTTTGAATCAGTAGGAAAGTTAAGAAAATGTATTTTTGATTAAATGTTTTGGTTGGAACACTACAGTAGGCATAAAACCCTGACACTGGATAAACCATAAGAGATATTTCACTAGTCAATTTGGGAAAGAGCCCACAGAAAGTGTTTGGGATTGGCAGAACCTTTCAAAAGCAAACTTAGTAGGTGAGGATGGTTATTCAGATAATGTAGTAGGCAGCTGTTGTTGACGCTGTTAGCATGTATGATAATCTCTGTATGAGCAGTCACTTTCTGTTGTTGTCTTGCTTGTAGCTGCCACCTCTTCCTCCCCTAAAGGACTCTGATTGGGCTGTCTTCCTTTGGAGCCCCCACAGTCATGGCTGGAGCCTATCCCAGCTGTCATTGGGCGAGAGACAGGGTACACCCTTAACGGGTCGCCTGTCGATTGCAGAGCCGCGTGGAGAGACAGACAACCATTCACGCTCACACTCATACCGAAGGGCAATTTAGAGTCACCAATTAACCTAATGAGCATGTTATTGGTCTGTGGGAGGAAGCCTGAGTGACCGGAGAGAACCCACGCATGCACAGGAATAACATGCAAACTTCACACAGAAAGGCCCCTGTCCGACGTTGGCATCGAACCAGGAACCTTCTTGCTGTGAGGCACATGCACTACCTGCTGTGCCAACATGCTGCAAAAAGCTGGACAATTTAACAAATTTGATTTCTATGTTCTCCACAATTTTGAAACTTAATAATCATGATCAAAAGATTATTTAACCATTGGTGTAAATTGAGCTTTACTGAAAATCTGCACTTCATCAAAATTTGTTACCTGAAACACCAGATATATTATTCAGTATATTGTATTGATTCTATTTAATCAGTCCATCTGGGCCACAGCCCAGAGGAAGAGTTAATCCAGCAGGACAATCCTGTTGGATAAGCTGCAGACAATCATTCGGTCAATCATATTCATTGTGGGCTGATGCAATAATGGAAGAGGTGTACGTTACTGCTGCAGTGTAAAGAACAAAATTTGAACCTTTCTCGTAGAGCAAACTGTCACCAAAATATGTGGGAAGTGGAGGGAAAATATCATTTCTTGGGATAAATGCTTTGAGTGTTTTCATTTGTTTTCCATTTGATAAAGAAATGCAGGTGAGACTTTTAATGAAGCTGTTAGCATCTATGCTAATCTCTGAACAAGCAGTGACTCCTTGCTGTCGTCTCACTTGTAGCTCCCACCTCTTCCTGTTTAAATCGACTTTGATTGGGCTGTTCATCTCCAGTCTACAACAACCTTTGTAGATTGGAGCATGGCAAGAACGATCTGCCTGAAGAGACATCTAATTATGTGACTCATCTTTACTTTCAAAAAACATGCAAATTGAAGAACTACCTCATATAACAGGTATTAACAGACATTTTTTATGAATGTCAGAAAATATTTCTTGTGCATACAACTCTTTGAAGAACATAAATCTGAACTCCATCATATCGTTGATTCATAATGTTGTCTTAAATACTTAGTTGCAAAGTTTTAAAATCTCCACAGACTCACACAGACATCCAGGCTGCTGTTCAAATGTAAGTTACCTTAAATGTATGGGACCTTATACTCCCCTTCAGATAAGCCTGGAGTAAACCTCTTGAATGCATAAAACCCAGGATATATGTTTTAAATCACTGTAAAAGGCAAAAGAAAGATGTTCTCCCAAAGTGTCCTACCTGAGTCTATGAAGTGTCATTTTCTTTTCCTTCTTGCTTGTACATTCAGACTGTTGTTGCAAGTTGCTTCGGCTGTAAATGTCTCCAGTTTATAAATATTAAAAGCCCTTTGACAAACTAATGCCTGGATGCTCTTACTGTGAAATGTTTTTTAGGAGAAACATTATGTTTGTTGTCTAAATCTACTGCCCTTTCACTGAGCTACAACGACCAGTATTTATCATTAACACGGTGAGTAGATACAGTACAGCAGCATGGAGCTAGCTCTGTTTCTTTTTGTTTTATAGACAGTGAAATCTATTTCAGGCATGGAATTTATACAACTGACCAAACACTTTAGAGACCAATCCTAGGAATAGATCTGATGGTAAGATTTGCAAATGATATAAATATAATATAGAGTCATATAAATATAGAGTCAGAGACCTCGACCCCCTTTAGTAACGTAAAATGACAAGACACTAGAAAAAGTGCATTTTTATCAGCCTTGCTAAAAGATAGTTCTTTTTCCTCTGAGTTTGTGCCATTTTCTTAAAAAAAATTATTATATATAAATGAAATATTAGAAAAGGTTTGCTGTTAAAAAAAAGGTACATTTCTCTTCAAGGGTTAAATGTTTTCCAATAATCAGGGGCTGGTGTATCTGCAATATATCACAGTTTGTAAAGTGTTTCTATTGGCTTTCATTACCCCTCCAGGAGCAAGACTGCTGTCACTACCCACTGTAGACTTTATCCACTATTTTCTACAGCCCATGGTCCCCACAACACTTATGTAAACAGACACTTTTCAAATCCTTGTCAACTTTGAAACCCCCCTAACTCTAACCCTTTTTTCCTGGTTTTTGGTTTCGAACAAACAAAACAAAAACAATACCTTTACTTCAATCAGATGTGTAATCACATCAAAAATGATATGTGAAACAATGACCATCAGCATCTTCAGCTGGATGTCATGGTGTAAAAATGAGAACAGTATGTAGGAGATCATGTGAAATTGTGGAATAGTGTTTAGATTCTTGCCTGTGAACTGCCTCATGCTCTCATCTGGTATTCTGTATCACACCATAGGCAGCTCAACCTGGAGTTTGATATAAAAAATTCTCCAATTTGATTTAAAGCATTAAACACAGGTATTGACACAATACACATAATTTATTTGAACCAATAATTGGTTTTGACACACTTTAGCATTGTGGTGACAACTAAGGGCCTGGTCTTTAAAGATCCAAAATAACAGGTGCTAAATTGCGTGTCCAAACTAAAAAAATTCACTTGCTATTAGTGGCCATGTTGCGGGGGATCTACTATCACTGTGTGTGCAACAGGAGCAAAAGTGCCGTGGACCACCCTCTATAAAGGAGGATTTTGAGTGTGGTATTAGCTGTCACCGTGGAGAGAAAAATGAAGATTGAAGCCATGGAATTTGAGGCAAACACACTTGCAGTAATTTTTTCGCTGCATGTCATTTTGACGGACAAACAAGATCGTCACTTCTCCCTCATGCCATATATCTATCATTTTTATTTTCCTTTTCTGATTGCAATTAAACATAGTTGCACAGCTTCATCATCAACAACCTCTTATGGGAAAAGCAGTCATACAGTTACACACACAGACTGAGTGAGGAACTCTTGCCTCTACTCACTGACAGCCTCTAAACTCGTGGTCAGTAAGTGGAGATTTTTGATACAGTCAGCTCTTAGCGACAAATGGAGTGTTTATGGCTATGAAGGTTTTTATTTTAAAAAATGTTATAACTTTTCTTTAACATAGATTAAATTACCTCCTCCATGATGTAGAGCGCAAAGCAGAGAGTGTAAACTTTACATGTGCGTCTTAATGGCACGCTGGATTGTCCCTCTTTTTCCAGTCCATCATAGTGACTGTCAGTCTCCAAGTCTTTCTGTTTTTAAAGAGACTGTGAGGAGTTTCTAAGTAGTTACAAAAAAGTCTCACTTTTAGATATATGCCTGATCGTAATACACACTTTAAGATGAGTTTTATAGCATCAAAATAGGTTATCTATAAATGCTATTCCTTAGCCTTCCGGTCGGGTCGGACAGGACTGGACTGGCCTGGAATCTCAACTTTGGGAACAAGACAATTAAAACTACAGCAAATTTATATTATTTTATTATTTATATTACACATCTTAGAGCACCGGGCTGTAAGTAGCGATATGTAGCTGGCTACAACTACGATAATAAGTTTTCCAAAAATTGTTGTCACACATCAAAAACTACCCCTACGTAACTACAAAGTGATACAGTACCTGGTCGCTTTGCATCCTGTAAGTTCTTGAAATAAGAAGTTGTAAAGCAATACAGAGTTCTGAGGAAGGTCTGAGCTGCATTTATCACAACAAACACACGTTTGGCTTCAGTCACATCTTTGGTGCGTTCCAGTTGTAGTCAGAAGTAGGAATTTCCGGGTTCCAAATAGGAAACTGCAACTGGAAAGTTCCCCGAAGTCTGAATTTCCTCCTGGGAACTCGGTGAAACCTCACCACCCCAGAGTTGGATCAAGATGGATGCTCCCAGTGTGAACAGTTATTTAGCTCCTGTAATAATCAATTTATTTGCACGTCTGACTGGGGTGTTTCACTCTAGATCAGCTGTATACATAGTATTGTTAGTCTTATATTTACAAAAATGCTGCCATAGTGATAATCACATTCTTCATGTGATATTTGTGAACAACAATGCAGGGCGTGCTAACAACAGCTAACAATAGTCTGGTAGATCGGCATGTTTTATCTCCGACTTCAACTGGAACGCTGATAACTCTGAGATGATGTCACTCCCATTTCCGAGGTTACTGGAATGCAGCATTACGACAGTTGCCGCGCGTGCTCATGGGTAGCGGAGTCCTTATTTCGCCGGTAATAGATTCTCCTCATAGCACCTTTAATCAAAAAATTCAGTCAGTGATGGAAATATTTAGTTAATGTGACCCTTGTTTGCCACCATGATCACAGCCTCACGTTCGTAACACTGTGCCCTTCATTGCACTTGCTTTTCAAACGTACAACATTTAGGTGCAAAAACACCACGTGCAATCACTTGCGGATTTGATAAATCTCATGGCGGGTGCTCACTGATTGCATTTGCATCTCCTCGTCCCAAAATCTAGCATGATCTGATCATCTGCATGCATTCTGCATATTTATGAGGGCAAACACACTAAATGGACTGCATGTGCTATTTTGTTCATCTGACAGACGTAATCCTTAGTGCACCCTGTTAGTGGATCAGATCTGCGCACGCTGTCAGGTTTGCATGTGCATTAATACACGCAAGCCTTTAGTAGATCAGGCCCTAAGTGTTAAAAGGGGTTAATCAAGCCCAAAATCGGACATAAAATTTTGTCCTGTGTGGCCATCCTTAGTCTTTGTTTTCACCTCTTGTTTTGTAGCGTGCAGTATGTACATATATGTCTGTGTTGTTTTTATCACAATGCCACAACACTACACTCACACAACTGCAGGACAGACATACTCAAAGTGGTTGTTATCAACACATTGTTCTCTCAACAGAGACCTTGTTAGAATCACTTTTTTCAGCTACAGGATCCTTGTTTAAACTTTAGAAATTGTTCAAGACATTTCAACAGCTTAACAAAAAGGAGAGAATGAAAACTGTCTTAGGACATAGTATATCTATACTCATAGTTTTAAACATAAAAAGAGTAATGTTTTACTAAAGACTTTAACCCACAAAAAAGGGCTTTTTGCATATATTATTAACAATTTACATTTTCAGTTTTTTAAATGCATATATAAGGACTTTTAATGACATAATTACAGACAGTTGCATTAAAGGGACTGTGAGGAGAATCTACAACGTAAAAGACTCTGCTACCCATGAGCCCGCGCGGCGACTGTCATAATGCTGCGTTCCAGTAACCTCGGAAATGGGAGTGACATCATCTCAGAGTTATCAGCGTTCCAGTTGAAGTCGGAAAAAAAACAAGCCGATCTACCAGGCTGTTGTTAGCTGTTGTTAGCACGCCCTGCATTGTTGTTCACAAATATCACATGAAGAATGTGATTATCATTATGGCAGCATTTTTGTAAATATAAGACTAACAATACTATGTATACAGCTGATCTAGAGCGACACACCCCAGTCAGACGTGCAAATAAATTGATTATTACAGGAGCTAAATAACTGTTCACACTGGGAGCATCCATCTTCGATTGTCAACTCTGGGGTGGCGAGGTTTCACCGAGTTCCCAGGAGGAAATTCAGACTTCAGACGCACCAAAAGACGTGACTGAAGCCAAACGTGTGTTTGTTGTGATAAATGCAGCTTGGACCTTCCTCAGAACTCTGTATTGCTTTACATTCCTACTTCTGACTACAACTGGAACGTACCACATGTGTGCTATCCGAAGCGTGTATTTGTTATGATGCTAATGAATGCCACTCGGACGTTGCTCAGAACTCTGTATTGCTTTACAACTTCTTTTTTCAACAACTTTCAGGATGCAAAACGACGAGGTAATGTATCTCTTTCTTGTTACGTAGCGGTAGTTTTTGATGGGTCTGACAACAACCAATTTTTGGAAAACTTAGTATCGTAGTTTGTAGCCAGCTATAGATCGCTACTTACAGCCCGGTGCTCTAAGACATGTAATATAAATAATAAAATAATATAAATTTGCTGTAGTTTTAATTGTCTTGTTCCCAAAGTTGAGTATCCAGGCCAGTTCAGCCCTGACCGACCCGACCGGAAGGCTAAGGAATAGCATTTATAGATAACCTATTTTGATGCTATAAAACTCATCTTAAAGTGTGTATTTCGATCAGGCATATATCTAAAAGTGAGACTTTTTTGTAATTACTTAGAAACTCCTCACAGTCCCTTTAAAAAATGACTGTAAAACAAGTATGTAAAGACCAAAATAACAATAATAATAGCAGGAAATGCCAAAAATAATAATGATAATACCAAGAAAAAATATCAATCTTGTTTTGTGCATTTGATTAGGTATGATGTGATTTTTGTAAACTCCATTTAAATCAATTACTGCATATGTTTGTGTTTCTATTTTGTCATTTGTGGGCATAAACCTATTGTCTCCATGATAGCTACTTTTTCAGGAAATTAACAAAAAAGGCAAAGCAAACGGGACAATATTGATCAGTCCTGATTTGAATGTTTTGGTCCTTTTTGTGGTTAAAAATTCATAAAATCCGTTCACCAGCATGGATGGTAATCAATAACACTTTTTTATGAAAAAAATTGAATTTACTTGGGGGCCACATTGACAGAGATGGAGGGCCCTCAGTTGCCTATCTCTGGTCTAGAGCATCACTCGTCTTTTTTGTCCCTTGAATGTGTGAATGGGAAGAAAGGATCTAATCTAAGCATTCCACAATAAAGTCAAGGAGGGTCTTTTGGCACACACTCACTGTTACTTGCAAAATCTGTCTCCTCACCAGAGTGAGGCCGCCAACTTTTCAGGTTGTCTCCTTCGAAAATACAAGCCCACGCAAAGTCCATATTCTGCACACAAATACGCAGACATACATCTACACACACAAACACGCCCTGTGATAAACAAAGGGTCCTGTGGGAGGAAGTGTGTGGAAGGGAAAGTACCTCATCAAGACAACAACAACAGCAGAGGTGCACGGAGTGAGTGACAGCTGTTCACTGACAGACACACAAGGGATCACCTCTGCACCACAACAACAAAAACCCTCGCAAACTGCACACAGCATAGACACACACATTCACACACAGTACTGCACATACACAACAGATGGTAGCTGTGATGCACAGTATTGTCAAAGTGCAGGGGAGTTACCTCAGCCTGTTTTTGCATTGATACTTGCTTCATATTAGTTGTGTTAATAATATAAGAGGCATGATTCAAGTCAGTGTTGAGGTCCTATATGTTAAAGGTCAGCATCAAAAAGCCTTGCAGAGTGGTGCAACAAAACAGTGAGTTAGCATTTAAGCACCTCAGGTTGAAAAGGCTGAGTTATGGAGGATTTTACAAATGACTTTCCACACCT